>JARGCV010000014.1:3027500-4227500 GCA_034064705.1 Bothrops alternatus | reverse complement strand
ATGTAAAATAGAATAAAGAGAAAAATATGAAAACAAACAAAACCAACTGAAGTTTCTTAAGATTTCATACTCCTAACCTGATGTCACATTTGCTATTTGGTTTCCTTTCTGGAAACAAGTAAACAAAAACCAAGGATACTGTAGTGTGAATTGACAACTTCCAGTTTTAGCACTTGGAAATTACATCAAGAACTTGGCTGAAAGCAAACTTGTCTATCATTTCATGAAATGACTGCAACCTCTATACATATTCCATATGCCTATAAACTTACATACTTTTTTTCACATGCACAACCTTACCTGCCTCCCCAGACAATTTTAATTTCATTCAATATTAATCATTAATGAAATGAAATCATTAATTTCATTCATCATACAAATAAATAAAATTTGGTCTCTGAGAATTTTTATTAAAATCAACAGAAGGGAGTAAAAGTTTGTGTCAGGATTCAAGTTTTATACCTAGAAGTCATCAAGTTCTATTTTGGGTTAAAATAATTCAGAGACAACAGAGTTGAGGATGGCCTCTTTCCAATAACCTAAATCAGAGATAGGCAGCATGGTGTATGCAGTTACAAACAGATCTGCAGAAACTTTTCTGGTCACTCAGCAAGCTCTCTAATCCACTTGATTTTATTTACTTATTTTTAGGTTCTTTTAATTCAGCCAATGTCATTAAGTGAGGCAACCCAGGCTCACACGGCCTGGTTCTGAATAGGGGGCTGTGGACCCTTGGGGTAGACCACAACCTACTATTTGATAAGATAGAAAAATGTGGGTTAGACAGCATCACCACCATATGGATTCGTAGCTGGCTGACCAGCCGTACTCAGCGTGTGGTCCTCAATGGAACTGCATCTACATGGAGGGAAGTGTGTAGTAGGGTGCCCCAGGGCTCTGTTCTGGCCCCAGGGCTGTGTTCTGGCCCCAGGGCTCTTCAACAGCTGCATCAATGATTTGGATGAGGGGATAGATGGGGAACTCATCAAATTTGTAGATGACACCAAGCTGGCAGGAATAGCCAACACTCCGAAGTTAGCCTTAAGATACCGAAGGATCTTGACAGACTTGAACATTGGGCGCTATCTAACAAAATGAAATTCAATGGTGAAAAAAGTAAGGTTCTACATTTAGGCAAGGAAAACCAAATGCACAGGTATAGTATAGGTGGTACCTGGCTCAATAGTAGTAACTGTGAGAGGGATCATGGAGTCCTAGTGTACAATCACCTAAATATGAGCCAGCAGTGTGCTGCAGCTGCCAAACAAGCCAATACAGTTCTAGGCTGCATTAACAGAGGGATAGAATCAAGATCACGATTTATAATGCCTTGGTAAGACCACACTTGGAATACTGCATCCAGTTTTGGTCACCACGATGTTAAAAAGATGTTGAGACTCTAGAAAGAGTACAGAGAAGAGCAACAAAGATGATTAGGGGACTGGAGGCTAAAACATATAAAGAACGGTTGCTGGAATTGGTTATGTCTAGTTTAATGAAAAGAAGGACTATGGGTGACATGATAGCAGTGTTCCAATATCTCAGGGGTTGCCACAGAGAAGAGAAAGTCAAGCTATTCTCCAAAGCACCTGAAGGCAGGAAAAGAAGCAATGGATGGAAACTAATCAAGGAGAGAAGCAACCTAGCACTAAGGAGAAATTTCCTGACAGTTGGAAAAATTAATCAGTGGAACAGCTTGCCTCCAGAAGTTGTGAATGCTCCAACACTGGAAGTTTTAAAGAAGAAATGGTATAGGGTTTCCTGCCTGAGCAGGGAGTTGGACTACTAGAAGACCTCCAAGGTCCTTTCCAAATGTGTTATTGTGTTAGGAAGTTTCTCCTTAATTCCAGGTTGCTTCTCTCCTTGATTAGTTTCCATCCATTGTTTCTTGTCTTGCCTTCTGGTGCTTTGGAAAATAAGTTAACCTCCTCTTCTTTGTGGCAGCCCCTTAAATACTGGAATACTACTATCATGTCACCCCTAGTCCTTCTTTTCTCTAGACTGGCCATACCCAATTCCTGCAACCGTTCTTCATATGTTTTTGTCTCCAGTCCCTTAATCATTTTAGTTGCTCTTCTTTGCACTTTTTCCAAAGTCTCAACATCTTTTTTGTAATGTGATGACCAAAACTGGATGCAGTAGTCCAGGTGTGGTCTTACTAAACATTTATAAAGTGGTATTAATACTTGAAGTGATTTTAATTCTATGCCTCTGTTTATACAACCAAGGATTGTATTAGGTTTTTTGGCTGCTGCCACACTCTGCTGGCTCATGTTTAAGTTATTACAGTGATCCTCCATGGAAACACCACCATGGTTATTGTTATGTCCTGGGCCTGTGATTGACAGAGCAGGTGCAGGAAGCTGCAGAGAGACCCGGGCAGACCACGTGGCCTGCCCAGGCCAGACAGGCTGTCTCCAGCCTATTGCACATGCGCAAAGCGGGAAAATACATTGCATTTATTGGCTGACGCTGTTCCCTGCAAAAGGGTATAAAAGGGATCCGTGCCATTTTGTGTTGTTCTGTTGAAGCTTGAATAAAGAAGCAACTGTTGTTACTCCTGCCTTGTTTCAATGCCTTACCAACGCACAGAACAGAACACTGACGATGAAGATGGGATCGTGCTGCAAGAAAACAACAAAAGAATACTAGGCTGACTTACCACGGAAGGCCGAAGGGCTTGGAAGTTCGACGTTCCAACTTGTGCAACTTTGCCTGCCAGTATGAAGACGCTGGTGGAGAGCTCAGCAAGATTCGTCCTGGAACCCCTTGGCAAGCCTGAGCAGCAAGAGGTGTTGAAAGAGGCCACCAAGAAGAAACGATGGCTAAGATAGGGCATCTGTCCGAGTTTGATACAGCGCACCCTGAACATTGGAGCTCATACGTTGCCAGAGTAGAGAACTACTTTAGAGTAAACCAAGTTCGGGAGGACGGGCTCAAAGCCGCAACATTACTTTGTGTCTGTGGGCAAGAGACTTTTGATATTGGTGAAAATTTGGTTGCCCCAGCACCATTGGAATCCATCGCTTATGCAGAGCTGAAGAAAATGTTAAAGGAACATTTTGAACCAAAGCTATCGTTGATTGCATGGTGTCATGCATTCGAACAGTGGGACCAACGTCCCGGAGAGTCTGCAGTGGACTTTATTGAGGCTTTGCGTCAAGCTGCAAGGCCCTGTGAGTTCAAAGACTTCGAAGAACGGCTACAAGATCGGCTAATTTGTGGTTTGAGGAGCCGAGAGCTGCAGCAAAAGATTTTTGCAAAAGAAGACGTTTCCTTCCAAGATGCGCTAAGGGAGATCATGGCCGACGAAGCAGCGGGAGGAGCTGTTAAGGCCTTGCGGCTTTCCAAGAACCCTACGTGTTTGGGCTCAATCCATCAAGAGGTTGCTCGAGAGGTATCCGAACTGGATTCTGAAAATAAGGTCGACCGTCTGCAGTAGCCAGCAGAGAGAAGGCCCCAAGAGCGAGCTGACAAGGGGTCTGACAAGGCAGTTCCATTCACTCAGTGTTTCGGATGTGGAGGCCGCCACAAGCGCTCCAACTGCCATTTTCGCTCTGCTACGTGCCTGGCGTGTTGCCGGCAAGGCCACATAGCTGCCGTATGTTTGGGTCGCAAGAAAGATCGTCCATCGGTATCAGGGTCCCAAGCCAGAATAGGGTGGGTTTCTGCGTGTCCCAAAGGAGCGTTTTGAAAACAGGGGCCCACCGGCCATTGAAGAAGAAACTGTGTATTGATGTCAAATTGCAGGGGGTCCCCTTAATGATGGAGCTGGACACGGGTTCAGCTCTGTCAATCATTTCCCAGAACACCCTCAAGCAGATCTGCTGTAGAAGTGGCCAGAGAGTTAAACTCAGGCCGTCAAATCTTATCCTAACAGACTTCCAGAATTCCTGAATCAGTGTGAAAGGGGAGGCCACGCTCAGAGTGCAGCGTAGGAACTTTGAAGGGTTTCTGGACATTGTTGTGGTTGAGGATGACCGCACGAGTCTAATCGGACTCGATTGGTTCGAGGCACTTGGGATTCAAGTGACTGGGCTACACAGCTTGCAAATGACAGGTCTTGCGGAAGTTTGCAAGGAGTTTGCTGACGTGTTCAGCCCAGAATTAGGGTCGTACAAGGGCCCCCCCATTGCTTTACGGTTAGATCCCTCCATTGCACCGATTAGGATTAAGCCTCGTCAGGTGCCTTTTGCACTTAAGCAAAAGATTAATGCCGAGCTGGATAAACTGCTACAGCAAGGTATTTTGGAACCTGTGGATAGTAGTCCATGGGAAACGGCCATAGTCATGCCACTCAAGGCCAACGGGGAAGTCCGCATTTGTGCTGACTATAAATGCACGCTAAATAAAGCATTACAACAGCACTCTTATCCGGTGCCTGTGGTGAGCCAGATTTTGGCCTCACTGAAAGGAGGCCGAGTTTTCACCAAACTCGATTTGGCCCAGGCCTATCAACAGCTACCGGTGGATGATGCAACGGCAGAGGCCCAGACGATCATAATGCACCAGGGAGCTTTCAAAGTCAGAAGACTGCAGTTCGGGGTTAATGTAGCTCCTGACATTTTCCAAAGCATGATGGAGCGAACGCTCCATAACATTCCGGGAGTTTGCCCATATTTCGATGATGTCCTTATCGCAGGGGAATCAATCAAAAACCTGTCTGAAAGGCTTTGGTCCGTTTTGTTGCGTTTCCGCGAAGCGGGGCTGAAACCTAAGCAGGAAAAATGCAAAATTGGAGTAACTTCCACTGAATTCCTGCGGTTTCGCATAGATGCTGAAGGCATCCATCCTGCTGAATCTAAGCTCAAAGCGATTCAGCAGGCCCCAAGTCCCAAGTCTAAGAGCGAGCTTCAAGCCTTCCTGGGACTTCTAAATTTTTACCATTCCTTCCTTCCCCACAAGGCTGCAGTGGCAGAGCTGTTACACTGGCTCTTGGATAAACAGGCTCCATGGAAGTGGACAAAAGTCCACGAAAGGAGTTTTGCCGAGGTCAATGCATTGTTGTCTTCAAATGCTGTTCTAGCTCATTTCAATGAGCAGCTGCCTGTGTGTATAGCCTGTGATGCATCCCCTTATGGGATCGGGGCTGTCCTAAGCCACCTCAAGGCTGATGGGACACAAGTTCCTGTAGAAGACTCTGTCTTCTGCAGAACGTAATTACGCTCAGATAGACAGAGAAGCCTTGGCCATTGTGGCTGGCATAAAAAAGTTCCATGACTTTTTGTATGGTCACCATTTCACGGTCTTTACAGACCACAAGCCACTGCTGGGGTTGTTCACAACAAACAAGCAAACCCCACACATAATTTCTCCTAGAATGTTGAGGTGGTCAATTTTCCTTTCTGCATATGACTATTCCCTGGTTCACAAACCAGGCAAAGAAATGGGCCATGCAGATGGCCTCAGTAGGTTGCCTCTACAGCTCGTAGAATCAGATCCTGCTCCAGCTAACCACATCCTGGCTATCCAGGATTTGCCTGAGTCTCCCCTCTGTTGTGGGTGTCTCTAGACCAGCTTGGGAAATGTCAGAGGATGAGGAGGAGCAGCCAGGCCCCTCTGGGTGTTTTCCCCTCCCGGCAGCCGAGACAGACAGTGAGGAGATTTGCATGCAGTCTGGGTCAGAATCTCAAAGCGGGGAGTCAGACTTGGAACAGGAAAATATATGGCTTGATCCGAGATTCCGAAGGTTTGATAGGCGGAGGTTTCAGTTACGTGGAAAAAGGAAGCCATGGGGGAAGTGACGTATCGAAAACTATATTAGAAGGTGAAGGAGGAACTAATTCTTTGTCACGAGCAACGTTAATATCAAGTAGTAGCCTGATACCTCGAGGAGTTAGTTTGAACTCAGTTTTCTGGTGTTTTTGGAATCTACGGAAGATTAATGAGGACTTGGACAACCTGAGAGATAAAGAGTGAGTTATTGGAAGGGGGGAGAGCATGTTTAAGCTGAATGTAAATAAGTCAGACTCGGCCGTTCCGCAAACGAACTGCCAGCATCTTGCTTTGAAGTGAATCTCTTGAACTGTGTTAAATAAAACTCTTAAAGAAATATTCCTGTGGACTTTACTAAGCTGAGAAGGGCCAGATACAACAGATTGCTCGTGACCCAAGAAACAAAAAAACAAAACCATAGTCCGAGCTTTCAGTACTGCGTAAGTCCAGTGACGTCATGGAGCAGCTTCTAGCTGATAATCCTGCTCTGTATCAACTAGTTCAAGGTCTCCAGTTGCAAATTGACAATTTGCAGCAGCAGATTCAGCAAGCTGCAGTAGCCCCAGCCCCAGCTCCAGCCCCCCCTCCCAGAAGAAGCAGGTGTTATTTAGCATTGCCTGATAAGTTTACTGGAGAGCGTAGTAAATTTCCAGCTTTTTTAAACCAATGCAGAACATTCATTGCTTCAACTCCAGCAGATTTCCAGCTTGATGAGACTAAAGTGGCTTTTATTTTAAGTTTGCTCTCTGGTCCAGCTGCTGATTGGTCATCTCCTCTGATAGACAGACAAGATCCTGTCCTGCGCAATTATGCAGGATTCTGCCAGCTGATGGAAAGAGAATTTGCTGACCCCCTTCGTAGACAAAATGCCACCAGGCGGATACGAGAGCTACGTCAAGGATCGCGCTGCGTAGCGGAATATATATCAGATTTTCGCCGCCTAGCTCAAGAAATTAATTGGAATGAAGAGGCTCTCATGGAAATCTTTCAAGATGGCCTGTCTTCCCAGATCTTGAATGAATTTAGACATACTGTAATGCCCGCGACCCTGGAGGCCTTATATCAACATTGTTTGGCTATTGAGGCGCAAACGCAAGCCACGGATGCCCGCCTGGTCAAACAGATGGTTCCAGTCACCGGAAGTGCCAAGCCAGTTCCTGCACCACGCAGAGGATTCCAGACCCTACCTATCACTCCACCCATCCCGGCACCCAGACGTATTTTCCAACCACTGCCGGCTTACACTGAGAGGCGTCCTGTACCCATGGCCAGAGATGAGCCCATGGATCTTGGTGCAGCCAGATCTCGCTTGACCGAGGCTGAGAAGGCAAGACGGAGAGCTGAGGGATTGTGCCTGTACTGTGGAGAGATGGGTCACTTCGTCATGGCCTACCCCCAGAAACGACGTGGTACGGCAGGTCCTACTCCTGTTCCAGCTCGGCCTCCCACTCAGCAGTTTCAAGCCACCTGGCCGGGAAACGGCCAGAGCCCGGCCTAATGGAAACATTGGGTCGGGCAGGCGCCAAACCCAGTTCCAGTTCCGCAGACGAAGACCCCGGTCCTCCGAGACATTTGATCCTAGCAACCAATATACTTCTGGGAAACCATGCCCAGGGCATTCCGGCACACGCCTTGTTGGATTCTGGAGCCACCACTAATTTCATGGATGAAGCTTTCGTTCGTCAGCATGCCATACCTTTGTGCTCCGTTAAGCCGCCTATGTTGGTTGAGACAATCGATGGTCGTGAGTTGTTGTCTGGACCGATCAAGTTCATGACCCAGCCCATACGCCTGGTCATAGGACAACATGAAGAAGCCATCCAATTATATGTTACCAAGGGACTTCATTTCCCCTTAGTTCTCGGCCTAGCCTGGTTGAGAACCCATGATCCTTGTGTGGTGTGGTCCCAGAACTTTGTTTCATTTCCCAGTTTGCAATGCGTAGACCACGTACGCCAATTTTGCGCAGCCCAGCTACCATCCCACCCTGACATCACCTTGCCGGCCGACCTAGCGGACTTTGCAGATATATTCAGTGAGAAAGAGGCAGACCAATTGCCTCCGCATAGACCATATGACTGTGCCATTGATTTGCTGCCAAATGCCAAGCTTCCAAGGGGACGCCTTTACTCCATGTCAGAACCCGAGTTGGCCGCATTAAAAGACTTTGTGGACAAAAACTTGGCCAGGGGTTTCATTCGTCCCTCTTCCTCGCCTCTGTCAGCTCCTGTGTTATTCGTGAAGAAGAAAACCGGAGATTTACGCCTATGCTGTGACTATCGCAAGCTCAATGCCATCACGGTGCGCAACCGGTACCCTCTGCCTTTGATTCCTGATCTCATGGACCATCTCCGATCAGCGGCCATCTTCACCAAGATAGATCTACGGGGTGCTTACAACCTGGTTCGCATCCGAGAGGGGGACGAGTGGAAGACCGCGTTTGGGACCAGGTATGGTCATTTTGAGTATACAGTCATGCCCTTTGGACTCACCAATGCTCCGGCCGTCTTTCAACATTTCATGAATGACATCTTCCGGGATTTATTAGATCAATTCGTGGTGGTTTACCTCGATGACATCCTGATCTACTCCCCGTCACGAGCAACTCATCTCCAGCATCTCCGGCAAGTTCTGCAACGCTTGAGAGAGCATCACCTTTACGCCAAGTTAGAGAAATGTCAATTCTATCAAACCACCATTGAGTTTCTGGGACATGTGATTTCTCCACAAGGCATCACCATGGATCCTGGCAAGGTTGAGGCCTTGCAAACCTGGCAACCACCATGTAAAGCAAAAGATGTCCAAAGACTTTTGGGATTTGCGAACTATTACCGGATATTCATTCCAAGGTTTTCTGCCTTGACTGCGCCCCTTACTCGACTGTTACAGAAAGGCATTAAGTTCCAGTGGGGCGATGCCGAGCAACAGGCGTTTCAGACCCTCAAAAAGGCTTTTGTTCAGGAACCCATTCTCAAGTATCCAGATCCTTGTCGTCCCTTTGTAGTGGAGGCCGACGCCTCAGATGTTGCTGTAGGGGCCGTGCTTCTTCAAACACGCCAAGATGGCGGCCCCCTGTTCCCGTGTGCTTATTACTCCAGGAAACTGAGTCCCTCCGAACGCCATTATACCATTTGGGAGAAGGAGCTATTGGCCATCAAGACTGCTTTTGAGACCTGGAGACACCACCTGGAAGGAGCCCGCTACCAAGTTGAAGTTCGGACTGACCATAAAAACTTGGAATTTCTGCAATCTGCCAGGAAATTGAATCAACGTCAGATCCGTTGGTCTTTGTTCTTCGCTCGATTCAACTTCAAAGTCACCTACATTCCGAAAGGGTACAACAAAAGAGCAGATGCCTTGTCCCGTAAACCTGAGTATCTACAGATCAAGGACCCCTTGCCGCTTCGAACCATTCTGCCTGTCGAATCGATCGCAGCCGTGCACGATCCGGTAGATCTACGACGACAGATTCGGGAAGCGCAACAACTAGATGACTTTGTGGCACAGAGGAAGCAAGAGGTGGGTCCCGACTCACCTTGGACCTTGTCCGAGGGTCTATTACGCTTCCGCGACCTGTTATATGTTCCAGCAGGCCCACTCCGTGGTCTCATTCTGACTCAATGCCATGATAACCCTGCGGCGGGTCATTTTGGTCTCTTTAAGACTCTCCACTTAGTGTCTCGGACTTTTTGGTGGCCCAGACTTCGCCATGATGTTCATTCTTATGTGAAGTCCTGTGTACGGTGCCGTCAGGCAAAACATGCCACAGGAGCCCCTCCGGGATTGTTACAGCCGTTGCCCACGCCGGAAAGACCCTGGAGGGCTATTTCCATGGACTTCTTGACTTGTCTACCTGTTTCTGCCGGCTACACCGTTGTCTTTGTAGTGGTGGACATGCTGACCAAGATGGCACATTTCATTCCTTGCCGAAGAATACCGACAGCCAAGGTCACTGCTCAGCTGTTCATTCAACATATCTTTCGGCTACACGGTTTACCTGACAAAATAGTGTCCGACCGAGGGACCCAGTTCACCTCAGCGTTCTGGAGAGAACTCATGTCTGCGCTTCAAGTCCAAGTTAATCTAGCCTCCACGCATCACCCAGAGACTGATGGGGGTACAGAGAAAGTGATTGGCATCCTGGAGCAGTATTTGCGTTGTTTCATCAACGACCAACAGAACGATTGGTCCAAATATCTCTCCGTGGCCGAATTCGCTTTCAACAACTCTCAGCACACTTCCACTCAGACCACTCCGTTTTTTGCCAACTACGGCTATCATCCCAGATTTTACCCGCTCACGCTTCTTGATTCTCCAGTTCCAGTTGCAAAGGACTATTTATCCGAGCTCCAGTCAGTCCAAGAGATGGTTAAGCAGCACTTGACTAAGGCCAAGGAAGACTACAAGAGGGTTGCAGTCCGCTCTCGTCGCGACACGCCGCCGTTAGCTGTTGGAGATCGGGTTTGGCTCTCCACCAAGTACTTGTTTCCAGGGCGAATTCACCGCAAGCTTGACCAACGTTTCCTGGGTCCTTTTCCTGTGGAGACGGTCATCAATCCGGTGACCTATCGTTTGACTTTGCCTAGGTCTCTTCGTGTACATCCCGTGTTTCATCGCTCCTTGCTTGTTCCTGTCTACCCTGATTCTCCGCTTCGACCTCCTGATCCGGGCCCGACAGCTCGCCGTGCTCAAGTTCCTGTTTCCCGGTTGGAGGTGTCCGGCATCCGAGATTCCCGATGGCTCAACGACCGCTTCCAATATTTGGTTGATTGGACCGGGGGTGGGCCAGACGCTTGCTGTTGGGTAGATGCTCATGCTATTGAGGCTCCTGGGTTAATTTGGGATTTTCATGCTGCGTTTCCCTACAAACCACATCCCCTGCGACGGACCCAAGGGACGGGGCCTGCGGGGGGGATAGTGTTGTGGGTGTCTCTAGACCAGCTTGGGAAATGTCAGAGGATGAGGAGGAGCAGCCAGGCCCCTCTGGGTGTTTTCCCCTCCCGGCAGCCGAGACAGACAGTGAGGAGATTTGCATGCAGTCTGGGTCAGAATCTCAAAGCGGGGAGTCAGACTTGGAACAGGAAAATATATGGCTTGATCCGAGATTCCGAAGGTTTGATAGGCGGAGGTTTCAGTTACGTGGAAAAAGGAAGCCATGGGGGAAGTGACGTATCGAAAACTATATTAGAAGGTGAAGGAGGAACTAATTCTTTGTCACGAGCAACGTTAATATCAAGTAGTAGCCTGATACCTCGAGGAGTTAGTTTGAACTCAGTTTTCTGGTGTTTTTGGAATCTACGGAAGATTAATGAGGACTTGGACAACCTGAGAGATAAAGAGTGAGTTATTGGAAGGGGGGAGAGCATGTTTAAGCTGAATGTAAATAAGTCAGACTCGGCCGTTCCGCAAACGAACTGCCAGCATCTTGCTTTGAAGTGAATCTCTTGAACTGTGTTAAATAAAACTCTTAAAGAAATATTCCTGTGGACTTTACTAAGCTGAGAAGGGCCAGATACAACACCCTCGATGCAGGGGATGTGGCTGCAGAAACAGCCACTGATCACACGCTAACACGCATGTTGAACTGGGTGCTGTCAGGATGGCCTGACACGTGTCCTAGCACCAATTTCCAGAGTTTCTGGAAAAGGAAGCATGAGCTATCCACCTTTAAGGGTTGTGTCCTATGGGGTAGCAGGGTAGTGATCCCAACCTCATGGAGGACTATAGTCTTGCAGTCTCTGCATGAGGGACATCCAGGAATAGTTTGGATGAAGGCGCTTGCGCACAGCTATCTCTGGTGGCCTGGGCTTGATAAGAAGATTGACACCCAGGTCCAGGGGTGCCACATTTGCCAACAGTCCAGACCTGGAATGCCACAGGCTCCCGTGCATAGGTGGGAGGACACATAGGCTCCTTGGTCGAGGGTTCATATAGACTACGCTGGCCCCTTTCAGGGGTGATTCTTCCTCATTGTTGTGGACAGTCACTATAAATGGCTAGAGGTCGTTCCAGTGCCCACCACGACTACTGCCAGGACCATCCAGGTGCTGAGGGGGATCTTCGCCTCTCACGGGCTGCCAGATGTTCTTGTCTCCGACAACAGACCTCAATTCACCTCTTCGGAGTTCCAGGCTTTCCTGAAAGCCAACATGATTCGTCATGCTACTTCAGCACCCTTTCATCTGGCTTCCAATGGCCAAGCTGAGCACATGGTGCGCACAACCAAAGATGCCTTGAAGAGGCTTACTCACAGGAGCTGGCATCACAGGTTAGCTGATTTTCTCCTTTGCCACCGCACCACACTTTGCACAGCTACAGGCAAGAGCCCTGCTGAACTCTGCTGGGGTCGCCATCTCATTACCAAACTAGACAGATTGCACCCAGACTGGGTGGCTTCAGAGGTGTCACAGCCGCGGGCACCGAGGAGACTACAGGTGGGCGATCCGGTTTGGGCAAGGAACTATGGACCTGGACATCTTTGGGTGACAGCAGTGATCTGCAAAGTTACTGGGCCACTGTCATACGAAGTGGCCTTGGAAGATGGGTGCATGCTGCGTCGGCACATTGACCAGCTGCGATGGAGGCTACGTAGTCACCCTTCCGCTCCTGACTCTGCTCTCAGGAGGGAGGAGGACCACGATCACGATCGTGGATCTCAGTCTCTCTGCGAAAGCGGGGGTTTGCACTCTCCAAATAGGGGTTTTGCCAACGGGGCGGCTCCTGACTCTGGCACTGGGTCCATGGGACATTGCATGCAAGCAGCTTTTCAGGCCACACCTACTTCAGGCCTTGTGCCTACGGGACAGTGCTCCCAACCGGGGTCTCTCGCTGATCCAGGGAATCCTACCCCACCAAGGAACTCTGGTCTGGGCTTACCGGAAAGAGCCAGCTGAAGTCAAATGGGCAAAGGGTTGAGCCTTCCGGACCAGGCCAGCCAGCAAGATCCGGGTTCGCCTGCATCAACTGGGTCTCAAAGTCCTGGTCTGCTGAGCCTGGCAGGCGAGCTTGCAGACCGGACACTCGCAGCAGCTCCGAGATGCTCAGAGCGGGTCAGAGGCCCTCCAAAGTTCTTACAAGATTATGTAAGGTTCCTGTCAGTAAGTGGGCAGGCCTAGTGTTCCCTAGAAATAAGAACACACTCAAAAGAGTGACTTGTAGTAGTTAAAATAGTAGTATCTTTTTTTTTAACCAAGAGGGGAGGGGTGTTATGTCCTGGGCCTGTGATTGACAGAGCAGGTGCAGGAAGCTGCAGAGAGACCCGGGCAGACCACGTGGCCTGCCCGGGCCAGACAGTCTGTCTCCAGCCTACTGCGCACACGCAAAGCGGGAAAATACATTGCATTTATTGGCTGACGCTGTTCCCTGCAAAAGGGTATAAAAGGGATCCGCGCCATTTTGTGTTGTTCTGTTGAAACTTGAATAAAGAAGCAACTGTTGTTACTCCTGCCTTGTTTCAATGCCTTACCAACGCACAGAACAGAACAGTTATTATAAAAAGACTCACTTAAAAAGGAGCATAATACGTTATATTGAAGACCCTAAATGTTAGTAGGAAAGCATATAGCAGACACTGGCAAGTTCACCTAGCTCAGTGGTGGCGAACCTATGGCACGGGTGCCAGAGGCGGCACTCAGAGCAGTCTCTGTGGGCACATGTGCCATTGCCCCAGCCTCGCCTCCCCCCATGACCCCCTCCTCACCATCAGCCCCCCTGGAGGAGTTGCCCCTGAGCATGGCCCACGCAGAGCAGCACAGCCAAAGACATGGCAGCCAGGCAGTGTAGACAAGACTCATCCCTCACGCCCCATTGCGCACAGTTGATGCTGCAGGGCACATGGCCACCATGGTGCTGCTGGGCTTCCTGGGTGATCTGTGGTGGGCCCTGGAGGCGGTGAGTGGCCCTGCGGGTAGGCAGGGTGGGAGATGGTGTGGGGCTGAAGGGGGGGCACGGCAGGGGGTGGAGTGGGGGCGGGGCCAGTTTTTGGACACTCGGTCTCTAAAAGGTTCGCCATCACTGACCTAGCTACTATCACTCCTGATTACATGCAGTAGAAATAAATTAGAATCCACACGTTCATGATGTACAGTATTCTCTCTTCCCCCCTTCTCCCCCCCCCCGCACCCCAGACTCCTAATGGAGCAAAGGCAGGTTCCAGCTCTGGGTAGGAATGTAACTGAAAGCTCAGCCACTTGCCACCAGTATTGGCTTCCAGTATTTGATCTTTGCCCAGTTGGAAGTTGGTACTGGGTCTGCTGAGACCTCAGGAAGATAAATCCATTACTGTAGCAGCTAAATGGAGAAATCAATCTAAGGATGGAAAACATAAGACTGAAAAGAACCTGACAGAAACACAGAATCCAAGTGAATTACAGCAGGTTGCATGTCCCTCTATAAAGGTACAAGAAAGTGAATTGGGACTAGAATTGTGCAAAAAATTACATTGAAGTAGATGTCTTCGCAGACTTTGAGTGTTTTCACTGCTAGTTGGGGGCTAGCAAAGAATTCAGAGAACCCTAGAAGGATTGTTCAGACCATGGTGCAATTTATTTGTCAGATTTATACTCTTTCCACCAAATGGGGCTGTAGGCAACCTTTAACAATATAAATAAAATATATAATATACACAGTAAGATAACATTTTTAAAAACATAAAAGCAATTTGATTTTTAAAAAACCCTCAATTGCCTCAGCTTTAGAGATCAACGTATGGGGCAAAATCTTTTCCAAATTAAAATATCTATATCTACTGATGAAGACCTTCAAAGATAGAGCTAACCAAGCCACTCATGGCAAGGATGCCCAGAGCATGGAAGCCATCTCGAAGAAGGATTTGTGATTCAAGTGTTAATGATAGAATGGTATTTCCTGAGCAGTCTTGAATGGGGTAATTTATCCGCCCCCACCCAACAAGCTAGTTCCATATCATGTAGGATGGGATCCCTACTTTTGGATTATGAGATGTTTTAGAACAGGGGTCTTCAAACTTGGCCCTTTTATGACTTGTGGACTTCAACTCCCAGAATTCCTCAGCAAGGCATGCGGGCTGAGGAATTCTGGGAGTTGAAGTCCACAAGTCATAAAAGGGCCAAGTTTGAAGACCCCTGTTTTAGAAGTACCTTTTCAAAATAATTGCATTGGTGGCTGTGGCCAGTTACAGAAAGCTCATAACCTAAGAAAGTAAATGAAATGCTAGGTAGCAGCATGTAACATTTTATTTTCTAATTATGCCACAGGGGTCTGTGTGGGACTGAGAAGCATTGTTAGAAAGAATGATTTTGATTAAGCTGAGCCTTTGCTTTGTAGCATGCTAACTTTCCATTCCTTTTTAAAAATTAAAATAATTTTAATAAATGAAATTAGGTCACAGCCAAAACTTAATGGGACAGTAACTGTGTTTCTTCCCTCATTTCCAAATGATGGATGCAGGAATGGGAACTCCTTAATTCAAATTTTGCCATGAGCTCCCTGATTTTTTTTTTAATAAACTCTCCTGCTGTTACTGCAGCAGGAAGAAATTAATACCAGCGTAGTTACATATCATATATTATTATTTAGGTTTGCCTGCATTTAAGGGCTCCTGTGTGTGATTGGATTGTTGATTATTTTTTTTTAGATATTTACCTGGAAAGAGAGGTGTGAAAGGCAACCAATCAGTGACTGGCCCAAGGTCATCCAGCTGGCTTCATGCCCAAGGCAGAATTAGAACTCACAGTCTCCTGGTTTCTTTGTACACATACATTTGAGTAGGGAATGTATTATATTGTGTGCATATGGGTTGATGTGATAGATGCTGTAATCTCCTAATTCTTTTGATTATATGTCAGGCTAGCTATATCTCTGTGCTTTAGTATTTGAAACCAGTGTTCATTTGTAAGCTTAACAACTTTCCAACAACAGGAAGAGAGACCTCATCTTGTGAGTGGTGACCTGTAAATGCTCTTTTCCTGCCAGCCAGCACCCCTCCCCCCATATATGTATCTACATGTGGTTAGTCTCTGGTGATGAGCACACCTGGCACAAGATGGCAGCCTTGTTCTGTAACTTACGTGCTAGGGGGCCTCTAACTACCGGTAGGCAATACCATTCCAGAAGAAACTGACATCTGCAGATTAAAGGTCATGTGGAATAGACTTGAACAGAAACCATGCAACCCTTTTGGCCTTCTGAAAGGACATTAAATCTTGGTTTTGCCAGTTGGCTTGGGGTCACAAGGGGGGTGCTCACTACTGAAGGTGGTTGACAGGGTAAGAAGACCTCATGCCTGTCCCATCCGCCCCCTTGGCTCTGGTTTTCTGCATACTTTTAAATATTTAATATGCATAGTTTTTTTTAAAAATAATTGCTTTTCTATTTATCTTTTTATGTTCTGTAAGCCACCCAGAGTCACACTAGCAGGGAGATGGGCGACATATAAATTTACCCAAACTAGGTAACATCATCAGTGCTACTAAGGAGTGGGGTTTGCTCTTAGATTGTAATCTAGTGGCTTGTCCTGTGCAATGTTGGTGGGGTTAGTCTTGGATGTTCTTTGTTTGAGCTGTTTACTGTTGGCTTGTTTGGCAGTTCCTTGATTGGGGTATTCTTTACTTGATTGTTGTTTACTCTCCAGTTCTAGTGCCTTCCTGTTATCTCTGTAGTACATTTTATCCAGTCTTTTTTCTTGTCCTCAAGTTTATTTTGTAGTGTTGAAATATAAGTTGTTTTTTTTCCAAATTTAGTACTTCTTGTAATTTTTTTCCCACTTGGATTAAGTCATACTCCTTTGTTTTGTAGAATTCCATCTTTAAGTCTCTATCCTCGAATTTATGTTCAGTCATCTGTTTTGTCTGTTTCTTCTCTGCTGTATTTTCCTGAGGGTGTTTTTTTTGGTATAAAATTGAATTGGAGATGAGTTGATTTATATTTTCAAAGTTATTCTGGATTTCTTTGTGATTTGAGATCATTGTTATTTGAATTAGTTGCAACATATCATATATCTCCTCTTGAAAAATATTCATTTTTTCTTGATAAGTATTTCCTATAAATCTCTGATTTTCCATGATGACCAAAAGTCCAGATCCCCCCCCACCCCGGAAATAGCTTTGGATTCAGAGTTGTATAAATACTTATAGTCCAGAGAGTTCAAAAAAGTTTTTTTTTGTTCCCTCAGGTTTGTAAGTCAATAACATTAAGGAATTCCTTTAAATCTCAAAGTTATTTTAATCCTTTTGGTTTTTTTCTTCTATTTTAAGAGGAAAAACCCAGACTTTCAAATAAAAATAGAAAGTAAAAAGTAGATAATCAAAAATCTTTTAATCCACAAGCTTTAGGAAATAAGGTTCTAATTGGGATCCAATTATTTTTTCAATGTTTTCAAAACTCCCCTGTATATTTGATCTACGCTATTTCTAGAGGGAAGGCTAAAATCCCCCTTCCCTCTCCACAGGGGGGGAAAGTACTTTAGCAGCTTGAAAAGGTACAAAAAAGCAATTAGGATTTAAGAGAGGTAGATATCACCCAGTGAGGCACCGCGTACTGTGCCTCAACCCGTGGAGGGTCGATCACGGTAGCCGAATACAGGAACATATGCGGACACGCGAATTTCCTTGGGGTGAATCAACCCAGACAAAAGTCTGCGTCCCCCTTTTATTACTTTCCATTATGGGTTGTTACACAAAGCATCGAATACACATGTAGCCAATAGCATAGTTACACATGTAGCCAATAGTTTCAAGCCGTGCCACAACTTTCCTCCACCTATCAACCTTTCTTCCTCTCTTCTTGTTGCCTCCCCTTTTCTCTAAACTCCATTGTCCTTTGTTTCACAAGACTGTTTCCTCTGACTCCTCATGGCAGTTTCCTTCTTCCGCCTACACTCTACGCATCTATCGACCCAGGTGAGAGATAATGCATGATTCACAAGAGAAAGAACTGATTGCTGCTTGGGTGTCAAAGAAATAGGATCCGAAGGGGTTTTTCCTCCTGCAAGGGCAGAAAAAAGTGGGGCAAGTTGTTGGGTGGTTAAACCCATATAAGGGCGTGCCCAATTAATAGTTCCAAGATATTGTTGAAGCTGCACAAGAGTGGTTTTTGCTGGGAGAACTAATTGTGGCAATATCGGAACAGCCTTAGCGGCCATAATTTTAAAACCCAAATATGAATAGGGTTGCACCTTTTGGATTTTTTCCGGAGCCACAGATAGTCCATATGAAGCCAAATGAGCAATAAGACAGTCTAAAACTTGTACGTGAGAATGAGGTAGAGAAGAAGAAAGTAAAATATCCATATAATGTAAACAAAGAAAATCGGGATATTGAATGCGAAAAGGAGTCAAGACACAATAGTTGGACTATTCAACATCCCCTGAGGGAGAACTGTCCATTGATAACGAGAAGCAGGAGAGTGAGAATTCAAAACAGGGATTGTAAACGCAAACAATTTACGATCCTTTTGTACTAAAGGAATGGAAAAAAGGCATCTTGCAAAACTATAACAAATAAGGTGTGATCTCTTGGAATAAGATTTGGGTTAGGTAGACCACATTGCAAAGGACCCATTGGTTCAATAATAGCATTCACAGCTCTCAAATCTTGTAATAGTCTCCATTTACCAGATTTTTTTCTTAATCACAAACACAGGGGTATTATACGCACTGGTAGAAGATTCTATGCGGCCTTTGAGGAGTAAATCCTGCACTAATTGTTGTAAAGCAACAAGCTTCTCATTTGAAAGAGGCCATTGATCTATCCAAACAGGGGTAGAATTTGTGAGAGAAAGCGAAAGCGTGGGAATAGACATAACTAAAAGGATAGAACAGCCTGAAGTTGGGATAACAAGTCACGGCCCCACAAATTAGTATGAAGAGGAAGTACAACTGGGCGTACACGTGCCGTAACAGATGACTCAGAAGTAGAGGCAAGCAACCATGCAGAACTTCGCTTAGCACATTGAATGCCACCAACTCCCCTAATGGCTGGAGAGGAGGACAGTGGCCATTTTGAGGGCCATTCAGACTCTTTGATAACCGAAATGTCTGCTCCCGTATCTAAAAGACCAGAAAAAGAGACACCATCAAGGAAAATAGTAAGCATAGATTTAGACGAAGAAACATGAGTAGCGAAAAACATGTCAGGAGAGGCAGAAACACAATCTGAAGAAAAATTGTGAGAAACAGCAAAAAGAGAAGCCACGTCCTCTCCCACTTTTATTGTTAAGCTATGGTCCGGAACACAAACCAGAGCAAGAGAAGAGAGGTCTTGTGATGCAACAAGAGAAGGGGAAGCAAGTACACCTCGAGAAATAAGATCCCGATGAGGAAATAAAAGTAACGGAAGAGTAGAAGAAACTGAACAACAAGAGAAATCAAGGGGTAAAAAATAAGTGAGACCAGGAATCTCTAAGAAAACATCCTGAGCAGCTCGCACCGCAGTAACAGCAGAAAAGGGAGTTGATGGTGAAAAGGGTGTGACCTTACAAAAGGGGCTGGTCACTTGCCCCCCCATTAGTTTCCCGAAGGGGTGACGGGCTGGTTTAGAGGGCACAGGATTAGATAGACACTCACGCGCCCAATGGAATCCTTTCCCACATCGCGGACAGACCGTTTTTGGACGAGTTGGGGCTGGATTAGTGATCCTTGTATGAGAACGAGGAGCACGACATTGAGCGCGAAAGTGGCCAGGCTTACCGCAATTAAAACAGTTGCCATTACGAGGAGTCTGGGATGCCACAAGAGCGGTGGCTAATTGTTGCATTTGAAAGGTAGTAGTTCCAACAGTGCGACAAGCCTGCAAATAATCCGCCAAACCAGCCTCGGGGCGGGTACGCACAGAGACTAAAGCCTGCTTGCAATCCGCATTAGCGTTTTCAAAGGCTAACTTCAACAAAACCTCTTTTCGTGCAACTGGATTAGCAATTTCCTTAAACAAGGCAGACTGCAGCTTTTCAGTAAAGGAATCATAGGATTCTGAAGGGCCTTGACGAATGGCCACAAAAGAAGAACGGGAAGAAGTAGAAGGATCATCCAATTTAGTAAAAGCAGACAGCGCACATTCGCTAGAGGCTGTTAATACAGGAAGTGGAAGGGCAATTTGCGCTGCTGCTGTAGAAAAGTTTCCCTGGCCAATTAATTGATCTAAAGTGGCAGCCAAGGCAGCCTGCAAAAGAGGCAATTTAAGAGTGGCTGCTCGACGAAATTCAGCCTCCCAAACTACAAATTGAGTAGTACTCAATATGATCTTAGTGATCGTATTCCAATCATAAGGAATCATAGTATAAGTAGCGGAAATGGAGGCAAGAAGTTCCTGGACATATGGACTACTAAGACCATAAGTAGAAACGGCAGACTTAAGATTTTTTAACAAATTAAAAGGAAAGGGAGTAAAGACTGGGTTAGCACCAGTAAGGTCAACCGGATAGGCAGAGGCAGTTATTAGGTCTTCAGTAGAAGTAAGTGTTCCCTGTATGCGAGCCTGAAGAATTCCCTGATGTACAGGAGACAGGGCAGAAGGAACAGAAGAAGAGTCCTGATAATAGACAACTCGGGTATCAGAGGGGACATCGGAAGAACAAGGATTGCAGGGAGCAGAAGAAGCCGTAGGAGTTGCATAGGGAGGAGGTGGCGTCAGAAGAGAATGACTATGTTCCGAACCAATAGCTACAGAAGAAGAAGTAGGAGAAGGCAAATCTTGAAAATGGACCCGCAAACAAGCGAGAACCGTCTTCCACGTAAGGAGAAGTTCGGAAGGGGCACGAGGCTCCTCATGAAGATATGAGCCAATTTTTATCCAATGAGCAATTTTTAATGACCCCTTTAAGGGGTAAGAAGGACAATGAGCCCAAATAAATATTAACAATTTTTTAACTCCTTAAGTGAAGGCAATTTATGAGTCTTGTTTAACTGTTTAATTGAGGCCTTGACAATTACTCCAAGTTCCTGCAGATGTGCTATCTGCTCTTTGGAGAATTCAGCCCCCATACTCACGGGAAGTCGATCCTAGAAATAGGAGTCGCGGTGCGCGAGATGAATATGGGGGTGTCAGGGATGTCGTAGTCATACGACACCCACACGAATCACATCGGGGTCACCACTTGAGGCACCGCGTACTGTGCCTCAACCCGTGGAGGGTTGATCACGGTAGCCGAATACAGGAACATATGCGGACACGCGAATTTCCTTGGGGTGAATCGACCCAGACAAAAGGCTGCATCCCCCTTTTATTACTTTCCATTATGGGTTGTTACACAAAGCATCGAATACACATGTAGCCAGTATCATAGTTACACATGTAGCCAATAGTTTCAAGCCGTGCCACAACTTCCTCCACCTATCAACCTTTCTTCCTCTCTTCTTGTTGCCTCCCCTTTTCTCTAAACTCCATTGTCCTTTGTTTCACAAGACTGTTTCCTCTGACTCCTCATGGCAGTTTCCTTCTTCCGCCTACGCTCCGTTCAGCTCGCACACGATCCTAGGGCGTAGGCCATCATATCAACAACCCAGTCCTTTCCATGCTGCTTTGAAGTTGCCAGATGGTGAATATGACTTCGGCTGTCTGCAGCCTAGGGATGAGCCATATTTCTATGGCCGGTCCTTTCGTCCACCAATTTGGAGGGATCGCCAGCTCCAACGGGAGAGTTGCTGCTCTCCCGCGATCCAGCGAAAGCCCCTCCTTGCTGGTCGACTCTTTGGGGCGACTTTTGACCTTTTTCAGGGCCCCCCAGTGATCCGAAACTGAACGGGGGAGAGAGAGCAAGTCTCCCAGCCGTCCATGGCCGTGTGGCAAAACGGAAGTCAGTTTTTCCCAATTTTTAGTTTCCCATTAATATTTATTTATTATTTATTTATTACTTAGATTTCTATGCCGCCCTATTTCAAGATCTCAGGGCGGCTCACAACATAATACTACATGTAGAAATCTAATATATAAAAACATTTATAAACCCATCGATTAAAAGACCAATCATCCAAAACAAGCATACAAACATACATACACTGGCTGGGGCCAGGTGTTAACTGCCCCAGGCCTGTTGGCAAAGATGAGTCTTAAGTAATTTGCGAAAGGCAGAGAGGGTGGGGGCAATACGGATCTCCGGGGGGAGTTGATTCCAGAGGGCTGGGGCCGCAACAGAGAAGGCTCTTCCCCTAGGCCCCGCCAGGCGACACTGTCTGGCTGACGGGACCTGGAGAAGGCCGACTCTGTGGGCCCTAACCGGTTGCTGGGTTTCATTTAAATTTAACGTTTAATATTTATAATTTCCAAGTTTTAAATAACCCCAATTCCCTTTATCACAATTCATCACAAGTTCTAATGTTCAGGATACACGTCTTATCTATTTGAATTCTCACCATCTTACATCAACTGATTAATAATACAATATAATATTCTTATTTTCTGGTAATTTCCAAATATCTTAAATTTAGTAAACAAATTTCTCTTATTTGAACATTTAATACTTCCTCTCTTTTTCTCTTAATATCTACTATCTCATATTTAAGCTAGTAATTTTTATTATTACCGCTAAGTAAAAACATATTTATTACATTTGATAGATTTTTAGCTTATATATATATATATATATATATATATATATATATATATATATATATATATATATATATATATATATATATATATATATATATATATATATATATATATATATATATATTGTTTAAAATTGTTGACAAAGAAATAAGGGATTTCTGATATAGCTATTTCGAGTTTCTTAACTCTCTTCAGTCAGAACTCACCCTTCCGGGATTCGAACCTGGGCAGTCTGCATGCTAAGCAGATGCTTTTACCTATTGAGCCACAAGTTCTCTCCCGCTTTGTCAGTAGTCAGGGAGTAAGGATATGTGTCAAGTGTTTATTTTTTAGATTGCACCCTGTAAACCCAAATATGGGAGGAAGGAATCATTCTTTCCTTTTGCTTGTTTCAGCTCAACCCAGAGCCATCCTGCAAGCACAAATATATATGTTGTTTAAAATTGTTGACAAAGAAATAAGGGATTTCTGATATAGCTATTTCGAGTTTCTTAACTCTCTTCAGTCAGAACTCACCCTTCCGGGATTCGAACCTGGGCAGTCTGCATGCTAAGCAGATGCTTTTACCTATTGAGCCACAAGTTCTCTCCCGCTTTGTCAGTAGTCAGGGAGTAAGGATATGTGTCAAGTGTTTATTTTTTAGATTGCACCCTGTAAACCCAAATATGGGAGGAAGGAATCATTCTTTCCTTTTGCTTGTTTCAGCTCAACCCAGAGCCATCCTGCAAGCACAAATATATATGTTGTTTAAAATTGTTGACAAAGAAATAAGGGATTTCTGATATAGCTATTTCGAGTTTCTTAACTCTCTTCAGTCAGAACTCACCCTTCCGGGATTCGAACCTGGGCAGTCTGCATGCTAAGCAGATGCTTTTACCTATTGAGCCACAAGTTCTCTCCCGCTTTGTCAGTAGTCAGGGAGTAAGGATATGTGTCAAGTGTTTATTTTTTAGATTGCACCCTGTAAACCCAAATATGGGAGGAAGGAATCATTCTTTCCTTTTGCTTGTTTCAGCTCAACCCTACTGACTACTGACAAAGCGGGAGAGAACTTGTGGCTCAATAGGTAAAAGCATCTGCTTAGCATGCAGACTGCCCAGGTTCGAATCCCGGAAGGGTGAGTTCTGACTGAAGAGAGTTAAGAAACTCGAAATAGCTATATCAGAAATCCCTTATTTCTTTGTCAACAATTTTAAACAACATATATATTTGTGCTTGCAGGATGGCTCTGGGTTGAGCTGAAACAAGCAAAAGGAAAGAATGATTCCTTCCTCCCATATTTGGGTTTACAGGGTGCAATCTAAAAAATAAACACTTGACACATATCCTTACTCCCTGACTACTGACAAAGCGGGAGAGAACTTGTGGCTCAATAGGTAAAAGCATCTGCTTAGCATGCAGACTGCCCAGGTTCGAATCCCGGAAGGGTGAGTTCTGACTGAAGAGAGTTAAGAAACTCGAAATAGCTATATCAGAAATCCCTTATTTCTTTGTCAACAATTTTAAACAACATATATATTTGTGCTTGCAGGATGGCTCTGGGTTGAGCTGAAACAAGCAAAAGGAAAGAATGATTCCTTCCTCCCATATTTGGGTTTACAGGGTGCAATCTAAAAAATAAACACTTGACACATATCCTTACTCCCTGACTACTGACAAAGCGGGAGAGAACTTGTGGCTCAATAGGTAAAAGCATCTGCTTAGCATGCAGACTGCCCAGGTTCGAATCCCGGAAGGGTGAGTTCTGACTGAAGAGAGTTAAGAAACTCGAAATAGCTATATCAGAAATCCCTTATTTCTTTGTCAACAATTTTAAACAACATATATATTTGTGCTTGCAGGATGGCTCTGGGTTGAGCTGAAACAAGCAAAAGGAAAGAATGATTCCTTCCTCCCATATTTGGGTTTACAGGGTGCAATCTAAAAAATAAACACTTGACATATATATATATATATATATATATATATATATATTAATTACCTTTACATTTAACCTTTATAAGGAAATCAATGTTCAAATTTAACTGTTAATATTTATACTTCCAAGTTTTAAATGACCAAAGTTTTCTTTATCTCAACTCATAACAATATGTAGTATTCAAAATACACATCTTATCTATTTGAGTATATTCTGTTTTAATTCTCACTAATAAGTCAAAACCCCAATTTTCTTCAGTCTTTTTTTTTTAAATATTTTTATTAAGTTTTACAAAATTTTTACATAGAAAAAAAAGAGATAATAACTCAACTGATAACAATCATATAACACATTTACCAAACAATCCAAATAACTGCTCGGTACCCCCCCACCACCACATCCTCCTACATCTAAACTTCCCCCTCGTCTTTCCATCTAACTACTTACTTTCTCCTTTCTTTACATCTCCCCTCCTCCCACCTCTATCCCCCATCTTCACTCTCTTACCCTCTTCCTACATACCTCACCTTCACTCCTCCTTCCTCTTTCCTCCAATGTGGTGCCCAGAGGCCACCCGAGCAATACTTTAATACCTACAAACATAATCCCATATCACCCCCAAATGCAGTTGAGAAAACATAATGTAACATTTATTAACTCCCTCCCTCCTCCCCCCCCCGGCTTCCCAGAGTGAATACAGAGTAAGAACGCAAGAAACCCCACTAAACTACTATTATATAACTATTTAACTATATACCAAATATAATTCCTTCAATTGATATTTCTTTTGTATATAGTCTATCCATTTTTTCCAATCCATCATAAATTCTTCATTTGAGTGGTTCTTCAAGTATGCAGATATCTTAGCCATTTCCACCAAGTTTGCAACTTTTAACGTCCATTCTTCAATAGATGGTATTTCAGATGTCTTCCAATATTGTCCCACCAGCAATCTTGCTGCCGTAATCAAATTCAAAATCAACTTAGTCTCTATGGTTGTACAATCTTTTGTAATGCCCAACAAAAATAACTGTGGTGAAAATTCAATACGTTTTTTCAATATATTTTGAAGGATCCACCATATTTTTATCCAAAAAGCCTTAATTTTTTTACAAGTCCACCAAATGTGAAAATAAGTAGCATCCATGGAATCACATCTCCAACACTTGGGTTGCATATTTGGGTACATAATTGATAATTTTTTTGGGTCTAAATGCCATCTATAAAACATTTTATAAAAATTTTCTCTTAAATGCTGTGCTTGTGTAAATTTTACATTTTTCACCCATATCCTTTTCCAAGTTTCCATCGTAATTGGATATCCAAAATTACATTCCCACTTAATCATACAATCTTTAACTAATTCGTTTCCAGAATCAATTTCAATTAATACATCATATAATCTTTTAATGTGCATAGTTCTTTGATCTCTAACTTGTTTAATTAATTTTTCATCCTCTGAAGAAAAACCCATCTTGACATCTTTATACCATCTATCCTGAAGTTGTACATGTGAGTACCAATTGTGAGCTATTCCTTCTTCCTTTAGCCTATTTAGTGATTTCAGTTCTAGGTTATTCCCTTCTTTAATTAAAAGCTTCTCGTAGGGCACCACATCTTGATTTTGTTGTCTATTTACACTCTCTATTGCATGCCTGGGAACTGTCCATAAAGGGATTTTCCCATTTAACTTATAATAATACTTTTTCCAGACACGCAGCAGAGAGTTTCTTAATAAATGCTCTTTAAAGCTCCTATCCAACTTTTTATCATAAACTAAATACGCATGAAACCCATACAGTAACCCGTACCCTTCTATATTCAATATTCTTTCATTCGTTAAGTTAATCCAATCACTTATTGCTACTAGAACTGCTGCATTGTAATATAGCTTAAAATTAGGCATTTTCAAACCACCTCTCTCTCTTATATCTTGAATAATTTTTAATTTAACCCTCGGTTTCTTGCCATTCCAGATAAATCTATTGATACCTTTCTGCCACTCATCTAAATTCCCATCCTTTTTAAGTATTGGTAGCATTTGAAATAAAAATAAAAATTTCGGCAATATATTCATTTTGACTGCAGCTATCCTACCCAACATAGACAAATGTAATTTTTTCCAATTTTCCAATTCTATTTGTACCTTATTCCATAAAAGTTCATAATTATTCTTATATAGTTTCCCATTTGAAGCTTCTATAAAAATTCCTAAATATTTGACTTTCTTAACTATCTCACAACCCGTTATTCTTTCCAAATCTTGTTTTGATTTATCATCTAAATTTTTAACCAACATCTTTGTCTTGGATAAATTTAATTTAAAACCTGATACTCTTCCATAATTTCGAATAATCTCCATCAATTTCTGGGCCGACTGTATTGGCTGAGTCAGAGTCACAAGTAGGTCATCCGCAAAAGCACATAATCTATAATCATGTTGTCTAATTTGTACTCCTTTTAATTCATCTGAAGCTCTGATCCTATTCAGTAACACCTCTAAAGTTAAGACAAACAGTAAAGGGGATAAAGGACAACCCTGCCTAGTACCTTTCTCTATATTAAATGAGTCTGTTAATTGTCCATTCACAATAATCTGTCCTGTCTGTTTCTGATAAACTGCTGATATAGAGTTAAAAAACTGATCCCCCATTCCCATCTTAACAACAAGTCTTTTCAAAAATGCCCAATTCAGTCTATCAAAAGCTTTTTCTGCATCCAAAAACATTAAAACTGCCGGCACTTGAATATGTTTATCCAAATATTCCAATATATTAACCAGTTGTCTAACATTAGTTTTCATCTGCCTCCCTTGTAAAAAACCAGTTTGATCTGAATGAATTATTTGAGTTAAAACTGTCATTAATCTATTGGCCAAAACTTTTGCAAAGATCTTATAATCTGTATTTAGCAACGAAATAGGTCTAAAATTTTCTACTTGAACATTATCTTTTCCCTCTTTAGGAATCAAGGAGACATAAGCCGTTTTCCATGAAGGTGGAACCCGGCCACCCTCTTGTATATTTACAAATAACTCTCTCAAAGGTTCCACCATTTCCTCTTGCAGACATTTATAGTAAATTGCTGTTAAACCATCAGTTCCTGGAGATTTACCCATTTTCAATTGCTTAATTGCAGCAATAATTTCTTTTGATGTAATCCGTGCATTTAATCTATCTCTTTGTTCCAAAGTAATTTTCAAAACATTTTGATTTTGTAAAAAGGCATCTATCTCTTTCTCTTGAACTTTCTCTTCAGAGTATAATTTGGTGTAGAACTCTAGGAAAGCTTTTTTAATAAGTTCTTGTTGAAATACTTCTTGTCCCTTATATTCTACCTTCTCAATTATTCGGGATTTTTGTTTTTTCCTTAGTGTGTAAGCCAACCATCTGCCAGGTTTATTAGCATTAAAAATGTATTGTGTTTAGCATATTGTAAGTTCCTGGCAACTTGGTCAGTCATCAATATATCAAATTGTTTCCGTAAAATCTTGATCCCTTCTTTAATGTTACTATCATCTGGTTTCTTTATTAATAATAACTCTTTTTTCCTTATTTCCGCTTCTAAAACTCTCCTTTCTTCTTCTTGTTTACGTCTATACCTTATATTCATTTCAATTAAAATACCACGCATATGAGCTTTACTAGAGTCCCACACCGTTTCTATTGTCGTTTCCCTATTCATATTCAACATAAAAAATTCCTTCATAGCCTTTTTACATTCTTCCACGTTCATATCATATTTAAACAGATTTTCATTGATTCTCCAAGATCTTCTAGAAGACTGACCAGTCCTTAGTTCCATCATAACCGGGTTGTGGTCTGACAATACATTAGGTAAAATTTTTACTTTCTTTAAACTTAAAATAAAATCACTAGTAGTTAAAATAAAATCAATTCTAGAAAATGATTGATGTCTATCGGAAAAAAAAGTAAACTCTTGATCCCTACCATGTCTTTCTCTCCATACATCTGACAAACTAAAATCATCCTTAATGTCAAAAAAAGATTTAGGCAAGATAGTACGCGATTGCGGAACAGATGAGAGCTTTTTCTTATCCAAACCAACATCAAGAATACCATTCCAATCTCCCATTAAAATACAAGATCTATAATCCAATTGTATTAATTTTTTATGTAATAACTTATAAAATATACCTTGTTGCTGATTTGGAGCATATATACCCATCAAAAGAACTTTCTTCCCATCTAGTAAAATTTCAATAGCTAAAAATCTACCTTGAGTATCTGCTTCTATTAATTTCGCTTTTATATGATTTTTAACATAAATAACAATTCCATTTTTTTTCTCTAGAGATGCTACCACAAATTGTGTCCCCAACCTATTGTTAATCAAGTATTTCTGATCAGAAATTCTAATATGAGTTTCTTGTAAGCAGATTACATCATTTTTACATTGCTTCAAATAATGAAATATCTTCTTCCTTTTCTGTGGAGAATTTAAACCATTCACATTCCATGTCAAATATTTATTTGACATGACCTTTTTGTAGAAGCTTCTGCAAGGCCAGGTCAACTTCTTCCTTCCTCTTAGGCCTTGCTCCCATGGCTTCCAAAGATGTCGATGCAACTTGCTTTGTGTAAACTGATTGTACTTTATTCTTGGTAGTTTCACGTATAGGCCTTTGTTCTTTAGCTTTCTCTGCATCCAAAGGTTGGAAAATATCAATACACTGCACTGGCTGCTCAGCTACGACTCCTTTATCCATATCCAACGTTGAAATTAGCTGAGGTTCCATAAGTTGTAGTGATTCTATGTCTTTTACAAGAACCGCCCTCTTAGGTCTTGGAGAAGTAGATTTACCAGCCATCAGTATATTCTCAAAAAAATCTCTCGCTTTAGCAACTGTAATCAAACGGTATCTGTTATTTTGAAAAAAGAGGGAAAGTCCAGTTGGAGCCTCCCATCTATATTGTATCTCTCTTTTTTTTAAGTTCCTCTGTCAAAAATGCATAATCTTTCCTTGATCTCAACATTTTGGGAGGTATCTCCTTCAACACCTGTACTTCTTGACCAGCAACACTTAGTTGTTTATTATAAGCTTTAGTAAGAACCCAGTTTCTAAATTTTCTTGTGCTAAAATATATCACAATATCTCTGGGCAAGTTTCTTTGTGCTGCTATATGTGAATTCATCCTAAATATTCGCTCAATTTGCCAGGCAACATTTTGAGCTCCCTCTTCCAAAAAAATTGCCAAAGCTTCAACAAAAATTTTTCTTAACTCTTCTTGGTTCTCCTTTGGATTTTCTTTAAATCCTCTAATTCTAACAGCCATCTGCATCTGATTATATTGTATCATAACAGCCTGATCCTGAAGATCGCTTTTAATCTCCTCTATTTTTTTCCTCCATCTGTTGCTCCACACCTTCCAACTTTTCTTCCACTCCCACAGTATATTCCCAGACCCCTTTAATGGCCTCAACAATATCTTCTCTTATCTCCATATTACTAGTTTGTATCATACCTCTTAAGTCTTTTGTGTGTTCTTCCATCTTTTTCTCCAACATATCAGTCTGTGCGGATAGTGCGGTAGATAATGCAGCCTGCAAATCTTTCATTGTAAGCATTTCTGGGGAGGATTGTTTAGGAGCAGGGGCTTGAAATTCTGTCGGAATCAAAGATGCAGAGGCTGAAGAAGCAGGCAAAGTGCTTGATTGTGATTTAGAAAGCTGACCTGGGGAAGGTACAGCCGCCTTCGCTATTGCTGCCTTCTGTCTCGTCGTCATTTTTTAAAAAGAAAAAAAAACCCCTTTGATTAAAAAGGTAAAAATTTAATTGCCAGATTTTCCTCTCTTCTTGCTTTCTTTTAAGTTCCAATTCGCAATGTCGTTTAAAAAGTATTTCAAATCAAAATGGTTTCTCTGTCTTTACTTCCGAGAGAGAACAAAGAAAGTTCAGTTTCACTTTCCATCACTTTCACTAGGCAAGAAGAACTATCGCCATTTTGAAAGGATTATGTTGATTCCAAGAAAGTTATAAGTAGAAAGACAGAAACAAAGTAACAAAATACTTGCAATTCACTAAAAACTCCTGTATTCACTCCGTCTGTAGAAAGTCTCTGTTATTTCTTTCTTAAAAGCAGAGGCGGTAGCGACGTCTTTTTCTGTCAGCCGACAGAAGCGTCTCTGGGCAGGAGCGTTTCAAGTGCCTAGGGAGCACACCCTCTTAGTCCCTGAAAACTATTTTCCAGGGCTTTCAGAGGGGCTCAACCTTGCTCTTGAAGCTCTTCACCTCTTCTTCGCCCGAAGAGGGGATTTTTCACCGCGACAAACAGCTGATGGTCGCTGTTTTTAGCGGCTTTACACACCCAGGGAACGGAGCCTCACGGAGGAGACTCTAGCGACGCCGGCGGTGCCACCGGAAGCCTCAATTTTCTTCAGTCTTATTCTAGCTTTCTTTCTGTGCCAAATTGTCTTCCATGTCCATGCTTTTGAGTCATCAAATAAATCTCCCTGTGTTGTTATGTATATTGTTTGACGTAGAAAAAACCATCCGGTCGCCATTTTTTTGAGAGGACTAACAAATCGTCTCTCTATTTTTCCATCTCAATGTAGTTGTCTTGAACTGTTTATCTTATCTTCAATCTGTTCTTCTTCTTGATCACCAGGTTTCTTCTGATTTATGTAGGAAGTCTTTTTCCTTTTCCATATTGTCAGTCCTTTTTCTGGGTTTTCCATTGACTGTATTTGTTGATCAGTTGAATCCTCTTTCATAATATTTAATTGTTCCACTTTTTCTGTTACATTCTGTGTAGTTGATTTTTTAGTTGTAATCAAAGTTTGAGTTCGTATATGTGGGCTGACATCTTATTCTTTTCTGTAACCTCTTATTTCATCAGTAGCTATAAGAATAGTTTGGTGAATTGCTTTCAACATAAAGAGAATCTGTTCCTGGTCTTCATCCATATTCTCTTAGTAGTGTATTACGTTAAAAGCTTTACAGTCAGAGAATGCAAAAAAAAAAAGATTTTGTCACTGGGTATAGAACACAGCTGGGATCCTCACAGCTGATGTCTCAAGGTTATAAGTCTTATCTATAGTCTGGGTTACTGGCCAAGTCTCTTTTAAGCAATAACAAGCTGTAATATCAGGTTTAGCCACAAGATTTTGCCCCTACCATTTAAAGTTTTTGTTTAAGTCCGAAGTTTTTATAATGTTTTCAGTTTTACTTCTTTTTTGTAAATAAAAACCCAGATCTTCAGTAAGAATAGAAAATCTTTTAGTCCACAAACTTTAAAAAATAAAATTCCAGTTAGGATCAAGTTATTCTTGCAACGTTTTAAACTCCCCTGGATAGTCAGTCGCCGCTGCTTTTAGAGGGAGAGATAAGATCTTCCTTCCCTCTCCACAGGGGGGAAAGTACTTTAGAAAGCTTATGCAGGTAAAAAAAATAGTTAGGTTTTAAGAGAGGTAGATCTCACCCAGTCTCATCCGCGGTGCTTTATAGTTGCCTGGTAGTAAGTGTGACTTCGGCTGTCTGCAGCCTAGTGACGAGCCATATTTCTATGGCCGGTCTTTTGTCCGCTGGTTTGGAGGGCTGCCCCAGATCAAGTGGAAGGGCTATTGCCCTCCCGTGATCAAGCGGGGATCCCCTCCTTGCTGGTTGCCCCTACAGGGCAACTTTCGAGCCTTTCCAGGGTCCCCCAGCAATGCAAAACTGGACGCGGAAGACGGAGCTCGCCTTCCAGATGTCCAGGGTGGCCATGTCGGCAAACCGGAAGTCTTATGCTAATACTTCTATTGACCACACAGGTATCCCACTCTTTGTCTAAGGAGCTCAAGGTGGCATATCTGGAGTTAGCCCATTTCATCCTCCCAACCAACTCTGGCCTATGCAATTAGAGGAATGAAGTAACTCAATTCAAGGAGCAGATCACTGGGAATGCCAAATGGTAAATGACTTCTTTCAGGGTATTTATTGGGAGGTGATGGAATCAGAGCCTCCCATATAAATGTCTTCCACCTTACCTTCTCCATACGAGCTAAGTTACCCTAGCTTCCAACTCCCCTCATCATCCAGACATGCCCAACTGCAACACCCATCACTCCTGGCAAGTTTTGAAGGTTGGGCTTGGCTAAAAAAGACAGGCAAGACACTTGCCCAAGGCCACCTGTTCCAGCAGGCTTGTCTGTTGCTCCTATGCAAATGGGGTTTTCTAGTATATATGCGAGGGAGATTGTTACAGGGCATCTGGAACAATCTGTTTGCCCTGGAAAGGGGTACAAGCATATCCATTCTCTTCTCTCATGCTCTTGTATGGAGGACAGGAATTAATTTTATGATACTATGATACAACTGAGAAGCTTTGTCATCCTTGGAGGCAATCATTTTCTGTTCATACACCCCATTTATAAACATCTTGAGGTATATAAATGGACCATAGGCTTTTCTGTGTACCTATATGGATTAGTGTCTGTGTCAGTGATGTAATGAACTGGAGAACAGAAAATAAAATGTGGGTTTGGCTGCACAAATTAGCATTCTGAGAATTTGTTTTATTAGATTGGTTTGCACATACAAACCAATCAAATTGGTTATCGAATTGATCCTTTTCTGGGTTCACATAATACAATGGAAAATAAATTAATCAAACAAGCTGGGTTTGTGCATCAGGTCAAGACCACCCTCATGCATGCACACACACCCTACCCACGGGAAAGAAATAACAAAGATTAAATAAAACAATTTAAATTGCTAAGTCTTTCACCAATTTAGTTATGTATGTTGTATGAAAAGCCAGCCATCATGTAGCAACTTTCTGAACTTTGTGGTTCTGAATATGTACTTGATAAGACATGGCCAATGCTGGGTGAAATGTCAACAATCAATGAATGAATGAATGGTTTGATAATGTTAGTGATTACTCTGACTAGGACACTTTTCTACAATCATCCTCCCAATGGAGCTAATATGAGTAAGCCACACTGCCACCTGCTGCAAAGAATTGGTAATGTCCTCTTCCCCAAAACTGACTGCAAGAGTTAGGCGAATCCAAGGGTTTAGATTTGTTCCAATTTTGCCTCCAGGCCTCTTAGCTTGGTTTGCCCCAGGTGACTGATGACCTGGTGGGGTTTCAGAGGGATGTGTGGTTTTTTTCTCTGATGGCCAGTTCAGCTGACCCTGTAGTTGCAAACTGGAATGGGCATGCAGCTGGGGCCTTAGACCAGATTGCCCCTTTGAAGTCCCTCTCCCTGTGGGGTATGCTTTGGTTTTCTGAGGAGCTCCGTCAAATTAAGTGTAAGAAGTGATGCCCGGTGTGCAGTTGGAGGAAGATAAAGAGCAAACCCCACAAGTAAGAACCTGTATTAGGGATTACATTGTGGTGATAAGAGTGGCTAAATGTTCTTATTTCTGCACCCTTATTGTATATTCCAGTAGCCACCTGGCATTCATGTTTAGGGAGATTGTCCCTGCTGGGGAGGGCTGCAGGACTATCTGCAGGGCTACTGTGGGAATATTCTTGTTATTTGGCAGATAAAGTCACTCAGATTTGCACAGAGGTGGACTCCAATTGGACATAATCCAGTTGAGGTGGCCAGGGCAAGGCATTGTGTTGCTATCTGGAGCAACTTTGATTCTGTGACTCCCAAGAAAGTGGATAGGATTCTTTAGTCTTTTAGTACAGCCACCTGTTTGTTAGATCCAGGTCCCTCTTGGATGGTTAAAGCCACCCAAAAGGTGCCTTGTGGTTGGGTGTATGTGGTGGTGTTAGCTTCTTTGAGAGAGGAGGTGGTCCCCTCAGCCTTGAAGGAGACTGGTGCCTCCTCTCCTCAAGAAGACAGTCTTGAACTTTATCATACTGTCTCCAATCTTCCCTTTCTAGGGAAGATGGTAGAAAGGGTATTGGGCTCTAGATCTAAAGGCCCCTAGAGGGATTATTTGGGCCCATTTCAGAGGTTTCAGTCAGGAGTTTAGTATAGAGATGGCATTGGTCACACTTGATGCCCTGTGGCAGAGCCAGGACAGGTGCAGTGTATCTATTTTCACGCTTCTTGATCTTTCAGTGGCTTTCAGTACTGTCAACCGCAGTATACTTTTGAGCTGACTTTAGAAGTTTGGGGTGGAAATGTTACATGTGTGCTCCCAGGTTCGGCTTATGGTCACTCACTCACACACTCACAGCCCTGGAAAATTGCTACACTCAAATCACTTTCAGCTGAACACTGAGGCAAAACTGGTTCTTTAGAATACACAGAGACCCAGTGAATTTAAAATAACAGCAAACTTTATTGGTTATAATGTATATCTATTTGCTCTTTCACACACAGAGACACACACTCATCCACACTTACCCACATCCTCAACTAGGCTGGCAGGCACTAGCCAGAGGGACGGAAGCCGCCAAGTCTGGGTCCAAAGATGATTCAAAGAGTGGGTGGGCTTCAGGACCCCTTTCATCCCCCAAAGTCCTTGCTTTGTTCTGGTTGGTGGGACTTTGGGAGGGGGTTCCCATGTGCTTAAACCCAACTTCTTTTGTCTCATTCAGGTGAGTTTTTTTTGTTTCCTTAACGACTTGGTTCCTTCTTAACTACTTTCCCTGAGGGAGCTTTTCCTGGATTTTGTCCACTCTGCTTATGTGCTTGCTTCATCTTTAGGTATGGCAGCTTAGGCCTAGCCTCACAGAAGACACAGTTTTGCAGCAATTTTCCTCCTTTCTCTGTGACTGGTTTCACTTCGTATTGACAGGCAGGGAGAGATCCCATCCATGGCCTCTCAACTTGCGGAGTGCCTTAGAGTTTGACACTCTCTCCCCTTCTGCATAGTATCTACAGAAAACTGCTGGGTGAAGTCATCCAACCAGTTTGGGGTTAGGTATCATCAATATGTGGATGATACCCAGCTGTACATCTTGATACCTGGCCAGCCAAGCAATATGATCAAAGTCCTAATCCAATGCCTGGAGGCTATGTAGGTCTGGAAGTGAAGAAACAGATTTAGGTTCAATCCTGACAAGACAAATTGGCTATGTTTGTTTGGCCCCCTGGATCTAGAGCAGGGGTGTCAAACTGCTGGCCCGCGGGCCGGATGCATCATGCCAAAACCGTGCCCACCCCATTGCCAGCAATGGAAAAAAAGTCACGATGCGTCACGACACGTCATATGAGATTTGTGCACAATCTGGGGATCCTCTTGGATCCTCTGTTCATAGGTCAGGTGGAAGCTGTGGCCAAGGGGGGCTTCACACAAACATCTAGTATATGAGTTGCACCTTCTTCTGGCTCAGGAGGTCCTTCAGACAGTCATGTATGCCCTAGTGACCTCATGATTGGATTACTATAATGTGCTGTTCATGGGACTACCCTTAAAGACCATTCCAAAGCTACTGTCAAGGTTCTGACTAATGAAACCAAATAAATCAGAACTCCGAGGTTGAAGTTTCCTCAAAGCATATGTTTATTGGATACATAATATCAGCACGGTCAAAAGTGAAACCAACTCTAAAATTCCCCTTAGAGATTCAATGTAACTAAAGGTAACAAATCCCTCCCCTCTACTATGCTATAGATCATGCTACCCAATAAAAGCAATTGGCGGACTTCGTGAAACCACTTCTTGACACCTTCCAGCTCCTGTGGGAATGACCTTGGTTCCCACGGGACTGCTCCATGTTTAGTCTAGCAAAGCTGTTGTTTTCTTTCCCCCTTCCCCCTCCAACCTGTGGCAACTCAGAATGACAAAGATGGCTTCAGCCAGGTTCATTTCAGAAGTTGACAATCGGACTCCCCTAAAGAGAAAGCAGTTCCTGAAAATATCAAGCACAGATACACATTAGTATTTCGCTAATCCTCTATTCCAGGGCTTTTCAACCTTTTCACCGACTGTACCACTTTTAGGCTATGGTAATATTTGAGTATCACCTAGCAAGGTGTCAAAAACTTGATGACCAAAAAACAAAACAAAACTGTTCAAAGTTGCAATTGCACTGAAATGACTTATGACCATTTTTCACACTTATGACCATTGCAGCATGCCCAGGGTCATGTGATTTATATTTGGATGCTTGGCAACTGATTCACGTTTATGATGATTACAATGTTCCAGGGTCATATGATCCCTTTTTGCAACCTTTTGACAAGCAAAGTCAATGGCAGGGCTGCTAGTGGCCAAGTGCTAAGGCGGGACTTCCTTCCTTCCCTCCCTCCCTCCTTCCCTGCCTCCCTCTTTCTCATGCCCACCTCCTTCTGAAGGAAGAATTTGAAAACACCCCCCCCCATATTTTCCCTCTTCCATTAAGAATTAGCTACTGGCTAGAAAGGAAAGTTAATGAGTGCAGCCGGCACTTAAGGAAGGAAAAAAATGTAGTAAGTATTGGCTGCCGGCTAAGGCAGCCTCCCCAAATGGCTCCATTCATAAGTAAAGGAATGCTACAGGCAAAATCCATTCAGGAGAAAAATACTTCAAAATCCCTTGCAGCAAAACTTACAGCTAAGAATAGCAGAACAATAGAAGCTAACAGGAGACATCAGCCATCAGCCAAATAGAAATTGCCAAACACTCCTTAAGAACACAAAGCCCACATTGCACAAATCCCAGAACTTCAAAGTCACAAAAGCACATAAGAATCCTTCCACTCTCCATCTCCCTCCCTCCCTCCCTCCATGTCTTACCTCCAGCTGATGCTACCTTTCTTCATTCCTCCTGGAGGGCAACCCCTCCCCTGCTGCTTTTCTTGCCTGTTTGTTGCTGCCAGTACAGGTGGCTGCCACAGAAGTTGTAGACTGGCTCAGGGCCAGCCTGCTTGGACTCCTTGATCTCCTCTTCTCTCCCCCCACCCTCCTCCTTCCCCTTCGGTGCAGCTAGAGCGGACTCCACATCCTCCCGAGGCTGCTTCTTCTTTTTCCCTCTCCTGCCCAAACTGCCTCCTTTTATAGCTTCTCCTGTCTCCGCCCCCTCCTCCTCCTTTCTCATGGGGGAGGGTGAGCTAGGAGTGAGCCTGGGGTGAGGCTCAGCCTCAGCCACTCTGCAGCTCCAGATGACTCTCTCACAGTAAGTCCTTGCCTGCGCTGGCTCTTTCCCTCCCCCACTACACTTGGCTAGCAGGGCTGCGTACCACCTGCCACTTGTTAATGTTCCACAAGTGGTACACCTACCACCGGTTGAAAAGCCCTGGCATAGAATAAACTGCTTGTCAACTAGTTCCTGTGTTCCTGGTTTGTTTCCACGGACGAAGAAGGATGCGTGGCAGAGAGTATTCAGGCATGGGAATGAACTCCCTGCCTGTAGCCACTCTGAATGCAGTAAGTCCGGTACTGCTGTGCACAGTGTTGTTGTATGCCACTTCAGCAAAAGGCAGGAGATCTGCCCAATTAGTTTGCTGATAGTTAACATAGCATCTCAGGTATTGTTCTACTATTGTGTTTGCTTGTTCAGAAGCTCCATTCATATTCAGATGAAAAGCCACGCTGAGCCCCTGGGTGGATCCGATCAGCTTTATGAATTACCTCCAAAACGTTGCTGTGAATTGGACCCCTTGGTCTGATATAATTTTTCTTAGTGCTCCGTGGAGTCGGTAGATGTGTTTTAAAAACAGCTTTGCCAGTTTCTGGGTGGAGGGAAGTCCAGGGCAGGCTATAAAGTGAGCCTGCTTTGACAATAACAGTCCCTATTACGGTATGTCTGCTATTTTCCAGGAGTTCTACAATAAAGTCCATTGCTATTTCCTCTCAGGGCTGGGATGGTTCAGCAACCTGCTGTAATAGTCCAGGGGGCTTTCCTGGTGTTTTCTTCATGGCAGCACAAATTGCACAGCTCTTTACATAGCTTTCACTGTCTTTTTTCATTCCTGGACACCAGAACCAATTACAGGAGTGAACCTTAAGCAAATCTGGAAGGCATGTAGTTGCAGCAAAATGTGTGGAAGAGGAATGGGGATATCATAGCCAGCCAGGTTTTGCAGAAATACAAATCTTAAGTGTTCTTCAATTTGCTGGGATTTGTAGTTCAGCAATTATGTTGCCTGGAACTTAGGTAAGTAACACTTCAAGGGCCAAAGGTGAAATACCTTGGCAGGCATAAGATCTTTTTTCACTCCTAAGCTGAATGTTTGGCAGAAAATAAAATTTACTGTCTCCATTATCTGTCTATTCTATTTCACGTCACCTTGGGTATCTGATTTACTCTCAGAGCAATGGGAAGCAGCTTAACAGACTTTGATGTTGATTTTGGATGGTGACAGAATTAGGAGAGACACAATAGTTTATCCTAGTACAAAGGACAATTTAAAGTTAACTCATTTTTAGGCTAGGGACAAGCCTGTGTTCAGTTGGATTTGTTTTTTGTCATTTTCTGTGACGAAAGTCCGTGGCGTTACCCGGCTCCCATGAGAAAAGACAGAGACTGGGGATTGTCTCAGAGTGGAAGCCCAGAACTTAGTCCGGGACAACCTTTTATTACATCCCAAAGCTTCTCCCCTTTACCAATTGTCATCCCACAGATACACAGCCAATAAGAACATAAGCACGTACACTTGAAAAGCCCCAACACATTTTCAGTAAACGAAACTTAATTCAGTAAATGAAACTTAACGTTTCCTTGTTCCTCCACGCTCTAGTCCAACTGCCAGCTGTGTGGCAATCTGTAGAAGCAGAATGGAAACTTATCTCAGGAATAGAAACTGTAGAAGCAGAATGGAAACTTATCGCAACATCTCCTTTTTTGTTTATTAAGATGATTTTGCACTCCAGGTAGTCCAGGGCTAATTTCCCCTTTTTTTGTTTTTAATTTGTCGAGCATGTGTTTAAGAGTGGAATTGGCGCGTTCCACGATTGCTTGCCCCTGTGAATTGTAAGGAATGCCGAATTTATGAATAATGTCCCACCGATTGCAGAACTGAGCAAAGGCGTGACTACAATATGCGGGTCCATTATCAGTTTTTAGTTCTTTAGGAGTACCCAGAGTGCTAAAAGTTCGAATACAGTGATTGATGACATGTTTGGTGGCCTCTCCACGCTGTGGAGTGGCAAGGATAAACCCAGAATATATATCTATGGTGACATAGAGATATTTCCATGGGTTGAAAGACACATACTGAGTAACATCCATTTGCCAAATTTGGCTGCTCTCAAGCCTGCGGGGGTTGACCCCCATCGGAAGAGACAAGCCTTGTTGTGAACAAGTGGGGCATTGTTGAATAATAGCAGCTGCCTCCCCGGGAGGTATGCCAAATTGTTTAACCAAAGCCTTGGCGTTTTGATGAAAATAGCCATGACTATCCCAGGGAGTTGGTTGTTGCATAGTCATAACTTGTGTTGCCATATCCGCCCGAGAATTCCCCTCACTGAGAATTCCTGGAAAATTTTGATGACTACGGATATGTGCAATGAAATAAGGACAATATCTTGTCTCAATTAAGTGTTGTAATGTCAAAAATAATGACATTAAAGTCTCATCCAAGCTAGGAGAGATATAAGAATATGGTAAAAGAGAAACCAAATTATAAACATATAAACTATCAACAATTATATTAACATCTTGACAAGGGAATGTTTGAAATGCCAAAATAACTGCGGCAACTTCGGCGCACTGAGCTGATGATTGTGGTGGAGTGATTTTGGTGCACCATTTTCCTGTAGCCCACCATGCACAGGCGCCATAAATTGTTCCACCATCAGTATAAACTGTGACACCTTCTAAAGGTGTTGGAGATGACAAAGGTTGCAATTTTAGTGGCAAATTTTTTATAGCCATAAATCTATGATCTGTGGGAGGATGGCATGAAAATTGACCGGGCCAATCTCCAAGCAATAATTGCAAAACAGAATTATTTTGAATCATTATCTCCCAGCTCTTTAGAGAAAATGGAAGAAAAATTATTAGCGGCTCTAATCCAGCTATTTGTCGGCAACGTACATGGCCACGATGTATAATATCTGCCAAGGTCATAGCTGGAGGGTTAATAGAGCATGAAGGTGTACTGGGAGAATGAATCCATTCTATAATAAAAACCTTCTTATCTACAAGTTGAAAAATTGCCACTGTGGGTGGTCTGTCAAAAATCACATTCAAATGCACAGGATGATTGTCAACACACCGATCTGTCCACTGGGTGTTGAGGGCCATTTGGACTTTCTCAACGACCGATAGCTGGTCGGAGGTTAATGTCACAACATCTGTGGGACTTTTGAGGCCTTTTAATGCCATAAACAAAGGAGAAAGGGTAGAGGTAGAAAGACCTATATATGGCCTTAACCAATTAATATTTCCTAAATATTGTTGTAGTTGAACCAATGTAGGTTCAAGTGGCAAATCAAATTGTACCGCTTGGGGTGACGAATGAGCTTGTTGCAATTTTTGTCCCAAATATAAATATGGCGCTGTATTTTGTATTTTTTCAGGGCTAATACCCAATCCTGCCCTGGCCAGTGTGGTTTCTAATTCTTTATATGAGGCCATAATCGTGCCTTTTGGCCCTGGGCCGGCATCGAGAATGTCATCCATATAGTGATAAATTTTCCAATTAATAAGTGCTTTACGAAAAGGTTGTAATGCAAGATCCACATACATTTGACACATGGTTGGACTGTTCAGCATGCCTTGAGGTAGCACAGTCCATTGATATCTAGTGGCAGAAGCACTATTATTAATTGATGGCAGGGTAAAGGCAAATAACTTTCTGTCTTCTGGGAATAAAGGAATACTAAAAAAGCAATCCTTTAAATCTATGATAACAAGGTCCCATGTTTGAGGAATCAAATTTGGATTTGGCAGGCCACACTGTAGGGGTCCCATGGGAACAATAATTTTATTCTCTAAGGTCATGTAAAAATCTATATTTGCCAGATTTTTTCTTGATCACAAAAACAGGGGTATTATAAGGACTATTTGATGGCTCAAGATGTCCTAACATTAGCTGTTCCTGCACTAACATATGCAAACCTGTTAATTTTTCCTCAGTTAATGGCCATTGATCAACCCATACAGGATTCTGATGGATGGTTTGTAATTTCATAAGTAGATTCATTTTAGTCTTCTAACGTAATTTTTGCATCCAATTGAGCCAATAAATCTCTTCCCCATAAATTTACATGAATGTCAAGTATAACTGGTTTTATAAGTACTGTAGTAGTTCCCGTTTGTGTTTTTACAGAGAGCCAGTCAGAACTGACCTTAGCTTGTTGAAGCCCTCCAATGCCTCGTACAGCGGGAGTGTCTTGGGATGGCCAATGAGGCGGCCAGTCCTTAGTCCGAATCACGGAAACATCGGCTCCAGTATCTATAATACCAGAAAATTGAACACTGTTAATGACCATAACGGTCAACGGCTTATCAGGGGTGAGCGTTTTAGTGAGGGCTAAAATTGTGCTGTTAAAATGAACATCGGTAGATCCAAACCCACCCACCCGTTCAGTGTCGGAAGTCCCCATAGGTCGATAGGGAAATAAAACCATTTGTGCATAGGTGTCCCCTTGATTCAAATGAAGCGGCTGATTGGCATAAAGTTGGACTTTAATGATTCCTGTATAATCGGAGTCAATGACCCCAGGAACAACAAAAATGCCCTTTTTTGCTGCGGAGGATCGGGGCAAAATGATGCCTACAGTGCCTTCAGGGAGTGGCCCTTGAAGTTGGGTGTCACAAACTTGCGTAACGTGTGGAAAGGAAAGATGTACTGGTGCCGCTAATTGTAAATCAACACCAGCGCTTCCTTTGGTAGCAGGTCGAACAGATTGATGATCAATGTGGACAGGAAAGTGTTCAGCCTTTTGGGTCGGGTTAGCTGAGCACCCCTGTATCAGTTTTTTGTTTGTTGTTGGAAGTTACGGCATTGATTAGCCCAATGATAGCCCTTTTTACATTTCGGGCAAACAGTTTTTGGTTTGACTATTGTGCCAGAAGGTGTTTTACTTTGTCCGCCGCCAGGAGCACGGCACTGTGCCTTAAAGTGTCCTGGCTTTCCACAATTAAAGCAATTACCTGTTGGCTTATTAGATCTGGTAATTGCCATGGCCAAATTTTCCATTTGATAGGCGTGACTACCAACAACTCTGCACGCCTGAATCAAATCTGCAAGAGTTTTTGGACCTGTGCTAATTAAAGGTTGCAACACTCTCTTGCAATCGGTATTGGCATTTTCAATGGCCAATTTCATCAAAATTTCCTTTGTCGCTGCCTCATTGTCAATTTGCTTGTCAATGCTATCCTTCAATCTGTTAATGAATTCATCATACTGCTCCGTTGTTCCTTGTTTAATCTGTGTAAAACTTCATCCAAATTTATCACTTTCATCCACATTTTTCAAGGCCGCCAGAACAGCGTGCACGATCACTACAAAATGCTGTTCTGGGATTCCATCTCTCTGTTGGACAATGCCAGTAAATTGTCCCGCCCCATAAATTTGATCCGCAATCAATTGAGCAGTAGCTCTTTGAACTGCTTGAATGCGATATTGTGAATCCCAAACTGCATACTAGGCCGGGGTCAATATCATTTGCATTAAAGCCTTCCAATCCCCCGGCACCATACAGTGAGCGTAACCTAAAGCTTCAATGATGCCCATACAATATTTACTTTTTAGCCCATAATCTAATACTGCCTGTTTAATTTCTTCTAAAGTTCTCAACGGAAGCGGTTTCCATTCTCTTACTGGATTCATTTGTGCATCCATGCCCACCGTTACTGGGTACATTGTTAAATCTTCTGCGCCTAATTCTCCAGCCTCGTAGGCTTTTTGTAATGTGTCCTGAATAAGATTACTTGTTTTGGTTATAGCCGGAGCCGTGGCATTTAAATTAGGATCACACGACTCAACATCGCTATGAGAACTCCTGCCGTGATTCTTAATTGTTACTGGAGTTTCAATGGCAGGGGGAAGAAGTTGAATTTCATTATAATGCGGTGGGTTCAATAAAGGTTTCAATAAGGGTTGTTCTTGCGTTTGCAGGGCTTCAAAAACTGCCCGCCAAGTCATTAAAATGGGAGCAGGAGCCCTAGGATTTTTATGTAAAAAATCTCCTACTGTCCGCCAGGTTTCAATTTTAATACTACCCGCCTCCGGGTATGAAGGAATGTGTTTCCAAACATATTCAAGGAGAGTTCGTAAGTCTCCTTTGGTTAGTTTTTTCGCCTGGCCATTCGCCTTAAAATAAAAATAGTTTTTCCTGGTTATCTCTCTGAGTTCCCCTAAATGCACTTTCTGTGCCTTGGAGAGATCCCCCCCATACTCATGAGTGGTCAGTCCTTGTCCAGAGATGAACTGATGAAGCGCGCTTGGCCACGTCCGGGCGGTGAGTTCAGGGGTCCAGGGACGTACAATCTCTTTGGATCATCATGTCGGGGTCACCACTTGTGGTGAAAGTCCGTGGCGTTACCCGGCTCCCATGAGAAAAGACAGAGACTGGGGATTGTCTCGGAGTGGAAGCCCAGAACTCAGTCCGGGACAACCTTTTATTACATCCCAAAGCTTCTCCCCTTTACTAATTGTCATCCCACAGATACACAGCCAATAAGAACATAAGCACGTACACTTGAAAAGCCCCAACACATTTTCAATAAACGAAACTTAATTCAGTAAATGAAATTTAACGTTTCCTTGTTCCTCCACGCTCTAGTCCAACTGCCAGCTGTGTGGCAATCTGTAGAAGCAGAATGGAAACTTATCTCAGGAATAGAAACTGTAGAAGCAGAATGGAAACTTATCGCAACAATTCTCCAGTGGCATTTCAGGCATCTCTTCTGGTATTTCATCTGGCAGAGCTGCTCTAAAAACCAATCAACATTCCAGGTTCACCAAATAATGAGAGATTTCATAGAAACAATGCCATCTAAGGCTGTTGTCCCATCCCAACTCAAGGCTAAGGCCTCAGTCAAATTACCACAGTTCCATTGCTGTTTGGGGCAGAATGCTAATAGGTCTTGTCTTCTTAGTGGGGAGGGCACCAAACTAAAAAAAAACAGACTGCAACCTAAAAAAACACCATGAAAACTGGTGGTAATGTCCTTGACTACCACATCATGTTATAATTGCCAAGAGACAAAAAAAACAGATCTAATGTTTCCCATGGACTCTTCATTACTTGGGTCAAGTCTGTGTGGCTATAGTAGCCATGAATTCTTGAACTGCCAGAGTCTTTATGTCATCTGGGACAGTTTGAAGTCACCAAGAACTTTTAACCTTGGCAACTCTGCTGTTAACACACCAGCAGAATCCAGCATTTCAGACAAGAATGACATTGCCCAGCAGGCAGGCCGGTATAGCAGCGCCAAATCCTATATCAACAAGAGAATCTCACATCCAGTATCTGCAGAACAGAAGGTTTCCCAAGTGTAAAGTGACCGGCTTGCTTCGCATCATGGCTTCGTTGTAGGGCTTGGACCCTGAGGTTGCTAGGAAGGTACAATTTGGAACCTTTCCACGCTAATCCATCTCTATGGGTCAACACTTGCTTATTGTCTCTTTTTTTTAAGAATAACAATTTGCAATTTCAGGTTTAGCCACAAGATGTCACCCCACTGTTTAAGGAATTCCTTTAAATCTCAAAGTTGTTTTAATCCTTTTGGTTTTTTTCTTCTATTTTAAGAGGAAAAACCCAGACTTTCAAATAAAAATAGAAAGTAAAAAGTAGATAATCAAAAATCTTTTAATCCACAAGCTTTAGGAAATAAAGTTCCAATTGGGATCCAATTATTTTTTCAATGTTTTCAAAACTCCCCTGTATATTTGATCGACGCTGTTTCTGGAGGGAGGGCTAAAATTCCCCTTCCCTCTCCACAGGGGGGAAAGTACTTTAGCAACTTGAATAGGTACAAAAAGGCAATTAGGATTTAAGAGAGGTAGATCTCACCCAGTCCTTTCCACGCTGCTTTGAAGTTGCCAGATGGTGAGTATGACTTTGAATGTCTGCAGCCTAGTGACGAGCCATATTTCTATGGCCGGTCTTTCGTCCTCCGGTTTGGAAGGATTCGCCAGCTCTAGCAAGAGAGATACCACTCTCCTGCGATCCAGCGAGAGCCTCTCCTTGCTGGTCGCCTCTACGGGGCGACTTTCAACCCTTTTCAGGGCCCCCCAGCGATGCGAAACTGGACGGAGGAGATGAAACTCATCTGCCAGATGTCCATGGCGGCCGTGGCAAACCGGTAGTCACTTGCTTATTGTCTCTGAACCAGGGGTCAGATTTCAATTCGGTTCTGAGTTTCTGGGTCAAGCTGCTGTTGGGGTCGGGGGATCGTTTTTGTGCTTGATGTCTAGTGGTGACTTGTGAGGCTTTTTGTGGAGGGGGGATGATAGCATTGACCACTTCCTCATGATGGCTTTTATACTGTGGCATTCTAGACAAGGCGTCAGCTAGGAAGTTATTCCCTCAAGGAATGTACCTTAGAGAGAAGTTAAAATGATTGAAATATTGCGCCCATTGAGCCTGTTTGGGGGATAACTTCCGTGGGGTTCTAAGTGCATCAAGGTTCTTATGGTCAGTCCAAACTTCAAATGGTATCTTACTTCCCTCTAGGAAATGGCGCCAGGTTAGTAATGCCCATCGCACACCAAATGCCTCCTTCTCCCATACAGCCCATCGCTGCTCTGTGTCAGTGAGTTTCCTGGAGGTGTAAGCGCATGGTTGCAGGTCCCCCTTGTTGTTTTTCTGAAGAAGGACTGTCCCCACTGCAACACAACTGGCATCTGCTTGGATGACGAACTGCTCCTCAGGGTTAGGATGTTTGAGGACTGGTTCTCCTGCAAACAACCTTCTGAGTTGTTCAAAAGCCGCTTGGCATTCCATAGTCCATTTTAAAGGTTGGCTGGGATGGGGTTTTGCCTCCCCTTTACCTGTTTTCAAAAGTAAGTAATTGGTAGGGCTATTTTAGTGAAGGAGGGAATGAATTGCTGGTAAAAATTAGCGAACCCCACAAAACTCTGTAGTTGCTTAGAAGTCTGAGGGGGTTTGAATAGAATAATAATAACTTTATTGCCACTTTAAATGTACACTAATTGGCATGCATTAAAATGAAATTTTGTTGCCATTCAAGACGGCCTTAACCTTTTCTGGGTCAATCTCCACCCCTTTGTTTGAGATTCGGTACCTTAGGTCAGGGATTTTCAACCTGTGGTACACGTACCACTTGTGGTACATTAATGAGTGGCAGGTGGTACGCAGCCCTGACTAGCCAAGTGTAGTGGGGGAGGGAAAGAGCCAGCACAGGCAAGGACTTACAGTGAGAGAGTCCTCTGGAGCTGCAAAGGCCCCAGGCTCACTTCTGGCTCACCCTCCCCCATGAGAAAGGAGGGGGGCGGAGACAGGAAAAGCTATAAAAGGAGGTAGTTTGGGCAGGAGAGGGAAAAAAAGAAGCAGCCTTGGGAGGATGTGGAGTCAGCTCTAGCTGCACCGAAGGGGAAGGAGGAGGGTGGGGGGGGGAAGAGGAGAGGAGATCAAGGATTCCAAGCAGGCCGGCCATGAGCCGATCTACAACTTCTGTGGCAGCCACCTGTGCTGGCAGCAACAAACAGGCAAGAAATGCAGCAGGGGAGGGGTTGCCCTCCAGGAGGAATGAAGAAAGGTAGCATCAGCTGGAGGTAAGACATGGAGGGAGGGAGGGAGATGGAGAGTGGAAGGATTCTTATGTGCTTTTGTGACTTTGAAGTTCTGGGATTTGTGCAATGTGGGCTTTGTGTTCTTAAGGAGTGTTTGGCAATTTCTATTTGGCTGATGGCTGATGTCTCCTGTTAGCTTCTATTGTTCTGCTATTGTTAGCTGTAGGTTTTGCTGCAAGGGATTTTGAAGTATTTTTCTCCTGAATGGATTTTGCCTGTAGCATTCCTTTACTTATGAATGGAGCCATTTGGGGAGGCTGCCTTAGCTGGCAGCCAATACTTACTACACTTTTTTTCTTCCTTAAGTGCCGGCTGGGCTCATTAATTTTCCTTTCTAGCCAGTAGCTAATTCTTAAAGGGGAATGTGCCTTTTTAAGCTAGTTCCCTCAACAGCTTCACTTTTCTGTCTCTGGAGGCTTTTTCTTGTTTGATGAATATATGGAAGAGGGAAAATATGGGGGGGGTTCAAATTCTTCCTTCAGAAGGAGGTGGGCATGAGAAAGAGGGAGGCAGGGAAGGAGGGAGGGAGGGAAGGAAGGAAGTCCCGCCTTAGCACTTGGCCACTAGCAGCCCTGCCATTGACTTTGCTTGTCCAAAAATTGCAAAAGGGGATCACATGACCCTGGGACACTGTGACCATCATAAATATGAATCAGTTGCCAAGCATCCAAATATAAATCACATGACCCTGGGCATGCTGCAATGGTCATAAGTGTGAAAAATGCTCATAAGTCATTTCAGTGCAATTGCAACTTTGAACAGGTTTTTTGTTTTGTTTTTTTCATCAAGTTTTTGACACCTTGCTAGGTGGTACTCGAATATTGCCATAGCCTAAAAGTGGTACAGTCGTTGAAAAGGTTGAAAAGCTCTGATCTATAGCACCACTGGAAAAACACTTGGTACAGTCAAAAATCTCTGATGAAACTATTGGTTGAATGAAAAACTGATGGACAATGAAGAATACCGGAAATTTCACTAATAAACTGGAGTACGTTCAACTTTGCAAGACCATAAGAAAACGTATCCAAGAAGAAATGCGTCAGTTTAACATGAAGCTTGTGAAAAAAGCAATTGAAGAAAACAAAGGGATTAATAGAGCAAAATGCAAGCTTATCAATACAAGAAGGAATGTTTTTGCATTAAAACATGAAGATGGCTCTGTGTAGAACAAGATAGGAAATGTTAGAAATAATTGGAAAATTCTATTCAGAGCTATACAAATATCAAGATCACTCAAAAGTAACAACACCCACAAAAGAGGAAATGCCAGATATCCTAGTGGAGGAAGTATTAACTGCCATAAAATCAGTGAAAAATGGCAAAACTTCAGGAAATTACTGGGTTACGGTTGAAATGCTGAACGCTGGTGGTCACAGTTTACACAAGATACTAGCAAAACTATACTTGAGATGCCTCAGAGAAGGAAAAATACCCAATGCATGGAAAAATGCTGAAGTGATTCTTATACACAAGAAAGGGGCCCAAGATGATTTAAAGAACTATCGGCCAATAAGTCTTCTTTCAGTCATCTACTGTACAAGGTTTTCACCAAGATAATAGCAAAAAGAATATTGAGAACATTAAATGATGCACAGCCAAAGGAGCAGGCACTAGTCTTACACTAGTGGAGTTAATGGTGGGGGAGGGAAGGCATACAGCCATCAGCAAACCTCTCCTTCCTTTTGTGTTTGCATCCTTACACATGCTTCTCCTCTCCGCAAAAGTGGTTTTGCTGAGAGTAGAAGCATGCATAAGGACACGCACACACACACTTCCTCTCCTCGTAAAAGCAGTTTTGCAGAGAGGGGAATTGTGTAAGGACGCACACACACAAGCCTGTAGGAAGGAGAGGTTTGCTGATGGCTGTATGCCTTCCCTCCCCCACCATTAACTCCACTAGTGTAAGACTAGTGGAGCTAATGGTGGTGGGGAGGGAAGGCTAGAATCTAGTGACAAAAGGAAAACAGCTTTGTCAGCATCTAAGAAGAAGATGGCCACTTTTCTGCAACATGGCCCGACCTGTTCTTTCCTACCCTGATGTCTTAAGCCCTGGCAATCTTTGCAATTGGTGATGGGGTGGGGAAGAGCACATGGAACCCTATGGGCTAGCAAAGCAGACCCCGTACCTTTGGGGACTTGGCAGGGCAGGATGGGGGGAATATAGGAAGGGGGCATGTTGCAGCATCTCTGTGGTCAGTTGTAAGGGCGAACGACCACCGTGGTGCTGCAACATACGTACGTTTGGGACCAGGTCATAAGTACTTGGGGTGTCGTATCTTTGAACCGTTGCTAAGTGAACTATCATAATTCAAGGACTACCTGTATTTTCCTCCTCTGGCACATTAGGAGTCTCTTTTGCTGCTTCATCTTCTGAGGGTCTTCAGTAAACATGGATCCATCTGGGAATGGGCAACAGAGGGAGGCCTCTTGGGGCAGTTCCATCAAGTGCCTGGGTTGCTTTTTTCAGTGGCTAACAAGTTGCTCAACAGAACTGCTCACAAGATCACATGTTGCCTGGATTCTTTGGAAGAATAGCAGAGATTTCTAATATTTATTTCAAAGATTTTTTTTCTCTAAGAACTTAATTTCTCAATATGAATCTAGTTCTTTGACTAGGAAAAGTATTTTCTGATACTGCATGCTATACTGTACTCCAATTACTGAAACATTCAAAGATTCACAGAATTTCTAGTAGTTACTTTAATTTCATACTATTGGGTAAGAGACAGTTTTGATACCGGTAGGTTTTCTGTGATTATTCATTAGTTTGGGTCAGCATTTCTAATCAGTAACTCATCTTTTAAAAAAAAGCATTCAGGTATCATCTTTACCCAAAAGGAAGATAATATGGAAATTAGGATACACCAGGCACCCCTCCCACAAATGAAGGTTAAATAGAAAAACCCTCAGGTGTTTCCATTATGTATTCCTAGCAAATCTATAACAATCTTTAAAGTTAAACAATTGGGGGGAAATGCTAACTTTCTTGGCAGATTAATAAAGTATACCATCTGTTGTGGGTGTCTCAAGACCGGATGGGGACATATCAGAGGATGACGAAGCACAAGCAGGCCCCTCTGGGTATTTTCCCCTCCCGGCAGCCGAGCTAGACAATGAGGAGCTTTGTATGCATTCTGAATCAGACTCTCAAAGTGATGAGTCAGATTTAGAACAAGAAGATAGATGGCTTGATCCGAGATTCCGAAGGTTTGATAAGCGAAGGTGTCAGTTAAGTGGAAAAAGGAAGTAATGGGCGGAAGTGACGTATCGGAAACTATATTAGAAGGGGAAAGAGAGACTACGCCTTTGTCACGAGCAACGTTGATCAAGGAGTAGCCTGATACCTTGGGCAGTGCGTGTGAACTCAGTTTTCTGGTGTTTTTGAAACCTACGGAAGAATAATGAGGTCTTGGACAATGTGATAAGGAAAGAGTGAGTTAATTGGAAGGTGGGGGGAGAGCATGTTTAATCTAAATGTAAATAAATCAGTCTTGGCCGTTCCGGCCAGCAAAATGCCAGCAGCTTGCTTTGAAGTGAATCCTTTTGAAATGTGTTAAATAAAACTCTTAAAGACATATTTATGTGGATTTTAATGAGCTGAGAGGGGCCAGACACAACACCATCCAGGTTCTAATTTACACATTCTTCAACAAAACAAATTAAACACACATACACAGAATATTGAGTATAGTGCCAAATGATCACTGAATTAGAACCCTATTGTTTGCAATAGCAGGAATTTCCAGTGTGTCATGGATTTGTCCTCCTCCCTTTCATAAACATCTACAGTTCAGCTGCCCAAAGCATTAAAATAACTTTACATCTTTAAGGTATTACCTTTAGGCTGGAGGATTCAGCTGGGCCAGTTAACATTGGATAGGTAATTTCCTAAGTCCTAACTTACACTACAAAATTGTCACAAGGTTAAATGGAATAATCACCCAGAGCTTCTTGGGCAAGTGTAAATGCTACCACAGAAACCTCTCATTTCTTTTTAGGGCAGCCATATATTCAGTGCATGAAGTATGAGCTGGATTGGGTTGGGTTAGCTTCCTTTAAGTCAGGGGTCCTCAACCCCTAGTCCACAAACCGGTCCCGGTCCCTGGCCTGTTGGGAACCGGTCCATGCAAGTGGCAGGTGAGTGCACAAAGCTCCATTTCTGCAAGTGGCAGGCACATGTGTGAAACCACCACCCCCCCCCCCGCTGCCAATCCATGGAGCCAGAAAGGTTGGGGACTGCTGCTTTGAGTGATTGCTGGTAATTTAATTTCCCTTTTTGATATCCTGCACATAGTCCATACTGGCTTGAGGTGAGAACAATGTAGCAGGAGTGTATTACTTATTAAAACAGTGGTTCTCAACCTGTGGATCGCGACCCTTTTGGGGGTTGCATGACCATTTCACAGGGGTCGCCTAAGAGCATCGGAAAACACATATTTCCAATGGTCTTAGAAACCGAGACACCGCTCCTCTATCCGGCCACCGCCACCCTCCTCCTCCGCCGGCTCCTCCGCCTCCAGGGCGCCCTTCTCCAACAGCGCCTGCTCCTGCCGCCATAGTGCCATCGCGCGCGCCCCTGACGCTGCCCTGGGCTAGCTCAGCTGCCGGTCTGAGCCGAGCCGGCACCACACAGGAGCCTGCCCCACGCCGCCCGGCCAGCCTCCCTTGCCGTCAGAGGCCGCCTCGGCCCTCTGGCGCCCGGCGCGGCCATGGACCTGCCGGGCAGGAGTGGCTCCTTCCCGGCTTGCCGGGCTCCGGGCCTCGGAAGCGGCCAGGGGGCGGGGAAGAGGGCGAGGCGGCAGCGATGCCCGCATGTGTGTCGGAGACCAGCCGGCCAGGCCGGGAGGGGAGAAACAGCGCCTTCCGAGCGGGAGCTAGCGCTCCGGCCGCGCCCCTCTTACGTGCAATGGCCTGCGCGGCGTGGAAAGGAGCTCACATGACCCCACCGCTGCGAGGGCACTCAGGAGGCTGGAGGGGCAGGTAGGTCCCGGGGGGCAGCTGGGAGAGGGCAAGAGGTGCCGGGATGAGGATGGGGGCTCCAGGTTGGCGGGTGTGAGAGGGCAGCCGGCAGCTCCGAGGCGCGCGGATCCTCTGCGCAGCTTCTGAGGCACCGGATGTGCTGCCCCTTGGCTCTCCAGCAGGCTCTCTGCCAGAGCCTCCCCCCAGGCAATTTTGCGGAGCTGCTTGTGCGTCCTTGGCAGCACCTCCCCCCTTCAATCTCTCTCTCCTTCCTTCCTTCCTTCCTTGCTTGTGGCAGATCAGTAAATAAAGGGGTGGGGGAGCCAAACTGTCCAAGGCGTTTGCACCCTGAATGTGTGGACGCTGCTTTCATGACTTGCCACCACCCCCCTCTCTTCCCGCCCTGCTCGGGCAATGCGCTGCTGCTGCTGCTGCTGGCTGAGCTGAGCTGAGCTGCGGCGCCGAGCCAATCCCCACGCCTCCTGGTTGCCCGGCTGTGCTCCGCCCCCAGCAGCCCTAAAAAGCATTGTGGAAGAGTGGGGAATGCTGGGAGTTGCAGTTCATCACCATCTGGGAAAACATGACTCTCCAAAGATCAATCAATCCTTCCTTCCATCCATCCATCTCCTTCCCTTCCCCTTCAATCTCTCCTTCCTTCCTTTCCCCCTCAATCTCCTTCCTTCTCCATCTCCTTCCTTTCCCCTTCAATCTTCCTTCCTTCCATCTCCATCCCTTCCCCTTCAATCTCTTTCCTTCCTTCCTTCCTTCCATCTCCATTCCTTCCCCTTCAATCTCTCCTTCCTTCCCTCCCCCTTCAATCTCCTTCCTTCCTTCCATCTCTATCCCTTCCCCTTCAGTCTCTCTCCTTCCTTCCTTCCTTCCTTCTTTCCTTTCCCCTTCAATCTTCCTTCCTTCTCCATCTCCTTCCTTTCCCCTTCAATCTTCCTTCCTTCCTTCCATCTCCATCCCTTCCCCTTCAGTCTCCTTCCTTCCTTCCTTCCTTCCTTTCCCCTTCAATCATCCTTCCTTCCTTCCATCTCCATCTCCATCCCTTCCCCTTCAGTCTCTCTCCTTCCTTCCTTCTTTCCTTCCCCCTTCAATCTCCTTCCTTCTCCATCTCCTTCCTTTCCCCTTCAGCCTTCCTTCCTTCCTTCCTTCCATCTCCAACTCATCCCTTCCCCTTCAATCTCCCTCTCCTTCCTTCCTTCCTTCTTTCCTTCCCCCTTCAATCTCCTTCCTTCTCCATCTCCTTCCTTTCCCTTTCAATCTTCCTTCCTTCCATCTCCAACTCCATCCCTTCCCCTTCAATCTCCCTCTCCTTCCTTCCTTACTTCCTTACTTCCTTCCTTCCCCCTTCAATCTCCTTCCTTCTCCATCTCCTTCCTTTCCCCTTCAATCTTCCTTCTCCATCTCCTTCCTTTCCCCTTCAATCATCCTTCCTTCCTTCCATCTCCATCCCTTCCCCTTCAGTCTCTCTCCTTCCTTCCTTCCTTCCTTCCTTCCTTCCTTCCTTCCTTCCTTCCCCCTTCAATCTCCTTCCTTCTCCATCTCCTTCCTTTCCCCTTCAATCTTCCTTCCTTCTTTCCTTCCTTCCTTCCTTTCCCCTTCAGTCTCCTTCCTTCTCCATCTCCTTCCTTTCCCCTTCAATCTTCCTTCCTTCCTTCTTTCCCCTTCCCTCCCTCCTAACATTTTTGAGCAACGAAGAGTAAGCTTCTCCAGTGAGCATTGCTATATTGTTTTTGTAATTCATCACTATGCTTTCATTATGTTCAATTCGTAACAATGAAAATACACCCTGCATATCAGATATTTACTTTACAATTCCAAACAGTAGCAAAATTACAGTTATGAAGTAGCAACGAAAATAATTTTATGGTTGGGGGTCACCACAACATGAGGAACTGTATTAAGGGGTCGCGGCATTAGAAAGGTTGAGAACCACTGACCTAGTACAATGGAAGGGATACCCATTGTCTGAAACCACCTGGGTGAAATCCAGTGAGGTGAAAGCTAACAGACTCGTCAAAAGGTTTCATGCGAAACACCCCAACAAACCAAGAAATAATCCCTGACATATGCTCTTATTCACATACAGGATATGTCCTTTTTGTAAGGGGGGCCGGATGTCAATGCTGCTAATATTGAATATTCTTGCTTTGACAAAATATGCAGAACTGTCTGGTACTTTTAGAGTTAATTCAGAGGAGAACGGGAGGGGAGAGAAAAGTGCACGGAAGGGAACGGAAGTGAATCTTTTCCCTCCAGGTTAATTGGAAGATGTGAATCATGACCCCAAAATAGGGGAGGGGAAATGCCTGGAATGTTATGTGCAAAGGAAGGGAAATTCAGATCTTGGCATTTTCCATGCCGTGCTGACACTCCGTAACACTAATAAAGGCTTTTTAGGTTAAAAAATGCCTGAAAGTTCTTTGAAGTGTTTCATTAATCAGACACATGACATCTAGTTCCAATTTTTTAAGTTCTCCTCTTAGCTTTAACTGTAATCGTTTCTTTTCTTTATTCTTTTTAGAAGCATAAGTTATAGCCAACCCTTTGAAATATGTGTTAGCCGTGTCCCATACATTTTGAAGAGATGTTTCTTTCTTGTTTATTTTTTTTAAAAAATCCATTTCCTTTGTAGCTAGTTGCAAGAATACTTTTTCTTTCAATATAGATTTATTCAGATACCATCTTAGTTTTTTCTTAGTTCATTTCCAAGTAATTTTTATTGGGTTATGATAGAAACATTAGTTTCTATCTCCACATCTTGTATTATCATTTTCAGGTCAAAAGATGTCCATATCATATCAATTCTAGGCCATGCTTTATGTCTATTTGAATAGAATGTATATTGTAGTTTTTCTGGATTTCTCTCCATATGTCTTATTTATTTATTTATTTATTTTATTTATTTTGTAAACTTTTATACCGCCCCTCTCCCGTAGGACTCGGGGCGGTTTACAGCCAAATTTAAAACGTAACAATAATAAATATTTAAAACAGAATTAAATAAACTAGGCTGTACTAAAAACCAAATTAAAATCCCATACTAAAACCCTAACTACTTAATTTAAATTACCTAAAAACCCGAGGAGCTCTAGGCCAGGCCGACTTGATTGAAGTGATAAGTCTTCAATTCTCTTCTGAAGGTGCGGAGATCATGACATGTCCGGAGTTCCGGAGGGAGCTCGTTCCACATCGTCGGTGCCCCCACAGAAAAGGCTCTCCCCCTGGGCGCCACCAGCCGACATTGCTTAGCCGATGGCACCCTGAGGAGGCCCTCCCTGTGGGAGCGAACTGGTCGGTGGGAGGTATTTACTGGCAGTAGGCGGTCCTGTAAATAACTGGGTCCTATGCCATGGAGCGCTTTAAAGGTGGTGACCAACACCTTGAAGCGCACCCGGAAGACCACCGGCAACCAGTGCAGCTCGCGCAGGATGGGGCTGTTTGTGCCCGCCAGGGCGCCCCCACCACCACCCGCGCGGCCGCATTCTGCGCCAGTGGGAGCCTCCGCGTGCACCTCAAGGGGAGCCCCATGTAGAGAGCATTGCAATAGTCTAGTCTGGAAGTGACGAAGGCATGAGTGACCGTGCGTAGCACGTCCCGATCCAGGAAGGGACGCAACTGGCATACCAGACGAATCTGGTAAAACATCCTCCCGGCTACGGCCATCAGATGGTCCTCAAGGGACAGCCGTGAATCCAGGAGGACTCCCAAGTTGCGAGCCCTTCCCGTGGGGGCCACTGACTCGCCCCCAATAGACAGCGATGGAGTCAGCTGACTATACCGGGACGACGGTAACCACAGCCACTCGGTCTTGGATGGGTTGAGCTTGAGACCGTTCTTCCCCATCCAGATCCGCACGGCCTCCAGGCACTGGGTCAGTACGTTAAGGGCTTCATTTGGGTGGTTCGGGGTGGAAATGTACAGCTGAGTGTCATCAGCGTACTGATGGAATTTCACCCCAAAACCTCAGATGATCTCACCCAGCTGCTTCACATAAATGTTGAACAACAAGGGTGAGAGGACCGACCCCTGAGGCACCCCACAGTCAAGGAGCCTCGGGGTCAACCTCTGACCCTCTGTCAACACAAACTGCGTCCGGCCAGAGAGGAAGGAGGAGAACCACCGAAACACGGTGCCCCCTATGCCCAGCCCCTTCAACCGGCGCAGCATAATACCATGGTCGATGGTATCAAAAGCCGCTGAGAGGTCCAATAGCACCAGGACAGAGGAGCAACCCCTGTCCCGGGCCCGCCAGAGATCATCCACCAATGCGACCAAAGCTGTTTCCGTGCTGTAGCCCGGCCTGAAGCCCGACTGGAGTGGATCCAGATAAGACGATTCCTCCAGGTGCTGAGAGAACTGTCGAGCAACCACACTCTCAACAACCTTCGCAACAAAGTGAAGGTTGGAGACAGGACGTAGTTGGATAAAACAGCGGGGTCCAGGACGGGCTTCTTGAGGAGAGGTCGCACCACCGCCTCTTTCAGGGCGGCGGGAAAGACACCCTCACTCAGCGAAGCGTTGGTAATTGCCTGAAGCCAGCCTCGCGTCACCTCACTGGAGGCCAGTACCAACCAGGAGGGACACGGGTCCAATAAACATGTGGTTGCTCTAAGACCTCCCAGCAACCTGTCCAAGTGATCCGGTGTCACGAAGTCAAACTCAGCCCAAGTAACAGTCTCAAGGCCGGCCTCAGCCACTCCCAGATCACTCAAACACTGACCAGAGACAAAAACCAGGTCAAGCATGTTTCCCCGTGTGTGTGGGGGGCCTTGAATTACCTGGGTCAGGTCCATGGCCATCATGGAAGCCATGAACTCCCGAACCTCCCCAGACGCCTCGCCAGCAGATGGCAAATTGAAGTCACCCATGACTACCAGCCTGGGGACCTCAACTGCCACCGCCGCGATGACGCCCAGGAGCTCGGGCAGGGCGGTTAACACGTGGCAGGGAGCCAGGTACGTGAGCAACACAGCCCTTGGACCCCCAAGGTCCCACGTCACAAGGAGGGATTCACAGCCTGCCGTCTGAGGAACAGTGACCTCTCTTGGCCTGAGACCTTCCCTAATCACAACCGCCACTCCCCCACCCCTGCCCTGAGCTCTCGGCTGGTGAAATGCAAGGAAGCCCAGAGGGCACATTTCCACCAGAGGGACACCTCCCTCTAGACCCAACCAGGTCTCCGTAATACCCGCCAGGTCTGCGGCCCCCTCCATAATTAGGTCTTGTATCAAGGGGGCCTTATTTACCACAGACCTGGCGTTAGAATCATAGAATCGTAGAGTTTGAGGGGACCTCCCGGGTCATCGAGTCCAACCCCCAGTACCACACACAGTGGTACTGTGCACAGTACCAGCCTACAGCCCGGGCCCTTTGGCTCTAAACAACCCAGATCACAAGTGGAGCCATGGGGGTCGGAGCGCGGCACCGCTCGAAGATAGCGGGGACGTGCTCCCATGAATGAATATGGCCCCCCTGCTCCCGCCATATCTGCCCCTCCCACTTACAGAGCCGATGGGAACAGAATCACCTCTGCCCCCTCTGTAATCCGCACCCTCGTGGTTCCGGTCCCACCCGTTGCCTGGCCCATGTTTCTCCTCCTCCCTATTCCCTCCCCCTAACCCTCCCCTATCCCGTAGACCTCCCCCCAGGCCTACTCCATTACTAATCTTGCCACCCCCCCTCCCTGGAACCCCTTAAAAAACATTTAAAACCCCTACTTAAAAACCTCCATAACCCCTTTTTTTGAGCATGCCACCTCTCGGGATTCCAAAATCCGTCATCAAGGCAGGCCTTTGAGAGACATGCAGGCCATCTCCGCGAGAGGGGGGCATCTCGCAGTGCAAGAAGGCACGTCTTATCCAGCATTTATGCGGCATAGTCACAGCTTGGGTACAAACAGTGATGAGAGTCTGTCCATCTTTGGGCAGATATAATATCCCATTTGGCCGGACGATTCAGTTTTTCCCTGAGCCTCGGATCACAACCACAGTCATCTAGTTGGTGGAGGGTAAAAATCTCCCCCCAGATGTTCCATGCAGACGGCTCTCACCTGCCGGTGTCCTGTTCAAAGAGCTGTCTCCTTTCCATGTGGTCTTGGGGTGGAGCCTCACCATTTCCTCAGCAGTCATTGGGGGGAGAAGGGGGGAGGGAAAGGGGGGAGGGGAGGGGGAGGCCAGCCGGCTCTCCCCCATGAGGCTCTCACCCTCGTCACCCCGTCGCTCCGCTGCTCCGAGCTCTCCTCCTCTCAAGGGGGGGCAGCCGGCTCTCCCCCTACAGGGCTCCTCAGCTGTCATTGAGGGGGGGCAACTGTCACTCCCCCGCGAGGCTCTCACCCTCGTCGCCCCATCGCTCCGCTGCTCCGAGCTCTCCTCCTCTCAGGGGGAGGGGGGCCAGCCTGCTCTCCTCCTACAGGGCTCCTCAGCTGTCATTGAGGGGGGCAGCCGGCTCTCCCCCACGAGGCTCTCACCCCGTCGCTCCATTGCTCCGAGCTCTCCTCCTCTCAAGGGGGGGAGACCAGCGGAGCGCTCAATCCACCGCAACTCCACCACTCCAGGTCTTCTCAGCCACGCCAGCCCCGGGCTCCAATCCCTATAATTCTCGAGGCCTCGGCATTTTCAGAGATGCGCTGATGCCTCCGCTGCCCCAGCTTAGTCCGGACTCCTGGAAGCCCTATCACACTGCCAGATGGTCGGCAGCGTCCTCCGGTACCCACCCAGGGGTGTTTGATGGAATTCTACCCCCTGGGTGGGCTCCCTCAAACCTCATCTCCAGGACCCAAGCATCAGACGCTCAGGCATAAGCGTCCATCTTGTGCATGCTCATATCAGTGAATTCTTGGATACACAATTGTTCTATCATTTTTGAGAATGCTTTAGGTAGTATATTTCCTCCTTTTCTCCCTTGCTTATGGCTTTTATAATCCAAAGTCGCATCTACTATTGCATTAAAGTCTCCCATTATACAGAGATTTTGGTAATTTAAGTCCAGTATTTTCTTGTGTAGTTGTTGATAAAATTGCTCTTGCTTATCATTAGGTGCATATATTGCTACCATCAATATCTGTTTTTGATCTACCATAATTTCCACCATTAGTATTCTCCCCTCTTCATCTGCATAAATTTGTTTAGAGTTCATCTTTTCTTTAATATACAGTAAAGGGCTATTCCTCTTTTCTTTTGAGATGCAGGTGTAAAATAAAGCTTGCCAATTTTTGGTTGTCCTAGAATTTTAAAATGTTGTCTCTTAATGTGTGTCTCTTGGAGGCAAATTATATCCATTTTTAATTTTTGTAGTCTTGTAAAAGTTTTTCTCCTTTTTGAAGGAGAATTTAGTCCATTTATATTTATTGATAAAATCCCAAACTCCTCCATCTCTTTCAATTATATCTAGGTCTCAATCTTCTAGTCCAGTGGTTCTCAACCTTTTTAATGCTGCGACCCCCAATCAGTCGTAAGTCGAGGACTTTCCTGCCCGGGAGCGCCGCGCATGCGTGGTGCCGCCCCCTGTGCCGGCCGAGGCGTAGCTGGCAAGGGGCAGCGACGGCGCAGGGCGACCACCGGCTGGGCCACCAGCTGGCCCAGCCCAAGGGAGGTAAGGCACCCGCCGGGCCCCACACGTGCCAGCATCCCTCCCTGCACCCGCTGGCCTCCCACCTCCCACCCCTGGCCCTCTTTTATTTACATTTTTAGTAGTTGCTCAGCAGGGAGGGGTGGAAACTTCCAGACAGCTCGCCTGCGCTGCAGACAACTTGCAGCACTGTTTGCAGACTGGGATTTTTGGCGGGCTCAGCAGGACAGAGACAGCCTGGACAATTCCTATTGGCTTTTGAAAGCCAATAGAATTAGACTCTATTCAAGAGAGTCTAATTCTATTGGCTTTCAAAAGCCAATAGAATAAGAGGGAGTAGCACAGCTACCCCATTTGGGGTCGAACGACCATTTCACGGGGGTCGCCAAACACCGCAGTCCGCCATTTTTTTATTTTTTTTGGGGTCGGCCATTTTTTTTGGTCCGCCATTTTTTCCCCCTTTGCGATGTGGGCCATCGCGCCACGTATGCGTGATGCGGGCCCGCCATTTTTTTTGGGTCGGCCATATTTTTTTGGGTCGGCCATTTTTTTTTGTTTGGTCGACCATTTTTTGGGGGGGTGCGCCATTTTTTCCCCCTTTGCGATGCGCCCTGTCGCGCCGCGCATGCACGATGCGGGCCGGGGTCGAGCCCCGGAAAAGATTGAGAACCGCTGGTTTAGCTGCTCCTTCAGCTACCTTTTATTGGGTTCAGGATCACCTTTTTCCGAAAATGCTCTGTGGCTATCAAAAAACTCCAATGCCTTAAGCGGTGTGTCCAGTCTGTATCTTTTCGTGTCCCAGTAGATTTAGGATCCCTTCTGGAATCAACCATCTAAAGTTCACTCCTTTTTCAGCCAATTTACTTGTTAAGAACTGATAGTCTCTTTGGGCCTCTCTTATCCTTCTAGGGATTTTTTTGAGAACTACTATTTCTTTTTCTTTATATTTTAATGGTTGATCTCTTTTCTCAAAATCTCATCTCTTGTGGATATTTTAAGACAGGGCTTTTCAACCTTTTCACCGACTGTACCACTTTTAGGCTATGGCAATATTCGAGTACCACCTAGCAAGGTGTCAAAAACTTGATGACCAAAAAAAAAAAACCTGTTCAAAGTTGCAATTGCACTGAAATGACTTATGACCATTTTTCACACTTATGACCATTGCAGCATGCCCAGGGTCATGTGATTTATATTTGGATGCTTGGCAACTGATTCACATTTATGATGATTACAGTGTTCCAGGGTCATATGATCCCTTTTTGCAGCCTTTTGACAAGCAAAGTCAATGGCAGGGCTGCTAGTGGCCAAGTGCTAAGGCGGGACTTCCTTCCCTCCCTCCCTCCTTTCCTGCCTCCCTCTTTCTCATGGCCACCTCCTTCTGAAGGAAGACTTGAAACCCCCCCCCATATTATCCCTCTTCCATATATTCATCAAACAAGGAAAAGCCTCCAGAGACAGAAAAGTGAAGCTGCTGAGAGAACTAGCTTAAAAAGGCACATTCCCCTTTAAGAATTAGCTACTGGCTAGAAAGGAAAGTTAATGAGTGGAGTCGGCCTTTAAGGAAGAAAAAAAATGTAGTAAGTATTGGCTGCAGGCTAAGGCAGCCTCCCCAAATGGCTCCATTCATAAATAAAGGAATGCTACAGGGAAAATCCATTCAGGAGAAAAATACTTCAAAATCCCTTGAAGCAAAACTTACAGCTAACAATACCAGAGCAATAGAAGCTAACAGGAGACATCAGCCATCAGTCAAATAGAAATTGCCAAACACTCCTTAAGAACACAAAGCCCACATTGCACAAATCCCAGAACTTCAAAATCACAAAAGCACATAAGAATCCTTCCACTCTCCATCTACCTCCCTCCCTCCATGTCTTACCTCCAGCTGATGCTACCTTTCTTCATTCCTCCTGGAGGGCAACCCCTCCCCTGCTGCATTTCTTGCCTGTTTGTTGCTGCCAGCACAGGTGGCTGCCACAGAAGTTGTAGATCGGCTCATGGCCGGCCTGCTTGGACTCCTTGATCTCTTCTTCTCTCCCCCCCACCCTCCTCCTTCGGTGCAGCTAGAGCTGACTCCACATCCTCCCAAGGCTGCTTCTTTTTTCCCCCTCTCCTGCCCAAACTGCATCCTTTTATAGCTTCTCCTGTCTCCGCCCCCTCCACCTCCTTTCTCATGGGAGAGGGTGAGCTAGAGGTGAGCCTGGGGTGAGGCTCAGCCTCAGCCACTCTGCAGCTCCAGAGGACTCTCTCACAGTAAGTCCTTGCCTGCGCTTGCTCTTTCCCTCCCCCACTACACTTGGCTAGCAGGGCTGCATACCACCTGCCACTTGTTAATGTACCACAATTGGTATGTGTACCACCGGTTGAAAAGCCCTGTTTTAAGAAATCTAACATGGACTTCCCTGGGTACTTTATTTCTTCTAGCATGGTTTGAGTTGACTCTATAGATCTGGTCCATTCTCCTTCCATTTGGATCTTCCCCATTCCTAAAGTGTCTGCCAGTAGCGCAGTTATCAAATCTAAGAGGTCCTCATCCTTGTCTTCTATTATATTTTGGAATCTTAGAAAATATGAGTCCTTTTCCATCTCTATAACCACCAACAAGTCTTCCAATTCTCCATTTATTTGGGCCAGTTTTTCATTTTCATCTTTTAAGGCTTCTAATTTCTGGTCAACTTCAACTGATTTGTCTTCTATTTTTTTAATTCTTTGTTGATTGTCTGTAATCATCTGTTTAAAATTTTCAATTTGAGAATCTATATTGGTAATTTTTTGATTCATTTTATCAAGATCATTTTTCAACTCTTCATGATTTTTTGTCGAGGTTGCCGTCTGAGCTGCAATTGCTTGCAAAATTGCTTGAGTATCTTTTTGGTGAACATCCATTTTTTTCTTGCTGCAGGAATGTCGTAATTGATTTCTGATATACTGGACTTGCAGAAGTTGAAGCAGGGGCGGAAGATCCTTTTTTCCCAAGTTTAGATAGATTTGAAGCGCTCATCTTTGTCCTTATTTCTTATATTGTAATCCACCGGGTAGCCAAATAGCCAGCTTTTATAATCCAATGGGCTCCTATTGCTAGGAGGGAAAATCCATAAAAATAATTAAAAAGAAAAAGGGGAAAAAAAATAAAAATAGCAACAGGGCAAAAAGAAGAAGCAATAAAAAAGGAGAGGGAAAAATGCTCCCAAAATGAAAAGGGGAAAAAAAGGAAAGGAAAAAAGCAAAAATGTCAACATTATAATACACCAATTCTTCTAGGGCAGCTTGTTGTAGTTCCAAAGCACACAGTGTTTATAATCCAGGGAAGCAGATGGCTCGAAATACTATTTGTTTATAGATATAGTCTATCTTGTAAAGCCAAGTAAACTAAAAGTCTTTTCTCCAGCAGAGTTTCAAGGACTTTTAGATAAAGAATGTATGGGCATACAGCCAAAATTCTAATCTGAATAAGCTCCAGTCAAGAGAAAGTGAACATAGTTCTCAATGTAACCACAAGGTGACACTAAGTCTCCATTCCCAGCACATTTAAAGGGGAAATGGAACCGAGAAAAAAATGGTCAAGAGTGAAAGAAAGTTTAAAAGGTTTAAAAAGTAACAATTGAAGTGGGTTTTCAACAACAAACAAAGACAAAAAGTCTCTATAAGAACAGGAGCTCCCCAAATTTATCTAAAGCCTCAGACAGCTTTAAGATATAAAGAGCCTTAATTTGCCAAAAAGCTTAAACCGCTACTTGTATTCAGGAGGGGGGGAGAAAGAAAAAAATTCCACCCCCTTCCTAAAAGTAAAAGGCTTCGCTCTCAAGTTGTAAAAGAGCTATTTGCCAAGAATCCACTTCTAGTGAGAAAGAAGACGGTATTCTCACCTGGCTCAGCTGTTTGCTGTCACTCTGAGCTTCTTCCTCATCTGTGACGATCAGCTGGCAATGGCGGCCCGCATAAATGCAGTCCGCCTTTCTTCTGCCGATTCTGGGGCTCCTTTGGCTCCAGCGAGCCGGCTACTGCCAACCCATGGTCCCCAAAGCTTCATCCCTTGGTGGCCACCTCTCCGGGGCAGCTTTCAGTCCAAATGGACCCACTGGCAGGAGTAAATCGGACCCGGGGAGAGGAGAATCTTTTCCCCGGGTCTTTCCTTCAGCTACGTCACCGGAAACTCATCCCACCTCCTTATTTCTTAAAAGGTGTAGGATAATGGAAATGCTGCAACATAAAGAAAGATGGTGAACTGAGTCCTGGTGATTTGGGAAAGTTTTGAGGCAGGGGTTGCGTAGAATAAGGCTTGAGCAGGTGATCAAGAAAGATAAATTGAATGTGTCAAGCTCCAAATTAATGACAGATTCTCCCTCTCTTCTCTGAAGGTGGCCCAATGGGAAACGTAAAAGGAAAAGCAGCCAATGTTCGATGAAAAGCAGCATGTCGGGTAAGCATCTCTTCCAAGCACACAAATGCTCAAAATTTTCGTATCAATGTGCTTATCTCTTCTGTGATACTAGAAGACAGTACATTTCCTTGTAGTCCTACCAGCAGGATATTGAGGAAGTGATTCACATTTTAGGATTCTTTCCTCTTCTTTTTTTTAAAATATATATTTTATTAGTTTTTATAGGATTAGGAATAAGGTGGGGTTGGGATTTGGGTTAGGGTTGGGGTTGATGTTAGGTTTTTTTCAAATAACACTCTCAATATTTAGCAAACAGCATAATGTCTGGGTTCATGTGTTAAAAATGAGTAATAGTTAATTATCATAAACGATATGTTAATTAATTGCTCGATGGTCTTCTTGCTAATATATATTCAAAATTACCTATCACATTCCTTTCTCTCTAACTCGTTTTTCTAGCCATTGATAAAAATTATCCCACGTTCTAAAATACACTGAGTCTTCTTTCTCTTTTATCCTTAAAGTCAATCTATCCATTTCTGTACACTCTAAAATTTTCTTAATTAATTCTTCAGTTGGTAAATTTTCATTTTGCCAATGTTGGGCAAATACAATTCTTGCTGCAGTTAGTACGTGTAGAATTGAATATATACAGTCTTTCTCATAATTTGCTCCTATTATTCCTAACAAAAATAATTCTGGCTTAAAGTCTATTTGTTTTTTAGTCATTTTCTCCAACCATAAGTATATTTTTAACCAAAATCTTTTTGCTTTAGGGCATGTCCACCAGATATGGTAATAAGTACCTGGTCTTTCCAACACTTGTTTGAAGTATTTTTAAACATTTTTGCTCATCTCACTGGTGTCATATGCCATCTGTAAAACATTTTATATAAATTTTCTTTCTATGCCACTGCTTTAGTTAATTTAACATTTCTTTCCCATAATTTTTGCCAGTTTTCTAATTCTATATTATATCCAAAGTTCTTTGCCCATATTATCATACTTTCTTTTACTTGTTCTTCCTCCATCTTTAAGCTTAACAGATATTTATAGAGTTTCTTAATCAACTTTTCATCTGTTTTTAACAGTATCTGGTCAAATTCTGTCTGTTCTTTATAAAATCCCATTGTTTTAACATCTTTTTCATATCTTGTTTGGATTTGCAAATATGGCCACAATAATAATAATAATAATAATTAATAATAATAATAATAATAATAATAATAATAATAATAATAATAATAATAATAATAATAATAATAATAATAATAATAATAATAGTAAAGTTGGAAGGGACCTTGGAGGTCATCTAGTCCAGGGCTTTTCAACCTTTTCACCGACTGTACCACTTTTAGGCTATGGCAATATTCCAGTACCACCTAGCAAGGTGTCAAAAACTTGATGACCAAAAAAAACAAAAAAAACTGTTCAAAGTTGCAATTGCACTCAAATGACTTATGAGCATTTTTCACACTTATGACCATTGCAGCATGCCCAGGGTCATGTGATTTATATTTGGATGCTTGGCAACTGATTCACATTTATGATGATTACAGTGTTCCAGGGTCATATGATCCCTTTTTGCAAACTTTTGACAAGCAAACTCAATGGCAGGGCTGCTAGTGGCCAAGTGCTAAGGCAGGACTTCCTTCCTTCCCTCCCTCCCTCCTTCCCTGCCTCCCTCTTTCTCATGCCCACCTCCTTCTGAAGGAAGAATTTGAAACCCCCCCCCATATTTTCCCTCTTCCATATATTCATCAAACAAGGAAAAGCCTCCAGAGACAGAAAAGTGAAGCTGCTGAGGGAACTAGCTTAAAAAGGCACATTCCCCTTTAAGAATTAGCTACTGGCTAGAAAGGAAAGTTAATGAGTGCAGCACTTAAGGAAGAAAAAAAATGTAGTAAGTATTGGCTGCCGGCTAAGGCAGCCTCCCCAAATGGCTCCACTCATAAGTAAAGGAATGCTACAGGCAAAATCCATTCAGGAGAAAAATACTTCAAAATAAGTCATTTCAGTGCAATTGCAACTTTGTACAGGTTTTTTGTTTTTGTTTTTTTTTGGTCATCAAGTTTTTGACACCTTGCTAGGTGGTACTGAAATATTGCCATAGCCTAAAAGTGGTACAGTCGGTGAAAAGGTTGAAAAGCCCTGGTTTAGGGTTCATTGTTTCTTTAATGTATAGAGCTATTCCTCTTTTCTTTTGAAGTGCTAATGCAAAGTGAAGTTTACCAATTTTCAGTTGTTCTAACAACTTATACTGTTGCCTCTTAATATGTGTTTCTTGGAGGCAAATTATATCCATTTTTTATTTTTGTAGTCGTGTAAATAATTTTTTCCTTTTTGAGGGAGAATTTAGTCCATTTATATTCACTGACAAAATCCCACTCTCCTTGTCCATCTATTTCAATTATATCTAGGTCTTAATCTTCTAGTCAATTTTATCTGTCTCTGATCTCTTTGTCTTGCTCCTTATTCTATATATGTGTTTCTAACTTCTTCCTCCTCTCTTGGTTTGACGGTTCCTTCTACTGCCATTTTATCCTGTTTCTTTGTTTCTCACTTTGTACCAGTTTCAAAATCACCTCCTTCCAGAAATGCTCTATGGTTGTCGTAGAATTCCATTGCTTTAGGTGGCGTATCCTATCTATATCTTTTCGTATCCCAATAGATTAAAATCCCTTCTGGAATCAGCCATCTGAAATTCACTCCTTTTTCAATTCATTTCCTAGTTAGAAACTGGTATTCTCTTCGGGATTCTCTTATTCTCCTCAGGATTTGTTTGAGGACTACAATTTCTTTTTCTTTGTATTTCAAAGGTTCATCTCTTACTCTTCTCAGAATCTCATCTCTTATAGATCTTTTGAGAAATCTAACATGTACTTCCCTGGGAACTTTATTTCTTCTGGCATAGTTTGAGTTGACTCGATAGATCTGATCTAATTCTCTTTCCATTTCCTGTTTCCCAATTCCTAATGTGTCTGCCAATAATTCCGTTATCAGGTCTAGAAGATCCTCTTCCTTATTGTGCATTATATTTTGAAATCTTAAAAAATATGAGGCTCTTTCCATCTCTGTCACAGCTATCGAGTCTTCTAGTTCTCCATTTATTTGCATCAATTTCTGATTTTCATCTTTTAAGACTTCTAATTTCTGGTCCACCTCAGTTGATTTATCTTCTATTTAGCTCCACCTCCTCCCCCACCTGCCTTGCCTCGTTGTGGCAGCAGCGGCATGATGTGCTGTGCGGCCTCCTGCCACGAGCGGCTACAGCAGAAGTGGACCAGCAGCCATGTGGGCTCCTGCTGGATGGAGCTGTTGATACCACTGCCACGAGGCAAGGCAGGTGTCGTGAAAAATATAAGACACTGCCCAAAAATAAGACCTAATGCCTCTTTTGGAGGCAAAAATAATATAAGGTCTTACTTTCAGGGAAACACAGTAGCGCAACTCCACCTCCTCTTTTATTAGGTCTATTTCTTTTAAACAATTTGAATCCCCCTAGCTGTATATTCCATTCATAGGTTTCATCCCACCAAGTTTTGGTAATGGCAACAATATCATATCTGCCCTCAAGTACTTGGATTTCAAGTTGCACAACAACATCAACATCACAATCCTTACTAGCATTCTTTACAATCTTAACAATGGGCCTCTTTTGTCTGCTGTCAGTAGCACCAGGCAGACACCTCACCTCTTTCAAAACCTCCACATCCTTTCCTAAATTGACACCTCTTACAGTTGAGTCACCAACCAGAAGGTTGCTTCTCTTTTTTGATACCTTATTCACCACACATGGCTGATTTGCAATGCCTGATGCAGACCTTCCCTTATCCAAGACAGCTTCTTCCTCATGGACCATGAAACCTGTTAGGCCATGCTACACCCAGTTTTCTGTGTGAGTTTCCATACAAGGCTGCAGATCCAAATGGATAAAGGGTGTGGTGGTAGAGTGAAACAGGTGATCATTTTAGATCGGGGAGTTTAATGAGAGTTGGAAATGCTTGCATGAGATTAGATAAATCTGGGGAACAAGCAAACAAAATGCTGTGCTTGATGCTTTTTATTCCCTCATCTTCAAAATAGATTCTGCCATCCAACGTTTACTGATGGTTGCCTTCAGGAAGACAGGCCAGTGAGGGTTTGGTGACTTAAATTCGATCAAGCTGTTTTGTTCTTCCTTAAAAAAAAAAAAGAAATTAAGGCAGATTGGTTCATCTCCTGCCAGTTCTTCACCACCTCAGCAGCTCCATTTCTGTTAAGTGGGATAGCAGTACCCTCCCCTGCCTTGGTTATTAGAACAATCTCCTTGTAGAGATCTGGGAACATCTGTTTCAGCCTCCTTAATCTGATGATTCTTCTGTGGGCACCGTCTTTGGGCAAGATCTGCCTTTAAAACCCAAGGGTCAGATGATGATAATGGAAACAGTTGGGAATAAAAGCATTTTGGAGTCAAACCAGCTGGATCCTCAGCTCCCGGTGTACAAATATTGCCATATGGTGAGGGAAGAGTGATGCTAGAGAAGAAAGGAGGAGAAGCAGAACATGTGGAGCAGCTGCAGAAAGCACGCTGCATGGTGGCAGCCATTTGTCCATCTTCAGAGGTAGAAGGAAGTTCACCACTGTAACATTGCCATCATCTTTACAACCATCTCCAATTCTTTCTACTTTTGCCAGGGATGAGAGGCAGGAAAACCCCCAGGGGCCAAACAGCGAGATTGATTTCAACCTGCCTACCTGAAGTGCGTTCTTGAATGTAAAAATGCCTATGCATGATTCAGAACACAATTTTTCCCCTCTTTCTTCCCAGCAAGAGATTTATTTATACAGATGCAGATGCCACTATAGAAATGAAGCCATTTTTGCTCAATGGTGCTGAGAAGGGGCATCATATTTAAGCAGCTGGACTTGAATTCATGGTGGGCAGATCAAGGAGTTGGGAAATTGGGAATGCAGTTGTGTATTTCCTCATATGTTTTAGTTGTCTATTTAGTTTTGTATTTCTGCATATGTTTCAGCCTCTAGGATGATTAAAGGCCTGGAGACTAAAACATATGAAGAATGATTGCAGGAACTGGGTATGGCTAGTCTAGAGAAACAAAGGACTAGGGGTGACATAATAGCAGTGTTCCAAATTTGAGGGGCTGCCACAAACAAGAGGGGGTCAGCTTATTTTCCAAAGCACCAGAAGGCAAGACAAGAAACAATGGATGGAAATTAATGGGGGAGAGAGGTAAACTGGAATTGAGGAGGGCAGTTGACCGGTGGAGTGGCTTGCCTTCAGGGGTTGTAGGTATACTATAGGCCACCCAACCAAACAGAGGAAATAGGTGAACCTTTTGCTAGTCATTTAACTAAGGTATGTAGAAAGCACATCACAATAGTAACGGGGGACTTTAATTACCCTGACATCAACTGGGAGACAAACTCTGCACCAAGTGGAAGATCAAACAGATTCCTGACAAACCTAGCAGACAACTTTGCCCAAAAGTAGAGAAGGGAACTAGGGGATCAGCCATATTGGACCTAATTCTCACTAACAGAGATGAAATGATAGAAGGTGTTGAAGACACAGGAACCTTGGGGGGGGAGTGATCATGCAATATTGGAATTCAACATTATGCAAGCACAAGCAATAGAACATAGTCAGACTAGAGTCTTGTACTTTAAGAGAGCTAAATTCAATAAACTTAGAGAGAGCTTGGGAAGGATTCCATGCATCAGAGTCCTCAAGGGAAAAACAACTCAAGAAGCTTGGGAAATTTTGAAAAGTGAGATTATAAAAGCCCAGTCTAGGACAATACCAACAAAGAAGAAAAATAACAGCTCTCAAAAGAAACCAGCATGGCTGCATAAAGAACTCTCTGAGAAATTGAAAGATAAAAAGGACAAGTATAAAAAGTGGAAAGAGGGGCACATAACTAAGGCAGAATATCAGCAAATAGCCCGAGCCTGCAAAGATGAAAGCAGGAAAGCTAAGGCTCAAAATGAACTAAGGCTTGCAAAAAAAGTAAAAAATAACAAAAAAAGCTTCTTTCAACATGTAAAGAACAAGAAAAAAAGTTAAGGAAATGATTGGTCCATTAGTGGGTGAAAGTGGCAAGAAGGTGACAAGCAACAGGGAGAAAGCAGAACTACTTGTTTTTTGCATCCGTCTTTACACAAAAGGAAAAAACAGTCCAACCTATCAAAAACAGTACCGTAAAAAACAGATTAGAAACACAAGTTAAGATAGGCAAGAAAATGGTAAGTGAGCACCTGTCCACCCTAGTTGAATTCAAATCACCAGGACCAGATGGACTACACCCCAAGGTTCTGAAGGAACTGGCAGATGTGATCTCAGAACCACTGAACTATATCTTTCAAAGATCCTGGAGCACTGGGGAACTACCAGAGGACTGAAAAAGAGCTGATGTAGTTCCCATCTTCAAAAAAGGAAAAAAAATGGATCCAGGAAACTACAGACCTATCAGCCTGACCTCAATACTTGGGAAAATTCTGGAAAAAATAATCAAGCAACAAATCAGCGAACACCTAGAGGCAAACAAAGTCATTACTAAAAGCCAACATGGATTTGTCAAAAACAGATCATGCCAGACAAATTTTATTGCATTCTTTGACCAGGTGACAAAATTAGTGGACCAGAGGAATGCTGTGGATATAATTTACTTGGACTTCAGTAAGGCATTTGATAAAGTAGACCACAACCTACTACTTGCTGAGATAGAAAAATGTGGGTGAGACAGCATCACCACCAGATGGATTCGTAGCTGGCTGACCGGCCATACTCAGCGTGTGGTCCTCAATGGAACTGCATCTACATGGAGGGAAGTGTGTTAGTGGGGTGTCCCAGGGCTCTGTTCTGGGCCCAGTGCTCTTCAACATCTTCATCAATGATTTGGATGAGGGGATAGATGGGGAACTCATCAAATTTGCAGATGACACCAAGCTAGGAGGAATAGCCAACACTTTAGAAGATAGGCTCAAGATACAGAAGGATCTGGACAGACTTGAACACTGGGTGCTATCTAACAAAATGAAATTCAATGGTGAAAAAAGTAAGGTTCTACATTTAGGCAAGAAAAACCAAATGTACAGGTATAGTATAGGTGGTACCTTGCTCAATAGTAGTAACTATGAGAGCAATCTTGGAGTCCTAGTGGACAATCACTTAGATATGAGCCAGCAGTGTGCTGCAGCTGCCAAAAAAGCCAACACAGTGTTAGGCTGCATTAACAGAGGGATAGAATCAAGATCACGTGAAGTATTAATACCACTTTACAATGCCTTGGTAAGGCCACATTTGGAATACTGCATCCAGTTTTGGCCACCACGATGTAAAAAAGATGTTGAGACTCTAGAACAAGGGTGTCAAACTTGTGATGTCACGTGACGTCACGCAACGTATCGGGCTGGTTTTGCCATTGCCGGCAATGGGGTGGGCGCGGCTTCCAGATGACGCATCTGGCCCGCGGGTCAGCAGTTTGACACCCCTGCTCTAGAAGGAGTACAGAGAAGAGCAACAAAGATGATTAGGGGACTGGAGGCTAAAATATATAAGGAACGGTTGATGGAATTGGGTATGTCTAGTTTAATGAAGAGAAGGACGAGGGGGGACATGATAGCACTGTTCCAATATCTCAGGGGCTGCCACAAAGAAGAGGGAGTCAAGCTATTCTCCAAAGTGCTTGAGGGCAGGACAAGAAGCAACGGATGGAAACTAATCAAAGAGAGAAGCAACCTAGAACTAAGGAGAGATTTCCTGACAGTTAGAACAATTAATCAGTGGAACAACCTGCCTCCAGAAGCGGTGAATGCGCCAACACTGGATGTTTTTAAGAAGAGACTGGACAGCCATTTGTCTGAAATGGTATAGGATTTCCTGCCTGAGCAGGGGGTTGGACTAGATGACCTCCAAGGTCCCTTCCAACTTTATTATTATTATTTCTCAGGAGTTTCTCTTTCTGGATTCGCCAACTGGACAGTTGACATTAAACCAGCTCTCTCTGTAGCAGCCTACCTGGATCCGACCAGGAGGTTGGCAGTTTTGAGATGTCGGCAGCTGACAAAAGAATGGGGGGGCAAAGCCAGGGGAAGCCTTCTCTTGAGAGACCCTGGTGGCAGCCCAAACCAAAGCCAAGATGCAAGTGGCCGGTGCACGCCCCAAACAGAGGGCTGAGAAGCCAGAGCAACAGCCTGCACTCAAGGGGGAAAGTGCGATGGAAGGACCCTATTCGGGCCCCAAGGGCTGGTGGGCAAGACACATGGGGAAGGCGGCAGAAGCAGAGGATCAACCAGTCCCCCCTGGAGTCACGGTGAGCTGGGGGAGCAACTGGAAGGCTACATGAGCAGCCAAGTGGGATGACTGAACCAAGTGTAAGTTCTCAGCCACAGCTCACAGTCCGTTGATGGAACAGCTGAGGGAGAAATTCAGTGGGCTGGAGGTCCAGGAAACCACCTCACCGAGGGCAGCGATCACAGGAGTCAGGATGGGGGCCATGAAACTGCTGCTTATCCCGTCTCTTCCCCTCCTGCAGCTGATGGTGCTGACCCCACTCAGGGCAGTGGGAGCCCCCCACCAAGGGACAGCGGCTCCCGTCACTGCCACTGCCCCATCAGCAGGGCAGGGGCTGGCACACTCAGCCTCAGCGGCATCCAGCATCCCTGTTCAGGCACCTCTGGCAGCAGTTGTGTTGCCGCCTGGGTATGTCTTAGTGCGAGAGGACCTCCCCTAGTGGTCTGGTTCAATGGGTGACCCGACAACTTGGCCTACTTCCTGACTCAGGTCTGGAACTATATGGAATGCCATGAAGCGATGTACCCAGAGGAGTGTGCCTGGGTCAATGTGGTTACATCTAACCTGGAGGGGAATGCAGTGGGATGGTTGGTGTCTCTCCAAGACTAGGGGGCTTCGGAGCTGCAAGACCTGGACTCTTTCATGCAGGCATTGCAAGACAGATTCGAGGACCCCACAGCAGCCCAGCATGCAAAGACCCGCATCTGCTCCCTGCAGCAGGGCAAGTGGCCAGTGGCAGAGTACATCCAAGATTTTTGTAGCCTGGCGGCTCACCTGAAAGATTGGCCCGAGCATATGCTGGTCTACCAATTCCAGGAGGGGCTGAACAAGGAGCTGTATCACAACTGCCTGCCCTGGGGGGTGCACCGCAATCTTCGAGCATTGTACCAGTTAGCCACAAATGTGGAGCTCAACCTGATGGTGTACCAGGAGTGTGCTGCGCATGAGAACCGGCCCCATCGGATGCCCAAGGGACGCCCAGCACCCCGTGGAGGAAAAGGCGGTGCACTCCCTGCCACAGGGGAGAAGCCCTGCTGGACTCTGGGAGAGTGTTTCTGATGTGAGAAGGAAGGCCACTGAGCAGCCAATTGCCTCTCGCCATGGCCAGCATCTGCACCATGAGCCCTGGCCCAACCGAAGCCGGAAAAACCACATGCAAAGCCGAAGGAGAAAACATGGGCGGCTAAACAGTTTGTGGAGGTCTCTCCCCAATCCAGCGAAGGGGAGGGAACTCCGGCCCACGACAAGCCCGGCTTGGTCTTCTATGAGAGCGACAGCGAAGGGGAAGACAACCCAATGGTAAATGGCACCATCATCCCTATGATGACCCAGGTGGAGATTTTGGTGCCCACCTCGGGAGTAAGGGGGGCCATCATGGCCTTACTGGACTCAGGGTGCACTCAGTGCCTAATTAGCCTTCAGACAGTGGAAAACTAGGACTGAGGATGAGGAAGTTAAGGCAGCCCATGGGGCGTCGCCCAGTTAGATAGTTCCCTTACAAGAGGGGCACCAGCAACTTGCCTAATGGTGCCAGTGAACCTCAGGGCTGGGACCCACGTAGAGACTATCCATTTTATTGTGGTTCCTGGAATGACTGAGACCATGGACCTAGGACTAGCCTGGTTGAGGAAATGGAATCTGTCAGTAGATTGGGACGGCAACAAGTTACAAATGAGGAAGAAAGCAGCTAGCCAGCAGGAGCCGGCGAAAGCACCATACGCCAGACATGAGCCTGTGATTAGGAAAGTGAAAGTGGAGTCATTGAATACAATAAAGGGAAGCAAGGAGTTAGAGCCACTTGTTCCTTTTGAATACTGCGACCTAGCAGAGATGTTCAGTGAAAGGGAATATGACATGCTCCTGCCCCATTGCCCCACAGACTGTGCTGTTGAGATCTTGCCAGGGGCTAAATTACTCAAGCCGAAGATGTATTCCATGACACCAAGGGAGATGGAGGAACTTCAGGGGTTTATAGACAAGAACTTATCCCAGGGGATTTATCTAGCCAGCAAAGTCAAGGATGGCTACCTTTGTGCTTTTCAAAGAGAAGAAAGACAGGTTTCTTAGATTGTGCATGGATTACCATGGACTGAATTGTATCTGCATGGAGAATATGTATCCCCTCCCCCTCATGAGGAACATGCTGGGTTACCTAGCTAAGGGGAAGCTCTTCACTAAGCTGGACTTGAGGGAAGCCTATTACCCAGTGAGGATTAAAGAGGGGGATGAGTGGAAAACCGCATTTAACTGCCCTCTGGATTGCTACCAATTTCAGGTGATGCCATTTGCGCTTCAAGGAGCGCCAGCAGTATTCATGCAGTTAATAAATGAGGTCCTGCATGAACACCTGTAGAAAGAGGTGCTGGTATACCTAGATAACATTCTAATTTATACCGAAACCATGGAAGAGCACATAAGGCTAGTAAGGGCAGTACTTGAGAAGTTGCATAAAGCCCAGTTGAATGTGAAGCTATCTAAATGTGACTTCCACAAGACCAGCCTAGATTACCTGGGGTACCGCATCTCCAACAATGGGGTGGAGTGTCAGCCTCCTCCTTCTCTCTGTAATCCGATATGTTATTGCTCAAAGCAGGGAGCAAACAAAAAAGACAGAATATATTTTCTGACTATTTTGATCCAAAAAGTGTTTACAGGTTACTAAAATACAAATCCAGAGTCATGTGCCATGTTTCCATACAGAAAGCAGAAATTGATAAGAGCAGTCAAATCAAAGAGAGAAAGCAAAAAAGAAAGTAGAAAGAATACAGTAGGGGTTGAAATAAATGAGCATTCAGCCAGCCAATTAGCCTTTAAAGATAAGACCAAAGCAGGCATGCTTACAAAAACATTCTGCTGGTAGGAAGAGGTGTAAATGCCCATTGACTTTTCAGCTGCTCCCACAAGGAGCTGCAATCTTCAAGATTCCCCTTCCTGAGTTGGTCCACAGCCATCCAAAAGCCGTCTTGGGTCATTCCTAAGTGCCCCCATTCAAATCCAGGGGGCAAGGCTGCCAAAGAACCAGCTCTGGCAGCAAACACAACAGATCATGAGTAAGATTGAGAAAAAGTTCTAATTTAAAATTTTAAAATTCTAAAAGGTCATTTAAAAAATGTAAAAGTATGTACTTTGATGTGCACTTCTTTTTGCAGGAAATCTCTTTGCTCTTAGTCCTCTACTCCCTGCCTTGAAAATTTATCCCTTTCCTCCCTGTCTAGAAGTGTTTTGTACTTATCCCTTTACTCCCTGCCTTCTTGCCCTTTGGTTGCCTGGCCACTGCCAGGATTTTCAGGTACGATGTGCTGCGCTGGGCACTCCGCTGCCACTTAGCTCTGTTTACCTTTTACTTTAAAAGAGGCTCCCTCTGGCTGCAGCCTGACTTTTCCTTTTTGTTGAAATATTTCTGAAGCTTCATGACTTTAAGATGGTGAGGAGGGGAGGAGTTGGTGTATCTGAGCCAAAGTAAACTGGAAAGACTGGAAACTATTTTAGAAACTTCTGGACTTAAATCTTCTAGAGAATTTTATTCTCTTTACTTGACTGTGCTGAACTTCTTTCCTTTCAAAACAAAGACTGCTTAAATGGTGTTTTGATTCTGTTGTGAGGAGGGGGAGAAATACTTCCGATTTTACTTGCATCTGATTGGATCAGCCATGTGGGCTCTTAAACAAAGAAGCACAGATTTCAAGTTTCTTTTGTAGCTTACATTGTAGTGGTGTTGTTTCACCACACAAGGGAGCCAAAAGACTATAGTATTATCAATTCTTATTAACTCTTCAGTCGCATTATTTTACATACTAAACCCATTGGATTCAATGTTATAAATTTATAAGTTCCAAATTTTAAAATTTAAACTTTAGTTATATTCTGGTAAATATGGCCACACGTAAGAGGACTGAGAAGGCTGAAGGAATATCAGGAGATGCAGAATCTCTAAGACCTTTTTTGGATGAATATACAGCTAAGACCAGGGCTTTTTTTGTCATAGAACCTCCAGAACGGAGTTCCGGCACCTTTTTTGGATGGAACCTTGTAGGGTAGGCAAGGCGGGTTGAATGATGTGTGTGAGTTCCGGCACCTTTTTTTTTTTACAAAAAAAGCACTGGCTAAGACACATGAACTAATTCAGGCAATGGGAACGAAACTTGATACACTTTCAAAGGAACTTCGGGAGGAGATACAACACTTGCCTGGAGATATTAAACAGGTGAAGGATAGAGTGGATCTTATGGAGCACAGATTAGAGAAGAAAGATGTCCAGTATGAAGCTGATTTGGATGAAATGGCTCTTTTGGAATTACAGCTTAAACAACTCCAATTTCAAATACTGATGGGAAATCAAACCTTAACAAGAGCACGAAAAACAGGATGTTGATTTATGAATTGACATTATTGATTTATGAATTGATATTATTATTTGTATGATATTAGTAAAATATGATGAAGATGCTTATATCTAACTCTGTATACATTAACAGTACCAAAAATTGTAACTGTGTAATGAGGGGAAAATGGAAAAAATATGGGGAAGAAAGGAGGATCAGGGAAAAAATACTGGATTGTGTAGTATTGAACAGATTTATACTGAAGAAGTTAATGTTAAATATCTGAACCCAGACAACATGTTGTTTACTAAGCACTAAAGATTGTAATTCTTAAAAATTAATAAAACTTTTATAATATAATAAAAAAGAATGCCTGCTTTTCATCCAAATGCTATGTGTGTAACATGCTTCAGTTAAACATGGCTGCACTTTGGTTCATAGTTATACTTTAAAATACTAACTCTATGCAGTTTTTATATAAAAATATATAAAAATAAACCTTATATAAAATGAATAATATGTTATTCATAAGCTATATGCTAGTCTACAATAGTGTGCACTATTCTAAACATATGTTTTAAGTCAGTGTATATAGTTCCTCTCTATTCCTTCAGCTTACTACATCTCCTTTCCTAAAAGTACCTTAGCTAAGTGCCTCTATATGCCTATTCCTTTAAGCAGAAATGGAAAATTACTTCAATCAATCTGTTTATTACAGCCGTAAGGCCAGACATAATCAAAGTGTATAACAACAGTAGCAATTTTACTTCCATATTTACAGGATATAAAACCACCAAACAATATAATATAATCCAAAGTTCTCAAAATAAAACATCGTATTAAAAAAAAAATCCCGACCTTAATAATGGTGCGACGTATTGTGCAAATGGTGGCACAAAATTGGGCAACCTGAATTGATATTTTCGGATCCTTATCCGAAAGTAGCAACTTTAGATAAAATTCATATCCCCTGCTGGAAATTTCTTCAATATCGGATGTCATGTGTCTGATTAACGAAACACTTCAAAGAACTTTCAGGCATTTTTTTAACCTAAAAAGCCTTTATTAGTATTACAGAGTGTCAGCACAGCATGGTGGATGCTAAGATCTGAATTTCCCTTCCTTTGCACATAACATTCCAGGCATTTCCCCTCCCCTATTTTGGGGTCATGATTCACATCTTCCAATTAACTTGGAGGGCAAAGATTTACTTCTGTTTCTTTTTCTCAGGCTTTCCTTATATTCTCCTCCTCTTTCACTGTCACCTGATTTAACTCTAAAAATACCAGACAGTTCTGCATATATTGTCAAAGCAAGAATATTCAATATTAGCAGCGTTGACATCCGGCCTCCCTTACAAAAGGTACAGATCCTGTAATGTAGACAAAGCATATGTTAATGACTAGTTCTCGGTTTGTTGGGGTATTTCGACAAGCCTGTCAGCTTTCACATCACTGGATTTCACCCAGGTGGCTTCAGACAACGGGTATCCCTTCCATTGTACTAGGTACTGCAATTTCCCTTTAAAAACTCTAGAGTCAAGAATACGTTTCACTTCATAGTGGGTCTGTCCCGCAACCACGAGGGGCCCAGGTGCCTTCTTCAGGGGAGGTCTTAGAGTGGAGCCCCGAAAAGGTTTCAACAAGCTACAATGAAAAACTGTGTGAATTTTCCCTAAAAGTCTAGGGAGTTTTAGTTCTACTGTGACTGGGTTGAATTACTATGGGGAAAGGCTCCAAGAATTTTGGTCCCAATTTCTTGCTGGGCAATGTGAGGCGTAAATATTTATTTTATTTATTTTTATTTGTTTAAACTTATATGCCGCCCTTCTCCTAAGACTCAGGGTGGCTCACAATAACAATACAAGTGAAAACATAAACATAAAATCAATTAAAATTACTAATTGCTATATAAAAACTAGGTAATTTATTTCACTCATACAACACGCAATCACAGTCAAAGGCCCAGGGGCAGAGTGCAGCTCACACACCCCAAACCTGTCTGCATAAATGTGTCTTCAACAGTTTTCGGAAAGCTAGGAGGGAGGAAGTAGTATGAACCTCTGAGGGAAGCTGGTTCCAGAGGGCTGGGGCAGCAACGGAGAAGGCTCTAGCCCTAGGCCCCGCCAGATGACATTGTCTAACAGACGGGACCCGTAGGAGGCCAACCCTATGTGCTCTAACCGGTCGCTGGGATTCATGAGGCAGAAGACGGTCCCGCAAGTATCCTGGCCCATTGCCATAAAGGGCTTTATAGGTCATAACCAACACTTTGAATTGTGTTCGGAGACCAATTGGTAGCCAGTGCAGCTCACGGAGGGCTGGAGTGATATGAGCATGTCTTGGGAGACCCAAGACGGCTTGCGCGGCCGCATTCTGGACTACTTGCAGTCTCCGGACATTCTTCAAAGGTTGCCCCATGTAGAGAGCATTACAGTAGTCAAATCTCGAGGTGACAAGGGCATGGGTGACTGTGAGGAGTGACTCCCGATCCAAATAGGGCCGCAACTGACACACCAGGCGAACCTGGGCGAATGCCCCCCTCGCCACAGCCGAAAGATGGTGTTCTAGACTTAGCTGTGGATCGAGGAGGACACCCAAGTTGCGAACCCTCTCCGAGGGGGACAAAACGTCTCCCCCCAGGGTGATTGACGGACAGTTGGAATTGTCCTTGGGAGGCAGAACCCATAGCCACTCCGTCTTGTCGGGATTGAGTCTGAGCCTGTTGGCAACCATCTAGACCTCAACAGCCTCCAGGCACTGGTTCATCACTTCCACTGCTTCGCTGTAATGATGCAGGGTAGAGATATAAAGCTGAGTATCATCAGCATATTGATGATAACTCACCCCGTGTCGACGGATGATCTCACCCAACGGCTTCATGTAGATGTTAAAAAGCAGAGGTGAGAGAACAGACCCCTGACGGACTCCACATGGAAGAGGCCTCGGAGCCGATCTCTGACTTCCTGCGAACACCGACTGTGACCGGCCAGAGAGGTAGGTGAACCACCGTAAAACAGTGCCCCGCACTCCAAGCCCCTCCAACCGGCGCCAAAGGATACCATGGTCGATGGTATCGAATGCCGCTGAGAGGTCAAGAAGCACCAGGATAGTGGAGTAGCCTCTATCCCGGGCCCACCAGAAATCATCGGTCAGCGCGACCAAAGCAGTTCCCGTGCTGTAACCGGACCTGAACCCAGACTGCTGAGGGCCCAGATAATCAGTTTCATTCAAGGACCGTTGGAGTTGGAGTGCCACCACCTTCTCAACAACCTTCCCTAAAAAGGGAAGGTTGGAGACTGGATGATAATTATTTAAAACTGCCGGGTCCAGGGAAGGCTTCTTGAGGAGGGGGCGCACGAGTGCCTCCTTTAAGGGAGCCAGAAAGGACCCCTCCCTCAGTGAAGCGTTAGCAACAGCCTGGACTCAGCTCCGTGTCACCTCCCTGCTAGCCGAGACCAGCCAGGAGGGGCACGGGTCCAGTAAACAGGTGGCAGAACTCACAGCTCCAATGGCCTTGTCCACATCATCAGGAGTTACCAGGTCAAACTCCTCCCATTCAACAGGACTAAGACGGGCCTCTGTCATCTTGACTGACTCATTGTCAGCCGACACTGTATTCCAATTGGAGTCCAAGTCAGCCCAGATCTGAGCGACCTTGTCTGCGAAAAAGATGTTAAATTCTTCGGCATTGCCCTGCAAAGTTTCCTCCCTCCTCCCCATATCAAGGAGAGAGTGAGTTACCCTAAACAGGGCAGCCGGACGAGATTCCACAGACGCGATCAATGCGGAAAGATACTGAGATCTTGCCGTAGTGATCGCTTCCAAATAGGTCTTAATATAAGCTCTCAATTTGGTTCGATCAGATTCAGATCTGCTTTCCCTCCATTGCTTCTCTAAACGTCTCTTCTGGCGCTTCATCCCCCTGAGTTCCTCGGTAAACCAAGGAGATCTCCTGGGTCTGCTACCACAGAGAGGTTGCAACGGTGCAATCCGGTCTAGAGCCCCCGTAGTGGCCGTATTCCAGGCCATCACTAGGGACTCTGCCGAACTGTGTACGAGCGAATCCGGCAATTCCCCAAGCGCCCTTTGAAAGCCAATAGGGTCCATCAGGTGTCTGGGGCGGAACCATTTAATCGTTTCCGGCTCCCTGCGAGAGAGGATTGGTGTCGTAAACTCAAGCCGCAGCAGAAAATGATCTTTCCATGACATGGGCAACACTTCTAAGCCTCTTAATTTCAGATCATACCTCAACTGTTCCGAGAGAAAAACCAGGTCAGGTGTGTGTCCCCCCTCATGGGTTGGGCCCTCGATTACTTGTGTCAGGTCCATGGTTGCCATGGAGGCCATGAACTCCCGCGCCAACCCAGAGGACTCACTGAGTGACGGCACATTGAAGTCCCCCAAGACAATAAGTCTGGGGAACTCAACCGCCAACCCGGCTACCTCCTCGAGTAGCGTGGGCAGGGCTGTAGAAACGCAGCTGGGAGGCAGGTACGTAAGCAACAGACCCACCTGTACACCTAGGTCCAACCTCATAAGGAGGGACTCACAACCTGATATCTCAGTAGCAGCGAGTCTGCGCAGCCCAAGTGTCTCCTTAGCTATAATCGCCACTCCTCCCCCCTTCCCTGTGGTCGCGGCTGATGCCATACCTGAAACCCATCTGGGCACATGTCAGAGAGGGGAACTCCTCCCTCCGGGGTCAGCCAGGTCTCAGTCACACATGCCAGGTCGGCCTCCTCCTCCAGAATCAAGTCCCGGATGAGGAGAGCCTTATTTACCACCGACCTGGCATTGAGCAGCAGCAGCCTGAGTCCAGGGTCCGGATTTCGCTCATTACCAGTACCCCGGGAGAGGTTCAAGGGGCCGGAACAAGAGATCGCTTTCAGGCAGCGAGGCCTTGTTCCCTGAGAGTGGCCTACCCCAGGCCTCCCGTCATATCTGCCTCTTCCCCATAAGACCGGTATAGACTGGCCCTCTGATCCCTCAGAGCAAGGCTCCTCCACTTCTCTAGCTTCCGCAAATGCAGACAGGTCGGCCCTTCCATTTATCATAAATCTACAATCCCTCCAATCTACACAATCACCCATCCATCAACCCGATTCACTCCACAATCAATCAATCCCCCCACATCATTCATAACATCAAGAAAAAACTAAAATTAAAACAGTATTAAACACATTGAATTATTTAAAATTTAAACAGATAAAAAATTAAAAAGCATTTTTTGTCCAAGCCCTGTTGTAATTGTGCTTGCATTTGGGAACAGTGTTCCTCCTAAACCAGTCAGGGCTCCCCTCAGGGAAAGTCCTATGAATACAGTTATAGTTGGAGCTGTAGTACCTCCCAAATTTAATATAAAACCAGAAGAGCCAACTTCTGAAGCAGAAGTAAGGGCAGAATATAATTGAAGTCCAGAAGAAGTATAAATAAAAGCTGGAATAAAAGCTGGAGCAAATGAGGTAGCTAATCCAGCAAGTTTACCAAAACCCAAACTAAGGCCCGTGGTGGGAATAGTAGTAAAAACAGGTGTGCCTGATGTTAATCCTGCCGCAATAATTATAGCTGTTCCTGTATTAGTCCCTCCTAAGGTAAAACCTGTGGTAGGTTTTGAGCTAAAAAGTCCAGAACCAAAACCCACAGGAGGAGTAGTTGTACTAACAGTAGTTGTGGAACCCAACGTCCCAAAGTTAAGGCCTTCAAATAAGTTCAACATAATGGCGGCAGCGACGGAAAGGCCTCACCCGCGGGGTCTTACAGTTTAGCGGGAGGCACCCAGTCGACGGAGCAGGCCCGGAGGGCTCTTCTTCCCCCCAACCCGTTAGCCACGATAACTGGGGCTTCCTCCCGTTAGCCACGATAACTGGGGCTTCTGACGGGCGTCTTTCTTCCTTTTCTTTCTTCCTTTCTCCGTTACTTCTTGGTCCGGGCGGGGGGGGGGTCTCTCGGGCAGCGGTGAGGGTCCTGCGTTCTTCCAGTCACTCCCCACTCTCTCAGGCGGCAAACCTTACAAGCCTGCGACGGCGACCAAAGCTTCACCGCTGCTCCTCCCGCGTTCCAGTAATCCGGGGTTGGTGTCGGCGGAGGCTTCCTCCAAGCCTCCCTCAGCTCTGGTTGCCGGGAGGAGGAAGAGAGGAGCACCGTCAGCGTCGAAGCTGGCTTGTTCCAAATTTCTGGCGACCGAAGCCTCACCGCTGCTCCTCCCGCATTCCAGTAATCCGGGGTTGGTGTCGGCGGAGGCTTCCTCCAAGCCCCCCTCAGCTCTGGTCGCCGGGAGGAGGAAGAGAGGAGCGCCGTCAGCGTTGAATTTCAACGCGGCATCAGGACTGCTTCCAAAGGGTGGCATTTTTGATACTTTTAGGTACCATCAGTATGGCTCTAATAAAGTTATTTTGAATAATTTCAATAGCATTAAGCTTTGAAAGTGAACATATTTGCGAGCCATAAAGGAGCTGAGGGACTGCCTTAGCTTGAAAAACCTTACAAGCTGCCGGGATAAAGTAAGCTCCTTTTGAATGATAAATTTTATGATAGCTGATGAGGTGCGCTGTGCTACAGGATAGGGAGGCATGAAACTGCACTCCAAGATATTTATAGGTATGCACCTGTTCAATTGAAGTCCCATCAATTTGCCATTTATGGATCTTATGATGGTAAGAGGCAAATACTAAAACTTTAGTTTTTTCATAATTTATTAAAAGTTTGTATTCTGTGCAAAATAAAGCTAGTGCCCTAAGTGCTTTTCTCATTCCCACCTGAGAAGTGGACAAAATGACTATATCATTTGCATACAATAGTGCTGGAATTGCACAATCAGCCAAGATAGGTGGATGATGGGCTGAATCAGCAAGCACTTGCATTATTGGATTTAGATACAGATTAAAAAGTAGTGGAGCTAATATGCAACCTTGCCTTACACCACTATAAGTTGGAACTGCTTTAGATAAATGTCCCCAGGGGGTACATCTAATTTTTAGGGAGGTATTTGAATAGAGCGACTGAATAAGAACCAACAGCCTTTTATCAATCGTGGAATGTCTTAGACTATACCACAATCTCTCCCTTGGTATTAGATCAAAAGCTGACTTAAAATCAACAAATGTTGCATAAAGAGAACCACGAGAGTGGGTAGAATATTTTTCAGCCAAATGATGCAGAATTAGACAATGATCCAGTGTTGAACGTTCCTCCCTAAATCCGGCCTGTTCTTCAACAATAATATTTTCATTTTGTACCCAATCCACTAACTTTGTATATAAAAATCTGGCATAAAGTTTATTTATTGTATTTAATAAACTAATAGGCCTATAGTTTACAGGGTCAAGTCTACTTCCTTTATTTTTGTATATCGGTACTACAATGGCCTGATTCCAGTCAGGTGGAAAATGTCCTATGTTATTAATATGAGTGAATAGGATGGCTAAAACTGGGGCCCACCAGTCTTTATTTTCCCTTATTAATTCTGGGGGGATAAAATCCCCTCCAGATGCTTTACCTGATTTCAATTGGGCAATAAGATCTTTGACCTCAGCTATGGATACTGGAGGCCAATCCGGGAGGTCATTACAGGGGGGAATCACTTCTGAAATTACAGCAGGAACCCGCTTAAAGATGTTTTTAAAATGATCCTCCCATTTGTCAGCAGATATTTGTGAAATAGGACCAAAACGTCTATTTGTAAAAGACTGATTTATTAAATGCCAGAACAAAGTAGAATTTTTGAGCTTTGCTGCTGAAATTAGATTACTCCAGTTTTCTCTTATAGCCTGTTGTTGCTTTATCTTTAAGAGATCTTTATAAAAAAATTTTGTGGTCTTGAGTAATTTAGAGGCGTTCGCAGAATTTTCCTGGCGAAAAGAAATTATTGCATTTAAGAGAGCTTTTTTTGCTTTAATGCAGTCACTATCATACCAAGATTTAGATCTTTTATGCGCATATGCACAATAAGCTGTTGTAAATCTTGTCAGGGGAGTTTGGAGATTAATGGTGATTGATTGATACAACAGAATTGCTTGTTCATATGAATCAGATGAGCAAATTTGAACGTGCATGTGAAGCAGGGACTCTGAGGTCAACATTTCAGCCATAGTTTTAGCCAGTTATTGAGACCATTTAATTTGTACTTGCCCCTTCATTGTAACATCGATGGGGCAATGTGCTACTTCTAATAATTCAAAATTTGTCTTAGCATTAAAAAGACAAATTAATGGAAAGTGGTCACTATCAAGGCACGTTCCAATATAAAAGTAAACTATATGCTGTACAAAGTTCCGAGAGATCATAATATAATCCACTACACTGGCTCCCTTAGGACGCCAGAATGTGAACTCTCCGTTTAAATCACCCCTGACAGAGCCATTAAGTAGGACTAAATCTATACTGTCCACAAATTGAGCCAGACGAAATCCTGCAATATTACATTTTTGATCTTTAGATTGTCTGGCTGCTATGTAGCCTACATCAATGTTAGAGGGCACTGGCCACTTAAAATAGGTTTGTAGGGAAGCATCAGATTTGCCAATGCATGCATTAAAATCGCCAGCAATTATTATAATTGAGTCTGGATAATGACATGATAGCAAATTTACATAGGCATCAAACTAATCCCACAGTTTATTTATTTCCCTATGCCCACGAAATGGAGGAAAATAGGCATTAACCAATAATACAGTACAAAATTTAAATCTAAGTAGAAGGGCTAATGCCATATTTGAGCAAGACTCAAGCATAAATACTGAAACACTCGAGTTTAACAGATACCATAGAAATTAGGCCACCAGATGGTCTGCCCTTTTTTATGCTAGGAATTGCATTCAAAGTAAAGGGAATATATCCAGGTACTAATGGATCCTCCATAGTCCATGTTTCTTGGAACAAAAGGATATCAAAAGAAGAAATATAGTCCATAAATGAAACATCTGACATCTTGGCTTTGCAGCCTGCAACATTCCAGGAAAGGATAGAGATGCCCCCTTCTGCAGAATAGAGTCATTTGGAATCTGAAAGTGCTACTGGTGAATTAAATATATTCACAAAGTCTTTCTTCTGGAATGAGGCCAAAGATGGAGTTTCATCTCATGCTGCCTGTTGTACCACATCTTGAGTAGTAATATCTACCAGGAGTTGAATGGGTATTGTTTTCAGGGGCAATAAATTCTCACCAACTGATGGTTGTGACTCTGCCAACTGTATAGTCTTATCCTGATAACAGGGCAAAGAAGGCTGTAATTCTGTCAATGAGGTTGGTGATTGCAATGAAACATAGGTAGCAAAATGTGGGTCACTGGCAAGCAAGGAACTCATCTTTTCAGGAGAGGTATCCATTGGCTCTATACAACAAATTACAACATGTACATTTATTGTGTACCTCACATAACTGCTTTGATTAAAGAAAAAAAACACAATTACTTTTGTTTCTACTTAGAAACCGCTTCTGGACTTTGTGCTTGAAGTGGAAAAAATTGAAACTTTGATTTTGGGTTTTACCAATTAGATAGGTTTGTTGTTATAGAAATGGCTAGTTTATACTGTTATGTAAAAGTAAAAAGTTGAGGTTTGATGTTATTATCTTATTCTACTGCACCAAAGGGAGTTGGAAGTCAATGCCTTTTCTTTCTTTTTCCCCTTTTTCCTACACTTTTCCCTCCCCTATTTTTTCTACTATTTTCTTTTGTATTTTTGTATTTTATATTATAAACTAATTAAATTAAGGAAATGTCACCTTAGTTCTACGAGTTCTTAGTTCTCCTTTTGGTCCCTCCTGTGTTGAATGTTGAAGTTGCCCTCTTGATATAGTTTGTAATCCACAGATGTATGAAAACATGACAAATGAATAAAAGATGAAAAGAAAAACAAAATCTCAGCTGAAAAGAAAAAAGTATCTCAGCTGAGAGTAAAAAAATGAAATATTAGCTTGTAGTGTAAAAGATTATACAAAAATAGTAGTCTGCAATAATACCGAAGATGTTCCTTACTTTAAAAATGTTGTAGTCTGACATAAACAAATGACAGATAATAATAAAAAATTGTTTGTTTGATGATAATAAAAAAAATAATAAAAAAACAGATCTGCGAACATCTAGAAACAAATAAAGTTATAATTAGAAGCCAGCACATGGGTTTGTTAAAAACAAATCATGCTAAACCAATCTTATTTCATTCTTTGACAAAGTGACTAAATTAATAGACCAGCGAAATCTGTGGACATAGTATACTTAGACCAGAGTTCCCCAACCTTTCCAGCTTTGCAGCCCAGCGGGGGAGGGGGGATGGTTCTGCACAAGCGGTGATCAAGGGCATGTGCGCAGCTCCATTTGCAAGAATGATGGGCACGTGCACTCACTGCTCACGCAAATGGAGTACATAGGCATGCACTTACCCACTGCTTACACAAGTGGGGATGCGTGCATATGCGCACACACTCGCCTGCCACTTCCGTGGCCCGGTTCTGAACAGCTCAAGGCCTGATAGTGAGCCGTGGCCTGGGGGTTGGGGACCCCTGACTTAGACTTCAGCAGGGCATTCAACAAGGTAGACCACAACCTACTTCTTGGTAAGCTAGAAAAATGTGGGATAGACAGCATCACCACCAGATGGATTTGTAACTGGCTGACAAACCTTACTCGAGTAAGGTACTAGATCTACATGGAGGGAAGTAAGCAGTCAGGTACCACAAGGTTCTGTCTTAGGCCCAGTACTGTTCAATATCTTCATAAATGACTTAGATGAGGTATAGAAGGGGAATTCATCAAATTTGCAGATGACACTAAGCTGGCAGGAGTAGCCAACACCCCAGCAACATCCTGCTCTGCTACAGTATGCTATGAGGCCTTCTATAGAGAGGTGTGTGTGCCTTTCCAAATCATGTCCAATCAATTTAATTTACCACAGGTAGACTCTAATCAAGGTGTAGAAACATGTCAGCAATGATCAAGAGAAATGGGAGGCATCGAAGCTAAATTTCAAGTGATATTCATGTGATATTTCAGTTTTTTCTTTTTAATAAACATACAGACATTTTGAAATTTCTGTTTTCACTTTGTCATCATGGGGTACTGAGTGTAGATTAATGAGGAAAAAATGAATTTCAACAAGTGTAGAATCAGGTTGCAGCATAACAAAATTGGCAAAAGTGAAGGGGGTCTGAATACTTTCTGAATGCACTGTACATAAATTCATATTTGGTTCATTCAAGATAATTTAGTTCATAGAGACTGTAATTCTTATAAATATGCAGAGAAAAAAACTCCCTTGCAAATAGATCTGCACCTAATTCATTAGAGAAAAAAACACTTACAAGCAGATCTGCACATAATTCATTTTGCAATTATATCTCTGTAAGTATGCACAGTTAACAGTAAAAAGAACTATGCAGTTAATATTGAAGAATTAAAATGAATACAGTCTATATAGAGAAAATAAGAGATAATAAATGCTGAGTTGCTGTGATTTGTCTCTTCTCTCTTATTTCAATTTTGTTTTTCCTTCAGTATTATATCTTTATAAGTTACGATTTTCTCAACAGTGATTATACATTAAGGTGAGTAAAAGCTTCCCTTATTGAGAGGCATCCTGTTATTTTCATGTTTCCCATCTCATAGAAAAGTACACCATCCTAAGTATAAATCATATCTTTCTGAGTATGATGGTCTTTTAGTATCTAAAGGTTATCTGTTTCTAGCCATATTCAAACACCTGTTTGATAATATAGGGCCCCATTCAATAGATCAAGTCCTCCATTTTCTTTAGTCTAACTCTGGCTTTCTTCCTTTGTGAGATAGGTTTCCAAATCCGTGTATTTTTTCCTGTTTTATGGGTACTCTTTGTAGTGGGGAAAGCCATTTAAGTAGGATATTTCTGAAGGGGAATTCAACCCATTCATATTCATTGAAAAGCTCCAACTTTCCTCCTCCCTCAGCTTCTCTTTTCTTTTCTTCTTTCCCAGATTCTAATGCTTCTCCTGAAGGCTCTATAATCTGTTCTATACAGTCTTCTTCCTTATCTTTGAATATATTCTGAAATCTTGGGGGATGGTGTGCCTTTTTCCATTTTCAGTATTATCTCTAAGTCTTCAATGTTTTTCTCTGTCTGTGGTTTCCTTCCTTTATATCCTCTGTCTTTGGATCAGTTTCTTCTAGTCCAGGGGTAGGCAACCTTGGCTCTTTTATGACTCGTGGACTTCAACTCCCAGAATTCCTGAGCCAGCATGGGGATTCCCTAGTTTTGATTTTAAATTAAAAACTTGCTCATTTATCTTGTTCAGATTCTCTTTAGTCTCATCATGGTTTCTTCTTGAGTCTTCTTTATGTGACTCAATTGCCTCTTGAATTGATTGCAATATAAAGTGCATTTCCTTTTGGAAGTTATTAGTTCTTTGTCTCTGGTGTACCAGATTGGGGGCTTCAGAGGCAGATACTTGGGGTGGGTTTTTACCACTTTTAGCTAAGTGTGGAGCACTCATTTTTGTTCCCTCCCTCTATTTGTATTTCCCAAGTGCTAGCCTTATTTAACACGGCCAATCTTATAATCAATACACTAATATACAAGTTAAATTTAGATTTAGGTTTAAAATCATCTCATATAATTCTTATAGTCTTTGTGTGTAGCCTTTGTAATCCAATAAATTCCAAAATATAGGTCCACCACCAACAAGGGGCATTTTGTCACAACTCTTCTGTCCAGGAGTCCAAAAATTATCAGTCAACCAATGCTTGTAATCCACAATGTCCAACCACCTTACAGTAAATCCCTTGGTCTCCCCCCCCCCCGGTAAAAAATAACCAAGAGGCAGAAAGTCAAAAGTTCAGTCAATGTTTGTAATCCAAGATAGTCGGCAAATTTCAAAACAGTTATAGCTTCCACCAAGCAGAGAGTAGCCCAAAATATTTTTCTCTGTTGCCAGGTGTTCTCTGTTGAACTAAAAGCTTGACTGAAGATCAAAGAAGCTAGGTGTTTATCTGTATCTGGGCATTGTGCGAAGTCCACTCTAGCCACAACAAGCTTAGTGCTGTACCTCTATGCCACCACTAGATGTCCTCAGGTGTCCATTTTCCAACAGTTAAAGCAAACAATTATTTCCACTTTAAAGTTTCTTGAATTTCACCCCAATATTCCAAAGAGAAAACCCTTAACAGTTTTCTCAATTCTGCAGTTTGTCAACACTCTATCTTTATAGTACAGTGGTTCTCAACCTTGGGGTCGTGACCCCATTTGGGGTCGCGCGACCATTTCGCGGGGGTCACTGGGCACCGCCGGCCGCCATTTTGTTTTTTATTTTTATTTTTATTTATTTTTTTTAAATTTTTTTTATTTTTTTAATTTTTTTTGGCGCGCGCGCACCGCGCACGCACAGATCCGCCCGTCGCGCCGAAAAAAAAATTTTAAAAAATTAAAAAAAAACCAAAATGGCGGACTGCGACGGGCGGATGCGTGCATGCGCGGATCCGCCCGTCGCGGCCGCCATTTTGTTTTTTGTTTTTTTATTTTTTTTAATTTTTTTTTAATTTTTTTTTCCGGGTCGGGGTCGCAGCACGCATGGGCGGGGCAAGTGGGGTCTCAACCTGAGAAAGGTTGAGAACCACTGTTATAGTACTTCCACTTTGGTATTATATTCTTTATTTTTGTCCCCCAAAAAGATTGACCCGCCGCTTCTGTTTCTCTGGAAGGGTGGAGCAAAGATCCCCTTCCTTCTCACACTTGGGGATTTCTTGTTTTATGGGAGTTTGTCTTATCCATGGAGTCAGGTATTGAAATAGTACAGAAAGGATTAATATTCGCACCCAGTTCCATGCATGTTGTTTAGAACAGGGCTTTTCAACCAGTGGTACGAGTACCACTTGTGGTACATTAACGAATGGCAGCTGGTACGCAGCCCTGTTAGCCAAGTGTAGTGGGGGAGGGAAAGAGCCAGCGCAGGCAAGGACTTACTGTGAGAGAGTCCTCTGGAGCTGCAGAGTGGCTGAGGCTGAGCCTCACCCCAGGCTCACCCTCCCCCATGAGAAAGGAGGAGTAGGGGGACGGAGACAGGACAAGCTATAAAAGTTTGGGCGGGAGAGGGGAAAAAAAAGAAGCAGCCTCGGGAGGATGTGGAGTCAGTCAAATGTAGTACTTACTACATTTTTTTCTTCCTTAAGTGCCAGCTGCACTCATTAACTTTCCTTTCTAGCCAGTAGCTAATTCTTAAAGGGGAATGTGCCTTTTTAAGCTAGTTCTCTCAGCAGCTTCACTTTTCTGTCTCTGGAGGCTTTTCCTTGTTTGATGAATATATGGAAGAGGGAAAATATGGGGGGTGGTTTCATATTCTTCCTTCAGAAGGAGGTGGGCATGAGAAAGAGGGAGGCAGGGAAGGAGGGAGGGAGGGAAGGAAGGAAGCCCTGCCTTAGCACTTGGCCACTAGCAGCCCTGCCATTGACTTTGTTTGTCAAAAGTTTGCAAAAAGGGGTCATATGACTCTGGAACACTGTAATCATCATAAATGTGAATCAGTTGCCAAGCATCCAAATATAAATCACATGACCCTGGGCATGCTGCAATGGTCATAAGTGTGAAAAATGGTCATAAGTCATTTCAGTGCAATTGCAACTTTGAACAGGTGGTGTTTTTGGGGGGTCATCAAGTTTTTGACACCTTGCTAGGTGGTACTCGAATATTGCCATAGCCTAAAAGTGGTATAGTCGGTGAAAAGGTTGAAAAGCCCTGGTTTAGAATGCTGGTAATGCTGGTGCTTTCTTTGTTTGGTTTTTGGTGGCTTGGGCTAGCCGCAGAAATGCAGCTAGCCTTTCCCCTGCTGGTTTGGGGGGTCTTTCCTCAGATCAAACGGATAACCGCCGTCTTTCCGTGATCTACGAGGGTCCCCTCTTTCATCGCCTCTCCGGGGTGACTTTAGGCCCATTTAGGGGCCCCTGGCAGGGCGAAATCAGCCGTGGGAAGCGGAGCCCCGCTTTTCTTCAGCTGCATCACCATGATACAAACCAGAAGTCAGCTAAATGTAAAATGATTTTTAGAACTGCTTATGCATAAAAGTTTGCACCTGCCATTTCTCTTTAACACTTATATATGCAATTGGAGAACCTGAATAGGATTCTATATATCTGGGTTCAGCCCTCATTTTTGTCCCCTGCTTGAAGCAAGCTGTCCAACTGTTTATTCTCCGCTATTAAAAACATATTCTACAAGTCATGTTTCAGTTTAAAAAGACCAAAAAGTTTTGTTAAAATTGGCAAACAACCTGCTCCAGGTTTTCTGTTTTGGAGACACGGGGGAGAAGAAGCTACATTAGTGATATCATACCTTTCAGTTAATTGGTGACTGTAAATACAGGTAGTCCTTGACTTATGACCAGAATTGGGAGCAGAATTTCTGTTGCTAAACAAGGTGGTTATTAAATGAGTTGTGCCTGATTTTATGACCTTTTTTGCCATGGTTGTTAAGCAAATCACTGCAGTTCTTAAGTGAATCATGGAGTTGTTAAGAGAATACAGCTTACCCTACTGACTTTGTCCTTGTTGTAAGCTGGCTGGGAAGGTTATAAATGGAGGTCTCATGACCCCAGGATACTGCAACCATCATAAATACATGCCAGATGCCAACGGCCCAAATTTTGATCATGACCATGGGGTTGCTGTGATGGTCATAAGTCCAGCGGCTGGTCACAGGTCACTGTTTTCAGTGCCATTATAACTTCAAATGGTTGTTAAACAAATGATTGTAAGTTGAGGACTACCTGTACTGCTACTGTTGCCTTTACAAGGTAGATCATTTTTGTCATGTAGGCATCTTGCAAGCCACCATTTATAGATATAAGTTCAGTGTGTTTTCCTATGTAGTTAGCCCTTTAAAAAAGCTATTACAAGTAACTCTCAATGTAACTGGGAAGACTTTCATAGGATTTTACTGCTTTTATGAATTCCAGAGGATTTAGAATGTTCTTTGGGGGCCAGAACAGAAAATGGAAAAACAGAAACTGTTTTTTAGAACTGTAGGTTCATATTAGAGCAGGTTGTATGTGAAAGACTCCATACTCTGTCTTGGGCATATCCACACTGGGATTCTGACTTAAACCCTAGCAAACCTTTTTTCGCGAGAAGTTGGAAGGTCTGTGTAATGTATTGGTCACAACTGTTTTGAATCACTTGCTTAATGTCTAATCACTTGTTTGAATGTCTGACCTAGATTCTGTTGTTATGCAAGGGCTGCTGTTACTTAAACCAGACTTGCTGTCTCCAGGCTGGTAATTAGGTTTTGGGCGGGAAATTGTTACTTTAAACCTATTGGCTGCCGCCTGGAGGCTGACCATATAAATAGCTGCACAGCAGCTATTTGAGCTGCTTCTGTTCAGAGTTAAATAAACTTGTTGCTGTTTCAACACTCGTCTTGCTTAATGTCTTCAAGAACCGAATACTTAACAGTCTGATTAAACTTTTTTTTTAGTCCCACAAATTTCTTTTGTTTCCCTGCACGTTTCTTCCATTTGCAATGCAGTGTTTTTTAAGCAGCACAGCCAAGAGCAGCGGTCAGGCAATGGAAGTTATTTCCCATTCCATTCTTGCTTGGAAGGGAACCAGGATTAAACGGAGCACAAAGAGGAGCTTCGCCCAGACATTTGAGGTCAGGCTCCCACCCTCCCCAGGCTCCCTCTGGTTCCAGGTTAGAGGCGGAGGCCATGAATGGGATTCCAGACTGGCGGAGTCATGGTTGCAATGAGGGCGAGCTGGTTCTGCCAACCTGCACTATGCAAAGCTGCGAAGGCATTACCGTGTCCTGTACCTCTGCAAAATCTCCGCTTAGGGAGGGGAGGCAGAACCGGGCCAGCCAAGCCTCATTCTTTCCAATCTAGAAGCTAGACAGGGGCAGCCAGCTTCCTCTGGGTGTTTTCTTCCTGCTCGCGTCCAAATAGGAGCAAGTGCTACGAAGCGAGGGGAGCTGGGCGGTGGCGTGCCAAGCTCTCCAGCTCTGTGGCAGCAGAGAAATGAGACAGAGCTGGAGAGTAGGATTGTTTAGGAGCCCCTCTTGCAATTTGGAAAAGGAGTGTTTTTGGCAAGTGAGGGGAGCAGGACAGTGGTGCGCCAAGTTCTCCAGCTCCGTGGTGGTGCAATTTGTGAAACCTGGGTGGGTTCAGCACTCCAGCAAGTGGCGGAGCAAGGCTGCGCCCACTTGTGAGAAAAACTGGGGCTCAGCGGGGAAGGGGAGAGACTGGTCCAGTGCTTCTCCACCTGACTAGACAAGGGTTCTGGCACTCAAGGCCACGCAGACGAGCATGGGGAGTGCAGGGCTCTCGGCTTCTGGTTCCGGGTCAGCGGTGCTGCGGTCATGCAGAGAGACTCGTCTCTTTGCCGGCCAAGTTTCCCCCGCCGGTAGACCCTTGATTGGGTCGAAAGTCGCCCTGGAGGGGCGACCACTGTTGAGGAGGCTGCCTGTTTGACTGCAGAGGGGCGGTGGCGCCCTCTGCTGTCCAAGCGAGCTCCTTTGGGCCGACGGAGTAAAGATTGGTCAGTAAAATAGCCAGCTGCACCAGCCATAAGCCACAAGAACATCTAAGCGAAATAGAACCACTGTGGAAGATTCGGTGAGACCTTTCCTTGCCTCTCCCTTTCCTATTTACTCCTGTGAAAAGCCTTTGGAATCATTTCCCTATCTTTTTAAAGCGGCTTTGTTGATGGGGGAAGAAAAGCCTTGGAACAACAGAAAAATTAATTTTAACTTTTTCAATGGTTGATTTTATTTTTGAATATTTGGGAGTCCTAAAATCCTTGTTATAGAAACTTAATATGCTAGCAATTTGGAGAATTTTTTTTTAATTTTCTACTATTTTTATAAGTAAAGAAAAGAAGGAAAAAAGGAAAAGAGGAAAGAAATAATTTTTATTGGGGGTCTGGAAAGACTGAACAACTGGTTAACCCTCTGGGGACAACTTGTGGTGACATTATTTACTGCAATTGTTATTCCCTTTCTTTGGACTCTGAGTCTGACTTTGACCTTCAAATTATCTCAAAAGGGAAAGATAAAGAAGCTGTATAGCTGGGTGGAAGCAGATATTGACTGCTTGTTATTAAATACAGCCTCCACCAAAATAATAATGGCTTATACTACTGAAATGGAGGAACTCTGTCCAGATTTCAATTACAAGTATATATTGGACAAAATTCTTGAAAATACCGAACAAATAATTGCCTATACAAAAGAGATTATTTTTCAACGACAAATCAAAGCGCAAGGTGTAAGTGAGCACTTTGTAAGCCAAGAAACAGCAGAAGGGGTATATACTCTGTTAGACAATTTTAATTTCTCTGTTGGTGAAAAATAAATCAGAAGCTCTCACAGTTGACTGCATTTAGCTGATTCAAATAAATTTCTTTATACTCATATTAAAATATTTACAATACCATACATTCTTCTTTACAGCAACATAGCTCAATGAAGACTTCTTACAGAGAGATACAGAGACAAACCTGAGACTGGAAATCCAGCTCCTAACTCAATACCCTTTTGCACACACTCAGTAGCACTTTCTTCACATTGGCTGACTGAGTTACCACATGACTCTTCCTGCTCATGAATATTCCAACACTCCTCCCTTCATGACAGGAAGAGACATCAGACCTATGTGACATCAGACATTCTCCATAGTGAACACCACCCAATGGTTTAGTCATCATGTCTGCCAAATTATCCTCAGAAGAACAATGATGTAAACTAATCAATTTTCCTTTTACAGCTTCCCTGACATTACTATACTTAATGTCTACATGTTTATTTCTGTTCTTCACCCTGTCACCAGTTGCCATTTTTATACAGGCAGCATTGTCTTCAAATACCTTTACCTTAATATTTAAATCTTGCAACAACTGTACATACCATGTTACTTCAGAACACAATTCAGATAAAGCAATAAACTCTGCTTCCGCTGTTGAAATAGCAACAGTTGTTTGTTTTCTGGACTTCCATCCAATCAGAGCCCCTCCAAAGAATATTATAATCCCAGAATTTGATTTCCTTGTGTTTATGTCATTTGCATAGTCACTATCGACATAACACTTTAATTTCAATTCCTCAATAATCTGTATTGGAAGACCCAAATATATAGTTCCATTTAAATATCTGAGAACCCTTTTTACACCCATCCAATGTAACTTTGTAGGTGCAGCAGTAAAAGGACTCAAAATGCTTACTGCGCAAGCTATGTCTGGTCTGGACCACTGTGATAGATATAACAAACTCCCTATTGCTGAGTGATATATCTCTTGATCACAGGTTTCACCTTTGTCCGCACTTAAACTATTATAAAAATCCATACTCATGGGTGTGGGAGCAGTATTGCAATCTTTCATATTATATTTCTCCAATAACTGCTCAATTTTTCTCCTTTGACTGAGAATATAACCACCTTTTTCATTTTTCTGTATCTCTACACCGAGATAATTTTTTATTTCTCCCAAATTCTTTAATTGTGAAAAACCTTGTGCCACTAGCCTGGCCTTATACTGTACATCATTATTTGGCAATACCTTTTTCTTATATGCCCACTTACAACCCACAGCTTTGGTTCCCTGTGGCAAAGTCACTGATTTAAATACTTCATGGTCTCCCATGGATTTAATCTCTTTATCCATGGCCTCCTTCCATCTTTCTTGTTCAGCTTTTGGTAATGCCAACACCTCTTTATAACTTCTTGGCTCATACCACACATTGCCACAAAGGAATAGCTGTTGCTATCTTGCTCTGTTTTTCTATGGAGTGAGAGTGGTGGGCAACAATGCTTCATAGTCTACTTCAGTAGGTCTTAACCTCTTCCAGCTGCTGTTTCCTCTTTCCAGCTTTGACATCTTGGCTGTTTTCTTCTACAGGGTACATCCCTAGCTATTTGGACAAAGATGAACAGTGTGTTGTATGTGGAGACAAAGCCACAGGGTACCACTACCGCTGTATTACCTGTGAAGGCTGCAAGGTAAAAAATGCTTGAAAAAGGGTGTGTCTCAATGCAGTACCTTCCATACCTGCACCTACTCATGCACCAATATGACTCAGCAACCTTTTCCTCATATCCTTATGAAATTGTTTTCACCTGACCCTCAAGTCATACCTGAGGCAGCTTAAGCCATCCTTAGTTATACAGTAATGCTTTGCCCTTTAAGCAGTCAATAGACTGTGACAGTTGTACCATGGGTGCAATCTGACAAATTCAGTGACCATTCAGTTGGTGCTGCAGACAAGTGACCCTCTAGGGCAGGGCTTTTCAACTGGTGGTACACATACCACTTGTGGTACATTAATGAGTGGCAGGTGGTATGCAGCCCTACTAGCCAACTGTAGTGGGGGAGGGAAAGAGCCAGCGCAGGCAAGGACTTACTGTGAGAGAGTCCTCTGGAGCTGCACAGTGGCTGAGGCTGAGCCTCACCCCAGGCTCACTTCTGGCTCACCCTCCCCCATGAGAAAGGAGGAGGAGGGGGGCAGAGACAGGAGAAGCTATAAAAGGAGGCAGTTTGGGCGGGAGAGGGGGAAAAAGAAGCAGCCTTGGGAGGATGTGGAGTCAGCTCTAGCTGCACCAAAGGGGAAGGAGGAGGGTGGGGGGGCAGAGGAGAGGAGATCAAGAAGTCCAAGCAGGCTGGCCATGAGCCGATCTACAACTTCTGTGGCAGCCACCTGTGCTGGCAGCAACAAACAGGCAAGAAATGCAGTGGGGGAGGGGTCACCCTCCAGGAGGAATGAAGAAAGGTAGCATCAGCTGGAGGTAAGACATGGAGGGAGGGAGATGGAGAGTGGAAGGATTCTTATGTGCTTTTGTGACTTGGAAGTTCTGGGATTTGTGCAATGTGGGCTTTGTGTTCTTAAGGAGTGTTTGGCAATTTCTATTTGGCTGATGGCTGATGTCTCCTGTTAGCTTCTATTGTTCTGCTATTGTTAGCTGTAAGTTTTGCTGCAAGGGATTTTGAAGTATTTTTCTCCTGAATGGATTTTGCCTGTAGCATTCCTTTACTTATGAATGGAGCCATTTGGGGAGGCTGCCTTAACCGGCAGCCAATACTTACTACATTTTTTTCCTTCCTTAAGTGCCGGCTGCACTCATTAACTTTCCTTTCTAGCCAGTAGCTAATTCTTAAAGGGGAATGTGCCTTTTTAAGCTAGTTCCCTCAGCAGCTTCACTTTTCTGTCTCTGGAGGCTTTTTCTTGTTTGATGAATATATGGAAGAGGGAAAATATGGGGGGGGGGGTCAAATTCTTCCTTCAGAAGGAGGTGAACATGAGAAAGAGGGAGGCAGGGAAGGAGGGAGGGAGGGAAGTCCCGCCTTAGCACTTGGCCACTAGCAGCCCTGCCATTGACTTTGCTTGTCAAAAGTTTGCAAAAAGGGGTCATATGACCCTGGAACACTGTAATCATCATAAATGTGAATCAGTTGCCAAGCATCCAAATATAAATCACATGACCCTGGGCATGCTGCAATGGTCATAAGTGTGAAAAATGGGCATAAGTCATTTCAGTGCAATTGCAACTTTGAACAGGATTTTTGGTTTTTTTGGTCATCAAGTTTTTGACACCTTGCTAGGTGGTACTGGAATATTGCTATAGCCTAAAAGTGGTACAGTCGGTGAAAAGGTTGAAAAGCCCTGCTCTAGGGGTTGGGAACTTTTAGCTGCTTGGGCTGCTGCAGGAATGTCACTTACTTTCCAGCCCTTAGATCAAACTCGCAACGTCATGTGATGTATTGCAATGTATTGTGACTTTTTTTCCATTGTCGGCAATGGGGTGGGTGCAGTTTTGGTATGACGCATCCAGCCCACGGGCCGGCAGTTTGACACCCCTGCCTTAGATGCTATCTTTCAAGGTCAATCTGCTCCAGGCAGCATAAGTGTCCTGTTCTTTCAAAGCAGGTTGTACCCTGTATTCCTCAAGTCTCCAAGCTAATTTCAGGCTCAGAGACTTGGATCAGCCTGAACAGCAGTTGACTAGCAAGAGGGGGCACCTACTGGTGAAGCAAATGACAGGTTCCTCTTTGCTGTTTCATGATGCAATTCTTCCTATGTCTGTCAGTTGTTTGGGCTGTGTTTACATACAGGTTTAGCACTCTTCTGGAATGTTGCTAGACTTGTGTTCAGATGTAACACAGCTGATATCAGTCTGACTTAGAAATCACTTGGACAAAACCCAAGCAAGTTTTGACAGATGGCTAAACTCATCAGTCTACCCATTTATCAAAACTGGTTTCTTCCCTGATCTGCCTCATCTATACTGAGAGTGATTAGTAGATGTTTTCCTAATAGCTGTTGACATTAGGTAGGAGAGGAGGGAAACAAAGCCTGAGAAATCAATTCATCCTTGTTCTCAGAGTGTCAGTATACTGTAAATAAGATCAGTGTCATTTGCTAACAATGTGCCTGCGGCAGGAAAGGTTGTCAATAGTAGGGCTTTTCAACCTTTTCACCGACTGTACCACTTTTAGGCTATGGCAATATTCGAGTACCACCTAGCAAGGTGTCAAAAATTTGATGACCAAAAAAACAAAAAACCTGTTCAAAGTTGCAATTGCACTGAAATGACTTATGACCATTTTTCACACTTATGACCATTGCAGCATGCCCAGAGTCATGTGATTTATATTTGGATGCTTGGCAACTGATTCACATTTATGATGATTACAGTGTTCCAGGGTCATATGACCCCTTTTTGCAAACTTTTGACAAGCAAAGTCAATGGCAGGGCTGCTAGTGGCCAAGTGCTAAGGCGGGACTTTCTTCCTTCCCTCCCTCCCTCCTTCCCTGCCTCCCTTTCTCATGCCCACCTCCTTCTGAAGGAAGAACTTGACATCCCCCCCCATATTTTCCCTCTTCCATATATTCATCAAGCAAGGAAAAGCCTCCAGAGACAGAAAAGTGAAGCTGCTGAGGGAACTTAAAAAGGCACATTCCCCTTTAAGAATTAGCTACTGGCTAGAAAGGAAAGTTAATGAGTGCAGCCGGCACTTAAGGAAGGAAAAAAATGTAGTAAGTATTGGCTGCCGGTTAAGGCAGCCTCCCCAAATGGCTCCATTCATAAGTAAAGGAATGCTACAGGCAAAATCCATTCAGGAGAAAAGTACTTCAAAATCTCTTGCAGCAAAACTTACAGCTAAGAATAGCAGAACAATAGAAGCTAAGAGGAGACATCAGCCATCAGCCAAATAGAAATTACCAAACACTCCTTAAGAACACAAAGCCCACATTGCACAAATCCCAGAAGTTCAAAGTCACAAAAGCACATAAGAATCCTTCCACTCTCCATCTCCCTCCCTCCCTGTCTTACCTCCAGCTGATGCTACCTTTCTTCATTCCTCCTGGAGGGCAACCCTTCCCCTGCTTCATTTCTTGTCTGTTTGTTGCTGCCAGCACAGGTGACTGCCACAGAAGTTGTAGATGGTTCATGGCTGGCCTGCTTGGAATCCTTGATCTCCTCTCCTCTTCCCCCCACCCTCCTCCTTCGGTGCAGCTAGAACTGACTCCACATCCTCCTGAGGCTGCTTCTTTTTTCCCCCTCTCTTGCCCAAACTTCCTCCTTTTATAGCTTCTCCTGTCTCTGCCCCCCTCCTCCTCCTTTGTCATGGGGGAGGGTGAGCCAGAAGTGAGCCTGGGGTGAGACTCAGCTTCAGCCACTCTGCAGCTCCAGAGGACTCTCTCACAGTAAGTCCTTGCCTGCGCTGGCTCTTTCCCTCCCCCACTACAGTTGGCTAGCAGGGCTGCATACCACCTGCCACTTGTTAACGTACCACAAGTGGTATGCGGACCACCAGTTGAAAAGCCCTGTTATAAACATTTAAGGTTGGTAGTGGGAGAGACAAAGAAGTAGCTCAGAAGTGCAATCCTTTGGAAAGTTTATTTTAAAGAGGCTCAGTGAAATAAATGGAAACTCTGCAGAATCCAGTTGAAAGAGAATAGTTTGCTGGTAAATTGTGTCTTGTATTCACTCCCAAGAAGCAATGGTACCAGAATATCACACGGTGACTATATCTTGGGTTAGAACCATAGAAACACACAGAACATGAAATCCACTAATTAACACTGGGAGCAACCACTGTTCCAAACACTAAAATGATGTATTTTTACCCCAGTCATTTCAATGAGTACATGTCTATCACTGATAAAGTAGCAAAAAGGTCCACTTAGTTGGAAAGGTCAATAGCACTACATACGGCAGGACTATATTCTGTTCAGTAGAATATAGAAGCTCAAGGGTTGGGGAGAGTGGAATATGGTTTGAGAATGGAAGGATACATGCTCTGCTTTCTCAGCGTTGCCTGGCTCTGACTGTATTCTCTGTTCTACAGGGCTTCTTCCGACGGACCATTCAGAAAAATCTGCACTCAACATACTCCTGCAAATATGATGGCTCCTGTGTCATTGATAAGATCACTCGCAACCAGTGTCAGCTTTGCCGATTCAAGAAGTGCATTGCCGTTGGCATGGCCATGGACTGTAAGGGCATTGCGCCCACTGTGGAGAACTAAGGGGGTTGGGAGTGGTTACAGGCTATTACCAGAGAATAGAGGAGAAGAAATGTGCCCAAGAATGGACACGCTTTGGAGGATCAAAAGAGGGAAATAATTGTTTGGTGTGTAGAATTACATGGGGATCATCTTTGAATCCCTACTTTTTGAGTCTTTGGGATACCATGAGAGCTATCATAGTATTCCATGGGGTTTTAAGTATTGTATAAGCCTATCAAATTGCTATTTATAATTCCCTTTGGCACCTTAGAATTGGCCAAATTGGTTGCAGAATTCTGATTGACTGTGTGAGCCCCCCCTTCCTCTCATACCTCTTCATTCTTCACCACCCTCCTAGTGGTGCTGGATGACTCCAAGAGAGTAGCCAAACGTAAGCTGATTGAAGAGAACCGTGAGAGACGGCGCAAAGAGGAAATGATGAAATCCCTTCAGCACCGGCCAGAACCAACAGTAGATGAATGGGAGTTGATCCGCATCGCTACGGATGCACACTGCAGTACCAACGCCCAAGGCAGCCATTGGAAACAGAAGCGGAAATTCCTGGTAAATTGTACTGGCAAATAGGGTGGACAGTTCTATTTGTCAATATTGGCACAATACATAATTTTACATACTTTTTATTCTTTATTTTGAATTACATGTAGTCCTCATTTAACAACAATTCATTTAGCAACTGAAGTTACAACGGCACTGAAAAAAGTGAGTTATGACTGTCTCAGTGTCACTGTGGTCACATGATCACAATTAGTGCATTTACAACAGTTGCAGCATTCTACATTCATGTGATTGCCATTTGCCTTCCCAGCCAGCTTTGGACAGGTGAAGTCAGTGAGGAAGCCAGCAAGAGGTTGCAAGTTGTAGTCATGTCATGTCTCGCTGAACAGTTGCAGGTTATTCACTTAATGACCGCAACTGGGACTGCTGGAACTGACATCACTAAGCAGGGTGGTCAAATGATGGTTCACTTAACAACCACTTAACTTAACCACAGATTTTTCAGTCCCAATTAGGGCAATTAAGCAAGGACTAACTATAATATTTACTGTTTTGAAAGGTCCATATCTTTCTGTAGATCACTTTACTCCAGGCTTTCTGCAAAATCTGGTAGATTAAAGGTAAATCAGGCAGAATAAGTGAATATATGCATAATATACTATGCTTCAAGTTTTGGTTACCTGAATATGCAGGTAGTCCTTGACCTATGACCATAATGGAACTGACCCATTAGGGTCACAGCTTGCAACAGCTGTTAAGCTAGATGAGCTTGCTTAACTCCCACCCCCTCGTCTTCCTGATGTGGTCATAAAATGAACATGCAGGTTGTTAAGCAGAGCACGTAGTAAATTTAGCATATTAAGTGGTTAAAGGGAGTCAACATTGGAGGGCAGAGGCAGAGAGTTTAGCTTTAGTTGGGGGGAGAGAGGTGAAAGATCAACAAGTCTGTCCCCACCAGCTTTTTTGTTTTCTTAATTGAAAAAAATGTGGGTTTGTGGGGGGAGGGAGGGGGTTAAGTAAGGGAAAACTTGTGGGAAGCCAGTCCTGGAGCTGCTGCCTTTGCATGCAGGAGGTTCACTTCCCCAAAGCCTAGCAAGAGCTAGGAGAGGCCTGCAGTCTCTACTGCCAGCTGATTGGGGTAGAGGCCTGGCCTAGCCCACAAGCCAGTTTCATTCTTTTGTAAAATACCACCAGTGGATGGATCACTAATCTACTTCCCTGGTGTTTCAAAGCATCATGGCTTCTCAAGGTCAAGTATCTAGTCTTGTTTGGAAGCCCCTTTGGTATTGGAATGCAGAGCTGGGCCTTAATCTAGCTGGACTCTTCCCCCACTGCTGGGCTATTTTTTCTTCCTTCATTTCAGTTTGTTTTACTTTCTGTTAGTAAGCCAGCTTCTCCTTTTTGTTCCTTTGCTGCCTGCCTGACTCCTTTTAGGACCCTGCTTCACCTGCCACTGTTTGCAACACATGCCTAAAACTTTGGGTTTGCTTGCTGCCCAACAAGGCAGGGTAGTGAGACCCAGAAAGGCATAGATAGGGGAGGGAGATGGGTGGGTGGGAGTTGCAGCCCCCCCCTCATAAGGGTGGGTGGAATGCCAAGCACCCACATTTTGATAATGTGACTGCAGGGGGGCTGCAACAACCGTAACTTTGGGCATGAATTGTTAGTCCTTTCAGTGCAGTTGTAATTTCATAAGTTGAGGACTACCTGTATACATGCCAAGTTGACACACTTCTCTATTTTGTGCTGCTGTTGGACTTAGTGATTCTCAACCTTGGCAACTTTTAACATGTGTGAACTTCTACTCACAGAATGCTGGCTGGGGAATTCTGGGAGCTGAAGCCCACACATCTTAAAGTTGCCACGGCTGAAAAACACTGTGCTAAGCATAGCAGAGAATTGAGCATTGGTTGCTGAAGTTTATATTGCTTCTGTGTTTTCTTCCTTAACCATTGGATAAACAAGCAGTCCAAAATTAACACATGCATAGAGTTTGTGTTGTTAAAATTATACATATGGCTGAAGTGTATTCACATTCTGCTTAGCTAATTAAGATACTTGGAAAGTACACATTTTCAACTATTTGCTAGCTGTTCTGAAACTCTCTACTATGAATTAGGCCAGGGGTCTTCAAACTTGGCCCTTTTATGACTTGTGGATTTCAACTCCCAGAATTCCTCAGCCAGCGTGCCTGGCTGAGGAATTCTGGGAGTTGAAGTCCACAAGTTATAAAAGGGCCAGGTTTGAAGACCCCTGGTATAGGGTTTCCTGCCTGAGCAGGGGGTTGGACTAGATGACCTCCAAGGTCCCTTCCAACTTTTTATTATTATTATTATTATTATTATTATTATTATTATTATTATTATTATTATTGTTATTATTATTATTTAATTTGAATAATTTGAATTTGACCGTAATTACCAATACATTTCAACTAGACTGGAAATAGAGTGTAATTTTTTAAATCTCTTTCATTCCTGCTCATACATAAACCATCTGGCCAATTTATAAGCTTATTTTATTTCAGTACAGGTGATAAAAACATTGCTCAGCCTTTGAAAAGAAAATAATATTTTATACATTTAACATTAGTTTCACTATTTTAAAAATGTACAGATCTGTTCCCAGGCTACTAATGTGGGGAAATTGTAATCCATCTTGAATGTTAATAATTTATACTAAACTCAGAATCAGCATACACTTAATGATAAATCCAAGAATTGAATCATTTTTAGTTAAGATTTCTCTTGCTGCCATAGTTTTAGCACAGTATTTCTCAACCTCAGCAACTTTAAGATGTGTGGACTTAACTCCCAGAATTCCCCAGCCAGCATGTCTACACATCTTAAAATTGTTGAGGTTGGAAACACTGGTTTAGCAGATTCAAGGCTGCAGAGTTGCCTTTGAAGGGTTAATTTGCTTGAGCAAATGTACAGGGCTGTGACCTTTCAGCTCTGTTCAAGGACAAATGGAATAGAAATCCTTCAATGCAACCCCCTCTCTCCTCACCCATTTCTGAGCAGAGTAGCAATTGCTGGGTTTTGCCTCCCTCTGCTGGCTATAATCAGTTAATGTCAGGGCAAGGGTAGGACATGGAGATCACAGAAAGTGGAGGCTTGGGGCTAGGGAGAGAAAATAGGCCAGCAGACTGAGGGGATCATGGGTTAACATTGCTCTATCTGTTCCCCCAGCTTTCATAAAAGAAGGCATTACTGAACATAGGAAGTGAATGAAATTCAGTTCAAAAATGGACTAAAAAGCTGTTCAGTTCTGATCACAAAACTAAACAGGTCCTGTTCTCAATCTGTCTCCAAAGGAGCACACAGTCATGGGGTTGGTTGGTGGCATGAGAGCCCTCCCTTTGCCTTTGTCAACTAATTTTTAACAGGACTTAATTATTCTTGCCTCCTTAATTTTTTTTTATGTTTTGAAAAAAAATAATTCTGAAATTTTAACTCAACATTTTAATTTTTATATACTGATTTATGTTTTGATGTTTTATTGTACACCACCCAGAGTCCCTCTTTGAGGGAGAGGGGTGGTTCAGAAATGTGAAATATAAATAAATATATAAGAAAGAAATTTAAACAAGTAGCCCTCAACTTATAACCATTTGTTTAGTGACTGAAGTTACAATGGCACTGAAAAAGGTGACTTAACAACTGTGGCAAAAAAGGTCATAAAATGGGGGGAAACTCACTTAACTGCCTTGCTTAGCAACTGAAATTTTGGACTCAATTGTGGTCATAAGTCAAGGACTATCTGTATTGACATTTGCACAACGTGGTAGCAGAGTAATATCTGTTTAAACTGGTCTTTTAAATGGCTAATAATGGTTTTAAAGATTTTTAAATAAAATATATTTAAATAATAAATATGTTTATTAAAATATTTTAATAAGGTGATATTATTTGATTCTAATTGTAGAAAGGCTATGAAATATAAAGAGATTGCCTTGTAAAGAAGTTGAGAGAAGGAAAAGATACTGACAAGAGTCTAGGACAACTCGCCACCGCCAGCTTGCCAACCACTGCCTCGCCCTGGACGCCTTGCTGCAGGACAACTCAACGCGGGCAACTCACCATGGGACAACTCACTGAGGGAGAATGCTGGAGGCGAGGGGAACATCCTCCTCCTTCTCTGTAGCTCGGACTGAGGAAAAAAATCAGGGAGGACAAAGCAGGGAGGGGAAGAAGGACTCCCCCCACCACCAGAAAAAAGATCACTTGGGAGAGAGTCACACACTTTTTGGTGCACAGGAGTTTCTTCTACAGAGGTCAAGGGGTATTGGTGGGGGGGTAAGCCAGATGAAGGAGGGAGGGAGGGAGGGAGGGAGAGAGTGGAGGTTACCCTTGCCTCTGGCATTCTCCCACAGTGAGTTGTCCCAAGGCAAGGGAGAGAGAGGAGGAGGTTCCCCTCGACTCCAGCATTCTCCCATGGCATGTTGCCAGCGACCAGTTGTCCTGCAGCAAGCTGGCGGTGGCGACCCGGCGGTGGCAACCCAGCTGCGGCAATCCGGCTGTGGCAAGTTGTCCCATTCTGCTGACAGATAAGAGTTATGTTTCCAATTTTAGGGTTGGATGATAAAATTCCTGTTGGGGTATCCTGAGTCAGTTCTCTGCAGTTTTTATTCTACTTCTTCCTCCCACTAATAGCCTGAAGATATTGGTCAGTCACCAATGGCCTCCATGCCTGATGGGGACAAAGTAGACTTGGAGGCATTCAGTGAGTTTACGAAGATCATCACCCCTGCCATCACCCGTGTGGTGGATTTTGCCAAAAAACTGCCCATGTTTTCAGAGGTAAGCAAAAGATGGTGAGCAGTGAAAAGATGGAGGAATTTGGTTATTTGGTTGTAAAGTTTTGAACTTCCAGAGAATTTCTCCTTTCATTCCTCTTTTCTCACTATTAGAACCATTTTGGCTCGTTAAGAAGACATAGGAATACAGTATACAGGTAGTCCTCAACTTAGTGACCATTTAAAGTTATGATGGACCCCAAAGGATACTTATGACCTGGTTCCAATGGCTGCCCTTGCCCCATGGTCACATGAACACATTTCAGGCGTTTGGCAACTCACTCGCATGTACAGCCATTTGCAGTGTCCTACTGTCATGTAACCAGGATTTACAATGTTTTTACAGAAAACCAGCATTTGCTTCCTGTTTTCAGAAAAAATGCCCCATAGTGAACAATGGGTTTACTTAATGACCACCATGTTTGCTTAACAACTGCCACAAAAAGCATTGTAAAATTTGGTCTGGTCACATAGTGACCTGCTTTATGACTGTCACAACTTACAGCCATAACGGGCAGGCTCTATTATGGTTGTAAGTCAAGGACTACCTGTATGCTCACATCATCAGTATCTTCACATGTCATCTGTCATAAAATCCTGGTCCAAAGGATTTTGGTGTTGGTGGGCTTGTCCCATCAGCCCTACTATGGTCATATCCCTCTATTCAGCTCTTTACATACATAGGAGATGATAGGAAGTTATGAAGATAAGTTTCAATAGTTATCAGTTTGTCCTGTCTGCAGGAGTAAAGGGTGGACTAAACTGAAGGAAAAAGTTTTCATAAATATTTTTATCACAGTGTCAAAAGATGCCCCTCATTTTCCATGATCTTTCATGGAATAGATCATGGATTACCAAAAAAAGAATAGTTCTTGCTATTTAGTATGCATTGCCCCCACATGGACTTTGCTTAGTTTTGTTAAACTGAACTTTGTTCAGTTAATCTTAATTTTATTATTAGTTACAATCACCTTTATAGCCAGCCAAGGATGTTCTCCTGCTGTAGTAGATTTGCTTTCAGTGATAAAATAATGCGGCCAAGTTAACTGGGTGTATCACGATGTTGTCACTTTCAGTTTGTGATTCCTGCTTGACAGGAATCATTTTGTAAGGGAGAAATCCTGAACTAAAGGGAAAAAATTACACTGAAGCAGCAGGTTGTACAAATAGGAACTCCAGGTAGGCATGTAAAATGTTGAAAGTAGAGAGGTATTTGAAGAAAAAAAAATTTGGGGAGGGGGCCTAAGCTCTAAGTTGGTTCCCAAAGTGGATAAATGGTTATGATTGTGATAATGATGATTACAATTCCCCTTTACCATATATGCCAATATAATGGAATATCCCAGCAGTTTACAGCAAAAAACAATATATAAAATAGACAACACAAGTTAAATACCACCCATAGGCACCCAGTGACAGTCATTACAATTGAAAGGCTTTCTGGAATGATATAATGTTTACCATTTCTAAATGCCATCAAGGGGGTGTTGGAGATAGACTATCAACCTGGGGTGGAGAGGAAGTAGGCTGTTCTAAAGCAATAGAGCTGCAGTGGAGAGTCATTGCCTTCAGGATCCTCCTAACTTTTATCCTAAAGGAGATGATCCTGAAGGTATCTGGAAGCCAAGCCATGAACAGCTTTATAGTTTAAAACCAGCACTTTGAATTATACCTGGAAACTCACTGACAGCCAAAGCCATGCCACAAAATCACAGTTATAACCTATGCTTACCAGCCAAGTGGCCACAGCATTTTGCAGGTATTCCAGTTTCTGAATAACCTTCAAAGGCAGCTTCAGGTCTGGTGTATAGGTAGTCCTCCACTAACTACAATAATTGACTCTGGAATTTCTATTGCTAAGCAGTGCAGTTGTAAAGCATTATGTCAGGTGACTGCAATGCTTACGGCAGTGATGGCAACCCCCACTGCCACTGTTAACCAAATTCCACAGATTTAGTTGAGGACCCAGCCCAATCCAAGCCATTCTCAGCCTGGGGCATGGTAAAGTAACAGACTGCCTCCTCTGCAACTCCCCCCATCTGCCTATCACCCCTCTATCTCTGCCCTTTTTACTACCTGCCTACCCACTGCTGTCAGCTGCAACTGCTGTCCACCTCTGCCTGCCACTCTCACACCAGCTACACCACACGCCACTGTGTATTAGCCGGGACCTTCTTTCATGCCACCTTCTTTCATGTTGGTGCAGCCAAAGCTTTTTTCCACCCTGCCTGTGGCCTCTGTTTGTACACCAACCAGGGCCTCCATTTGTGCCCTTTCTACAATTCTTTTGTGAAAGAAGCCCAGGGTTTGAACAAAGGCCCTGGCTAGAAGGGTTATTGTTTTGCACCAGTGCAGCCAGGGCCTTCTTTAGTGTGGCAGGCTTCTTTTGTAAAAGAAGGCCCTGGGTAGGGCATGAATGGAGGCCTCGGCTAGCATGGAAGTAGAGACCCTGGGTGGAGTGCAAGAGAAGTCCCAGCTGCACTGGTGTGAAATAAGGCAGTGAGAAAGAAGGCCCTGGCCAGAACAATAGTGCTGCACAGTGTGACAGGTATGGCAACAGGGAACAGGGCAAAGTGGTGGGTATGCAGGTGACCAAAAGTGGTAGTAAATGCGGGTGAGACCAAATTGGACCAAATTTTGTTCACATGACATGGGGGTGCTGAAATGGCCAGAACTTCGAGGACCAATAGAAAGACCCTTTGTTCAGCATTGTCATAACTTTGAACAGCCGCTGAATGAATGTACATTAAACAAGGGCTACCTGTATTGCAGTAGTTTAGCCCACAGGTGATAAGAGTGTGGGTTGTACAAGTGGAGAACATCAAGTAAGTTTACACTGAGTCCTTCCCTTAAGTAATGAAAGTGGTGAGGCCTCATTCATCATACTCTCAAAGAGTAGTTTTGTTTTCCTCTTCTAACTCTATTTAATTTAGGAAAATGTGAACCTTTGAATGGATGGGTTTATACAACATGCTAAGACAAAGGCAGGATTCCCACAATATCCTGAACCACAAACTACCCAATTTTACCCTATTCTAATGTGCTGTGAAAACTCAGCTACTGTATATTAATTTTAACAATGTAAAGTATCCTCTTTAATATTCCATATATGATGGTTTAGATTGGTGAATTATCAAAAACTACCTTGTTATGCCTGCAAAATGTTCTGGAAGGATAAATAAGCCAAAATTGGGAACCAGGGACAAATGCAGGAGACAAAGAACATACGGTATTATCAGAGACCAAAAATTGCAGGAGAATTATTATGCAGTAACTTGTTGTTCATAGATGATCCGATAGCCATCCTATGAGCATTTCTAACTAGCTGGGCCAGCAAATCTCAATTAGCTTCTTGATGAATAGAGCCATCTACTAGAAGAGGAACATTTTCTGCAAATAAGTGATTTTCAAAACAAGCATACATTTCCCACCACAACTAACTTCTGACTCTTGATTTCCTACTACTTTTACATGGAGAATGTATGCTCTTTCTACTTTTGGGACCCACTCTTTATAGCATAGCCATTCAACATTTCTTTATATTAAGACCTTGTACTGCTTTTCTGCCCTGGGGAGCAGGGCAGAAAATTCTCTGGGAGGTGGAATAAGATATTTTACTTCATTGGGACTATCCTAGGCAGCACTCTTAGATAACCATGTATACCATAGCCAAAGTGATCATGCTTCTCTCTGCCTTTAGCTGACTTGTGAGGACCAGATCATCCTTTTGAAGGGCTGCTGCATGGAGATTATGTCATTGCGGGCAGCTGTGCGTTATGATCCTGAAAGTGAAACCCTGACGCTCAGTGGTGAAATGGCGGTCAAAAGGGAGCAGCTGAAGAATGGTGGCTTGGGTGTGGTATCAGATGCCATCTTTGATCTGGGAAAATCCCTCTCTGCCTTCAGCCTGGATGACACTGAAGTGGCACTGCTCCAGGCTGTGCTACTCATGTCCTCAGGTATGAGTGGTGGGTTGATTATGCACTCAGTGTGCCCCTTATGCAGTTGGCATTATTCAAAAAGGGAGTCAGACCAAGGCTCCATATAGCTCAGTATTATCTGTATTGATCATCAATAGCTTTGTAAAGCTTCAGATTAAAATTGTACTTTGGTAGAAGATAGAAACTGAACTTTTGACTGCTTGTGGGCTAGCACAGAAGTCCCCAACCTTTTGGGCACCAGGGGCTGGTTCCATGGAGAGAGGTTTTTTCGTGGCCCAGTGGGTGTGTTGTTTTGTGTGTTGCCTGCATCTCATGGATGGGGCTTTGCTTGTTTGTGCAGCCCGGTTGCTGGCGTGCCGCGGCCTGGTACTGGTCCACAGACTGGGGGTTGGGGACCCCTGGGCTAGCATCTTAGCTACAGCCCTTCCCTTAGATCAAGGATGGGCAACATGCAACTTCAGATTTGTCAAAATGCCAAAGTGAAGCCATGACCATCAGCAATTTTATATCTTTAGCTATTTTTTGTCACACTCTCCCAAATCACCAACTAGAGCATAATATGTGTCACATTTGTTAAATGCATGGGATACTATACATGGCTAGTAAATGGTTGGAGGGTTAAGTAAAAGGATATTAAATAGTAAAGAAGAGAATTGTTTTAATAACTTCATCAGAGGGAAGTTCAGTCAGTCAGGTCAGTTGAAGGATTAATTAAATTAGCTTTGCATGTGTTGAAAAATTGAATTCAAGTTGAATGTTGTAAAGTGGACTACATCGTTAAGTTCAGGTGAGAAGGTTGCATTGAGAAACCAAAGAGAAAGGAAGCTTTGTCAGTTTGATTTGAGGGACATTTTTGAAGATTGAATTGAGTGATTCAGAGTGAAAAGTCATTCTCAGTTATATTATGACTGCCAATGACTAATTCTACCAAATCCAGAGAGTAAAATTATCCCCAGAATTCATTCAGTCCTTACTGGAATTTGTGGATCAATCTGCAGCATTGCTATCATTTATTAAAGAACACCAACACTCCTGACTCTCTGACGCTATGCAGGGCATTTATTTATTTAGTATATGGCAAAAATGTTAAAAAGCACATCACAATTACATCTCAATGAGCAAATATGAAACTATTCTATTTACAGATTCAGAGGTAAGCTATGTATATAGTCAATAAGTGAAGGAGTTGCATATAGAAAGTCTCTGGAGTTTCCCTGATATGCGCTCAGAGGGCACTGTTCCACAATATGTTGCACTGTCTGCTTTGGAGCACCACAGCTACTATTCAGGGCATAACACCTGGGACAGTAGAGATGGTGCTGAGAAGAAATGTGCTTTGTGTGCTTCATTAAACAATGCCAAATAAGTGGCAAATGTTTTCTGAAAAAAACCCAACTGTTTTTTGCTTTAAATTTTGAACTTTTAAGCTATACAGGTAATCCTCACTTAATGACTGCCCTGTTTAGCAACCATTCAAAATTACAACAGCACTGAAAGTTTACAACCAGTCCTCACACTTCTGACTGTTGAAGCATCCCCATGGTCACACAATCAAGATTCGGGCACTTCACAAACCAGTGGGTGTTTACAATCATTGCAATGTCCTGCGGTCATGAGATCTCCATTTGCTTGCTTCTCATCTGGCTTTCAACAATGGAAAAACTGACAGTAAAATTGAATGTTGTGGTCATGTGATTTCTCACTATGACTGACTGCATTGCCTGTCCCAATAATGGTGATTAAGCAAGGACTACCTGTACTCTTTTTCTGAAGATCATTAGAAGATAGCTGTAAGGCAGTGAGCAAGGGTTTGTGCTTTGTCCATATGGAGACAAAACTGAGCATACAGTTAATTCTAACCTGAGCAATGAGGGTTTAGGAGATTTAGTGAGTCAGAAAGGCAACCTGGGATTAGGGCAACTTAGTTGATTGCAGAGGGACAAATTTACAGATGCAGATTTAGCCTGCCTGATGTATATCCTCTTTTCCATTTATTTTGCAGACCGCAGTGGGCTAATTTGCGTTGATAAGATTGAAAAATGCCAAGAGACCTATCTGCTGGCATTTGAACACTACATCAATTATCGCAAACACAACATTCCCCACTTCTGGCCCAAGCTCCTCATGAAGGTGACTGACCTGCGCATGATTGGGGCTTGCCACGCCAGCCGCTTCCTGCACATGAAGGTGGAATGCCCTACAGAGCTCTTCCCCCCACTTTTCCTCGAGGTCTTTGAGGATCAGGAAGTTTAGGGTGTGGAGAGGGAGGGGGCAAACAGGGTGGCATGGGCAAATTGAGGACATGGGGCAATTTGGGGCTGGGGCGTTGTCTGGACTTGGGTCACAAGGCCCTCACCTCATCACCTTGGACACAACAGATTTTCATTGTTTTAGGTTTTATTGTTTTCTTCTCATTTTTTGTTTTGTTTTTCTAAATATTGCACGTCAGCATCAGCGAATCCCATGGATAGGAAAAACAAGGGCATCATTGGTAGGGGTTGGGCCATGAAAAAATTGAAGCTTTACAAAATCTGGGTTATGAGGTAGATGTGTGCAGTAGCCAACACATTCTTTGTCTAGGCAGATTTTTAAAAAATAAGTGGACAATACAATTCTCACCTACCCCTTTGTTATATCCTCTGTTGTCCAAATTTGTCTTTCCAGGGTGAAATGTCTGTCTTAAAATTTAACACAAAAGAAAAGGAAAATAATCCACATGTTATTCTCTCCCACCCCCCACCCCCAAAGTGCTTTGCCTTTCTCCCCTTCTTTAAAAAGGTTTTCTGGCCCCCACAACACTGGAAACAATTGGCACCTCTTTTTTCTAGCTGTGATCAAACCTCTTGTTTAAACAGACTTGATAATATATATAAGTATAAATACATTCTGTACATACATACATTTTTATTTCTTTTGCACATAACAGCCCCAGGAAACGTCAGAGTGTGTTTGGTTGTTTTATTCTTGGTTTCGGTTTCTTTTAGAACTTTTAGCATTTAGTTATCCTCCCTGCGAGGCTAAAATTGAAAATGCACTTTTTGTGAAAGAAAGAAATGGAAATGAGAGAGGAAAAGAGAAATCCCATTAAATTATTGGGGGCAGGTTGGAGGAAGGAAGGTCACAGATGTTTTGACAAAAAATAATAAACACAAATTGAGGCACAAGGTCCACATGTGAAGACAAATGTACTTTGAATGAGACAAAAATCCTTACCCTCCGCCCCTCCAGTAGTGGAGAAACAGGTGATTGAATAAGAAATCTATTTTATATAGCTTTGAATCACACTGCAGGTCTTGCCTCTTAAGAGGTGCCCACCTTGTATTCCAGTGTTGAGAGGTATATTCATCAGCTTTCCTCCTTACCCTGATGCCCTCTTCCCTCCCCAAAGCTTCAGCCAATCTACCTCCATGTTCAGCAAGGTGGGTGGATTTAACACATCCCCACCCACACCTGCTGCCCCCCCCCAGCTGAAAGGCTGCATGCAATGTTCCCACTGGGCTTTTAAATGGTCCTTGCTATTTCTTTGCACACATGCCATGTGGTGGTACACTTCTTTCTTCACTAGTATTCTTGCTCTCCTGCTGGACCCTCCCTTCAATTCCCTACTCTCTGAGGAAGAAATGGGAAATTCTAATGCTTTGGTGCTCTAAGACAGGGGTGTCAAACTCGCAACGTCACGTGATGTGTCGTGACATATCACGACTTTTTTCCCATTGCCGGCAATGGTGTGGGCGTGGTTTCGCCATGATGCAGCTGACCCATGGGCCTGCAGTTTGACACCCCTGCTCTAAGAGAATCAAAGTTTGGCTCAGTTCTTTCTTGTTCTTTGGGGGAGGGGAGGAAATGGCACTCATCAGTACAGTAAACATGAAAACAATGATTCATGGGGACATGGCAACACCCTTTATAACCCAGAAATGTACAGGCTCTCTGTACTAAAAGGTTGTGGACTCTGCGTAATGACTTTTCTTCTACAGCATTCCATGTCCCCTGCACTTCTATATTGCTTTTGTAGTCCCAGTTGTGTTTGTGCATATGGGAAGAAAAGGCAAAGGTTTCTTTTATATGGAAGAGGCCTGTTACCGTAGAAAGGTTATCCTGGCCTGATTGAATCTAATTTTCCCTTTTGGAGGCATGCTAGATCAAGGAAATAATATTCTTAATGCACTTCCTTGCACAGAAGGAGGATCATTCTGCCCAACTTGAACTGTCATGGGCAGAACAAAGCTCTAAGTCTCAGGCTGCATGAACTGTATGAGAGGTGATCCAGTTGGGAACTTGAAGGCAGGCTACCCACATTTGTAAAACTGAATTGGCCAAGCTGGCAAGAGAAAAACACCCCAGTTTTTCAAACTTGGGTCTTGTATCAATTTGATTTCCGAATTTTTTTATTTAGTGTTGTGCTTATGTGTTTGTAACTGGTTGTTGGAAAATAGAACCTCTGAAGTTCTGGAACATCATGTGGAGAAGGGGAATAGTAAGTGGTGATCGACCAGGCCTAACAACCCCATTGCAATAGCCACCAGCCCTGCCTTTAACTGCTTTCCTGCCTCTTGGCTGACCCTTGGGAGGTGGAGCAGTTGGTACCTAGGGCCATATTTGGCATGGAACATCCAGTTATGAATCCCCACTCTAAAGATTTGCCTGTGGAGGAGGTATTTCTAAAGAAAAAAACCAAAATAACAAACACCAGCTTCCCACTTTCTTCTCGTCTGTTTCACCTTCAATGCAAGACAGACTGTGACCACCTTGATTCAAGTATTTTGGCACTTAACACTAATAGATCAGACTTCTTTCTTATCTGTTAAACTGCTTATTGTAACAAATCCATTTCTTGTCAACTTACTAGCCAGCTCTTTTTCTTTTTTTGCAACTGTAATGTAATGTTATTGGGAAGAGGGGTATATTTTACTCACTCCTCCTTCCCCTGTTCTTTCTCTGTCATATGCTTTCTGTTGAAAAAAAACTCTTTACTCTTACCTCATTCAAGACACTGTGGGAACTGTTACATGATGGGTTGGGTGCATGTTGGATGTACCATCTGGAAGGTTCAGAGGCCAGCACATGGAGAACACAGCTCCAATTTAAGCTATATACGTATGTATATTTTTTTTAATTAGAAAAATCTTTGTTTGGGTCTGTACACAAAAAAGAAAAGAAAAACCACACAAACAAAATTGGGGTTGGAAAAAAATAATGTTTTTTGGTTTGATTTTTGTTTTTATCACCTTTAAATTACATGGGGTTAAATGTGGAACCGATTTCTGGGCTTGAATTGAAGGAAGTCTGGAGTACAAATGCCAGCAGTCACGCTGGATAATATTCAAGGCAATGCCTGTTCCTCTGTTCCATGCAGTCATCAAATGTGATGTTGAATAGAGAACTTAACAGTCTTGTTTTTTTAAAAAAGCAAGTTTCTAACTTGTATGGCTGTGAAGATAGGCTATAAAGCCTAATGAAATCTCAGAAAAAGAACTTAAGTGGGATTTCCAGTGGTGTAGAGTATACAACTCTAGTGCACAAACAGAATATATTATGCAAAATAAGTCCATTATTATTTATTATTATTATTATTTATTTAATTTCTATGCCGCCCTATTCCGGAGAACTCAGGGCGGCTCACAACATGATAGAAATCACAATAAAATACATAAATATAAATATATAAATATAAAAACCCCGAAGTTAAAAAAAGAAAAACCAATCATTCCACAAACATACACACAAACATACACTGGCTAGGGGCAAGGTGTTAGCTGCCCCAGGCCTACCGGCAAAGGTATGTTTTAAGCAATTTACGAAAGGCGGAGAGGGTGGGGGCGACACGGATCTCCGGGGGAAGTTGGTTCCAGAGGGCCAGGGCCGCAACAGAGAAGGCTCTTCCCCTAGGCCCCGCCAGGCGACACTGGCTGACGGGACCTGGAGAAGGCCGACTCTGTGGGCCCTAACCGGCCGCTGGGATTCATGAGGCAGCAGACGGTCCTGTAAATAACCTGGTCTGATGCCATATAGGGATTTATAGGTCATAACCAACACTTTGAATTGGGTTCAGAGACCAATTGGCAGCCAATGCAGCTCGCGGAGTGATGCCGAAATGTGGGCATTTCTAGGCAAGCCCAACACTGCTCGCGCGGCTGCATTCTGCATTACCTGAAGTCTCCGAACATTTTTCAAAGGTAGCCCCATGTAGAGAGCATTGCAGTAGTCGAGCCTCGAGGTGATAAGGGCATGAGTTACTGTGAGAAGAGACTCCCGGTCCAAATAGGGCCGCAACTGGTGCACCAGGCGAACCTGGGCAAATGTCCTCCTCGCCACAGCCGAAAAATGATGTTCCAAATTTAGCTGTGGATCGAGGAGGACGCCCAAGTTGCGGACCTTCTCCGAGGGGGTCAAAAGCTCCCCCCCCCCCAGGCTAATGGACAGATAGATTGAAATATCTTTGGGAGGCAGAACCCATAGCCACTCCGTCTTGTCGGGGTTGAGTTTGAGTCTGTTGGCACCCATCCAAACCCTAACAGCCTCCAGACATCAGCACATCACTTCCGCTGCTTCACTGAAATGACACGGGGTGGAGATGTAAAGCTGGGTATCATCAGCATACTGATGATATCTCACCCCGTGTTGTCGGATGATCTTGCCCAGCGGTTTCATGTAGATATTAAACAGCAGAGGGGAGAGGACCGATCCCTGAGGGACCCCACAAGGGAGGAACCTAGGGGTCGACCTCTGACCCCCTGCCAGCACCGACTGCGACCAACCAGTGAGGTAGGAGGTGAACCACTGCAAAACAGTGCCCCCAACCCCCAACCCCCCCAGTCGGTGCAGAAGGATACCATGGTCAATGGTATCGAAAGCCGCTGAGAGGTCAAGTAGCACCAGGATAGTGGATAATCCCTTATCCCGGGCCCGCCAGAGATCATCCGTCAGCGCGACCAAAGCAGTTTCTGTGGAGTAGCCGAGCCTGAATCCTGACTGTTGAGGGCCCAGATAATCGGCCTCATCCAAGGACCGTTGGAGCTGGAGTGACACCACCTTCTCAACAACCTTCCCTATAAAGGGAAGATTGGAGACAGGATGGTAGTTGTTTAAGACAGCTGGGTCCAGGGAAGGCTTCTTGAGGAGGGGGTGCACAATTGCCTCCTTGCAGGGAGCCGGAAAGGACCCCTCCCTCAAAGAAGCGTTGACAATCTCCTGAACCCAGCCCCGCGTCACCTCCCTGCTGGCTGAAACCAGCCAGGAGGGGCACGGGTCCAATAAACAGGTGGCGGAGCTCACAGCTCCAATGGCCTTGTTGACTTCATCAGGTGCCACCGGGTCAAACTCCTCCCACACAACAGGATCAAGACGAGTTCCTGTCATCTCGACTGAATCATTATCAGCCGATACTGCATTCCAATTGGAGTCAAGGTCCATCCGAATCTGGGCGATTTTATCCGCGAAAAACTTATTAAAGTCCTCAGCACTACCCTGCAAGGGTGCATCAACCCCCCCCCCCGATTAAGGAGGGAGCGAGTTACCCTGAACAGGATTGCAGATGCAATCAAGGCGGAATGATACGCGCATCTTGCCGCCTTGAGCGCCACCTGATAAGTCTTGATATAAGATCTTAAAAGTGTTCGGTCAGATACGGATTTACTTTTCCTCCATCGCTTCTCTAGGCGTCTCTTCTGGTGCTTCATCCCCCTGAGTTCCTCAGTAAACCAAGGAGATCTCCTGGGTCTGCTACCACAGAGAGGTCGCAGCGGCGCAATCCGGTCAAGAGCCCCCTTCACAGCCATATTCCAGGCCGTAACCAGGGACTCTGCCGAACTGTGAATGAGAGAATCCGGTATTTCCCCAAGCGTCCTCTGAAAACTCTGGATCCATCAGACGTCTGGGGCGGAACCACCTAATCGGTTCCGCCTCCCTGCAGGGGAGGATTGGAGCCTTAAAAACTAACCCTAACCCTAACCTATATTTGCAGTTTTGCTTAATTATTCCATTTTTCTTAGCACAGCATTCAGCTTTTCTTCATGTGGGAGTTAGAAGTTTGTGTTTAAAGTGTAGAGGATACATAGCCCCATTTGTATTCCACCAGTTATTTCCCGGAGGAATAAAACTGGGTCCATCAAAATAGTGTATCTTGCGAATATGCAAATGCAGAAGTTTTGTCTTGAAGATCTGAGTTAATCTTGGGTCTCTTTGAGAGAGAAAACTTTTTTGTCCAGCTCAGGCTGGTGAGCCTTGCCTGAACTATCCCCAAAGCCTATCCATGCAATAACAATTTGAAAAGCATCCAAAGATGAGGAATGTTATAGCCTGGTTGGCCAATTTCTAAGACTGGTGTTTTCTCGTACTTACGTTATAACATGCTATTTCCTATATACTTACATGCATGTTCACACAGCCTATTAGAGGCTTAGGTGCCTTCATACTTGGTCTAGCTTTTCCAAAAAATAAAAATGAAGTAGCCAGCTTACCCAGGCCTCCTTAACACTGCCCCTTCTTGCTACAACCCTCATTGTTCTGCCATTCTCTAATAATCACCAATCACTTTTAAAATCTGTTTCAGTCCCATGAAGCAGTCTTGCAAGTCTTTGGCAAACAGTTCCCTTCTTACATTAATCTTCTCTGTGCAATAAAATTTCCATTTCTGTGTCTGTGAGAGACAGAGGTTAATGAAAATTAGGTTGAATTCCTATATAGGTTTTCAGAGAAGGAATCCTTCTGAAATCAGTGAATTTTCTTCAGCGTGACCATGAAAATTCTTTTGCTAGGCCCTAATCCTATATCTTAAAGCTGTGAAGGAAAATACACTCTTTGGATCTGAATCAAAGACTCATTCTATGGACATAAGTTGCTGCCTGAAATGATGGAAACCTTACTGAATGTATTTGGGTTACTATAAAAGGAAAAAGAAATGATATTGTCATAGGTGTATACTACAGACCACCCAACCAAACAGATAAAATAGATGAATGTTTTGCTGATCAGTTAGCTAAGGTGTGCAGGATGCTCACTGCAATAGTAATGGGGAACTTTAACTACCCTGTCATCAACTGGGAGACAAAATGCACCTAGTGGGAGATCAAATGGATTCCTGACAAACCTAGCAGACAACTTTGTGTCCCAAAAATTAGAGGAGGGAACTAGAGGGTCAGCTATACTGGACTTAATTCTTACTAACAGAGATGAAATGAAGGGGTTGAAGTTGCTGGAACTTTGGGCGAGAGTGACCATGTCATATTGGAATTCAATATAATGCAGGCACAAGCAATAGAACAAAGTCAAACTAGTGTCTTACACTTTCAGAGAGCTGATTTCAAGAAACTTGGAGCTTGGGAAGGATTCCATGGATGGAAATCTTAAAGGGGAAAACAACTCAAGAAGCTTGGAAAACTCTGAAAAATGAGATTATAAAAGCCCCATCTAGCACAAAACCACTGAAAAAGAAAAATAAGAGATCACAGAAGAAACCAGCATGGTTGCATAAAGAACTCTCTGATAAACTGAAAGACAAAAAGGACAAGTATAAAAAAATGGACACATAACTAAGGCAGAATACCAGCATATTCTGGTAACAGAGAAATGAACTACAGGTAGTCCTCATTTAGAGACCATGATTGGAACTAGCAACTTGGTTTAGTGGTTGCTAAGTGAAACAGTGATTGTGCTTATAAACTACTTTAGCTTTCCTTTGCTTTACAGACCTGCAAAGGTCATAAATGTGAAGATTGGTTGCAAAGTTACTTTTTCATCACTGTCATAACTGAATGGTTGCTAAACGAGGCAGCTGCTAAAGAAGGACTACCTGTATACTTCTGCTGCCTGTAGAAGTGTCATCTGAAGGGCTGCAGAAAGCCTGGCTCTCTTTGCTGTCCTACCACTTACAACCCTCCCTGCAAGGCTGCAAAGGTTTCCATGGATAACTAATCTGCATTCTGCAGCCCCAGACCGGTATTGGTCCAGGGCCTGTTAGAAACTGGGCCACACAGCTGGAGATGAGCAACAGGCAAGCAGCAAAGTTTCCTCTGTATTTGCAGCCATTCCCCAGTGTTAGCATCACCACCTCAGATCATCAGGCATTAGATTCTCATAGGAGTGTGAACCCTACTGTAAACTGCACATGTGAGGAATCTAGGTTGTGCACTCCTTATGAGAATCTAATTCCTGATGATCCGAGGTAGAGCTGTTGGAGTGATGCTAGTGCTAGGGAGCAGCTGCAAATACAGATTATCATTAGCAGAGGGGTTTTACTGCAGAGACCATAATAAATCAATTGCTTACAGACTCATATCAAAAACCTATCAGCGAATGGCAAGTGATAAGTTGCATCTGGTGGCAGGCTATATAGTGGCAAGTAAGCATCTTACTTCAACTGTAAAGCTGCATCTGGTGGCAGGCTTTAAGTCAGAATCCAACACTTAGTTTAGTCCACACATGGCCTGCCTGTTATTTTATTTACCACTTCTGTCTGCTCCTCTTTCCCGCACTAGGCACTTGTCCCAGTCACAGTTTTAGAAAGCCCTCAAGCTACCCCTAGGCAAAATGAGTAAAAAATGTTGCTGGAGAGTTTCTTTGAAAAGGAAAAAACCAATGATGAGACAGCAGAAGATTCTAAGACTGCCAACAAAAAGAAAGCTTCATTTAAAAGAAAATACCAAGAGTCCTACTTAAATTATGGGTTCATTGCAGCAGGTGATTCACATTCTCCAAGCCTTTTTTGTATAATATGTGGCAACCAGCTATCCAACGAAGCAATGAAACCTTCAAAACTGCTTCACCACACAGAGACCAAGCACCCTGCATTAAAAGACAAGCATTTGGAGTTTTTCAAAAGAGAGCATCATTCTTGGTGGCTAACCGCATTGCTAAAGCTAAGAAGCCCTTTACTATTGGTGAAGAGTAGATCCTGTCTGCTGCTGATGACATTTGTTGTGAGAGGCTGCAGTTCAAAAGGTGGCACATGTTCCTCTTTCAGCTAGTATCATATCGAGACGAATTGATGAAATAGCAGAGGATACTGAGGCACAATTGTTAGAGAGGATTAATGAGTCACTGTGGTACACACTCCAGGTTCATGAGTCTACCAGTGTTGACAACAAGGCAACAATGCTTGTTTTTGTGCAATATATTTTTCAGGAGGGTGTGCATGAGGATATGTTAAGTGCACTTTTGTTGCCAACCAACACCACAGCTGCAGAAGTATTCAAGTCTTTGAATTATTACATATCAGAAAAACTGAATTGGTCATTTTGTGTTGGTATATGCACAGATGGAGCAGCTGCCATGACTGGACGGCTTTCTGGTTTCACTACTTGGGTCAAGGAGCTCGCTTCTGAATGTGAGTCTGCACTGTGTCATCCATAGAGAAATGCTGGCTCACCTGAACTTAATGTTTCACAGGATGTGATTAAAATTATCAACCACATTAAAGTACATGCCCTTAACTTGTGTCTCTTTGCACAGCTCTGTGAGGAGATGGACACAGAGCACACACATCTTCTATTATACACAGAAGTGAGATGGCTTTCTAAAGCTAGATCACTGGCCAGAGTTTTTGAGTTACGAGAGCTGCTCCAGAGATTTCTTTTAGAAAAACAGTCACCATTGACAGCGCATTTCAGTGACAGAGAATGGGTCACAAAACTTGCTTACTTTTGTGATATATTCAACCTGCTCAACAAACCCAATCTGTCACTTCAGGGGAGAATGACAACTGTGTTCAAGTCAGCAGATAAAGTGGCTGCATTCAAAGCTAAACTGGAGTTATTGGGGCGACAAGTGAACATTGGAATTTTTGACATGTTTCAAACATTAGCAGAGATTTTGAAAGACTAAGCCAGGGCCTTCTTTCTCCCAGCTGGTGCATGATCACCTATCTCAGCTTACAAAAGAGTTTGAGCATTACTTCCCAACCAGAAAAGACCCCTGAACTGGGAAGGAATGGATCCACAACCCATTTGTGAGTAAGCCAGGTGAATCAACTTTGTCTGTGCTAGAAGAGGATCAACTGCTTGAGATTGCAAATGACGGTGGCCTTAAATGTATATTTGAGACAACTTCAAATCTCCATAAATTCTGGATTAAAGTCAAGGCAGAATATCCTGAGATTGCCACAAAAGCACTGAAAAGCCTACTTCCATTTCCAACATAGTATCTTTGTGAAGCAGGGTTTTCTGCAGTAACAGCAACCAAAATGAGGCTATGGAGTACACTGGACATAAGCAATACACTTCAGGTGTCACTGCCTCCCATCACCCCCAGATGGGACTGTCTAGTTGTAGGAAAACAAGCTCAGGGCTCCCACTGATCCTGCATTATGGTGAGTTGTATAATTATTAGATATTACAATGTAATAAAAGAAATAAAGTGCACAATAAATGTAATGCACTGGAATCATCCCCAAACCATTCGCCCCTCCCCCAGGTCCATGAAAAAATTGTCTTCCACAAAACCAGTCCCTGGTGCAAAAAAGATTGGGGACTGCTGCCTTACCCCCCCCCCAAGCCCAAAACACAAATCTCAAATAATCCTACTTTCATTACATTGTTCCCAAACCCTACCTTCATTTAGAACTAAAACACTTCCTCCCTTTTCATAATTTGGGGGGTGGGGGTTGAGCCAAGTTTGCCTTGCTCCCTGTCCTGTAGGTGCAGCATCCTCTTTGGCAGCCCAGGATCCTAATGAAATTATTTATTTATTTATTTAGGTAGCATAAGAAAGATGAATGCCTTCCATAGCCATGTTCTGCACTTTTTGTAGATGGAACAAAAGCACAAATCTTGAAAAAGTTGAGGCATTCTGGTGCTGCCAGGAGACCTTGCTGAGGCCAGAACTAGTCACATGCATTCTTTATCCCAATGGGTATGTTATTATAGCATGTCTAACAAAGTGGTTGTTGAAATCAACATTTATTTTAACCTTACCATAAGTAGGTGTGCCATCCAAATCTTAATTCATGGCCCTCCAGATCAAGTAACCTTTTGTTTTGGAGAGTCGCCCACTCTTTAAGCCAGACCAAACAACAAGCATCAAAGTACAATTTCAAATCTGGTAAACCCAAACCTACTCTTTCTTTAGCATCTAGCAGTAATTTATACCTAAGTCTTGTTTTTTTCTCTTGCCATAGGAACTTAGAAAGTTACTCGGTTATACCGTAAGTATTGGTAAAGTCTGAAATAGAAATAACATCTTCAGTAAAACATTCAGCTTAATTACAGAGATTCTACGCAATAAAGATAGTTGCAATTCATTCAATCGTAATAGGTCTTTGATATCATTCCACAGAGGCACAAAATTGTTTTGAAACAGTTTAGAACTTGTGTTTGTCAGTGTAACCCCAAGGTATTTCACCTTTTTCTCCACCATGAAGCGCAACATTTTGGTCAATATTTCATAGTCCTGAGAGGTCATATCTTTGACAAGCATTGTTGTTTTCTGTTTATTTATTTTGAAGCCTGCTAAAGCTCCAAAGTCATTTAGTTTCTTCATCAAGTGTTCTATGCCAGCTTTTGAGCCTTGCAAAATTGTCTAATATCATCTAATATCCCTATTCAAAACTTCCAGCACCAATATAAACAACAAAGGAGATAAGGGGCATCCTTGCCTTGTACCCTTTTGAATTTCACATGGTTTAGTTAAGTCTTCATTAATAATAATCTTTGCTTGCTGTGAAGTATAAATTGCTTTAACCCAGGGGTCTTCAAACTTGGCCCTTTTATGACTTGTGGACTTCAACTCCCAGAATTCTTCAGCCAGCATGCCTGGCTGAGGAATTCTGGGAGTTGAAGTCCACAAGTCATAAAAGGGCCAAGTTTGAAGACCCCTGCTTTAACCCCTTGAATAAATTTTTCCCCAAAATTCATTTCTTCCTGGACTTTAAAAATAAAAACCCAATTTAAATTGTGGCAGGCTTTCTCTACATCCAGAAATATTAGAGCTGCCTGTTTCTCATTATGGTATTGTAAGTATGCAATAATATTCAAAACAGTCCTCACATTGTCACTTAACTGTCTTTTTGGCAAAAAGCCAGATTGATCATGGATATACAACTGTAAAACCTTCAATCATTCTGCCAATATTGCAGCAAAAAGTTTATAATCATTATTTAGTAATGAAATTGGTCTATAGTTTTTTATCCTCAGGACAACCTGACCCTCCTTTGGTAATCATGTTCCCCATCTTGTCAGGGGAGCTGAAGCGGCATTGGAGCCTCAGTGCTGCCCCATCTTGACCCCAATTGTCTACACTTGTCTTTCTAGAAGCCTTAATAATACTGTGCAAGTTGCCACCAAGGACACTTTCACACATCAAGCAATGTACAGTCTGTTCAGCATTTGTAACTCTTTAAATATTTTGTATACAACCCAAATTAGAAACTAGTTCTGCCTTGGAAAGGAGTAACTGGAACATCTTGTGTTTGAAGTCTACAAACCATGTAAAGATGTCCCTGATTATCAGGAAGGGAGGGGGGCAGGATATTAATTCCTCATTGCCTTATACCAAATTGTATAGCTTCTGTAAAATAGTACTTTGGTATTCTCATTTACAAATTTCCCACACTTACTGAAATGGAAGATATAAGATGGGCTTTATAGTCCTGAGAAAAGGATCACAAATGCATGAAGGAGCCTGAACATATTTGTATGTATATATGTGTGTAGTAGAACTGAAAAGGAACAGCTTCTACACACTACCTGAAATGAGTGGAACTGCTCATTCATTTCAGTGGGCTTGCACAAAACTTCCTGCTTAACTTCATCTTAGAGCATATGTATTTATAGGTATAGTTCTTTCAACTGTGCACAAATATCCTATGCATACAAAGTGTAAAACCCATCTGCACTTCGCACAAGTTTGTTCTACATACATGCACAGCCTCCTACCAGAGTCTCAAATGGTAAGCAGATTAGAGGGAGAGGGAAATGCATTTGTTTTAGTTTATTTGACTTGGCTAATTATTATACTACTTTAGCTGATGTGTTTGGTTGTCCCTGTGGGGCTCCGAAAGGAGTGAGAGATGATCCTATCCAATCAGAAACATTTGTGTGATTTCAGCTTAGCACCCAGTGTCGTCATTGTAAAGTTATGGGCTCTTCAGTGTTCTTGCCTAGCAGGCTGAAGTCATCTGGCTAAATTCTGTATTCCCTTAAATAATTTGAGAATCTAGGCTCTTGGTTTCTTTTCTAAAGGTGGAAAGGCAACTTGAGGTATTTAAAATTAAGGAAATTATTTTTCATCTTTTGAGACCATGAGACTTTGGATGATGATCTGGTTGGCATTCCTATGATAGCTGCTTGTTAGATGGCAATGAAGGTTAGTGTGTGAATGAACTAGCACAGATTATCACTTCATCTTGAATGTACAACACTAGATTAATTCAGACTCCCTCTGTAGTTTCAACTGAATTATGATTAAAGTAATAGCATCAGTTTGTAAAACAACCAGATTCATTTGGTTGTATCTTACAAAGAAGAAACAAGTGCTACCCCGCTTTCACTGGAATTAACCGGTACTCAGTTGGTAACTCTATAACATTATAGCCAAAGTAAACCTTTCCAGCCAGGCCAACACCACTGCATCAGCTATGAAGAATGAATGCATTTTGCACCCCCTTAACACTTTTAAAATGGTACAGGTAGTCCTCAATTTACAACCACAATTGGGACTGAAATTTCTGTTGCTAAGTGAATCATGCAATTGTTAAGTGAATCCAACTTCCCCTATTGACTTTTCTTACCAGAAGCCATCTGACAAGATCATGCCAAACCATTCTTATTTCATTATTTGACAAAGTGACTAAATTAGTAGACCAGCAAAATGTTGTGGACATAGTATAGTTAGACTTCAGCAAGGCATCTGACAAGGTAGACCACAACCTACTTCTTGGTAAGCTAGAAAAATGTGGGATAGACAGCATCACCACCAGATGGATTTGTAACTGGCTGACAAACCTTACTCGAGTCGTCCTTAATGGTACTACATCTGCATGGAAGTAAGTAAGCATTGGGGTACCACAAGGTTCTGTCTTGAGCCCAGTACTCTTCAATATCTTTTTTTTCTTTGTACCAGAGATTTATATATGCAAGTCACTCTGCAGGAAAGCTGCTAATGCAGAAAGGAGGCCTCTGACCTTACTCCTGTGTGCCCATTTTTCTACAGAGGGCACTGTGCCCCATCTTATGACAGCTGGGGCAGGAAAGTACATAGGCTGCTGCCTAGGTCATAACCTATCCTTAAAGGAATATGAAGATCTCAGGGTATAAATCCCTCCCACAATACTTCGCCACCATAGGTATCATTCTCCCCATCATGCCATGCTCACATTTTGCCCAAAGTTCAGTACAAGGAAAACAGTATCTCCCCCACCTCTTTTGTATGCCATGCCATTTCTATGGGTGTGGGAGCCACCCTTCCTGAAGAAGCAAAATCCTTTGCAACCTATAGTATAGAAGGTGTTGGTTCTTAGAGCACAATGCCCCAAATCCCTCCATCCATGTGGGGCACTTAATGACTGTGACAATTTGTGGGTAAGAAGATATTTTTTCACATTGTAGGCCTATTCATATGGGGGGGGGAGATTATTCCCACACCTCCTCTCAGTGTTTCTTTGCTAAGTACATACATCATATAGTTGTGTAAATGAAATCCCACTATCTCTTCTTCACCACCACCCCAGCCAGTCTTTCTGAAAGGTTTTTTTTTATTTTGAATCCAGATCATCAAAGATTATGGGAAAATAGAAAGGTGTTTCCAATAAGGAAGCAACTTTATACTTAACTTTATACTTAAGCCCCAATATACTATGCATCGTGGTTTTCCACTGGCAGTCCAGTGCAGGGGAAGAAACTGTGAGCAGGGAGTGAATGTACATTTGGGAGATGGGGTTTTCAGTATGTTTCTGAAGGGGGGGTTGGGTGGGGGGGTGAGTTCAGAGAGAAGGAAAAACCAGGTAGGGAAATGGTTCCCCCTGGTCCCCCCCCCTTTTCCCTTCTCTCCCTTGCTTGTCTCTTTTCTGTTTTTCTTCCCTTTTTTGCATCTGGAAAGCAGGAAGCTGCTGATGTAAAAAATACGACAATCAAAATTTGTCTGTGATGTGTGATTTTGAAGAATAATAACCCTAAAATGTCTGTGGTGGGGGAAAAAAACTAACCTTTTTGTGTTTTTGGTCAGGATTTTAAAGAAAGATATTTTTATGGTAATTGTTGCTTGTCTATTTTACTATATATTTATGTAATAAATATGATTAAAAAAACAAACCTACCCTAAAACAAAGACAAAAAAACCCTCACAGCCCCAACTGACTTTTGGTGTCTCATTTCTGGCGAGTGGTGACTGGTATAACATCCTTTTAACTGCCAAAACTGAGTACAGGGTTGGACTGAAATCTGTTCTACAATTGTTCTCTTCTACCATTTTACTCATCAAGTCTGTCTTAACATGTAAAACCTCAGTTGCACTACACACAAAAAATTCACCAAGCATTCAGGCCATGGGGGAAGAGGCCAACTGCAGAAAATGAACACCTCGGTTGTCTTGTTTTATTTAAAATTAGTCCAAGGATGGGCAGTTTTCTTTTTGCTAGGCAGGAGTATTTCAAAGGGAATCTAGTTGTTTCCCTTGCATCTCAGCTAACGGTATTATTTCAAATACCCTTCAACTTGCCTAGAAGTAGCACCTATTGCAAAGGGACTCATAGGTCTCCTATACCAGAAGGGGAAACCTTTTCTAAACAAAAAATGAAAATCTTAAGCCTCAAAGGAACCAATAAGGCAGGTGAGTCTGTTCACCTTCCACTGGTTTCTGCAGGACTTTAGACAACACCTCCCTCTCTAGAGAAAATAAGTGGGGCTCCAGTTACCCACCTATGTTTAAGGCTTCCTTTCCTTCTGGCAGGAGCAGTGGTGGGATTCAGCTGGTTCGCACCGGTTCGGTAGAACTGGTAGCTAAATTTTGTTGAGTTCAGAGAATCGGCTGAACCCATGCTGCTTCTGGAAGTCCGTTCTAGGCCTCAGAGGCCTGGATGAGGTCTCCCAGGCCTAGAACAGCCCACCAGAAGTGTGTGGATATCACTTCCAGAAGTCCATTCTAGGCCTGGTGGAGGCCTCCTTGGCCTAGAACGGCCCGCCGGAAGTGTGTTCTAGGCCTCGAAGGCCCAGGCCTGCATCCACACAGAGAACTGGATGTTCAGGTATTTGAATCCTACCACTGGGCAGGAGGCATAGGCTCATGCCACACCTGGTCCCAATCCCCACAGTAGTTTCAACTTGGGTGAGCAAGAAGTGAATAAGTGAGGAACACAACCATCCAGACAGTTTGCTTTCAATGTATTTTTCTCCTGTAGTTGGCACCACAGCCAGGAAGAGAGACATTCTCTTCATATAGTTCCAATATATACAGATATATTTACAAAGGTGGTTGCACTTTTTTTGAGCAGCCAGGAGTAGCAGCTGCTACACCTGCATAAATAGCCAGGTGTAGGCCCAAAATAGTCTGGTTAGTGCAAGGATGCAGGGAGAATTGGTCAGGATCCTGAGCTCACAGCATTTCTGCCTGCTCTCTCTTCTACTGAGCATCAATGCAGAAGGAGAGCAGCTTTTCAGACTGCATGCTAAGGGTATGCAGATCAGGCAGTTCCAAGAGCAGCTTAGTAAAGCGGGATGTTTCCTGGGGGTAATTCTTGAGGATGTGGACTCGCAACACCTGGATCAGTGTTTCCTGTAGGTGTTCCACTGACGCTGGGTTCTTGATGCCCAAGCGTTCTGCACGGAGAGGGGCACACAGTAAGTATTATGAAGCAGCAGCCTAGGCTGCAAATATTGCAGTTTGGACTCTGTTTTTATGTATCAGAAATGTCCAGCCTCCCTCCAGGTCGCAATGGTACCCAACTGTAAGAGAAAAACCATTCCAAAGATGAACTGCAAATTGCAATCATTGAAACACAGCTGTTTATTATTTCTAAAGAACTGTCACTACATCTTACGTCACAAGGAATGAAGGTTGTGTCCCCAAGGACATAACACTGCTAAGGTTTAAAAATGATGGGGAGGTTGCAATATCGAAGAATATGGAGAATTGCAGTTACTCTTACAAGGTTTGTAGTATTTGAAAGGTATGGGCTAAAAGATTTGCATGAGAGAGCTGGGGATTATATTTGGGAAGTGAAGAATCACAGATCTGGAGGTATGAAAGCCATGGGCGAGGGCAGCAAATGAATGGGAGCAACCTATGCTGGGGAAAAGATACAATCAAAAAGTTTGTATGCTAGGACTGGAATTCCCACTAATCTAGGTCAGTGGGTACTCATCTGCAGGGATCAGCACCACTGCTGTGAAGAGACCTAATTCTTCAGATAGTTGCAAGGCACTAAGCTTCTCACTGAACTCAACCATGGGTTTTAGCAAGTCATCCATGCCCATCCCCCACAACTCTTCAAGGCTGTACTTGGTATGACCCATGAAAGCTACAGTCTGTTCCTTGACATTGAAAAGGGAGGCAAACCAAACCATTAGCACGTGGGGTTGGAGAGAAAAGATAAAGAGCTATCAGAACATAAATCTGCTTCCACAAAAATGTGTCAAAAGCATTTTGTTATGTTTGGTGTTCGGTGAGGCATCGACAAGGCAGTAGGTGAACAAACAGCTCTTTATTGCAGGTTTAAAACAGAAGCCTGGATAACTGTAGCTCCACCCCTATTTATACACTCAACAACTAGGTGGCAGCCAATAGGATTCAAATATTAGTTCCTGCTTTAACACAAGATAATTAGCATGTAGACAGCAAGTCTGGCTCTTAACTGACAGAGTCTTATGACTGTTTTTTCAACAAACAATTCCAAATACTTTACCTCAATACATTACACCCCTTTCCCCTAGATCGTTCATAAGGTCATATGTTGAACATAGTCCCTTAAATACGTTGGTGGCCTTTTTGCCTGTTCCGAATGACTCGAAACTGCTGGAGGCCCCTGGTCTGTCAGCTCACCTGCCAGGCTTGGAAGACCAGGGCTATGGGACCCATCCATCACGGGTAGACTTGATTCTCTGTGGCTGGGCTGTCCTGGTAGGCCCGAGCCAGTGTCCACAGGTGGAACAGAGTCCACCAGTCCTGGGCATTGTCCATTGGTTGTGGTATCAGTGGTTGGGACTGACTCACCAGACACTTGAGTTTCGTCCCTTAGTTTGAGAGCTCTGCCCTCGCTGGCAGAATCTGATGCACTACTGCACTCATGCTGCTCCTGAGTTTGACTGTCACTAGAGTCATGAGTTACTGGCTGGTTTGCCAACCTCTGCCGCAGTTGGTCGATGTGCCTGTGTAGCATGCGACCATCTTCCAGGACCACTTCGTACAAAAGTGGTCCAGTCACCTTACAAACCACAGCTACTACCCACAATGCCCCTTGCCCGTAGTTCCTCGCCCAGACCGGGTCGCCAACTTGCAAGTGCCGTGGTGCCTTTGGCTGTGTTGCTTGTGAGGCAACTCTATCTGGATGTAGGCGATCCAGCTATGTGATCAAGCGCTGGCCCCATCTTAATTCTGTTGGGCTTCTGCCCATGGAAGTGCATGGGGTTCTGCATTGGCATAGTAGGAAATCTGCCATTCTGTGTTGTCAGTTACCTGTGACTATCCACTTTAAGGACTCCGTTGTTCGGACCATGCGCTCCACTTGGCCGTTCGAAGCCGGGTGGAAAGGGACCGATGTGCCGTGTCTGATCATATTTGCCCTTAAAAAATACTGAAATTCTGAAGCAGTAAATTGAGCCCCATTGTCTGAGAGAATCACGTCAGGTAACCTGTGTGTGGCAAAGATCATGTGCAGCTCCTGGATGGTCCTGGCAGTAGTCATAGTGGGGACAGGTGCGACCTGTAACCACTTGGAGTGACTGTCCACCACAATGAGGAAGAGTTGTCCCTGGAAAGGCCCTGTATAATCGATGTGAATCCTGGACCAGGGTGTGTGTGTGGTTTTCCATCTATGGACTGGGGCATGGGGCATCTCTGGCCTAGATTGCTGGCAAATGTGGCAGCTGTGTACCTGACCCTCAATATCTTTGTCCAGCCAAGGCCACCAAAGGTAGCTTCGCACGAGTGCCTTCATCTGGATTATTCCCAGATGTCCCTCATACAGAGACTCCAGGACTCTAGTCCTCAGTGAGTTCGGGACTACAACCCGACTACCCCACAAGACGCACCCCCTGTGAGCTGACAACTCGTCCTTCCTCCTACTAAAACTCTGGAAGTTAGGCCCTGGACTAGTTTCTGGCCACCCTGTGAGCACCCAGTTTAACACGCGGCTTAGCGTCGTGTCGGACGCTGTCTCCACAGCCACATCCCCTGCATTAAGGGGAGACTCAGGCAGATCCTGGATAGCCAGGATGCGCGTGGCTGGAGCGGGGTCAGGCTCTAAATGCGGCAATGGCAGTCTGCTAAGGCTGTCTGCGTGGCCCATTTCCCCACCTGGTTTATGAATCAAATTGAAATTGTATGCTGACAGAAATATTGACCACCTCAACATCCTAGGAGATATGATCTGGGGTGTTTGCTTGTTCGTTGTGAACAACCCCAGGAGTGGCTTGTGGTCTGTGAAGACCGTGAAAGGCCTGCCATACAGGTAGTCATAAAACTTCTTGACCCCTGCCACTATGGCCAAGGCCTCTATCTATTTGAGCGTAATTATGCTCTGCAGAGGACAAGGTCCTCGAGTAATAGGCTATTGGAGCTTCCCTTCCATCAGTCATTACATGACTCAACACAGCCCCAACCCCATATGGTGACGCATCACAAGTGATGCAGACAGGCAGCTTTTCGTTAAAATGCATCAAAACGGAATTTGAAGACAGCAGTGATTTGACTGCTGAGAAGCTCCTCTTGTGGACGCTGGTCCACTTCCATTGTGCATATTTGTCCAAGAGCCGGTGTAACGGCTCTGCCACTGCGGCCTTGTGAGGTTGGAAGGCATGATAAAAATTGAGCAGTCCTAGGAACGCTTGGATCTCCCCCTTTGATTTTGGACTGGGGGCCTGCTGAATTGCTTTGAGCTTGGATTCAGCAGGATGAATGCCTTGGGCATCTATATGGAAACCGAGGAACTCAGTTGAAGCTACCCCAATCTTACATTTCTTCAGCTTCAGCTTCGTGGAAGCACTGAAGGACAGCCTTGAGCCGTTCTACCAATTTCTCGACTGATTCCCCAGCTATGAGAACATCATCGAAATATGGGCACACGCCTGGAATACCCTTGAGCATGCGCTCCATCACTCCCTGGAAGAGGCCTGGGGCAACACTGACACCGAATTGTAGGCACTTAACCTTGAAAGCTCCCCTGTGAGTAACTATGGTTTGAGCTTCCGCCGTGGCATCATCCACCGGCAGTTACTGATAGGCTTGAGCCAAATCTAACTTGGCAAAGATGCAACCTCCCTGTAGTGACGCCAAAATGTGGCTGACTACAGGCACCGGATATGCATGTTGTTGGAGTGCTCTATTGATAGTGCACTTGTAATTTGTACATATCTGCACTTCTCCGTTGGCCTTAAGTGCCATGACTATGGGGGTTTCCCATTGACTGCTATCCACAAACTGAAGGATGCCTTGCTGCACCAGCTTATCCAGCTCTGCATCGATCTTCTGCTTGAGGATGAAGGGCACTCTATGTGGCTTGATCCGTATTGGAGTTATGGCAGGATCAAGCCAAAGAGCTATGGGAGGACCTTTATATTTCCCTAAGTGAGGGCTAAAAATGTCAGCAAACTCAGCAAACTGCCGCTAAGTCCACTGCTTGTGTGCTGTTTATTCCAGTTACATGGATTCCCAATGCATCAAACCAATCAAGCCCAATGAGGCTTGTGCGGTTGCCCTCAACTACTACGACTTCCAGGGGGCCCTCAAATCCCTTGAATTGCACCCAGAGTGAAGCTTCCCCCTTGACTGTTACTTGGGAGTTTTGGAAATCCGTTAAGACAAGGTTCGATGGCTTGAGCTTAACCCTTTTGCCGCTGCAACTACAAATGTGTTTGAAGGTTCCCTGGGAAATTATGGATAATGCGGATCCCGTATCTAGTTCCATGTTGCATGGAACTCCCTGCAGCTTAACTTTGAGCTGCAGTTTTTCCTTAAGAGGGTGATGGGCACCTGTTTTAAGTACACTCCTCCTAGTGGCACAATAGCCCACCCTGTGTTGCCCCGGGGCCCCGGTACCTTTCCGGGGAAACTCTTCTGGTGGACTCACTCTCCGACAACCCTGACAGACTGCGGCAATGTGGCCTTGTTTGCCACATGCCCGGCACGTTGTGGTGCGGAACCGGCACTCCGCGCATTTGTGTCGGCCTCCATACCCCACACATTGAGAGAAGGGAACTGCCTTGTCAAGTGGGCATGGTGGCCTTCTTTCTGGAGGCTGCTGTAAGCGATCGACCTCTTGATCCAATTCAGAGTCTTTGAGCCTCTCAGTGCCCTCCTGGTGGACGGCCTCTGTGCAGGGAATGCTCCTGGAGAGCCATAAGGCCTTGACGGCTCCCCCGGCAGCTTCTTCAGCTGTGATTTCTCTTAGGGCCTCTTGAAATGAAATAGTCTCTTTGGCGAACAATTTCTGTTGGAGATCCCTGCTTGTTAACCCACACACTAAGTGGTCTCGCAGCCTCTCTTCAAGATCTTGGAACTCGCAGGGTCGGGCCACTTGACGAAGGGCAGCAATGAATTCGGCAGCCGATTCGCCCAGTTGTTGGTCTCTTCTTTCGAAGGCGTGCCTCCAGGTGATGACCGATAGCTTCGGCTCAAAGTGTTCTTTGAGCATTCTCTTAAGTCTGGAATAAGTAACAGATTCAAGTGGTGCCGGAACTATTAAGTTTTCGGCGATCTCGAACATCACCTGGCCACAAACGCACAGCAGTGTTGCAGCCTTCAAGCCGTCCTCACAAACTTGGTTGACTCTAAAGTAATTCTTGACTCTCACGACGTACGAGCTCCACCTCTCTGGATGTGCGACGTCGAATTCTGAGAGTTTCCCGAGTTTGGCCATGGTGAGTTGCTTCCGTTGTTTTCGGCCTCACAATGCCTTGTGTTGCCAAGGCTGCTTCTAATCTCCCAGGGACGGTTCCTTCGGAGTGCTCTTCCTCCAGTGTTTTCGTACTGGCAGGAATGGGGGGTGGGGACACGGTCCCAACCAAGGCATCGTTGCTTGGCTTACCCCCTTAGTGACTCAGCTCTTCAAATTTGGCAGCATATCCCACCTTCGTTGCCACTGTTATGTTTGGTGTTCGGTGAGGCATCGGCAAGGCAGTAGGTGAACAAACAGCTCTTTATTGCAGGTTTAAAACAGAAGCCTGGATAACTGTAGCTCCACCCCTATTTATACACTCAACAACTAGGTGGCAGCCAATAGGATTCAAATATTAGTTCCTGCTTTAACACAAGATAATTAGCATGTAGACAGCAAGTCTGGCTCTTAACTGACAGAGTCTTATGACTGTTTTTTCAACAATTCCAAATACTTTACCTCAATACATTACACGTTTTTTATTTTCTCAAAACACCAAAATGACAGAAACATCTCCAAGCATTGAAATTATAATTCCAATTTAGAGAGGATGATTATAATTACTTTATTTTGTGCCTCTCATGCCATGTCAGCACCTTCAGACTCATAAAATGCAGAATCTACTGTATGATTCACTTGATGTCCACTTAAATAAAAAGTCCATCAATATGGGCATTTAAGAAGAATGGAGACATACACTCGGAGACAACCTAGGAAAGATTCCATGGACGAAAATTCTAAAGGGGAAAACAACTCAAGAAGCGTGGACTTTTTTTTCTTTTTTTTGAATATCTTTTTAGTGGGAGTGTTCTCTGCCTCCCCCAATTTTTTTTACTATTATTGATTTTGTTCTCCTCTTGCTGACCTTTTTTTTTCTTGGATGTTTTTTGGGTTCTTTTTTCATCCCCCTTATTGGATTTATTTTCTCCTTTTTAAATTTTGTCTGATCTCCCCTCCTAGTAATAGGAGTTTTCTTTTATTTTCTTTTTTTTTTTTGATTACAACTGGCCATCGGGCCACCTGGTGGATTATAATATAACACAGCAATTGAAAGACAAGTGCCTCAAATTTGACTAAATTGGGGAGAAAAGGATCCTCTGCTCCTGCTTCGACCTCAGTGAGCCCAGTTCCTCAAAAATATATTACTACACTCCTACAACAAGAAAAAGTGGAAGCTCAACAAAAGGACACCCAGGTGATACTACAAGCAATTGCAGCCCAGGTGGCATCTTCAAATAAAAACTATGAAGACCTGAAAACGGACCTTGATAAAAACTACGAAGATTTGAAAAATGATCTTGTTAAAATGAACCAAAAAATGGAAACCTTCCAACAGGCGATTACAGATAACCAACAAAGAATACAAAAAATAGAAGACAAGTCAGTGGAAGTTGACCAGAAATTAGAATCCCTACAAGACGAGAATCAAAGATTGGTGCAAACAAATGCAAAACTGGAAGATTGTTTGGCTGTGATTGAGATGGAAAGAGCATCGTATTTCTTAAGATTTCAAAATGTAATAGAAGACAAGGACGAGAATTTGTTAGACTTGATGATTGAGTTACTTGCAGAGTTACCTGGAATGGGAAAGCCCCAAATGAATGGAGAAATAGATCAGGTCTTTAGAGTCAATTCAAGCTATCCCAGAAGAAACAGAGTTCCCAGGGAAGTCCACGTAAGATTCCTCAAAAGATCTACACGAGATGAGATTTTGAGAATAATAAGAAACCAACAACTAAAATACAAAGAAAAAGAATTAGTAGTACTTAAACAAATTCCTAGAAGGATAAGAGAAGCTCGAAGAGATTACCAATTCTTTTTTTTAAAATATATTTTATTAGATTTTATATGGGTAGGGAAAAGGTAGGGTCGGTGCGGGTACAGGAAAATCGGGATAAAGGGGACAAGGTGTGTATAACTACAGTAAATACGTAATTCAGCGAACAAGCTGTCGTCCGGGTCTTCATATTAAGTATTATTGTTTATATAATACTAGACATTTATAAGAATAAATCGGTATAGTTACAACTGACATTTGGTAAAACACTAATATTCCTTTAAATAATTAACATAGTTGATAGCATAACAACTATTTCCAATCATCAACCTTAATACTTAATATAATAAAACTCTAAAATCTCTTCTTATTCTAACGTGTTTCAACCCACTGATAAAATTTTCCCCAGGTTTTATAAAAGATTGAATCTTCTTTCTCCTTCATCTCTAACGTTAATCTGTCCATTTCTGCACAATCTAGGATTTTTAAAATTATAATCTGGTCTGATGGTAGGTTTTCATTTTTCCAAAATTGGGCAAATACTATTCTTGTAGCTGTTAATACATGTAATATTAAATAATCATTTTCTTTGCCATAGTTAGGTCTTAATATACCTAACAGGAACAGCTCCAGTTTAAATTCTATCTGGATTTTCATCATCTTTTCTAACCATCTATGAATCTTAGACCAATATTTTTTTGCAATAGAACATGTCCACCAGGCATGATAATAAGTACCCGGTTTTTGCTTACATTTCCAACATGTATCTGATAAATTTTTAAACATTTTCGCTAAGTGAACTGGTGTCATATGCCATCTATAAAACATTTTATATAAGTTTTCTTTGTATGTTACTGCTTTAGTAAGTTTAATATTTTTATCCCACAGTTTTTGCCAGTCTTCTAATTCTATAGAATATCCAAAGTTCTTTGCCCATACTATCATTGTCTCTTTTACTTGTTCTTCTTCCATCTTCCAATTTAATAAGTATTTATAAAGCTTCTTAATCAAATGTTCATCTGTTTTTAAAAGTATTTTATCAAGTGGAGTCAGCTCTTTGTAAAATCCCATTATTTTTATGTCTTTTTCATATCTTGTTTGAATTTGCAAATAGGACCACCATGTTAAGTCAATACCTTGTTGTTGAAGGGTTTGCCTGTCTTTGAGTTTTCCGTCCTTGTCCAAAATATCTTTATAACTAACAAGTTTATCATAATTAATCAAATTTGGGTAAGCAAATGCTTCCATCGTTGAAAGCCACTCAGGAATTTTCATATACATTTTGTGTCTAACTTTCTCCCATTCAGAAAGTAAAACATTTCTTATAGCATGGTTTTGAAAGTACTTATGTATTTTAGCTTTCTTGTACCATAAAAAGGCATGCCAGCCTAGTTGAAGGTCATATCCCTCTAAATAGAGAATTCACTTATTTCTCAGAGTAATCCATTCTTTAAGTCAAAGCAAAATAGCTGCTTGATAATAAAGTCTCCAATCCCGAAGTCCAAAACCCTCTCTATCTTTCGAGTCTTGTAGAAGTTTACATTTAATTCTTGCTTTCTTTCTTTGCCATATAAATCTTAATATCATTGCGTTTAAATCGTCAAAAAATTTCTTACCCAGCTTTACAGGAACTGTTTGAAATAAAAAAATTAGCTTTGGTAAAATGTTCATTGTAACAGTCGCTATTCTTCCTAACAATGATAGTTGGAGATTTTCCCATTTTCCCAGGTCGATTTTTATTTGTTTTATTAGTCTCTCATAGTTATCTTCTTTTAGTAATGTATATTTCGTCATATGATAGATACCTAAATATTTAAGTTTTTTTACTATTTGAAGATTTGTCTTTTTGGCGAGTTGAGTTTTCTGTTTATCAGTTAAATTTTTTGTTAACACTTTAGTTTTTTCCCTATTTATTTTCAGTCCAGCCACTTCTCCAAATTTCTCAATTTTCTGCAAAAGTTTAGGGGCTGTTTCCAAAGGCTCCTCTAAGATAAAGACCAGATCGTTCGCAAAAGCCTGTAATTTATATTTCTGGTCTTTAATATCAAGTTCTTTAATTTCTATGTCTTGCCTGATGTTTTCTAGTCAATACCTACAGAGTAAAAATAAATAGCAGGAGGGAGAGTGGACATCCCTGTCTCGTGCCTTTTTTTAATATCAAAGCTCTCTGTATAATCTCCATTTATAAGTATCCTTGCTGATTGTTTCTTGTAGATCGCTTGGATTGCTTTAATAAAGTTTTCACCAAAGTCCATTTCCTGTAGTTGTTGAAACATAAATTGCCAATTTAAATTATCAAATGCTTTTTGTGCATCAAGAAATATGAGCGCCATCTGGTTCCCTGGATGATTTTCATAATACTCCAAAATATTTAAAATAATCCTTAAGTTGTTCTTTATCTGTCTATTAGGAAGAAAGCCATTTTGGTCTGGGTGAATAAATTCTATTAAAAAACTTTTCATTCTTTCTGCCAAAATTGCAGCAAAGATTTTATAATCCACATTTAGTAATGATATTGGCCTGTAGTTTTTAATTTGTGTAGGATCTGTATCTTCTTTAGGTATCAAGGTAATATTAGCTTCAGTCCATGAGTTTTGTCTGTATAAAAGTTTCATTACACAAGTCCTTCAGAAAAGGAGTCACAGTATCTTGTAAAGCTACATAAAATTCTGTAGGTAGTCTGTCCGGCCCCGGTGTCTTATCTTTCTTTTGTCTTTTAATTGCCTCTATGATCTCCATCATTGATATCTTCTCATTTAACCTCTGTTGCATATTTTCTGATATTTTTGGAAGATTTGCTTTTTTTAAATAGTCCTGAATTGCCTCTTCAGAGATCATCTCAGCCTTACAAAGTAGCTCATAAAAGGCCTTAGTGATTTTGTTAATACCATCATTATGACAGTGTATTTCACCCTTTTCATCCAGTAATTTACTTATTGATCTTTTTTCTCTTTCTTTTTTCAGTCTATATGCAAGCCATCTACCCGGTTTATTAGCATTTTCAAAACAGTTCTGTTTGGCTCGTTTAATCTGTTGTGCCATAGTATCAGTCTCAAGTAGATTTAATTTATGTTTTATTAAGTCCATTTGTATCTTCAATTTTTTCTTTTGTGGATCAGTTTGTAACTCCAGCTCCAATATACCAAGCTGTTTTTTCAATTTGGACTGTGTGATTCTCTTTTCTTTGTTCTTTTTATCAACCTAGGTTATAGCTAAACCTCTAAAGTATGCTTTTGCCGTGTCCCAAACATTTTAAATAGAAGTATCTTCCTTTTTATTGATCTTAAAAAAAATTCCATTTCTTTTGTTGCTAATTGTAAAAATTCTTTTTCCTTCAAAATAGATTTATTCAGAGACCATCTCAATCTTTTCTTAGATCCTTTCCATGTCATTTTAATTGGGTTATGGTCTGCCCAAATATTTGATTCTATTTCAACTTCCTGTATCATAGTCTTCAAGTCATGGGAGATCCATATCATGTCTATTCTTGACCAAGATTTATGCCTGTTAGAGTAAAAAGTATATTGTGTCTTTCCTGGATTTCTCTCACTATATATCCTGCAAACATCTTTCATTTTTAAACAAGATTTAGGTAAAATATTACTTCCTTTCTTCCCTTGTTTATGGCTTTTGTAGTCTCGAACAGCATCCACAATTGCATTAAAGTCTCCCAATATACAAAGACTATGGTAGTTTAAGTCCACAAGTTTGTCATATAGTTGTTGAAAAAATTGCTCGTTTCTCATTGGGGGCATATATTGCCACCAACAATATTTGTTTTTGATTCCATGAAATCTCCACCATTACTATTCTTCCTTCCTCATCAGAATAAATTTGTTTTGGATTCAACTTTTCTTATATACCGGTATATATCACTATCCCTCTTTTCTTTTGTAATGCCAAAGAGAAATAAAGTTTGCCAAGTTTTGGCTGTTCTAAAATTCTAGCGTGTTGTCTCTTAATATGAGTCTCTTGTAGACAAATTATGTCCATTTTAAGTTTCTGTAGCCTATGAAATATTTTACTCCTTTTTGATGGGGAGTTGAGACCATTTATATTTATTGAGTATATTCCAATTTCCTCCATAATTTTAATTATTTCGGGATCTCAATCTTCTAGGTGAGCTTATCTGTCTCTGATCTTTAGGTCTGACATCTTCCTCTGATTGTGTCTTTTTTGGTATCTCCTCCTCTGTTTGCTTAGAAGTCTCTGCAGTAGACATTCCCTCTGATCTCTTAAATTCCATATCGCCTTTCTCCAAAAAGGCTCTGTGATTATTGAAAAATTCCTCTGCTTGAAATGGGGTGTCCAGTCTATATCTTTTCGAGTCCCAAAAAATCAGTAGCCCTTCTGGAATCAACCATCTAAAATTCACTCCTCTATCAATCAGTTTCCTTGTTAAACATTGATAATCTCTTCGTGCTTCCCTTATTTTTCTAGGAATCTGTTTAAGAACTACCAGCTCTTTATCTTTATACTTCGTAGGTTGGTCCCTTACAATTCTCAAAATTTCATCTCGTCGATTTCTTTTAAGAAATCTGACATGGACCTCCCTGGGCACTCTGTTCCTTCTTGCGTAGTTGGAGTTGACTTTAAAAACCTGATCCAATTCCTTATTCATTTGGTCCTTTTCCATTCCAAGTAAATCCACCAGTAGTCATGTGATTTATATTTGGATGCTTCGCAACTGATTCACATTTATGATGATTACAGTGTTCCAGGGTCATATGATCCCTTTTTGCAACCTTTTGACAAGCAAACTCAATGGCAGGGCTGCCAGTGGCCAAGTGCTAAGGCGGGACTTCCTTCCCTCCCTCACTCCCTCCCTCCCTCCTTCCCTGCCTCCCTCTTTCTCATGCCCACCTCCTTCTGAAGGAAGAATTTGAACCCCCCCCCCATATTTTCCCTCTTCCATATATTCATCAAACAAGGAAAAGCCTCCAGAGACAGAAAAGTGAAGCTGCTGAGGGAACTAGCTTAAAAGGGCACATTCCCCTTTAAGAATTAGCTACTGGCTAGAAAGGAAAGTTAATGAGTGCAGCCGGCACTTAAGGAAGAAAAAAATGTAGTAAGTACTACATTTGACTGACTCCACATCCTTCCACTGGCTCTTTCCCTCTCCCACTACACTTGGCTAACAGGGCTGCATACCACCTGCCACTCGTTAATGTACCACAAGTGGTATGCATACCACCGGTTGAAAAGCCCTGATCTAAGTAACTTATGAAGATATTAAAGAGTACTGTGTCTAAGACTGAGCCTTATGGTACCCCACTGCTTACTTCTCTCCATGTGGATGTAGTACCATTGAGGACTACTGGCTGAGTACAGTTTGTCAGCCAGCTACAGATCCATCTGGTGGTGATGTAGTCTATCCCACCATTTTCTAGCTTACTAAGAAGAAGGTTGTGGTCTACTTTGTCAAATGCATTACTGAAATCTACGTATACTATGTCCACAGCATTTTGCTGGTCTACTAACTTAGTCACTTTATCAAAGAATGAAATGAGATTGGTTTGGCATGATCTGTTTTTAACAAACCCATGCTGGCTACTAGTTATAACTTTGTTTGCTTCTAGATGTTGGCAGAACTGTTTTTTATCTTTTCCAGGATCTTCCCAGGTATTGATGTTAAACTGATTGGTCTATAGTTTCCTGGGTCTGTTTTTTCCCCTTTCTTGAAGATGGGAACCACATCAGCCCTTTTCCAATCCTTCCCCAGGATTTTTGAAAGATATGGTGCAATAATTCTGAGATAACATCTACCAGCTCATTCAGAACTCTGGGTTATATTTATTTATTTATTTTATTTATTTAAATCACATTTATATGCCGCCCCTCTCCAAAGACCCAGGGTGGCTCACAACAAAAAATACTACAATAATTTTAAAATTAACACATTCATACCACACACAAAATCAATACACATGCACTGATGGCGGGACACTCTTAGGGCCGTGGGGCAGAGCGCAGCTCACATGCCCCAAGCCTGTCGGCATAGATGTGTCTTCAATCCTTTCCGGAAGGCTAGGAGGGAGGAAGCAGTACGAACCTCCGAGGGAGGGTCCCGGTGATTTATATTTGTCAAGGTCAGATATGTGTTCTCTTACCATTACCATTTTCTTGCTTATTTTAATTTTTGTTTCTAGTTTTTCTTTTGCAGTAGTTTTTTGGTATGTTGGGCTATAGTTTCTTTTTGTGTGAAGACTGATGCAAAGTATGTGTTAAGCAGCTCTGCTTTTTCTCTACTGCCTGTTACTTCCTTGCCATCTTCTCTCTTTAGTGGGCCTACAGTTTCCTTGACTTTTTTCTTGTTATTAATATGTTGAAACTTTTTTTTATTATCCTTGATTTCTGTTGCAAGTCTTTGTTCATTCTGAGCCTTTGCTTTCCTCACTTCATCTTTGCATGTTCTGGCTGTCTGTTGATAATTGGCCTTAGTTATGTGTCCCTCTTTCCATTTTTTGTACTTGTCCTTTTTGTCTTTCAGTTTGTCAGAGAGAGCTTTGTGCAGCCATGCTGGTTTCTTCTTGAATTTCGTGTTTTTCTTTTTCAGTGGTATTGTGCTGGACTGGGCTTTTATGGTCATATTTTTCAGAGTTTCCCACGCTTTTTTTAAAAAATATTTTATTAGGTTTTACAAGGATAAGAAAAGGGTAGGATTGATATGGGTATTAGTTAGGGTTCGGGAGTGGGATTAGGGTAAGGGTAGGTACAAAAATGGGGTTGTCCCCAACAATAATTCCACGCTTTAGCAAGCAGACTGTCATCTGGATACAAATATTAAATAACAGTAATTAATATAATGGTAAGTAGCTATATTCAATAAGAATAGCAGTAATCATGAAAATATTAGTTAGTCGGTAAATATCATTCATCCTATTAAACTTCACAATCCTTTCTCGCTAGATTGTATTGCTAACCATTGATAAACATTTTCCTTTGTTTTAAAATAAACTGAGTCTTCTTTCTCTTTAATCTCTAGGGTTAATCTGTCCATTTCTGCACATTCTAAAATTTATACAACCCAGGATTGTATTAGCTTTTTTGGCTGCTGAAGCACACTGCTGGCTCATAGTCAAGTGATCATCCACTAGGACTCCAAGGTCCCTCTCACAGTTACTGTTTTTGAGCCAGGTTTTGCCTAATCTGTACTTATACCTTTGATGTTTCATGCCTAAATGTAAAACTTTGCTTTTCTCCACATTAAAATTCATTTTGTTGGATAGAGCCCATTGTTCAAGTTTGTCAAGATCTCTCATTTCCGCCATCTGTGCATCCTCCAAGTGAGACCCAGCCTCCCCACCCAGCTGCATCTCATCCTGAGCACGAGCAGAAGGGCCAGGCTCCTCACTGGAATGTAAGACTTGGAGCTCATCAGAGCCTTACCCCGACTCTGATGGCTCCCCAGGCCCTTCCTCCTTCTCCTCAGATTCCCTGGACTCAGCTGTCGGGATCATAGGCTGGCACGGAATCACAACACTATCCTGCACCGCAGTGCCTTTCCCCTGGGTCTGCCGATCCAGATGCGGTCGGGATGGGAATTGTTCATGAAAGGCAGTCACCAAGGCAGGAGCATGAACGGTGGTCGCATCCTCCCAGGTGAGTTCCTCGGGTCCGTAGCCTTTCCATTCGATCCGGTACTGAAAGCGACCTTTCACCCAACGGGAGTCCCGAATGCTGGCGACCTTGTACTCGGGAGCACTGTCTCCATCACGTTGTTCCGGTGGGGGAGGTTCAGCTCGGTGGAGTGGACACGCCGGTTGCTCAGGGACCAACAGAGACCAGTGAAAGACCAGATGTACCCGTAGGGAACGTGGCAGAGGTAAGCGATAGGCGACCGGATTGATGACAGCCTTGACTGGGAATGGTCCTAAATATCGGTGGTCTAACTTCTTGGCTGGCTGGGTTGACGGTAGGTTCCTGGTGGACAGCCATACCTGATATCCCACCGTTAGTGGAGGTGTATCCCGCCTCGACCAATCCACAAACCTTTTGTAGTCGGCCTTGGCCTTCTCTAACTGTCGCTGCATTAATCGATGGATTGCCTGTAACTCTGCCATGTAGTCGTTCGCTGCTGGTACCGGTGAGTCTAGCGGGGAAAGAGGGAAAAAACGGGGGTGATATCCCACATTGGCCAAGAACGGTGTCATCTGTGTGGTGTGCTGCGAGTTGTTGAACACGAACTCAGCCACTGCCAGATAGTCTGCCCAATTGTTATGCTGCTGATTGACATAGCAGCGCAGATATTGCTTGAGGATCCCAATGACCTTCTCAGTTCCTCCATCAGTTTGGGGATGATGTGCGGACGAGAGGCAGATCTTGATGTCCAACGCCTGCATCAACCCCTGCCAGAAACGGGCTGTAAATTGGGCCCCTCTATCGGACACAACCCTATCAGGGAGGCCGTGCAACCGGAACACCTGCTGGATAAACATACGACAGGTGGCGTGGGCTGACAACAAGCCACAGCATGGGATGAAATGCGCCATCTTGGTCAGCATGTCCACCATCACGAACACTGTCATGAATGTGGAAGACGGGGGTAAGTCCATCAGGAAGTCCATGGACACAGTCCCCCAGGGTCCTTTGGGTGTCAGCAAGGGCTGCAGTAGTCCAGGCGGGGCCCCGTTGCTGACTTGGCCTGCCTACACGGGATACAGGACGTGACGTAGGCCTGGACATCATGTCAGACTCGGGGCCACCATCTATCGGCTCCTGCACCACAGCAAAATACTCGATGGGGAGCACTGTCCTGGTCAGAAGCTTGTCTTCTGCTCGGGAATATTCGGGCTTCCTGGATAGAGCATCCGCTCTTTCGTTGTGACTGCTGGGTATGTACGTTACACGGAAATTGAACCTTGCAAAGAAAAGAGACCACCGAATCTGGCATTGGTTCAATTTCCGAGCAGTCTGCAGGCTTTCCAAATTCTTATGGTCCGTCCAGACCTGGATTTGACGCCACACCCCTTCCAGATGATGCCTCCAGGCCTCGAACGCCACTTTAATGGCCAATAGCTCCTTCTCCCAGATGGTATAGTTGCGCTCCACCGGATTCAGTTTCTGCGAGTAGTACATGCAAGGGAAGAGGGCACCGCTGGGCGTCGCCTGGAGTAACACCACCCCAATGGCAATGTCGGAGGCTACAAATGGCCGTTGCGGGTCAGGATGCTTCAAGATGGGCTCCTTCATGAAGGCTTCCTTCAAAGCCTGGAAAGCCTGTTGTTCTGGAGCGTCCCACTGAAACCAAGTCTTTTTCTGCAGGAGCCCAGTAAGGGGGGCTGTCATGGTAGCAAAGCCGGGGATGAAAGCCCAATAGTAGTTGGCAAACCCAAGAAGTCGCTGGACATCCTTCACACGACGTGGGGGTTGCCAACTCTGCAGAGACTCGACTTTACTTGGCTCCATGGCGATGCCCTCAGGAGAAATGCGGTGACCCAGGAAATCGATGGTCATTGGGTACAACTGGCACGTCTCCAGTTTGGCATATAGCCGATGTTCTCGGAGCCGCTGCAGGACCTGACGAAGATGCTGATGGTGCACCTCTCGCAACGGGGAGTAGATCAGGATGTCAGCCAAGTAGATCACGACAAACTGATCTATCAAGTCCCAGAAAATGTCATTCATAAAATGCTGAAACACTGCAGGGGTGTTGGTCAGGCCAAACGGCATCACCGTGTACTCGAAGTGCCCATACCGAGTACCAAACAGCGTCTTCCACTCATCACCCGACCAAACTCTGACAAGGTTGTAAGCTCCACGCAAGTTCAGTTTCGTGAAGATCTTTGCCTCCCGGAGCCGGTCCAAGAGTTCGGGGATGAGGGGCAGCGGGTATCGATTGCGCACCGTGATGGCATTTAATTTCCTGTAATCACAGCAAATCTGCAATTTGCCGGACTTCTTTTTAACAAAGAGCATGGGTGCAGACACTGGCAAGGATGAGGGCCGAATAAAACCCCGAGCCAAATTCTTGTCCAGAAAGTCCCGCAAAGCAGCCAACTCGGGGTCCGACATGGAATACAAACGCCCCACTGGGAGAGGCGCATCAGGGACTAGATCGATAGGGCAGTCATAGGGCCTCTGCGGGGGCAATTGATCCACCTCAGTCTCGTTGAACACATCAGCGTAATTTGCCAGTTCGGAGGGCAAGGAGACCCCTGGGGGACCCTCCACCTGGCTGGCACAGACATGGGTGTGGTTCACGCACTGTAAGCTGGGGAAGGTGACCAAATTCTGTGACCAATAAATCTGTGGGTCATGCGTCCAGAGCCACGCCAATCCCAAGACGACAGGGAAATGCAGGTCTGAGGTAATATAGAACTGGATGGCCTCCTCATGTGAACGGATGGCCATACCTAACGGTTACGTTGTGGCCTTAATTGGCTCAGACAGGAGCACTCAACCATCAATGGTCTCCACTAACATCAGCGGTTCCACCGGGCATTGGCGAACCGCCCATTGGGCCACAAATGCTGCATCCATAAAGTTCGTAGTGGCCCCAGAGTCAATCAATGCATGGACGGGAATCCCCTTGGGCAACCCGGTGAGAATCAGGCATGCCTCCAATATCAGATGCAGTGGAGGTCCATGGGCAGCATCTGAAGGGCGTCGCTCGGTGTTGTGGGATGCCCAATCCAAAATGCCCTTCAGGTCGGGCTCGGGCCATTTCCTGACAGAGGAGCAGGTGGCTTTCTCGGGGCAGGCTTGGTCACAGACGCCCTTTGTCGCTTCTTGGGCAGAAAGCAGCCAAATGCCCAGGGTCCCCACAGTAAAAACACAACCCCCCGAACGTTGCCTGTTCATCTCTGCCACCGATAGGTGAGGTCTGGCAGCACCTAACTCCATTGGCTCCTCCCTCTGGACCTGGGTTTCACGCACAATGGGGGACGCACAGGTCTCTGGGGTGGCACGGCAACTCCTTCGCTGCTGCAGCCGAGCATCAATCTGCAGACATAGATGGATGAGCCCATTGAGGTCTGGGGGAACATCAACATGGGCCAGCTCATCCAACATCTCCTCCGACAATCCATCCTGGAAAGCGTCCACGAGCACAGCCTCATTCCAGGCTGAATTCAGGCTCAGCAGCCGAAAATTGCTGATACAGGCCTGTAGAGGGCGTCGGCCCTGCCTCAGAGCTTTCAAACGTCAGGTAGCAGTCTGTGTCTTAATGGGGTCTTCGTACATCATCCGCATGTAATCACAAAACCCCACAAAGTTGTCGCATCAATGGACTAGGTTGGGCTAGCAGGGGTGTGCCTCAATGAGCTGCAGTAGCAGAGAGGAGGCTTATCATGAACCCCACTTTATCCCGGTCAGTGGGGAAATCAGCCACTCTCAGGCTGACAAATAGCTGGCATTGTCCCAGGAAAGCAGGAAACATATCCGAATTGCCATCAAATTTGTCAGGCATAGCAACTGGGCATTTTTTCCTGGGTTGTGGAGCAGCAGGGGCATGTGCTTGCAGCTGGGCCACTTGGGCTGATAACAAAGCCAGCTGCTGGGAGAGCTGGGCATTCTCTGCACGTAGCTGATCCATAATACTAGGGGGTGGGTGGCTGAAGGCAAACTGTTCTGTCCCAGCCTATAGCCGTCCTTGTTAAATGCACAAGGACAAAACCCCTTTTAATATTGGTAACAAACCTGCCAAATGGTCCAAAAACAAAAGCAACAAAACACAATCCAAATGGAGGAAATTGTCCACACGAAACACAATGCAAAACAAGGAATTAGTCACCGGCAATACCAACAGAACAAGATCCCATGAAGTACTTTGCAACGGTTGCCTTCAGCAACCAGCACCGCCTACACATTCCCCTTTTGTAATTCAGTCCTCAAGGCGTGGCTTCTCAGTGCCTTCTCCGGAGTCGCCCCATTGCCTCTTTCTGGTTTACTCTCCTAGCATGTCTTCATTTGTGGGTGTCTCTCATTTCCACCAGCTGTGCATCCTCCGAGTCCGACCCAGCCTCCCCACCCAGCTGCATCTCATCCTGAGCACGAGCGGAAGGGCCAGGCTCCTCACTGGAATGTAAGTCTTGGAGCTCATCAGAGCCTTCCCCCAACTCTGATGGCTCCCCAGGCCCCTCCTCCTCCTCCTCAGATTCCCCGGACTCAGCTGTCGGGATCACAGGCTGGCATGGAATCATGACAGAGAGTTGAATTAAGGTCAAGCCTGATTCTTGGGGATTTCACACACACCCATATAGAAATGCTGGGAGTTGAGTGGCATATAAACCATCATCATCTTCACAACAACACAAAGTGGCTTACCATTTCTTCCTTTCTGTTTTCTGAACACACATCTCTGGTATTTCCTAGCCATTCCCCATCCAAGTATTAACCAGGTCCAACCCTGCTTAGCTTTTAGAGAACAGTCAATGTGTGCCAGCAAGCAGAGTTCAAAGAAATTCCACAAGATTGAAATATCTGCTCTGTCCAAAAGAAACACATAGCCATCCCCAAACTCCAAACACTCCAGCAATGCTGCACAATTACACCATACAAGGGCATGATCCTGATATCTCAAGGAGGTACATCACCAGTGGAGAATGGCAACAAGCTGTCACTTCTCTCCCCTCATCATTCCTTGCCACTTTCCACCTTCACACCTTTTAGGGGCTTTCCAGGGTGAGGAACATCTGCACCAAAGGGTAGATCACATGTACTTCAGATAGAATGCAATGCCAAATCTCTGTACTGTAGTGTATGTGATCTACCTTTTGGTGCAGATCTGAGATCATCCAGAGAGCCCACCAAAAGGTTCATACAAACCTGGACTGTTGCTGTTCCCAAGATCTCTAATTTCCTACTGCAGGAACTCACCATCATGAGACATGCCAACCCTCAGACACTTCTTGAAGCAATTCCAGTGGATGTGGACAATGCTGCAGGTGTCAGGACCCACCTCAACACCTCATCCCAAGAAAGCAGAACTCATGGAAGCAAGCTCTTCCAAAAGGAACTTTTATTAGGAGAAGCTGATGGCAGGCATACTAGACAAGATCTGAGGGACTCCTGTACAGATCGATGGGTTAAAGTATCCCCAAGCAAACCCCACCCCATAGTTCATCCGGACGGTTCAAACTGGCCAATCCCCAGGTGTTAAGTCCATCGTGGGAAAGGGGAGATAACATCAGTCTGGCTCTGGTCATGGCGCAATGTTCAAACGGCTCTTCACACCTTCTTTTGAGAGCTGAGAAATAAGCCAGACTCCGGAGGTTGTATTTCTTTCTCCCCCCTCCTTTTCCTAGCTGACAGGTTAGGGAGAAGAAAGTTCAGAGAGAGATACAGTGCAGGAGCGCGAGGTGTTACATTGCGAATCAACCCTGGCAATCAATGGGGTGACAGATGTCGCAGCCAGATCGCCCTATTCTCCCTTTTTAGAGAGATTGCCAGGGAGGGTAGACAATTTTTATGTAGGCTTTCTCCTCCAAGACTCAAACCCTTCTATCACACATGCAGTGACAAAATACTGTGTTGCGGCAATGTCCACAAGAAAAAAATTGGTTACAGATTTATAGTCGTCAACTTGTGCCAATTTTTTGGAGATATCTCTAATTATGTTTGGAACATTATATTTACTCACACATTAATCGGCTATCCATTCACTTAAATTAGGGAGTGACCCTAACATTTTGAGAACATGTATTTTCTTAACAGGGATGTTATTATTTACTATTAATGTTAGTACTATTTTTATTATTATTATTATTTAATATATTGTAAAAAGTGATGGCTATTGCTGGTCTACGACCATAATAAAGTTTATTATTATTAGGTGTTACATTGCAGCAATAAAGGAAGCTAAGGCGAAATGTTACACTGTAGAAATAGGGAAAGGAGGCAGGGAAGCAAAATGCTACATTGTATCAATAGAGGAAGCTAAGGCAATAAACCCATGTTCCATCCCCCCTCCCCTCTAGGAGTATAGCAGAACCCAGGGAGAGAAGAGAATGAAATTGGGAGACGAGAGAAAGAGAGGCAGGGAAGTATGCAATATGACAGCAGGTCTCTTTTTGTACTGGATGTTCTGCTGAATGCTGCGCCAGAAGAAACCCTGCAGCAGGGAGGAGATGCACAGGCATCTTAACCTGGACAGTGAACAGCTATATCTGATTGTTAATTCTTGGGTGTGTTTTTTAATACAGTTCTCTGAGGTTGTGAGGCAGAACACAACTGCAATTGTTTTGGGTGTGAATATTCTTAAGTGTATTCTCTTTCATGCAACAATTCTGTTACAGGCTTAGCTTTAGAAAAATGGGGAAGAACCTCAATAGCTTATAAATATTTAGAGCAATCTCAACCTTGGCAACTTCTAGAGCAGCGGTTCTCAACCTATGGGTCGCGACCCCATTTGGGGTCGAACGACCGTTTCGCGGGGGTCGCCGGACACTGCGGTCCACCATTTTTTTGCCCATCATGCGCGTGCCGCGCATGCGCGGATCGGCCCGTCGCGCCGTGCATGCGCGGATCAGGCCGTCGCGCGCACGCCGTGCATGCACGGATTGGCCCGTCGTGCGCGCATGCGCGGTTCGGGCCGTTGCGCCATGTGTGCGCACCGCGGGCCGGGGTCACGCCGCGCATGGGCGGCGCAAGTGGGGTCTCAACCTGAAAAGGTTGAGAACCGCTGTTCTAGAGTGTAAATCTGAGAGGAGAAAAGAACTATATTTGCTGTTTACCTCCATAAAGTCTAATACAAAAGTCTTTTCTTCATAGTAATTGCGAGTTAAAACCATCTAAAAAAACACACGGTGTTGCCTCATTATTATTTTTGTACAGCTGAGGCAGAATTGACTGCAAAGGAATCTTATGCTCTGTTTAGCTGCATGCCAGTATCCAAGGCATTCTTATAGTCATGCCATCTGGATGTGCTGACAACTTTCATTATCCCCAAGTAACACAACTTGGAATGGCAACATTAAGTACCACCGAGATGGTTGGTCAGCATGGGGAAAGGGGGATTGGGACAGAAGAGCCCAACACATAACCTTCACCCGGGGCAGCCGAAAACTGGGCTAGAAACGCGAGATGGAACTGCTCTACGATGACAAGGAGACCGAGGGGGAGCAAGACCCTGCTGACCAGATCCTGAAGTGGGCAATGCACTTCATGGTGGAAGCATTTCAGGATCTGAAAGCGAAGTCCGAGTGATGCAAGGGAAGAGGAGAGGAACAGCTCGAAGAAGCTACAGGAGGCAAGAGCGAGTCGGTTACTACTGAAACCTCAGCGGGGGCAGCCAGTTCTACCGAGACAGTGGCAGCCACTCCAGCCGCCCCTCAATAGGCTGGGCCCCTAGGAGTAAATGGTCCCCAAGAAGCCAGGGAAAGAGCCCCACCACCTGAACCCGAACTGAAGCTGGTCCCTCTCGAGGTGAAGTTTGACGGGTATTCCCAGCAATTGGTATTCTTCCTCGCTCAAGTTCTCACCTACATGCAAGTGTACAGGAGGACCCTCCCCAGTGAGGAAGCTAGAGTCAGGGTTATCACCCTGGCCCTAAAAGGCACGACAGACCGTTGGATGGTGACCCTGCACAACTCCAATGCCCCAGAGCTCTGGAATTTCAATCGCTTCATATTGGCCCTGAGGCAGCGTTTCAAAGACCACCTAGCTGATTGAAAGATGTGAGACTGCACAAAAACAGTCAGGCAAGGGCGCTGCCCCATAGACGTATACACGGAAAAATTCCGAGACCTGGCATGCCACCTCAACTGGCCTGAGGACATCCCGGTGAGCTGTTTCCAGGACAGGCTCAATGACGACATGTACAATGCCAGTGTCATGCCTCTCTGAGCCTGACTCCCAGGAAGACATGGAGTTCCCTGTTGAGGCCCAGGAGGGGGTGTCTTTGGCTTCAGAGGACTGTAGGGAGGAGCAGGCTGAGGCAGGCCAGGGCCCTTCAGGTTTGGAACAGGGAAGGCAGAGTTCAGGCGAGGCGCAAGGCCCCTCCCCACCTGATTCTAGAGCAAGGAGAGCAGAGAGGAGGAGGGAACAACGGAGGCAGGCTCACTTGCTTAGGAGGAGAGCACCCCACCCCACTCCACAAGGCACACCTGGGGAGTAGGATTTAAGGAGATGCTGTGGGGTGGGGCATTTGCCAGGAACAAACGTGAAATCTTGAGATAGTGTAAATTGTGCTCTTGTAACCTGGACACTTTGTATTCAGGACCAGTTTGTTTCCTGCTGCATGACCACAGACTACATTCTTGATCTCTCCTTGCAGTCTGCAGTTTGCAGTTCACAGGCAAGCTGAGAGTTAAAAGGACTCTACGTTTTCTTGTTATCTATCTTGCCTTGAGAACAGTGTAAACTTCCCTGGCTGTTTTGTTTGAACTCGTGCCAGCATATGTGGGGGCTTTTGGGTGAACATTGGCAGTGATTAAAAAGACTTGCCAGCTGATTGCTTTGCCTCCGTTCGGGGCCCTGGATCATCACATTTTGTTCCCGGCCCACTCCCAATTGCTCCTCCAGACCAGGTTGGGTGACCATGGATCAGCTCCGTGCAGAAAATGGTCAGTTAAAACAGCAGGTGGCCCTCCTGACTGCACAGATGGCGCAGATGCAAGCAGCTCGGCCACACCGCAGAAGCCCTGTTACAGTGCCAGAAAAGTTTGATGGCTCACAGGCACAATTCCCATCATTCTTTGGGCAGTGCCAGTTGTGTATGAGCCTTCGGCCTGAGGACTTCCCCACTGACCGGGATAAGGTGGGGTTTGTGATAAACCTGTTGACAGGAACAGCAGCACGTTGGGCAACACCCCTGCTGATCCAGCCCAATCAGCTGCTGGACAATTATGCAGAGTTTTGCCGGCAACTCAAGGCCATGTTTGAGGACCCTGTTGGGCCCAGACTGCAAACCATCGGGTGAGAGAATTGCAGCAGGGGCGTGGTTTGCTGACAGACTACATTGCTATGTTTCAGTTGGTTTGTCAGGAACTACAGTGGAACGAGGCGGTGCTTATGGACCAGTTTCAGGAAGGACTTTCGTCCGAACTCCTGGATGAGCTGGCACGCACCGAATGCCCTCACTCCTTCCAGGAGCTCATGCACCTGTGTCTCCATATTGATGCAAGACTCCAGGAGCGACGGGCGCGACAATGGATGGAGGCCTTGCCCACACCTATTAAGACAGTGGCACCGTTGGCACCACCTCCGGATGAGCCAATGGAGTTGGGGGCTGCACGACCTCGACTGACCCAAGCTGAAAAAGATTGCTGCCGCCGCAAAGGCCTTTGCCTGTATTGTGGCGGTCCAGGCCATATGGCGGCCAAGTGTCCTGTGAAGGCACCCAAAGCAGCGGCGGGAAATGGGCTGGGCCTGGCCTAGAGGGCTCCGCAGGCTGGGCTCACTTGGAAATGGGTCCAGTACCTCCACCTCAGCATACTCTTGTTAAGCACCTTGTGTTACCAGCGACTGTGTTCGTGCCTGGTCAAGGAGCGGTGGAGGTCCAGGCCTTGGTGGACTCGAGCTACTGCCAATTTCATGGACTCGGCTTTTGCCATGTAGTGGTCCATTCCCCAGCAGCAGTTGTCACCGCCAGTCTTGGTGGAGACGATTGATGGGCGGCCCCTTCGTTCCGGCCCAGTGGTTGCTGCGACCAGACCCCTTCACATGTATATTGGGCCGCATGTGGAAGAAACCGTGTTCTATGTGGCTACCGTTTCCCACTTTCCAGTGGTGTTGGGATTGGAGTAGTTAAGGGCTCATGATCCGCAGATTATTTGGTCGTCTGGGGCAGTGCGATTCCCCAGCAAGAAGTGTGCAACCCATCACCTGCATGCCTGCGCAGGGAATGTGGCTACATATGTGGACCTGGACCTACCGGCAGAGTTGGGGGATTATGCCGAAGTCTTTGGGGAAAAAGAGGCAGATCAGTTGCCCACGCATCGGTCTTATGACTGCCCGGTTGATTTAGTGCCCGATGCCAAATTGCTGGTTGGCCGGATTTACTCTGTTGGAACCGGAGTTGGCAGCCTTGAGGGACTTCATCAACAAGAACCTCCGGAAGGGGTTTATACAGCCTTCCACCTCGCTGTTGGCTGCGCCAGTGCTCTTCATGAAGAAGACATCAGGGGAGCTTAGACTGTGCTGTGATTACTGGAAATTGAATGCCATCACGATCTGTAATCGGTACCCACTCCCGCTCATCCCCAAACTCATTGAGAGGCTCCGCCAGGCCAAAATATTTACTAAGTTGGACTCAAGGGGAGCTTACAACTTAGTCCGACTTCGAGCGGGAGATGAGTGGAAGACGGCCTTCTGGATGCGTTATGGACATTTTGAGAACATGGTTATGCCCTTTGGCTTGACCAATGCGCCGGGAGTGTTCATGCACTTTATGCATGACATGTTCAGGGACCTGTTGGATACGTTTGTGGTCATCTAACTTGACAACATCCTGATCTACTCATCCTCCCCACGAGAGCATAACCATGTTCGGCTTGTGTTGCAACGATTGCGGGATAACCATCTCTTTGCCAAGCGTGAGAAGTGCCAGTTTGCACAAACCACGATCGATTTTCTGGGCCATCGCATCTCATCCGAGGGTGTGGAGATGGATCTGGAGAAAGTAAAGTCGCTGCAGGAATGGCAGCCTCCACGGAGGGTCAAGGACGTGCAGCGACTGTTGGGGTTTGCAAATTATTACCGCACGTTCATTCCTTGCTTTGCAACCCTGACCGCTCCCCTTTCCAATCTGTTAAGGAAAGCGGTGAAGTTCTGCTGGGGCGCTGAGGAGCAGGGGGCCTTGGATGCCATTAAGGCTGTGTTCACCTCCGAGCCTATCCTCAAGCATCCTGATCCCTTAAGGCCGTTCGTGGTAGAGACGGATGCATCGGATGTGGCCGTCGGAGCTGTGCTTCTGCAAGCCTATGCTACCACAGGTACCTTGTTCCTATGTGCCTATTATTCATGGAAGCTGTCGGCCCCCGAACGGAATTATACGATATGGGACAAGGAGTTGTTGGCGGTCAAAGTTGCTTTAGAGACATGGCGGCGCCACTTAGAGGGGGCCCGTCACCAAGTCGAGGTTCGAACAGACCATCGGAACCTAGAGCAGGGCTTTTCAACCAGTGGTACGGGTACCACCTGTGGTACATTGGCACCTGGCAGGTGGTACGTGACCATCCTAGAAAAGTGGTAGCGGGGGAGAGGAATGAGCTGAACCGGTGGCAGCACTGAACAAGCCTGAGCGAGAGATGGCTGGAGCTGCAGGGCTGTCAGGGCTCAGCGGAAGCGCCAGGATCAGCGCCAGGCTCCAGCTGGAGCTCAGCACTGATCCTGGCGCTTCTGCTGAGCCCAGAAGAAGCGCTGATCAGCTGGAATGTTGCAGCATCTCCAGGGTCTTGTGATTTACATTTAGATGCTTGGCAACTGATTCGTATTTATGATGGTCACAGTGTCCCAGGGTCTTGTGAAGTGACCAAAACCTGCTGCAACCACCCAGCAGACGGGGGGAATAAAAACCAAACACCCCCACCCCATCCACGCTTCCAATTCTCAACAGAAATGTTCACAACAATGAAAACCTCGGACAGGAGGAAGAGCACCGCCGGGTGGGCAGGCAGGTGTCTTGCTTGGCTGTGCCTTGGGGGGCACTTTTTTCAGTGCCATTGTAACTTCGAACAGTCACTAAGCAAACTGTTGTAAGTTGAGGACTACCTGTACTTTATCACTTTTTTCCTTTTTTTTTGGTCATCAAGTTTTTGACACCTTGCTAGGCGACTGGTGGTACTCAGATGTTGCCATATCCTAAAAGTGGTACAATGGGTGAAAAGGTTGAAAAGCCCTGACCTAGAGTACCTATAGACTGCCAGAACGCTAAATCAGCAACAGGTGTGATGGTCACTGTTTTTTGCGAGGTTCGACTTTCAGGTGACCTATGTCCCTAGCAGGTGGAACCAGCATGCGGATGCACTGTCCTGGAAGCCCAAATTCACCCAAAAGGACGACAAGATCATGCCCAGAATGGTTATTCCCTTGGAACAGTTGGCGGCCACAGAGGAGCCCGTGGACCTACGGGGCAGAATTCATGAGGCACAGCGGCAGGATCCGTTTGTGGCAGCTCGACATCATGAGTTGGCTGGCGATGAGGGAGACAAGACCCCTTGGATGTACATGGATGACCTGTTGCATTTCCAAGACCACATCTATGTTCCTGGGGGACCCCTCCGTGGCATCATTCTGAAACAATGCCATGATAGTCCATCAGCGGGTCACTTCGGGGTCTTCAAAACGCTGCACCTTGTCTCCAGAACATTTTGGTGGCCGCGACTCCGGCACGATGTGTCTAGTTATGTGGCATCATGCAGTATTTGTTGACAGGCCAAGTATGCTAGTGGTGCGCCCCCTGGTCTCTTGCAGCCGCTACCCACGCCAGAAAGACCCTGGGGGGGCGGTCTCATTGGACTTCATTACCGAGTTGCCCCCGTCCAAGGGTGTCACAACCGTCTTGGTGGTGGTGGATATGCTCACCAAAATGGCTCATTTTACCCCGTGTGTGGGTCTCCCTACAGCATGGATGACAGCCCAGTTGTTTATCGCCCATGTATTTCGGCTGCATGGGTTACTGGACCAAGTCGTGTCAGATCAGGGGGTGCAATTTACGGCACGCTTCTGGCAGACCCTACTCACGGAAATGCAGGTACAGGCATGTCTGTCTGCCCATCGCCCCGAAACCGACGGGGGCACAGAGAGGGTGAATGCAATCTTGGAACAGTACCTCTGCTGTTTCAGCAACACCCCACAAGACAATTGGGTGGAGCTGCTGGCTGTGGTGGAGTTCATCTATAACAACGCCTAGCATGAATCTACCCGTGTGTCACCGTTCTTTGCCAGTTATGGATTTCATCCACAGCTCTTTCCGTTGCTTCCATTGGACTGCCCAGTTCCGGCCGTGGACAAGTTCCTCCAGGAGCTGAAGGCGGTGCACCAAGTAGTTTGGCACCAGCTGGAGAAAGCCAAGGAGGATTACAAACGATTCGCCGACCGTCATCATTGTGATGTCCCTCCATTATCTGTGGGCGATTGGGTTTGGCTTTCCACGCGGCACCTGCCTATAGCACGGCTGTCAAAAAACCTCGATCACCGTTACTTAGGGCTGTTTCCGGTCGAAGCGGTGATCAGTCCGGTGGCGTTTTGCTTGTCATTGCCCTGGACCATGCAGTATCACCCAGTTTTCCACAGGTCATTGCTGGTTCCAGTTGCAGCCGATGATCCACATCGTTCGGCTCCACCTCCGCCAGGTCCAGCCACCCCTCATGGAGATGTGGAGTATGAAGTGGACAGTATTCGGGATTCCCGTTGATTGCAGGGCTGATTTCAGTATCTCGTGGCGTGGAAAGGCTATGGACCTGAGGACTTCATGTGGGTCGATGCCACCGACATTCACGCCCCTTGTCATACCCGGTTCCTGCACCGTCCCAGTCCGCATGGTCTCGGGGGAGGGGGTCCTGCGGGGGGGGGTAGTGTCATGCCTCCATCCGAGCCTGACTCCGAGGAAGACATGGAGTTCCCTGTTGAGGCCCAGGAGGGGGTGTCTGTGGCTTTGGAGGACTGTAGGGAGGAGCAGACTGAGGTAGGCCAGGGCCCTTCAGGTTTGGAACAGGGAAGGCAGAGTTCAGGCGAGGAGCAAGGCCCCTCCCCACCTGATTCTAGAGCAAGGAGAGCAGAGAGGAGGAGGGAACAACGGAGGCAGGCTCACTTGCTCGGGAGGAGAGCATCCCGCCCCACTCCACAAGGCACACCTGGGGAGTAGGATTTAAGGAGATGCTGTGGGGTGGGGCATTTGCCGGGAACAAATGTGAAATCTTGAGATAGTGTGAATTGTGCTCTTGTAACCTGGACACTTTGTATTCAGGACCAGTTTGTTTCCTGCTGCATGACCACAGACTACATTCTTGATCTCTCCTTGCAGTCTGCAGTTTGCAGTTTGCAGTTCACAGGCAAGCTGAGTGTTAAAAGGACTCTACGTTTTCTTGTTATCTATCTTGCCTTGAGAACAGTGTAAACTTCCCTGGCTGTTTTGTTTGAACTCGTGCCAGCATATGTGGGGGCTTTTGGGTGAACATTGGCAGTGATTAAAAAGACTATTGCTCTTGCCAGCTGATTGCTTTGCCTCCATTCGGGGCCCTGGGTCATCACAGCCTGCATCACCCATGGAGCCCCTGTCTGCCTACATGAATGCTGCATCCTGGCCAAAGAAGCAGAGTTTGACCAGAACCGCAACCCATACCGGTTGGGGAAACCTTAGAAGTGGTCTCCCCCAGAAAAGAAAGGAGAGGCAACCAAACCCACAGCAGCTCAGCTATGCTCAACTGCCTGCTTCAAGTGTTGCAAAGAGGGCCATCATGCTCTGGAGTGCCACACAAAAACCCCAGCAAAGAAGGGAGACTGACTGTCCGGAGGGAAGCTGATGAGACCTACTCAACACCCGAAGGACTCAGCCCTGAAAAGCATGGAGGTCGTGGAGTTCTGCCCAACCCCAAAACCAAGAGGAGGAACTCTGGCCCCATAGGAGGACACGCCGTGGATGCCTGAGAGCGACTATGACGATGACCCCTTGGTAAGTGGGCTAATCATGCCAATCACATTGCCTATAAGACTGTTCATGTTGGGCAAGGAAGAAAGGGTGGCCCTAAATGCCCTAAGAGACTTGGGCTGCACCAGGTGTCTGATCAGCCCAACCTTAGTAGGGAGACTGGGGGTCCGATTAAGGAGATTAAAAAACCCCATCGCATTTTGTCAGCTCGATGGGTCCATCGCAGGGGGCACCCCGACCAGCTTTGCCACCAAACCCCTGGGCTTAACCTTAGGGAGCCACTCAAAGACTCTAACATTTATAGTGGCACCCGGAATCGAATGGCCCCTTGTTCTAGGATTCACATGGTTGAAAAAGTGGAACCTGAGGATAGATTGGCAGGAAGGGAGCTTGAAGTTTCCAAAGGAACCAACCCCCCCCCAAGAAACCCCAGGGAGAAAGGGAAAACCCGGAGAAAGAAGCAGCGGCAGCAGTGGGAAGCGAGGGGTTGACAGGCATACCCAGGGAGTACCAAGACCTGGCTGAAGTATTCAGTGGAAGGGGCTCAGATGAACTCCCCCCTCACCAGCTCATGGACTGTGCTATTGAAATTGTCCCTGGAGCCAAGCTCCCAAAACCCAGGATATATTCCATGACCCCTAGGGAACTAGAGGAACTGCAGCAGTTTATAGATAAAAATCTGGCTCGAGGTTTCGTCCAGCTGGCAAGCCCCTGGGTGGCAGCTCCGGTACTGTTCCAGGAGAAGAAAGATGGGTCTCTTTGTCTCTGCATGGACAAAAGAGAGCTTAATGCAGTATGTGTGGAAAATGTGTACCCCTTGCCCCTCACGAAGGACATGCTGGCCCACTTGTCCAAAGGAAAAGTGTTTTCTAAACTGGACTTACAGGAAGCTTATTACCAAGTCAGAATCAGAGAAGGGGATGAGTAGAAAACCATGTTTAACTGCCCCCTTGGCTGTTTTCAATTCAAGGTGCTCCCCTTTGGATTACAAGGAGCCCCTGCAGTATTCATGCAGTTGATAAATGAGGTGCTACATGAGCAACTATAAAAGGGAGTTTTGGTGTACCTGGACGATATATTACTTTACACCAAAACAAAGGCTGAACATGTGAAATTCGTCAGAGCAGTTTTATACAAACTCCGCGCAGCTAAACTGTATGCTAAGCTTTCGAAGTATGAATTCCATAAAGAGAAGATTGATTACTTAGGCTACCGAATCTCACATGAGGGGGTGGAAATGGATCCAGAAAAGGTGCACACTGTCTTGGAATGGGAGGTCCCTCGCACCAGGAAGCAGTTACAAAGTTTCCTGGGCTTTGCTAATTTCTATAGGCAGTTCATCCCCTCTGCACAAATCGCCTTTCCCATCATAAACTTACTGAGGACGAAGGGGGGATGTATAAGCCAAAACCCAGCCAGCCATTAAAGTGGACTATGGAATGCCAAGCCGCATTTGAGAAATTAAAAAGACTTTTTTCTGCGGAACCAATTCTGAAGCACCCAGACCCGGAGTAGCCATTTTTCATTCAGGCGGACACTAGCAATTTGGTGGGTGCAGTATTGCTCCCAGAAAATGAAAAGGGGCAATTACAGCCCTGTGCCTACACCTAAAAAAAATTAACTGAGACAGAGCAATGCTGGGCCGTGTGGGAGAAAGAGGCATATGCAGTAAGGTGGGCCCTTCTTATGTGGAGACATTTTCTAGAAGGGAGTGAAATCCCTTACCAGGTTTGGACTGACCACAAAAACCTGGAAGCACTGAAAACCCCAAGGAAATTGTCCCCCAAACAGGTGCAGTGGGCTCAACACTTCCAGCATGTTAACTTTACTCTGCGTTATCTGCTGGGGGGAAAAACTTTCTAGCAGATGCTTTATCGAGGCTGCCACAATATAACAGTGTAAAAACAGAGATAGTTAAACAGATGCTCCCAGCGCAACAGCTAGCAGCACCAGTGACCACGAGAGCGCAGTCAAAAGGCAACCCCACTTTTAAACACCACTATCACTTCAGAATTTAAACAAGTCTTAGAGAAAGACGACTGGTTCCTCAACCACAAAAACCTCTGCTCTATGCGTGAAGGGCTTGCATGGGTAGGGGGGGGAATTATATGTCCCAGCTAGCCAGAGACTAAAGACTATGCAAACATGCCATGATTCCAAGGCAGCTAGGCACTTTGGATTTGTAAAGACCCTACACCTTCTAAAAAGACAGTTTTGGTGGCCCTCTATAAACAAGGATGTGGAGAGTTATGTGGTCAGCTGCCCCACCTGCACAGTGGCAAAATGGAGGCAAGGAAAAACACCCGGCCTTCTGCAGCCAGTCGCAAACCCTTCAGCACCCTGGAGAGAGATCTCTATGGACTTTATTGTAGAACTGCCCCAAAGCATGGGAAACACAATTATTTGGGTGGTCACTGACCTGTTCTCAAAGCAGGTCCACTTCATCCCTTGCCCAAAGATACCCACAGCAACTACTCTAGCAAAAATGTTCCTTCACCACATCTACCACCTGCATGGAACCCCACAATGCATAATCTCTGATAGAGGGGTGAAGTTCACCTCCAAGTTCTGGAGGGTGTTTTTGGACCTTTTGGGCACGGACCAGGGCCTGTTGTCTAGTCATCATCCTCAAATGAATGGTGGGGCAGAACGAATGAACTCGGTACTAAAACAGTACCTGCAGTGTTTCATCAACTACCAGCAGGACAACTGGACCTACCTCCTGCCATTCACTGAAGTAGTATACAATAATGCTGTCCACTCTAGCACAGGTTTCACTCCTTTCCAGGTGGCCACAGGCCAAGTGTTCAACCCCATGCCCAAATTGCCAAATAACGAACCCACTATCCCTTCCCTTAAGGAATGGATCAAACAACTGCAAAATACCTGGTCGGTGGTCAGAAAAGCATTAGATGAAGCCAGAGCTGCCTACAAGGCTCAGGCAGAAAAAAAGAGAATGGAACCTAAGCCATTCAAAGTAGGGGATCGAGTATATCTATCCACTAGATTCCTGCAGTCCTTGCAACCATCAAAGAAAATAGGACAAAAATTTGTGGCCCATTTCCAATTAAACGCATAATAAACCCAGTTACAGTAGAGCTGGATCTCCCTAAAGCCCTAAAAGAAATCCACCCTGTGTTCCACTGCAGACTGTTAAAACCTGAAATAACCTTGCCTTTAAGGCCAGCACCTCCCTATGCGCCATTGCCCATCATGGTAGAGGGTGAGCAACACTTTGAAATTAAGGAGATCTTAGATTCACGTAAACACCATGGAGCCACGCAGTACCTGGTGGCCTGGAAAGATCTCCCAACCTCCCAAAATGAATGGGTTCACAAAAAACATGTTAGAGCCCCCAAATTACTCAAACATTTTCATGATCACTACCCAGGCAAGCCTGACTAATATGTGTGTTCTCTTTTCTTCTTTCCCCTATTTTTTGTTTTATATTTTCTCCAGATGGACTTCTCATTCTTTTAAGAGGGGCAGCATGTCAGAACCCCTTCAAAACCATATTTTTGGGGCTCTGCCATTCTGATGGGAGGGGGAGGTTTCACTCTATTGGGAGGGGGACTCACGGATGTATTTCCTTTACTTTGTTCTCTCTACCTTTGATGTATTGCTTTGGAACACTGGAATATGGAAACATAGACCTTTTCCTGGAAGAGCTGTGGGCCAGGTTTGAAGATGAATCCCAAGCCCTGCAAGCCAAAGTGGAAATACACAACCTAAAGCAGAGACCGACCAGTAAAGAAGTTTGTTCGAGAGTTCCAAAAGGTCATAGGCAGAATAAGGTAGTGGCTGGAGCAGTTACTAATCCATTGCTTTAAGGAAGGCTTGGGCCATGAACTGTTCCAGGCATGCACCTACAGGGGGATTCCTGAGAAAATCCATGAGTGGTACCAGATGGCCATGACCCTAGACATTGAGCTTAAGCACTACAAGAAACCCAACGCTCCTGAATCAAAGCCAAGGCGAAGCCAGGAAAGGTGCCAGTTCGGATGACGCCCAGCAGCGGCTTCAGTAGCTAGTGCTCCCAGAGCGCCTGCTGGCCCCCCCTATCAAGTGCTTCAGGTGTATCCAGCAAGGACATCAGGTGGCTGAATACCTAGCACCGGCTCCCCAAGTGAAGAGCACCCCAACCACCACACCTAAGCCAAAAAAGCCATAGTGGAGAGGTCAAGAAAGGTTGAGCTGGGTACACCAGAGCCAAGCCATTGAGGTCCCTCTCCCCCACAGGTGAGAGAGGGAACTCTGGTTGAATGTCTTTTTCAGGTTTTTTAGTACTTGCCTTTCCTCTTGGTTGAGGGTCCTGTCATGTCCATTCCTCTGGATGTTGGGGATGATCCTCTGTCTGACGTCATCCTGTGTCTCGTGGTCGAGGTTGTTGGTGTTTAGTATGGATTCTAGGTTGGCTAGAATTCCTGTTTTTGTGGTTGAAATTGAGGCCATTTGTGAGTATGGCTTTTTCCTCTTTTGATAGCTAGATAGGTTTTTGATCCATGTGTCAGAGTTGTCATCTTGTGGCTGTGGGGTGATCTTGGCATGTTTCTTTCACAGAGTGTCATATTTTTGGGTCTGGAGTTTGTTGGATATCTTGTTGATGGTGTGTTCTAACTTGTCTGTGAGATCTTGTCCGACTGCGGTGAGGCAATTGGTTTTCTGTTTGTTGATAATGCATTAGTATTTTTCTAGGCGGTTGTGTGCATAAGTGATCATAAATTTGAACATTTTGCATCTGTTTTGGAGGGCTAGGTTCCTTGCTTATGGGTGGTTAATCAGCCCTCAGATGCTCTCAACAGATCCTGTTTGCACACTGTTCCCTGACCTTCCTTGTATCTCAGCCCTGCCCCTCACGCCTTTCCCTTCCCCTCATCCTATTGGTTCCAATGCATCCTCCACCCACTAGCGAAGTCTACCTGAATGCCTGGCCAGGAGAATACTGATGCTTTTTGAATGACATTACACAAAGAGGTGTGGCTAAAGATTAATTGAGGCAAGAGAGGTCAATGGGTGGTAGGGGTGGTAAGGAAAACAAACTTTGAACATGGCTGAGGCAGAGAAGAGGACACGTGAGACCCTCACTGGGGGAAATCCCCCCAAAAGGTGGGATTCCAAAGGGGGAAAATGCGATTTCAAACGTTGAGGGCCAAAAGATCCCTGGTAGTGACATCTTGGGAAGGAAACTCTGAAGGGCGATAAACATTGCTGGGAGAAAATATCGAGAGAGATTTTGAATTTCCTGACTCTTTGAAAAATAATTGTGAGGCTCAACAGAAAAGCAAAACAACTCCCTTCTCTTCCAAACTGCACCCATCCACCACCTGCCCCTCAGTTCAAAGGACAAGGGAGGGAGTCGCCTGCAACTATCAGTGGCCCAAGCCGTTGGCTCTACCCTTTCTGATCTGAAAGAGGAGGTCGATTTCCTCCCTTGAAAATGATACCTAAACTCTTACTCCCCTTTCTACCGATCCCCAAAGAGGGAGCTACGGTGCACGACTAGGAAATTAATCATTTTTAACCGGGCAATGGGAACAGAAGAGATCTAAGCAAATTCCCCTCCTTTCTTCCCAGTTCACAAACTCAAATTCCTCTGTGGGGTGGCAATTCAGAAAGGATCCTTTATCCTATGTATAGTGAATGTGGTTAAGAAGCAAACTTCACGCCGCGACCGCTTCTGCTTATAAAAATTACAACACAGGAGAGACTGTAAGCAGACTGAGTGAATACAGGAGTTCTTAATGGATTGCAAGTATTTTTTTTTATTGTTTTTCTGGCTATATATTTCTAACTTCTACAATCAACATAATGCTTTCAAAATGGCGTATAGCTTTCACTGCTTTCATTGTTAGAGGAAAGTGCTGGAAAGTGAAAGTGAATGCTTTACTTTTTTCTCTCTTCTTGTTCTCATAAGCGAAGCCAGAGAGATGGCTGTAGGAATTGATTTACAGCCAGACTGATTGTTTTAAATTTAAAATGGAGTGGAATTTACATTCAAATGTTAAACCTATTTTGGACTGTATTGATAAATTTCATGAAGAAAGGCTTGAAATAGTGAAGAGTTTTAAGCAAGAGTTTAAAGCAATATTGAAAGAGACTATTACAGAAATATTAACCAGATTCTTTTTTCCAAATGAAATTGATCTACAATCGACTGCTGAACATTTTATAATACAATCTAAAGAAGAAGAACAAGAACAATTAACTAGATTCTTTCTTCCAAAGGAAACTGATTTACAATCGACTGATGAACATTTTATAATACAATCTAAATTAGAAGAAGAACAAGAAAAAGAAGAAGATAGTACTGAGAATAAAGAGAATAAAGGGAAATGGACCTTGCTTGATAAACAGTTCATCTATGGAGAGGAAGAGGATTTGTTTCAAGAAAGGAAGGGATGGCTATTCCTTTTAGATAAGCAGCAAGAAGAGGATTTAATTGAGAAAAAAGAGACATTGATTCAGTTTAAGAAGCAACTTACTTATGGGGCTGAAGAAGTAAAGAAGAGAGACTTATTATTTGGAAGGGAGGCCTCGTTATGGAGGTTTACCTGGTTGAAAAAAAAACCTAGAATTCGATTGAAGGAATGAAATTTAAAATTGTATGTAAGGAGCTATGGGCAATTTAAAATTATGGACTGAATTAAGGACTAAGATTATGAGTAAGATGTAAGAGAAGATGATTAATGGATATAATTAAATTGATGAAGAATGTATTTGCTTTGAAATGATCTAGGTTTGATATTAGATTGATTGATTGATGGGATAGATAAGCATTATCTGATTGGATAAAGTTGAAGGAATGTAAGTTAGAAATGGAATAAATAGACTGTATTGGTTATGGAGGTTTATTTGACAGATGAGAAAGCCCAGAAGTCGATTGAAGAAATGAAATTTATAATTAAATGAAAGGAATTAAGGCTAATCTAAGACTATGGGCTGAATCAAAGACCAATTTTATAAGTAAGATGTAAGAGAGGATGTTTAATGGAAGATATTAAATTGATTAAGAACAAAAAAAATTTTCTTTTTTTTTTGTTTTGTTTGAATTGAGGGGTTTTATTGATATTATTTGTTTATTTTTCTAAAAAGATGATTTTTTTTTATGTTTAGGTTGATTACTGGAAGATGTATATAAAACTTGATTGTTTGGGTGATTTTATATAACCTCTCAATGGATTGAAGTGATTTAAGGTTTGACTTAGATTGATGGTTTAGATATGTAAATGAAAATTATTATTCTTAACAAGATGATTTGTTTGTTTTGTCTAATGGATTGAATTGATTTAGAGATTGCATATAGTATATAGTTTAAAATTCTTGTTAGGATTATATAATAATTTTGTTTGATGTAGTGGGTTTTCTTTTGTTTTACCCTGTACTCACTCTGGGAAGTCGGGGGGGAGGGTTAGGGAGGGTTTATAATTTTATATATGATGTTTTCTCAACTGTAATTGGGGTTGATGTAAGAATATGTAATTAAGGGGTTGCTCGGGTGGCCTCTGGGCACCACATCTGATGGAAAGAGGAAGGAGGAGTGAAGGCTGAAGTAAGTGGAAGTTGATAAGAAGGGGGAAGAGTAGGATGGAGATAGAGAAGGATGGAGGGAAGTAGAAAGGAAGTAGAAAGAAGGATGGCAAGAGGGGGGATGAGTAGGGATAGGTGGGTATAGAGAAGAGAAGGAGGGAGGAAAGTAGGTAGCTAGTTGGTATGTGAGGGGGGAAGGATAGGGTTAGGGGGATGTGGTGGTGGGGGTACCGGGCAGTAATGTTTGGCATGATTATTTTCAGTTGAGCTATTGGTATTTGATGTATTGAAAAATGTATTTATGTTTTGTTTATGGATGATTGTTTATTTTAACACTATGATTTGATTTGAGTAGTTTCTTTTTTCTGTAAAAATTAAAAAAAACCAATAAAATATATTAAAAAAAAACAAGAAGCAAACTTCTTCATACATAACTGCACTATTTAAGGAGGTGAGTCCCCTGCCTATGGTATTTTTCCAGCTTATGCTGATAAAACGCAGTCTCCGGTTAGCTGGGGTGCTGATGCACAAACCAACATGTATCGTAGAAAAAGGCTGACCTCAGCAACTGTATTGTACCCTACACAAAAGTGTATCAAGGGTGTGTGTGTGGGTGAGAATGGTTATATCGCCGGTTTTCTCAATTCAGAAAAAATAAACCTGTGTGGGAATCTGATAGACAAAAGGCAGTGGCTTACCTGGGGTATTGTTATTGTCATCCAAATTTGCTATCCTGTTCAGCTGACAGATGTCATTCATATCAAGCAATGATGTAAGTTGAGATTCAATTGGTGAGGAGGGAGGAAAGCAAATGGCTGCTTCCCCCCCCCCAAAGTTATGTTGTAATACAAAAGAACTGTCATGGGTGACAGTGAATTGCTTCTTTAAATTTTGTATTTTGCACCAGCACTCAGACTGGAAAGAACTGGAGCTTGGCTGCACATGCAAAGGATGTGACTCCTAGGAAGATCCTTGTGTCCCAGTGACACACTTTCTACTACTGCTGCAGCAATAGCAGACATATAGCACTGGGCTTCTTTACGTGTTTCCCCATACAGCTTTTTTTGCACTTGCACAGCTTTTGTTCCTGCAGCATATCTAAGCAGTGACTTCGCATATTATTTTACTCGTGGGCCAGTTTGGCCAGAAAGATCAAAGTTGTTGGAACTTAAGCACAGACACAGTGAAAAGAGGGAGTATTTGTGAAAAATGTGATACATGGTAAGAAGCTCCCCTCCCCCACAACCACAACTGGCTGCTAATATAGGACTTGGCAAAAGATCATGCAAAAATGAAAGGAATTTTTGTTGGGGTTTTTTTTTTTTCACAATAAGAGTGGGCCTTATCTAAGACAGTCATTGCTTACCTTTTCTCCTGAGCTTTTCCTCCTCCTCCTCACAGTAGCAAACCTCACCCTATTTTGAAAAATAAGTCGTGCTTTTTGGAAATGTTTTTGATCACTGTTCAGTATTCAATAGATTTGTGCTGCTAGTCATGCCGTCAAAAAGTGCTCAAAGGTAATGAGGGTTGCGCCTCCATTATCACTTTTAAACAGGTTTGAGCATCATACAGTCCTCCAGAAATTGTTGAATTCCAAATCCCATCAGTACGCTCAGGTTAGCCGATGATGAGGCTAACAGTCCAACAACTAGAGGTCTGCATGCCCACCCCTTCTTTAGGTACCAGTATTGTGGCCTTCAGATGTTTTGTACTTCATATATCCTAAATCCTGGCCAACATAACAGCAAGTGATTGTAGAGTAGTAGAGCGCCTGGAGGTGATGAGTTTATTTCTGGATTATGGACATCAAATGCTGTGTTATGCTAATTTGGCTAGTCTGAAAGTGATGTTTAAGATGATCATTGCAGTGATTTATCGTAATCTAAAGCAGCTTTTCTTAACCTTATCCATAATCTCAAAGCATGCTGGCTGGGAAATTCTGGAAGTTGAAATCCATGCATCTTAAAAAGTTGCTGAGATTGAGAAACACTGTTTTAAAGACCAGCTAGGATTGACATGGATACTTAGACTAAGAGCAAGCTATGTTTATCAAAAGCTGGGCAGCTATTTCCTTGTTTGCATGCAAAAGTTGTTTATCACTCTCCTCAGGCAACATCACTGTCTTAAAAGCAACTTCCCCCAACCTGGTGCTCCAGATGTACCAGTGAAGAGATTGTTGGAATTGAAACTCAGCCTATCTAGAGAATACTAACTTCATTTTTTAAAGAAATGGAGGTGGGGGAGCTATTTTATCATTTCTGGAGAGGTGTGATACACTGGTAGCCAACCTAATAACACCCAGTTGTTTTTGATCTGAACTCCCATCAGCCCCAGTGGCTTAGCCAATAACAAGGGAGTGTAAGAATTGTAGTCCAAACTAACTGTAGGTTGTCTGCCCCCACTGTAATACGTTCCATGTAGTCTGCTCAAGAGTTTCATTAAATGCCATGTGCCTTGTATAGCAACAGGCAGTAGGCTTCATTCTTGCACTCAGATTTAGGTTCATATTGTAATCAGGTCTTCCTTAAGGGATATTACTCACTTCACTGAGACCTGGGAGAGTCTAGAACAGAGGTGTCAAACTGCCAGCCCGCAGGCCAGATGAATCATAGTGAAACTGCGCCAACCCCATTGCCGGCAATGGCAAAAAAGTCACGATACATCACGACACATCACGTGACATTGCGAGTTTGGCACCCCTGGTCTAGAGCAATTGCTGAGTAAAAGAAGGCAGGCACTGTGAAACAATGTGTGCTGTACTTATGGTTCAGAGGAATGTCACTGAAGACAGAAAACCACTGGTTTGTTGTTATCTGCTCACTCTGGTTCCCATTTAGTACAGAGCAGTTGAACTATAATAAATACATTCTCTAAAAGCATACTTTAGACAGCACCTACTATGAAAGTGTGACTTGTGGAAAGCGGCACAGTTTCCAGCTATTTTCTAAAGCCATGTGCATCACCATACCTACTATTTATATAGCTCACCTTAAATATTAATAGTATCTTCCATATAATAGTTGAGTGGCCTCATTGCAAGACAGGTTAGTATCATGGCAGTAGGGAATCTGTACATGTAAAGACATGTCTAAAGACTTCTAGACATTCTGTATGTTAGTTGAAATTTAAATCAGAGGATTTCTCAAAAGAAATAACAATCTGAGCCACAATGGTACGACATCAGCTATAGCAGCCAGCTACAGCCTGATGGCCTCCAAACGTTTTGAGGCTACAAGGTCCAGAATTCCATTAATTTTGGGAGCAGTAATACTTTAAAAGGCATTAGATTGGGGAAGAATGATCTCATAGAGTAAAATTCAGGAAGTTAACCCAGCAATCACATGCCAGATTGCAAAAGAGCTGCATGTATCGATATGTCTATGTAAAGACACAGGTGGGGCACCATTGGCACAAATCAATCAATAAATAAATAAACCAGTCAATCAGAATACAGCTGGAAGGGACCTTGGAGGTCTTCTAGTCCAACCCCTTGCTCAAGCAGGAGACCCTATACCATTTCAGATAGGTGGCTGTTCAGTCTTTTCTTAAAAACCTCCAGTGATGAAGTGATTGCTTAGTAATAGGATCTTATGTTTAATGTTGATCACATTAATATTGAACCAGATAAGAGAAACACCAATCAAACAAAGTGTAACAGGAGTATAGTTGAGGCTAGACGCGAGGAGTGGGAAAAAGGCTTACTACCGTAACTCAGACGTTTTCAAAGACTAATGCATAGCATTGTATATCAGGTGCCATGATGATTACTGCATAATATGTTTTTATGTTCAATGTTGATTGTTTTAATAAAAAAAAATTTATAAAAAAAAAAGAGTGGTGGTGAACCTATGGCACGCGTGCCAGAGGTGGTACTCAGAACCCTCTCTGTTGGCACGCATGCTGCCGCCGCCAGCAGAAGGTCCATCAGGCCACCACCGCTGCCCAGAGCAGGAGCCCCGCCCAGCACAAAGGAGGCCAACTGGCTGACTAGCAAGCTCAAGTAGAGGTGGTAGAGCAGAGGTCACCAACCATTGTCGATTGGCAGACTGGAAGAAAAAGGAGGGGGAAGCATTCTCCTTGCATGTGTGCGCGGACGGGGCCACGAGCATGCATGTGCTGCAAATGGGGTGGGGCTAGTGCCTGCATGATACTCACTAGCCCTGCCCCATTCTTGCGTGGTGCAGTGCCTTGTATCTGCACCCCACGGCGCGGGGGCGGCCTTTTTTGCGCCTTGCAGCACAGTGACCCATTTTTGTGCCCCTGTTTTTTGCGTGCCAGAGGTGGCACTCGGAGGCGCCTCCCTGCCTCCCCTGAGGGCACCACAATGCTGATGTGCCCCTGGCACTTTGCAGTAAATAAGTGGGTTTGGGGTTGCGGTTTAGGCACTCGGTCTCTAAAAGGTTCGCCATCACTTCCCTACAACTTCAGAAGGCAAGCTGTTCCACTGGATAATTGTCCTCACTGTTAGGAAGTTTCGCTTTAATTCCAGGTTGCTTCTCTCCTTGATCAGTTTCTATCCATTGTTTCTTGTCTTGCCTTCTGGTGCTTTGGAAAATAAGCTGAACCCCTCTTCTTTGTGGCAGCCCCTCAAATACTGGAATACTGCTATCATGTCACCCCTAGTCCTTCTTTTCTCTAGACTAGCCAAACCCAATTCCTGCAACCGTTCTTCATATGTTTTAGTCTCCAGGCCTTTAATTTTCTTAGTTGCTCTTCTTTGCACTTTTTCCAAAGTCTCAACATTTTTTTTGTAATGGGGTAACCAACACTAGATGCGGTATTCCAAGTGTGGTCTTACTAAGGATTTATAAAGCGGTACTAATACTTCACATGATTTTGATTCTATGCCTCTGTTTATACAACCAAGGATTGTATTAGCTTTTTTGGCGGGGGAATTCTGGGATACTTTTCTTCCTGTCACAGGAATGCTGGCTTGTGCCTCTTTTTTAGAAACTATTGATGTGTTGTGAGTCCTCGCCTGCCAGCAGATCCAGGAGCCGAGTCAGATGAATTGGATGAGGGGGAAGGGTTGCCTGGGGTCACATCAGAGCTAGATGTGACACCGGGCCCATCTACTCACACTCAGGCAGAGAGACAGCTGGGTTGGGGGCCTGAACTGAGTGAAGATGAGGAGCAGCTGGAGCCTGTTCCGGATGCACGGATGTGCAGGGAGGAGAGGCGTGCAGGACAGTGGAGGGTGGTGGGGTGGCTCCCCAGGAAAAGTAAAAGACTCTAAGAAGCCACACCCTGGCTGGACTATAAAGAAGAGAGGTGTGGGAGGGGCTGGTTGCCATAGGCAACCATTCATGCTACAGCTTTGTGCTTCTGTGGTTGGATTTCTTACCTCAGGATTGTTGGATATTTAACCAGGTTTGTTGGATTTCTGTGTGTTTGAGTGACTTAAACCTTGAGCATTTCAGCTGAGAACTCAGAGACTGATCTTGTTCGTTTGAACAGCTAAAGGACTGGTTGGAGTTTTGTTCCATAAAAGCTGTGTCAAAGTAAAAGGGGTTTATCTTACCAAGTCCAGCCTTGTTCAATGCAAAGGGGTTTTCTCCTTGCGAGTAAGCAGTTGAGCAGTATTCGCGGAGGCTGGGACAGAACATGATGAATGTTCTTTTGTGTCTGCATATTTTCTTCCAGGGGGAGGCTATGAAAGCAATTGTTCAGTTCCAGAGGGGCTTCATTGGAGTGGGCCATTGTAGATAGTAGGGGCTTTGCTCTTGGTTGTTTTCTTCTAAAAGTGACATGTTTCCATTGGTCTTGCTCTTTAGGTACATATGTAGTGTCATTTTTTACAGAAGCTACTTGTTCTCTATTGTGTTCAATTTGGGTATATCGGTTTTCTTCTTTATGTTCATATTTTACAAGCTGTTTGGTCCCTATTGTGTTTTATTCTGGTGTAGTCTTCTTGTTTAGGTTGGGATTTCTCGCTTTGTTCATTGAGTTTCAGAGTGGCTAGAGTTACCTCTAGACCCTTTACTATTTCTTCTAGTAATTCTGTCAAGGTAATGATTTAGAAGCTAACCAGCTGATGTAGTGTAAGTTGTAATTATGGGAATGACTCAGCAGGGTCTGTGTCTCTTTAACGGCAAGCAGGGTCTGTATCTCTTTAAGAGCTTTGTATAAAAGGGAAGGCTCTGCAGATGTATGCTCTCTCTTCCATTTTCCTGCTATAACTGCTGTGTGTTGGAGCCTGCTGTATTAGCATGTGTATGTATATTGTTCCTGGTGTATGATATTGTAGATAGTGTAAGATAAACCACCATTTAATATAGACCACTGTTTACTGTGTTTACTCCTGGGTTATCTCAGCTCAATAAGACTGTGCATGCTCTGACAGGTTATGGGCCCAGAGTGAGGAGGAACCCAGTGAGAGCTTGACCCAGAGCCAGAGGAGTTAAGGCTTGTGGTTTGTGGTGGTTTGTGGTGGTAGCAGGCAACATGGACTCCATCAGCATAATGGGAGGAGGTTTCATAGTATCTCATCTGAATGAGACAAACTACCTCTCCTGGTGTCTGAAAATGGAGATGTACCTGCAAAGGGAGGAGCTGTGGATGATAGTTGCTGATCCACCCTCAGCCCTGGATGATGGGGACTGGAGAAAGAATAAGAAAGCATTGGCCAGCATAATCCTCACTTTGGACGATAGCCAGCTGATACACATGAGGGGTCTCCAGTCTGCTAAAGAGTGCTGGGAAGCTTTGCGCAGTGTGTATGTGAGAGAGACTGTGAGCAGCAAAGTAATGCTGGCAAGAAAGCTATATAAGGCCCAACTGAAACCGGGAGAGAGCATGTCTACTCATTTGCAGTCCATGAGAAAGACATTCCTAGATTTAGAAGAAAGAGGAACAACTTTTACTAAGGCACACAAGGTGTATGTGGTGCTCAGTTCATTGGACACTTCATGTGATGTCCTAGTGACCAGTTTAGAGTCCATGCAAGAGAGGGACTTAACCATGAGTTATTTGACTGCCCAGTTGCTAGAGGAGGAACAGAAATGGTTGGAAAGGCAGCAGAGAGGAGGTGATGACAATGTACAGACCAGGCCTACAACTACAACATCCAAAGATGCCAGTAGAGCAGCCGAGAACGTTTGCATGGTGAAACGCTGCTTCATGTGTGGTTCTACAGAACATCTCCAGAGACGCTGCTCTGAGAGGAGAAACAGAGGAGCAGTGAAACATGATCGTAGACCTACACAACTGACATTTTCCCTGGCAGCAACATTAACTGAAAAAACCACTTGGTTGTTGGACAGTAGGGCGAGTCAGCATATTGCAAATGACCCACAAATGTTTTCAAACCTAAGACCAGCTAAACAAACATTTGTTAGCTTAGCTAATGGACAACAGTCTGCTGTTAAAGGGGAAGGTAAAGTTTATGTACCTGGTATTGGAGAAACATTGGATAATGTATTATATGTACCAGAGTTAGACCATAATTTACTCAGTATTTCGAGCTTGGATAATATGGGGTATGAAGTACTGTTTGCAAAGGGTCAATACACCATCAGGAAAGGTGGGAGGATTTGTACACAAGGTGTTAAGCTGGATAATTTGTATGTGTTAGGAAGGAAGCAGGATGGTTGTGCACAAACACTTACAAACACTCCCACGCATAATAATTGTGTACATTTATTACACAGGAGGTTAGGTCATGCAAGTTTTAGAGTGCTGCAAAGGATGCCAGATCTAGCGGAAGGACTACACATTAAGCAATGCAACACATATTTAGATTGCACTATTTGTAAGGAGTCAAAGTCCAGAGTGTATCCTGTAAGTAAGAAAAGCTCAAGGCAAACAGAGTTTTGCAGTTAGTGCATGCTGATTTAATTAGTCCTATGGAGCCCTCTCTAGGAGGAACTAGGTATGTACTAGTCTTTTGATTTATTAAAGAGCAAAACAGAAGTTCTTCAACAGTGCAGGCAATGGGTGAACTTTGTAGAGTGAAGATATGGCCATAAATTATGCCAGCTGCAAACAGGGGAACAGAGTTCATGTGTGACAACTTCCAAAAGTGGCTGAGGAACTTAGGCAAAAGGCATAGATGTACGAATCCATACTCGCCAGCAGAAAATGGTGTAGCTGAACGGAGGAATGGCATATTGCAAACCATGAAAGACTCACTGCTGGCAGATACAGGAATGAGTAAAATGTACCGGGGGGGAAGCCATGAAAACAGCCAACTATTTAGTAAACAGGGTATGGAGCGTTGCTATAAATGAAACTCATATTTCCTGTTATATGGAAGGAAACCTTTGTTGGCTCACCTAAGGACATTTGGCAGTTATGCCTGGGTGCATATTCCCAAAGGCACCAGAAGGAAAGGACAGAAAAAAGGCCAGGAAACTTAGGTTTGTTGGATATGAGTCAGGTTCCAAAGGGTATAGATTCACAGATGGAACAAAGAAGGTTGTGATTTCAAGGTCTGCTAGTTTTACAGAACAAAACAATTGGGACAGGGTGCATGCTAACACCAAGGTGTTCATGCCAACACGTAGCACTAGTTCTCAGGAAGGAGAGGCTACACAAAGCCCAATGAAGGAAGAACAGAATAGCAGGTCAGAAACAGTAGGAATAGAAGAGGATAGACCTGAGGTAAAGAGAGAAGTAACAGAAACACAGGAACAAATGATACCGAGGAGGTCTGAACGTAGCAATAAAGGCATACCTCCTGATCGGTTCTCAGCAACTGGGGTTAGAGCATATAGTGTAAGGTATGAACCCCGTAATTACCAAGAGATGTTATCATTGCCTCAAGTAGAAAAGGATAAATGGAAGGAGGATATGGACAGAGAAATGGAGTCTATGAATATGCATCAGGTGTTTACCCTTATGAGATCACCATCAAGAACAAAGGCTATGGGGTGTAAATGGGTATATAACAAGAAGGTTTTACACAATAATGAACTGCAGTATAACACAAAGATTTACACAGAGAAGGAATGTTCATATCTTGACTAAGCCTTTAAATGCAGGCAAACATCAAAAGTGTGTAAAAGCATTTGGGTTAACAGCTGTTTAGCTTTAAATGGGAGGAGTGTCAAGGTAATGATTTAGAAGCTAACCAGCTGATGTAATGTAAGATGTAATAATGGAAATGACTCAGCAGGGTCTGTGTCTCTTTAAGAGCAAGCAGGATCTGTATCTCTTTAAGAGCTTTGTATAAAAGGGAAGGCTCGGCAGATGTGTGCTCTCTCTTCCGTTTTCCTGCTGTAACTGCTGTGTGTTGGAGCCTGCTGTATTAACACATGTATGTATATTGTTCCTGGTGTATGATATTGTAGATAGTGTAAGATAAACCACCATTTAATATAGACCACTGTTTACTGTGTTTACTCCTGGGTTATCTCAGCGCAATAAGACTGTGCATGCTCTGACAAATTCAAGTAGTTTACATTTGATACATATATAGTTTGGGTCTTCTGTGGGCATAAGCTGAAACATATGACACACTTTGCAAGTCACTATAGTGTCAGTCTCTATTTCCATGACTTTTTTTCTTTGTTAAAAAATTAAAAATTTCTAAAAATTAAATATTTTCCCTGTTGCGAAGTGTCAGTTTAAAATAGTTTTTAAGAGTTCTTGGCCTTTTGTTTTCTGTTTTGAAAAATTCATCATTATCTTCCCTGTTTTGAAGTATCTGTCTCTTTTTCCGTGGTTTATTTTTTTTCCTCTTAGCTCATTAAGAATTTCTAAAGAATTAAAATAAGTGAACTATTATTTTCTATTTTTTAATTTAAAAAAATAAAAATTGAAAAAATACGTTGAAAGGTTTTTTTAAAAAATTGAAAAAGAATTTTAAAATTGAAAAAGAATTAAAAATTGGAAAAAATTATTTAAAATTAAAAATTATATTTAAGCATTGAAAAAAGATTAAAATTTGAACAAAGAATTAAAAAAAGGAATTTAGAGATTTTAAAAATTAAGTATTTACAAGAGTTCTTGGCCTTTTATGAAGTAATATGCACTTCTTTTTGTTGAAAATCTCAGGCTGTTTTCTAGGAGATGCTTTGCACTTAACTCTCTACGTCCTGCCTTGAAAGTTTATCCCTTTCCTCCCTGTCCACAAGTGTTTTGCACTTGTCCTTTTCTTCCCTGCTTTCTTGCCCTTTAGTTGCCTGGCCACTGCTGGTGTTTTTAGGTATGATGTGCTGATGTGGGCAATCTGCTCCACTTAGCTGGTCTGCCGCCTGCTCTCAGCTGCTGTTGGTCTGCCACACTGCTCTCAGCTGCTGCTGTGGGTGCCACTACTCAGTTGGTCCTCTGCGCTGCTCTTAGCTGCTGCTGATCCACCATGCTGCTCTTAGTCGCTGCTCTGAGCACGTCACTCCTCTGCCACTTAGCTCTGCACTGCTGCTGCTCAAGGTCTGTCATGCTGCTCACAGCCACTGGTCTGCTGCCACCTAGTTCCATTTCACCACTGCTCTGTGACCTCTGTTTGTACTGCACTGCCTCTACTCAGGTGTCAGGCTAGGTCGCTGGGCTGCCTCTCTGTCTCTCAGATCGGCTGTCTCTCCTCTCAGATGGGTCGCCAGGTCACCTCTCAGTTGGGACACTGGGCTGGGTCTCAGCTGGGCTGGGTCTCAGCTGGGGCACCTCTCATCTCTTTGTTCTAAGAGTTCAAGTTCTCTTTTTGTTCCCTCCTGTAGCTAATCTTGATGTTGCCCTCTTGATATGGTTTGTAATCCACACATGTATTTAAAATGACAGATGAATAAAATTTGCAAAGTAAAACAAAATCTCAGCTTAAAGGAAAAAATAATATAGTATAATTATATAAATAATAAAAAATAAAGCAAATAAAGAATTGGACTCAGTTGGGAGTCTGGTTTGCATTGTAGCATACAGCTGAGAGAAAATGGAGCTCTGCTCTCCCACGGCTGATTTCACTCTGCCAGGGGACCCTAAAGGGGTCTAAAGTCACCCCAGAGAGGCGATGAAAAAGGAAGGGACTCTCGTCAATCACGGAGAGATGGTGGTCGATCCTTTTGATCTGAGGAAAGCCCTCCAAACCGGCAGGGGAAAGACTGGCTGCATTCATGTGGCCAGCCCAAAGCTACTAACAACCGAAGAAAGAAAGCACTAATTAGCATTTCGTAAACAGCGTGCTTGGAACTGGGTGAGAATATTGATCCTTTCTTTACTACTTTGCAACTGGATTTCCTGGAAAAGACAAATTCCCAAGCAGCAAAAAAAAACCCAAACGTGAGAAGGAAGGGGATTGCTGCCCCACCCTTCCAGAGAAATGGAAGCGACGTTTTAATTCTTTATGGGGGATAGAAATACATAACATCAAAGTGGAAGTAATACAAAGCTATAGCCTTGACAAACTTGAAAACTGAGGAAACTGTTAAGATTTTCTCTTTGAAAGAACATTGGAGTGAAGTACAAGAAATTAACTTTTTGTTTTAAGAGTTGGAAAATGGATATTTAATGACATCTAGTGGTGGAATAGAGTATAGCACCATAGTTGTTATGGCTGGAGTGAACTTGGCAGAATGCCCAGGCTTAGATTACTATTGAACTTCTTTGATGTTTGGCAACGGAGAAAAATACTTTGGACTATTTACTACAGGGTAGAAGCTATAATTGTTTTGAAACCTGCTGACCTTCCTGGATTACAAATATTGACTGAAGTCTGACTTTTAATTTTAAGAACTATTTGGAGTGAAAAGAAAATTTGATTTTTGGCTACTTTTGTCTGGGAGAGACTTATGGACTGTTTTTTTAAAGGGTGGTTGAACATTTTGGATTACAAACATCGGCTGACTGACAATTTTTGAACTACTGAACAGAAGAACTGTTACAAAATATTACCTTTAGTGGTGGACCTATATTTTGGGACCTATTGGATTATAAAAGCTACACATAAAGACTATAAGAACTTTATGAGACACTGCTGTATTGCTGTATTGATTCTAAGATTGGTTGTGTCAGTTAAGGCCAATATTTGGGGAATACAATAGTATATCTGGAAGGGGGAAACAAAACGGGTGTTTCATACCTAGCTAAAAGTGGGAAAAACCATCCTCAATATCTCCCTCTGATACCCCCAGCTCAGTATATCAGGGAACTGTAGGAATGACACTCCAACAAGAAAAAGCCAATATTTTCAAGAAGGAAATCTGGTCTATGTTGCAATCAATTTAAGAGGCAATTATTTCACATAAAGAAGACTCAAGAAGAAACCATGATGAGACTAAAAAGAAGTAAGATAAGATAGGATAGGATAGGATAGGATAGGATAGGATAGGATAGGATAGGATAGGATAGGATAGGATAGGATAGGATAAGATAAGATAACCTTTATTGTCATTTTTATACTGTGGGCACAATGGCACACATCAAAAATGAAATTTAGTTGCCTGCTCTCAAAGTGAAACGCATACATGACACGCACCTAAACATACTATGAGCAAGTCTTTAACTTAAACCTATAATTAGTAAACCCTCAGAAAATGAATATAAAGAATGAACAAGCAAGTCAGAAAACAGAAGACAAATCAGAGGAAATTGACCCAAAGATGGAGGATCTAAAGGAAGGAAATTACAGACTGGCACACACAAATAAAAATCTGGAAGACTTAACCATTATACCGGAAATGGAAAAGATATCCTATTTCTTTTTTTATATATAAAGTTTTATTGAGTTTTATAGAGTTAGGGAAAGGGTGGGATCAATATGGGAATTGGGGTTCAGGGTAAGAGTCAGGGTTGGGGTTGGAATAGGGGTAGGAAGAACAATGGGGTTACCCCCATTAACATTTTCAAGCTTTAGCAAACAGACTATTGTCCGGGTACATATATTCAATAACAGTAATTAATATAATAGTAAATAGCTATAGTAAATATGAGAAACAATAATCATAAACAATATCAGTTAATCAATAGATATCCTTCATCTTATTAAAGTATATTCACCATTAAATATCAATCATTTCTTACTAGCTCGTTTTACTAACCATTGCTAAAAGTTATCCCATGTTTTAAAGTAAACAGAGTCTTCTTTCTCTTTAATCTCTAAGGTTAATCTATCCCAGGGCTTTTCAACTGGTGGTACACGTACCACTTGTGGTACATTAATGAGTGGCAGGTGGTACGCAGCCCTGCCTAACCAAGTGTAGTGGGGGAGGGAAAGAGCCAGCACAGGCAAGGACTTGCAGTGAGAGAGTCCTCTGGAGCTGCAAAGGCCACAGGCTCACTTCTGAAAGTGTAGTGGGGGAGGGAGAGGGGGAGGGTGGGGGGAGAGGAGATCAAGCAGGCTGGCCATGAGCCAATGTACAACTGCTGTGGCAGCCACCTGTGCTGGCAGCAGCAAACAGGCAAGAAATGCAGCGGGGGAGGGGTCGCCCTCCAAGAGGAATGAAAAAAGGCAGCAATGGCTGGAGGTGAGGCACAGAGGAGGGAAGGAGATGGAGAGTGGAAGGATTCTTATGTGCTTTTGTGACTTTGAAATTCTGGGATTTGTGCAATGTGGGCTTTGTGTTCTTAAGGAGTGTTTGGCAATTTCTATTTGGCTGATGGCTGATGTCTCCTCTTAGCTTCTATTGCTCTGCTGTTGTTGGCTGTAAGTTTTGCTGCAAGGGATTTTGAAGTATTTTTCTCCTGAATGGATTTTGCCTGTAGCATTCCTTTACTTATGAATGGAGCCATTTGGGGAGGCTGCCTTAGCGGCAGCCAGTACTTACATTTTTTTTCTTCCTTAAGTGCCTTACTTTCCTTTCTAGCCAGTAGCTAATTCTTAAAGGGGAATGTGCCTTTTTAAGCTAGTTCACTCAGCAGCTTCACTTTTCTGTCTCTGGAGGCCTTTCCTTGTTTGATGAATATACGGAAGAGGGAAAATATGGGGGGGGTTCAAATTCTTCCTTCAGAAGGAGATGGGAATTAGAAAAAGGGAGGCAGGGAAGGGAGGGAGGAAAGGAAGTCCCACCTTAGCACTTGGCCACCAGCAGCTCTGCCATTGAGTTTGCTTGTCAAAAGGTTGCAGAAGGGGATCACATGACCCTGGAACACTGTGACCATTATAAATATGAATCAGTTGCCAAGCATCCAAATATAAATCACATGACCCTGGGCATGCTGCAATGGCCATAAGTGTGAAAAATGGTCATAAGTTATTTCAGTGCAATTACAACTTTGAACAGGTTTTTTTTTGGTCATCAAGTTTTTGACACCTTGCTAGGTGGTACTCGAATATTGTCATAGCCTAAAAGTGGTACAATTGGTAAAAAGGTTGAAAAGCCCTGCTCTATCCATTTCCGCACAATCTAAAATTTTCTTGATTATGATCTTTTCCGATGGTAAATTTTCATTCTTCCAGTATTGGGCAAATGCTATTCTCGTTGCTGTCAATATATGCAATATTAAATACTCATTCTCCTTCTCATACTCGGCTCCTAGTATTCCTAAAAAAGCAAATCTGGTTTAAATTCTATCTGTATTTTAGTCACTTTTTCCAACCATATATGAATCTTAAGCCAAAACATTTTCGCACTAGGACATACCCACCAGATATGGTAATAGGTACCTGGTTTTTGTTTGCATTTCCAACAGTTATTCAAAACGTTTTTAAACATTTTCGCTAGTCTTACTGGTGTCATGTGCCATCCATAAAACATTTTATATAGGTTTTCTTTATATGAAGCTGCTTTAGTCCGTTTAATATTTCTATCCCATAGCTTTTGCCAATCTTCTAAGTCTATAGAATATCCAAAGTTTTTTGCCCATATTATCATCGTCTCTTTTACTTGTTCTTCTTCCATCTTCAAATTTAGAAGAAATCTATAAAGTTTTTTAATCAAGTTTTCATCTGTTTCTAAAAGTATTTGATCAAATTCTATCTGTTCTTTATAAAATCACATTGTCTTTACATCTTTTTCATATCTTGTTTGAATTTGCAAATAAGGCCACCATGCTAAGTCAATACCTTGTTGTTGTAAGTCTTGCCTATCTTTCAGTTGTCCATCCTTGTCCAAAATGTCTTTATAAGTAATGAGTTTATCGTAATTAATTAGATTTGGGTAAGCAAATGCTTCCATTGTTGAAAGCCACTCAGGTATTTTAGTATAATTTTTTTGTTTTATTCTTTCCCATTCTAGAAACAGTACATTCCTTATAGCATGGTTTTGGAAATATCTCTGTGTTTTATTTTTCTTGTACCATAGGATGGCATGCCAACACATTTGTAGGTCATGCCCCTCTAGGTACAGTAACCTTTTATTTCTCAGCGTTATCCATTTTTTAAGCCATGGTAAGATAGCTGCTTGGTAATATAGTCTCCAGTCTGGGAGTCCAAATCCTCCACTGTCTTTAGCTTCTTGTAACATTTTCGCTTTAATTCGTGCTTTCTTCCCTTGCCATGTAAATTTCAATATTGTTGCATTTAGATCATCAAAAAAAACCTTTCCCAGTTTTACAGGAATCGTTTGGAATAAGAAGAGTAATTTCGGCAGGACACTCATTTTTCTTCCTAGCAATGACAGTTGGAGATTTTTCCACTTTTCCAAGTCTAATTTTATTTGTTTCAACAGTCTTTCATAGTTGTCTTCTTTTAATGTTGTACATCTTGCTGTTAAGTAAATTCCTAAATATTTAACTTTTTTGACTATTTGCAGATTTGTCTTTTTTGTAAATTGGGTTTTCTGTTTGTCTGTTAGGTTTTTTGTTAATACCTTAGTCTTTTCTCTATTTATTTTCAAACCAGCCACTTCTCCAAACTTTTCTATTTTCTCCAACAATTTAGTAGCTGTTTCTAGTGGCTCCTCCAGAATGAAGACCATGTCATCTGCGAAAGCTTGTAATTTATATTTTTGTTCTTTTATCTCCAGTCCTTTAATTTCCATGTCCTGCCTAATATTTCTAGCCAATACTTCCAGTGTTAATATGAATAGCAGTGGGGATAATGGACATCCCTGTCTTGTACCTTTTTCGATGTCAAAGCTTTCTGTATAGTCTCCATTTAAGATTATTCTGGCTGTTTGTTTATGGTAAATTGCTTGGATTGCATTTATAAAGTTTTTTCCAAAATCCATTTCCATCAGCTGCTGGAACATAAACTGCCAATTTAAATTGTCAAAGGCTTTTTGCTCATCAAGAAATATTAATGCAGACTTCCGGTGGCTCCGCCGGCGCCGCCAGGGTCTCCTCTGTGAGACTCCGTTCTCTGGGTTTGTAAAGCTGCAAAAAACAGCGCACACCAGCTGTTTTTCGCGGTGAAAAACCCCCTCTCCGGGCAAAGGAGAGGTGTAGAGCATCGGGAGCAAGGTTGAGCTCCTCTTAAATCCCTGGGAAAGAAGTTTTCAGGGATCAAGAGTGAGCTCCCTAAAGCTCCAGAGGACGCTCCTGCCCAGAGACGCTTCTGTCATCAGACAGAGAAAGACGCCGCGACCACTTCTGCTTTTTTAAAATACAACACAGGAGAGATTGTAAGCAGACTGAGTGAATACAGGAGTTCTTAATGGATTGCAAGTATTTTTTTTATTGTTTTTCTGGCTATATATTTCTAACGTCTACAATCAACATAATGCTTTCAAGATGGTGTATAGCTTTCACTGCTTTCATTGTTAGGGAAAGTGCTGGAAAGTGAAAGTGAATTCTTTACTTTTTTCTCTCTTCCTGTTCTCGTAAGCGAAGTCAGAGAGACGGCTGTGATTGTCTTAAAGTTAAAATGGAGTGGAATTTACAGTTAAATGCTGAACCTATTCTGGACTGTATTGAGAAATTTCATGAAGAAAGGCTTGAAATAGTGAAGAGTTTTACGCAAGAGTTTAAAGCAATATTGAAAGAAACTTTTACAGAAATATTAACTAAATTTCTTTTTCCAAATGAAATTGCTTTACAACCGACTGCTGAACAATTTATAATACAATCTAAACAAGAAGAAGAGCAAGAACAATTAACTAGAATCTTTCTCCCAAATGAAACTGATTTACAACTGACTGCTGAGCATTTTATAATACAATATAAACTAGAAGAACAACAGGATGATTTTCATAGTATTCCAGAAAGTCCAAGATAATCCTTAAGTTGTTTTTTATCTGTCTTTTAGGTAAAAAGCCATTTTGGTCTGTGTGAATAAATTCAGTCAAAAATTTCTTAATTCTTTCTGCCATTATCGAAGCAAAAATTTTATAATCCATATTTAATGGCGATATTGGTCTACAATTTTTTATTTGTGTGGAATCAGTATCTTCTTTGGGTATCAAAGTAATATTAGCTTCAGTTCACGAGTTTGGCATTTTAGTCTCCAAGAAGATTTCATTACACAATTCTTTCAACATTGGGGTTAGTATGTCTTGTAATGCTACATAGAATTCTGCAGGAAGACCATCTGGGCCCGGAGTCTTACCTTTTTTTTGTCTTTTTATAGCTTCTATAATCTCCATTGAAATTTTCCCATTTAGTATATTTCGGATATTCTCCGGGATTTTTGGCAGATCTGTTTTTTTCAGATACGACTGTATTTCCTCTTTAGAAACTACCTCTGCCTTACAAAGTGTCTCATAGTAATCTTTAATGATTTTTTTCATTGCATCATTGTGGAACTGTAGTTCTCCTTTTGAGTCTTGTAGCTTATTTATCATTCTTTTTTCTTTTTCTTTCTTCAGTCTATATGCTAACCATCTTCCCAGCTTATTAGCATTTTCAAAAAAATTCTGTTTAGTCCGTTTAATCTGCTGTGCCATTATATCCATCTCAGTTAAATTTGATTTATGTTTTATTATCTCCATTTGTTTCTTAAGGGCTTTCTTTTGTGGATCAATTTGTAACTCTAATTCCAGTTTTTTAAGTTCTTCTCTTAACTTTAACTGTAGTTGTTTCTTTTCTTTATTCTTTTTGGCAGTATAGGTTATGGCCAACCCTCTGAAATATGCTTTAGCCTTGTCCCATACATTTTGGAGGGAAGTTTCTTCTTTCCTATTTGTTTTAAAAAAATTCCATTTCCTTTATTGCTAGTTGTAAAAATTCTTTTTCTTTCAGCATGGATTTATTCAGAGACCATCTTAATTTTTTCTTAGTTCCTTTCCAAGTCATTTTTATTGGGTTGTGGTCTGCGCAAACTTAGTTTCTTTTTTTTGTATTATATTTTTTATTAATTTTTTACACAAGCATAAGTCACTCAATAATTGGTAAACAGTGTGTTGTCTGGGTTACATTTGTAAAAACACTCCTTAACGATTGATTTCTATAGTCTGTATTCCATATATTAATTTTGGTTGATTTCCTCTTTCCCCAAAACATCCTTTTTTGCAAACATTGAGTTAATACAATTATTATTGTTTTAATAAATGACAATTTAGTATATATTTTTTCCAATATTCCTAAAAAATAATCATCATATTAATACATTTCTTTTCTTTTCAGTCATTTGTGCCTTATCATCGATCCTGTTACAATCCTTATTTTAGTTTATTTCTTCCGCCAAATTCTAAATATTCTTACTGGTAAAGGTTTTCTCAGTGATTAGTTACATTTACATTGACAGACTTAATTCTATTTTTTCCATATAAGCCATCTCACATTTTTACGTGTCTTAAGTAATGAATATAAGAGTAAAAAGAAAGGGGAAAAGAAGAAGAATGAAAAAGAAATATAAAAAATAAAAAAGAAGAGAGGAAAGCAGTAATAACGGAACATAAGAAATAACATAGTTGTCAGGTCGTCCTATCTTGGAGCTCCACAGAATAGCCGACAAGCAGGAACAAGTGACAAACGGAATTTAATGCAATCCATACAGGAATAAAGTCGGCACTGAGAGTGGCTTGCTCCCAGTGCCTTTACGTAGGGAGCATGCCCGCCCCACCCACACCGGATCTAACCTCACCCAATAAACTACCATCCGGCCCCGGACCTAGCCCTCCCTGCGTCCTTCCCAGACCGGCAATCCATCCTGTGACGTCCACCAACAGGCCCAGCAATCCCTCCCCCCAGTCCAATGTTGGCCCTGTGAGGTGCCGAGAGATGACGTCACATGCGCGGAACGAAGCACCGGGAGATGGCATCACACACGAGGATTGGCATTGGCCGCGCAGCAGCACCAATGGACACACGGGAGGAGGCCGGCAATGCTGCGACCGGTTCCCTTCAGGTGGGCTTGCTGATGGGCGGCAGGGTGGGCCGGTAGCATCCCTGCCTCGCACCGAGTCGGCCTCGCAGGGCTCGACATGCCACTCCCCCTACCAGGGGTCCCCCTAGAAAGTAAATGAAACAGAGTTAATGATCTCGCTCCCTTGTTCTGATGTTCCCCAACCTCCCCCCTGGTTCTCCAGGATGTTTTTGATGGTATGCTCGAATCAGTCGGGGGGCGTGCATGTCGGCCTCCTTCACCCAAGATGCTTCTGACAGAGGATACCTTTTCCACAAGACTAAGTAATATAAACTACCCCGTTTCTCCCGTGAGTCTAGGATCTCCTGGATCTCATAGTGGTCGGGCGCTACAGGGCCTGGGGGTTCCATTAAGCAGTATTGGGAGACTGGTTTTAATAGGCTACTATGAAATACAGGGTGTATCTTACCCAGAAATCGGGGAAGTTGGAGTCGCACTGTTACCAGGTTAATTACTTGTACTATCCGGAAAGGACCGATATACTTTGGCCCTAACTTTCTACAAGGGACTCATAGGTGTGTGTACTTTGTAGACAGATACACCATGTCCCCCACCCTGAACGGTTTGTGGGTTCTGCGTTTCTTGTCTGCTTGTATTTTTGCAGTATCTCTTGCCTTTGCCAGTGCCTTTCTCACTACACCCCATACCCCACTAACTCGGGACAGCCATTCACTAGGTTGACAGGGTTGGGATCCCTGACTGCTGTACTCGGGCATTGGTACAAACTCCCTGCCGGAAACCACCCGGAAAGGAGTAAAACCGGTGCTGCTGTGCACGGCATTGTTGTATGCCACTTCTGCGAACACAACCAACTCCACCCAATCTGTTTGCTGGTAGGAGACCTATCTGTCTCTGGTCTCTCAGTCTTGCTCCTTCTTCTGGATAAGTCTATTTAACTTCTTCCTCCTCTGATTGTTTAGCTGCTCCTTCAATGCCCATTTCCTCTTGCTTCTTAGGTTCAGGATCCCCCTTTTCCAAGAACACTTTGTGGTTGTCAAAAAATTCCAGTGCTTTAAGCAGTGTATCCAGTCTATATCTTTTCAAATCCCAATAGATTAAGATCCCTTCTGGGACCAACCATCTGAAATTCAGTCCTTTTTCAACCAATTTCCTGGTTAAAAACTGATAGTCTCTTCGAGCCTCTCTTATCCTTCTAGGAATTTGTTTAAGCACTACTACTTCTTTTTCTTTGTATTTTAGCGGTTGATCTCTTGTCTCAGAATCTCGTCTCGCATGGATCTTTAAGAAATCTAACATGAACTTCCCTGGGGACTCTGTTTCTTCTGGCATAGCTTGAGTTGACTCTGAAGACATGGTCTAGTTCTCCTTCCATTTGGGTCTTCCCCATTCCTAAAAAATCTGCGAGTAACTCAATTTATCAGGCCTAAGAGGTTCTCATCCTTGTCTTCTATTATGTTTTGAAATCTTAAAAAATATGAGGGCCTTTCCATCTCTATCACCGCCAATGTGTCTTCCAATTCCGCATTTGTTTGGGCCACTTTTTCATTATCATCTTTTAAGGATTCTAATTTCTGGTTAACTTCCACTGATTTGTCTTCTATTTTTTGGATCCTTGTTGATTATCTGTAATTGTCTGTTTAAAACTTTCAATTTGAGAATATATATTGACAATTTCTTTATTCATTTTATCAAGATCATTTTTCAAATCTTCGTAGTTTTTGGTTGAAGATGCCGTCTGGGCTGCAATTGCCTGTAATATTGCCTTGGTGTCTTTTTGTTGGACATCCATTTTTTCTTGCTGCAGCACTGTCGTGATTGATTTTTGATAAACTAGACTCGCAGAAGTTGAGGCAGGGGTGGAAGATCCTTTTCTCCCAAGTTTAGACAAGTTTGAGACGCTCATCTTTGAGATTATATCTTATATTGTAATCCACCAGGGGCCCAATGGCCAATTGTAATCCAATAGGCTCCTATTGCTAGGAGGAGAAATCCACAAAAGCAATGGAGAAAAAAAAACAGAAAAAAGATAAAAAATAGCAGCAAGGGAAAAAGGGAAAAAAAGAGAAAACGACAATAATAAAAAGAGGAGAGGGAAAAAATACTCTCCCAATAAAAAAGTAGTAGAAAAAAATTCAAAAAAGAGAGAGAAGAAAAAAAAGGAAAAAGCAAAAATATCAAATTTATGGTCCACCAAATTCTATTCAAGAAGAAGAAAAGAAAAAAGAAAAAAATTCTTAATGTCCAGTTCTTCTTAACACAATAATTATAAATCCAAGGAGGGAGATGGCTCACATTATCATTTATTTAAGAAATATAGTCTGTCTTGTGCAGCCAAGAAAACCAGAAGAGAGCTCTTTTTTTCTCCCAACAAGCTTCAAGGTCTTAGATAAAAATGACTGGGCATACAGCCAAAGTTCTAATCTGAATAGGCTCCAGACAAAGAAAAAAAAAGTTTTCAGTGTAGCCACCAGGGGATACAAAGTATACGTTCCCAGCACCTGAGTAGAAAAAAAGTAAGAAAAAAAGTAGTCAAGAGGGCAAAGAAAGTTTGTAAAATTTTAAGAATAGTAGATAAAATTACATGGGTTTCCAACATAAAAGAAAAGAAAAGAGCACCCATAAAAAGGGCAGTAGCTTCCCAAATTTCAATTGAGCCTCAGACAACTTTACTGTATTAGAAGTTTGTTTTTTAAGTTGCAAAATAACTTAAACCACCGCTTGTATACAGGAGGGGGGGAACTCCACCCTCTCCCTAGAAAGAAAAGGCTTCGCTCTCAGGCTGTAGAAAAGCTATTTGCCAGAAATCCACCTTCACCAGGAAAGAAGAGAGTGTTCTCACCCAGCTCAGCTGCTTGCTGTCATTCTGCACTGCTTTCTCCGTCTCCGACAATCAGCTGTTAATGGCGGATCGCATGAATGCAGTCCGCCTTTCTTCTGCTGATTCCAGGAGCTACTTTGGCTCCAATGAGCCAGCTGCCGCCGACCCATGGTCCCCAAAGTTTCGCCCTTTTGTGGCCACCTCTCCGGGGTGGCTTTCGGTCCAAACGGACCCACCGACAGATGAAAATCGGACCCGGGGAGCAGAGATTCTTTTCCCCAGGTCTATCTTCAGCGACGTCACCAGAAATCCCCCAAGATATCCTATTTCTTAAGACCTCAAAATATACCTGAGGATAAGGAAGAAGACCTTATTGAATGGACTATAGAACTGTTAGGTGAAATGTTAGAAGTTGGAAAACAAGAAATGAAAAGAGAAGCTGAAGGGGAAGGAAAGTGGGAGTTGTTTAATGAATATAAATAGGTTGAACTCCCCCTCAAAAATACTCTACCCAAATTGTCTTTCCTATTTCAAACAATATCCATAAAAACAGAGGAAGAATCCTTTGGTGACCTAAATACATTGACTTAGAAAGTTATTTGGCAAAGGAAGAAAGCCAGAGTTAAACTGAAGAAAATAGAAGATCTGACTTACCAGATGGGACACCATATGAATAAACCTGTGTTTGAATATGGCTAAAAGAACAGATAACATTTTGATACCAAAAGATTTTTATAATTAGAAAGATATGATTTATAATTAGGATAGCACACTTCTTTATGATAGGGAAATATGAAAATACTAGGATGGTTTGTATAAGCGGAGCTTTTGGTCACCCAAATATAACTAAAATTGAGAAAATGATAACGGATAAAGATAATTTGAATACTGAGGGGAAATTAAAGCTAAATAAGAGCTGGAAATACAGGATATTGACTTAACAAGGGGACTTTAATTGCAAATTCAACTATGACATGAGTGTGTTAGAAGAGATGTTACAAACTGATACTATTTTGATTATAATGCTAGAAAATTATGATGAGGATGTGTATACTTAATTTTGCATGTATTAATAGTAGTAAGATTTGTATTTGCTCAGTGTTGGGAAAATGAAAACACCATTGGAAGAAGAGAGGATCAAGAAAACACCAGACTGTGTAGTATTGGACAGATCTATGTTGAGGAAGTTAATATGTATTACTGAATAACAAATGGACCCAGACAACACATTGTTTACTAAGCATAACAGAAAATTAATAATTTTTTAAAAAAAGAATTGGACTCAATTGGACTTCATTTTGTTATCTTTAGGATCGGGCCTGACAAGTACACAGTAGGCAAGGTTATGTACACATTAAATTGTGTCAGTAGTACAGGGGGAGGGTCTGGCTCAGTTGACCCCCTCTTTTTACCCATTCTGCACATGAGCTCTGATTGGTCGAAAACAGGTCACATGACCTGATTAAGCCCTGCCCACCCACCCCCACCTACGAGCACTGATTGGCCCATTGACTTAAGCCCCAGCCACCCAGCACATGAGTATTACATATAGTAGAGCCTCAAAAGGCAAAAGTGAATTTTTTCCTTTAACATTACTTTGTACATTATAAAAAATGGATAACAAAACTGTTCATGAGTTGCGTGCTATTGCAAAACAGCGAGGCTTGATGGACTTCTATAGGCTCAGAAAGGCTGAATTGGTTGTTCTACTTAGTATGCCTACAAAACCATTACTCGATGAGCCAGTTCCAAATATACAGGTTGTGCCTCTTACACCAACACCTTACAAACCTCCAACACTTACCTCAATAGTAAAAAAAGTTTACAACACCATCAACACATTTGCTGATTGGATTATTAACCATACACCCAAAGAACCAAAGAGAGTTGTGAATGAAAAACTCGATGCGCTCAAAACACAAGTCCATTCTATCTTTGACAAGCTTTACAATAAGAAACCGCAAGTCAGAGAAAACAAGGCTATCAAAGGAATTGCAAAGCAATATGGTATCGACAGTATCGATGGAGTTGACCCTATTCCGTTTCTAAGATGGGCGAGAAGCAAAGTCATCAATCTGTTGGGTAATAATCGCGGGATAAAAGTTAACTTGGTTCTTAATTACATGATGGAACGAATCTATATGAAAAGCGGAGAAGTTATCAGCAACAACGCTCCATTTTGATCAATGATGGAAACAATATTAGAAGTGACCGACCTTGACAAAGCATACAACAAAGCCGTCGATAAGTTGATGGAGTCCATGGCAACGTTCCAAATGCGAGGCAGTAACTGGAGGTTCAAAGCCATGCAAAGGTTGGATATAAACATTGTTAAATACATACTGTTAAAGGGTAAATCATACATTCCATTGCTAAAAGAGTGAACAAAAAAGCGATTGTCAATGTGAAGAACAATGACGACAAATGCTTCATGTGGTGCGTGGCGTGAGCATTGAATCTGGTAGACCATAACACTGAAAAAATATCAAAAGTATTGAGAAAACAAGCCAAGAACCTCGATTGGAGCAGTATCAAATTCCCGGTTGCTGTCAAGGAAAATGTTTACAGAAGATTCAAACAAAACAACATCAGTCTTAACGTCTTTGGTTACGCAACATTTGTTTTCCCAATGTACGTTTCCAAACATCAAAGCGATAAAGTTGTAGAGCTGCTGTTTATTTCTGACAATAACAAGAAGCACTATACCTGGATAAAAAAAAACTTTAACAGGCTGATGGCAGAGCATACAGATAATTCAGTCCATTCAATGCACTATTACAGAAGATGTTTAACCGGTTACCGAATGAAAGAATCTCAAGAAACATGACGAGCTTTGCTCAAAGCATGAAGCTGTAAGGATAGACCTCCCAGAAGCTGATACGACGCTATATTTTAAGAACTACATCAGATCGAAGAGAGTGCTGTTTATAGTTTACGCTGACTTTGAATCGTTCAATAAACCGATAAATATGTGCCAGCCAAACCCTGAAAAGTCTTACACATACAAGTATCAGAAGCACATTCCAAGCTCATTTTGCTATTATATAAAATGCTTTGGTGATACGATATATGAACAAGACCCAGTTGCATTTGTTGCAGAAAGTGAGAAAGATGATGTAGCACAGATATTTGTTGACTTGCTTGTGCAAAACATTAAGGATATATAACATCGGTTCAAGTTCCCAAAGAGCATGATATTTACAGAAGACGACAAAGAGAGATACAAGTATGCTACTAGGTGTCATATATGCAAAATAAATTGTGGAATAATAAAAAAATGTTAAGGATTACTTTCACTTGCCAGGAAGGTTTGGAGATGAGCTGCCGCTAAATGCTTCATATGCGAACACAAGTTGAATGATTTTGATAAAGTTTGTGATCATTGTCACTATACAAGAAAGTTTAGAGGCACGGCGCACTATTGCTGCGATCAAAAATATAAAGTGCTAAAGTTTATCCTCGTAATATTCCATAACCTTTCCAGGTATGACAGCCATCTAGTCATCAAAAATCTGTGAGGTGACAACAACGAAAGAATAAATTGCATACCAAATAACGAGAAAAAATACATTTTGTTCAGCTGAGAGGTTGTCCTTGACAAGTTCGTTAAGGAAGTAAAAAAAGTGTTAAGGAAAAAAGAGACAAAGATAGAAAAGTGATCATTAAGCAAGAATTGCAATTTGTCGACAGCTTCAGGTTCATGCTTGCAAGCCTCAATGCTTTGACGAAGAATCTCAGAAAAGACCAGTGCAAAAATCTGGCAAAGGTATACAGCGGAAAACAGTTTGATCTATTGTTGAGGAAAGGAATTTACCCCTATGAGTACATGGACTCCATTGAAAGGTTAGACGAAACCGAACGGCCTCCAAAGTCCGCCTTCTACTCGAAACTGAGAGATGCAGAGATAAGCAACAATGACTACAAGCACGCAAATGAGTTGACAAAGGTTGAATTGGAGTTGTTGAGTGATTACGACATGCTGCTTATGATAAATCAAGGAATACATGGTGGAGTCAGTACCATCTCAAATCAATTCGCTTTCACAAACAAGTACATGGGTGAAGTGTATGACAGTAGAAAGCCTTCTTTGTTCATTACTTATCTGGATGCTAACAACCTGTATGGACGGGTTCGTGGATTTAAATGGATGGAAGAAACAGAACTAAACGACTGGAAAACCATTACGAGTCAAGATGGGTTCGGTTGTATTCTTGAAGTTGACTTGGAATACCCAAAAGAGCTGCACAATCTTCACAACGATTATCCTTTGGCCCCAGAAAATATTATTCCCAAAGGATCAAAGGTATAAAAGCTAATACCCAACTTGTACAATAAAACAAAGTATGTTGTGCACAACGAAAACTTGAAACTGTACGAGAGTCTCGGAATATAGATCATCAAAATTCACAGTGGAATAAAGTTCGAAGAAGAGTCCTGGTTGAAAAAGTACATCAATCTGAACACCGGCTTGAGAATGACAGCCGCTAATGCTTTCGAGAAAGCTCATGAACAACAGTGTCTTTGGCAAGACCATGGAAAACATCAAGAATTGCATCGACATACAGTTGGTTACGAATGAGAAACAGTTGATGAAACTAACCGCCCAACCAAACTACGACAGATTCATAATATTCGACAAAAACTTGATTGCCGTTCACATGAGAAAAACAATGCTGGAATATGACAAACCTATATATCCAGGTGAGGCTATACTGGACTTGAGCAAGATATTGATGTATGATTTTCACTACAACTACATCAAACCCAAATATGGAGATAGAGCAAAGTTGTTGTTTATCAACACCAACAGTCTAATGTATAAGTTAAAGACCAAAGATTTCTACGCAGACATCACCGACGACGTGGAGAATCTATTCAATACGAGCGATTACCCAAAGAACCATCCATCTGGAATAAAAACTGGGGTTAATAAGAAAGTGATCGGTATGTTCAAGCGCCGATGACAAACGCGTCATCATGAAGGATAAGATACGCACCCTTGCACACGGTCACTACAAGCTACGACATTAAAGAATTTCTTTCTTTATAAAAACATGCCAAGAGGTAAAACAAAGGATGTCATCATGCCTTACAATGACCTGAAGCATCTTACAGGTTGTGGGTTTATAGCCACAAAAGTTTCCAAAAAAGACATACCTTTAATTTTCACTAAAGATACACGTCCCAAATTACACTTCACCACACTTTACAACATGAAACAGCTTATAGAGACGTGGTTTTGAGAACCCAAAAAGTTTTGTTATAAATGAATAACAAAACTACTTCCTGTTGCCAGATACAACACTTCCTTTTCAAAATACATAAAAAATAAAGTTAATGCAAAATGAGCTAAAGCTTTGTGAAAAGTATTGACGTTGATGGTGTAATTTTACCTAATCACCCATTAACTAACTTTTAATTGGATAAAGTAGCAAAAAAAATTACATATCACATGTTATAGAGAATCTTTTGTTCGTGATATGTTGCCTAAAATGGCTAAACGAATTGAGTGTGGAATATTAAATTCTGTAGACTCAACTGGTAATTCAGGCCACTGGACCGCTTGGTACAAGAAAGGAAGTGAGAAGCTGTACTTTGACAGTTATGGGTTATCAACGTCCAATGAGCTTGTTGGGTACTTGGCTCATCCTGTGTACTACAATAGCAAATGAATACAGCCAGACAGCTAGACGTTTTGCGGCCATTTGTGTCTCTTTGTGCTTAAAAAGTTGAGCGATGGCTACACATTTCAGGAGGTTATAAACACACTGTATTAAAAATAAAGTATATATATAAAAAATGTCCGTCAACAAGTTTGGAAGAACAGATACCAGCGACTCTCAAAGAATAGTTTCCAGAGGAGTTACTTTATCGCAAGTTAATAATGCATTTCTAAGATGCGACGGCAGTAACACCGCAACCGACGATATCGATTTGGATTCTCACAAGATCGTTAATGTAGCGGATCCAACCAATGCGCAAGATGTCACGACTAAGCGCTGCGTGGATGCTACTAACAAAGTTTCAAAGACCGGAGATACAATGACCGGTGACCTGCACTTGAGTATCGGTGACAATGCAGTCAGGCGTCTGGGTTGTATGGATCTCACACCTGGCCAAAGATTCACCCTTGCACTGGGAAATTTGCAAAACTGGTTGCTCTTTGCCCTCTCTGAACCATCAAAAATGCAGGCGTCGGTTATTCTGGAAATCTCACACAGATTTCTGGTCCGTGCCATCAACCAAAATGTGTGCCAGCTCGGTACTACCCTTGTAAAGATCCACAAGGACATTAGCATGACCAAACATTGTCTCATGTTCCTCCTGGAGCCTAGTGATGCACAAGATGCGGCGATGAAAAACTATGTAGATACCTCGCTCGCATGTGACATCCACACAAGCGGTATTGGATCTTCTAGCCCGCTATTGACCTGGCAGCCGGTCTACCTAAAGGCCGCATGCAATTCACGTGTTAGCTCATTGTTCAAAAACACTACCGATATGATTCGTCTTAAAACCGGTTACAGGAGGCTTTCACTTTTCGGCAAAACATTAAACCAAGAGGCTAAAATTAAGCTCATGGCAATATTTGGTGAGACTATCTCACCATTAATCACAAATTTTATTAAAAATCGGTTTGAGTTTAGTCAGGTATTAGACCTATCCCTCGGCGCTGCCATCATTAAAGTCAATGCTCAGAATCATAACGATGCTACCGCACTGAACCTGGGCGTTACATTACTGATTGAGAAACTGTAATGTTTTCAAACCCTATTTAGGTTTGGAAACTACCGCAAAAACTGCTCAGTACACTACCAACATTTTTGACCCATCAGACTGAAAGTTTAGCATCCTGTCTGAAATAACCACCACAAAAGCTTCAGTTCCTGCTTTTACCTCCTCATTGAATGTCACCTTGATGTTAACATCTACAACCAACGATTTTAGTCTGTTGCTTTTCTTACTTACATCAAACACCATAATCAGGAACAGATCTTTGAATTCTGCTGGGGTGATGTTGCTCTGCATAATTAGTTGATCCATAGTAATTATCACTGAACATCACCGCATCCCAGTAAGCTCTTGAAAATTGTTGATTGGGAAAAGATAAGTTGTAGTCAACAACAGGCTATAATTTTTGGTTCAGCATAATGTACATGTTTTTGAGTTTGCAATGCTCAAAGATGGAAGGTTTTGCTTCTTGGCTACTGGCATGATTAGTCTGGAACTCAACTAGTATCCACCTAGGCTTTTCTGATGAGGTCCTGACACCCAACATTCAACTGAACATCTTCAATTGCAGTACCGTTATAGTTTCACAGTGTCTGGATTGAAAACCCACCGGTATTGTATCTTTTGATTCAATCGTTTTGAACAACCACATTCGCTCTAAATCTGACGGAACGACGTGTGGCATGAACCACAAAATTTTATCTAGCATTACCTTTTTGGCCTCAATTCCTTGTGCCCGAAAGATCGCATTGTTGGACTTCCTAACTAGTGTCAGCATGTCCTTGAGCCTGTAGACAATCTTGTCGTAGTTGTTGCAAAACCCAAAAATGTGCTTCAGAAGAATGACAAACGAAAATGTTCCTTTGTCACTTGGCATTTTGATCAAGTACACTTGACGAACAGCAAATCCCAAGTTGTTTGTGATTGCGGCCGTCACAGCAGTATCTTTTGTCCAAAGCTGGTTTAATCCCTGGGCCTTGGCAAAGTTGTCAGGGTATGTTAGCATTCCAAGCATCATCGTGGCCTGCCCGGTATAAAACAAGGTCTCAATTTCTTGGCTTGACAAGTAGTATGAAATCTGTGAAAACAGGTGAATCAAACCATTGTTTGCTAAAGCTACAGCATTGGTGTTCGAATATGCTTGATTGTTGTGTTTGACCAAACATCCCTCAAACAGCAGATAAGATTTTTCAGGAAGAGTAAAGAGATCTTGCGATTCAATGTTGATATGAATTTCGCCGGTGGTGTTTATGTTTGTGTGAGCGGCAGGTTCATACTTGTGAAACTCAAAACTCTCTATGGCTTCATTGATTAGAACAGGTTCTGTAAATCTAAGAATATCACCAGGACTAGACATTTTATATAGCAAAGATATTTTTTATAAGTCCATGTTCTCATTAAATGTTTCACTTTGGAAATGTGATCGCTTATCATATTGAGCTTTGCATCTGTGAGTGTTTTGATCTTTTTGTGCTTTTCTGCTTTCAATGATAGCTTTTTGTTGACCTGACTGCCTATAATCAACAACTCTCTTCCCAAAGCAACTTCCTCCATTGCTAGTGCTACTGGTGTGTCAATGATTGTGCTTAAAACTCCAATTCCTGCGACACCCAGGCCCATCGAAGCCGCAACAAGAGCATTGACTAGTCTGTCGATAACTTTAGCCACTCTGTGATACTTTTTTGACAACACCATGTGCTTTTCTCGCTCCGAGACAATCTCATTTTGGATTTCATTAATCTTTTCAAGCCTGTATGTGTGACCTTCCATTTTAATTTACCTAAATTAAATTATCATTGAAAGCAAGGGTCCTATCAGCGGCACGTTTGAAATAGCTCTTGAAATTTGTGAATCGCAGGTTATCAATCCCGAGGTGGTAACTGGAACAAAACCATTTCCAGATTTGAGGGACAGTCCATCGCCCGTTATTCCCGGTCCTTTCTGGTATGGTCGAAGATACAACCCAGAAGCTTGCGGGACCATCTTACATATGGAACCTACCATTTTGATGTAAACTGCAGAGCCGTTGATGAGTTTATTGCCGACAGCGGCTTCTATACCTGTTAATGCCCTGGTAGTGACCGACGGTAATATGTTTGATAAAAGGAATTTACCTGCAGTAGCTAGCATAGGCAAAATAGCTCCAATAAAAGCTCCCTCAACTTTTGCATTGTGCTCTAGCTGCATTTTAGATATTTTAATCATTGTTCCTACGCCGCTTTGGTACGCCTTTGCCATTTTGTTAACTTGTGCTTGAGTTAATGCCAACACGTGCTCTCCTGATAAATCTGAATGCGATAGGTGAATAGACGCTGAAGATCCTGCTTGAATAGCGTGTTTGATCTTGTCCTTTTGCCCTTTGCTAACATTTACTTTCACGTTTATGTATCGACTCATTTTATATGTGTAAAAATATTATACTTCTCATATGTGAAACCTTACGGACAGTTCTTCACCACACAGGTTGACGAGTTTCCCGTCTTGATCAACGAGCTTTGTTTCCATCTCTGAAATTGTGCCCACAATGATTGGAAGGTATATCAAGTTAGCCAGTTCCTCGATGATCTTGTACTCAGGTCCTACATTCAGGAAGAAGCTATATATAATATTTTCTGTTGAGCCGTTAGCGTACAACAATCCGATTATATCATTGGTTACTCTCAAGCTGTTTATATTCAGTGTTGCATGCAATCTTTTCCAGAAGTGAAGTATCCATTTTTTAATGCAGAATATAAAAGTTGTCAAATCCCAATCTGTACTTACCCCATTTCTCCCACTCGATAAATCTATAATGACAAACCTGTGCGGCTGCTCCCAGGCAGTTTCACAAACCCTTGTAAACTCTTCAATAGGCATGTCTCTTGATGCATAATTGTAATAGATATGATTAACACTTTTTTCGTCTTGCAGAAATAGATGAAATTCGAATTCCTTCAGATGGTTCGCCTTGGAAGTTCAAAGTAGCCTTGCGCGAGGTACGTTGCTATGAAGGCCTCTCGTGTAATATGCTTCACACTTGTTTTGCTTTTCCAGCAGAATGTCATCAAAAATTATCAGGTTCTTCTTTGATTATGTCTAGGTCTCTCGGGTCCGGCACATTGTCTGCCATTTCAAAGAACTTGCATTCGATGTCAGCCGGTCTACTTGTGTCTTTTGCCATTTCTTCAATTACTTCAGCCAGAGATACATTAAGTCTCATGATCTTATAATAGTTTGCAATCAATCTAATGATTGATTCTTTTGGTAGTTTCTCTTCAAACACTTTCTTGATGATCCTGTACTCTGGTTGAAACAGAGACTTGCTAAATACTTGTAGTTTGTTGTAGTCTAACCATTCGGGGCATAAGAGAAGATTCAACATAAGAGTTGTTTTTCCACAACCGCTCCTTCCAGCGATGAGACCTCTTATCGATCTTTTTGATAATAGATCATTGCATAAGATATCTATTACACAGCGAAATGCTGTGGACATAGTATACTTAGATTTCAGTAAGGCATTTGATAAAGTAGACCACAACCTACTCCTTGGTAAGCTAGAAAAAGGTGGAATAGACAACATCACCACCAGATGGATCTGTAGCTGGCTGGCAAACCGTAGTCAATGAGTAGTCCTCAATGGCACCACATCCACATGGAGAGAAGTAAGCAGCAGGGTACCACAAAGTTCCGTCTTAGGCCCAGTACTCTTCAATATCTTCATAAATGACTTAGATGAGGGAATTAAAGGGGAACTCATCAAATTTGCAGATGACACCAAACTGACAGGAGTAGCCAACACCCCAGAAGACAAACTCAGGATCCAAAAAGATCTTGACAAACTTGAACAATGGGCCCTATCTAACAAAATGATTTTCAATGTGGAGAAAAGCAAAGTTTTACATTTAGGCATGAAAAATCAAAGGGACAAGTACAGACTGGGCGAGACCTGGCTTAAAAACAATAACTGTGAGAGGGACCTTGGAGTCCTAGTGGATTATCACTTGACTATGAGCCAGCAGTGTGCAGCAGCAACCAAAAAAGCTAATACAATCCTGGGCTGTATAAACAGAGGCATAGAATCAAAATCACACAAAGTATTAGTACCGCTTTATAAAACCCTAGTAAGACCACACCTGGAATACTGCAGCCAGTTGTGGTCACCATATCACAAAAAAAAGATGTTAAGAGTTGGAAAAAATTCAGAGAAGAGCAACTAAGATGATCAAAGGCCTGGAGATTAAAACATATGAAGAATGGCTGCAGGACTTGGGTTTGGCTAGTTTAAAGAAAAGAAGAAATAGGGGAGACATGATAGCAGTATTCCAGTATTTGAGGGGCTGCCACAAAGAAGAGGGGTCACGTTATTCACCAAAGCACCAGAGGGAAGGATGAGAAACAATGGTTGGAAACTGATCAAAAGGAGAAGCAACCTGGAATTAAGGAGAAACTTCCTGACAGTGAGGATGATTAACCAGTGGAACAGCTTGCCTCCAGAAATCGTGGGTGCTCCATCACTGGAGATTTTTAAGAAGAGACTAGACAGTCACTTGTCTGAGATGGTATAGGTTCTCCTGCTTGAGTAGGGGGCTGGACTAGAAGACCTCCAAGGTCCCTTCCAGCTCTATTGTATTCTATTCTACTTCCATTTTAAATGTTACTTATTTAAAATGGCGATGCTGTATTGTGTAAGGTATAGAAGCAAGACCACAACGAGTGACCTTCCAAGCTTTGTTAGCAAAAACAGAAGACCTATGCTTCATGGGAAGTGCGCTGTGTGCGGCTTGACAAAAACACAGTTTGTAAAGATGCCTCCAACTGGAGGTGATTTGGTTTCATCGTTGAACTCCGTCACTAGTAAGATAAAGCTTCTGTGGGCAAAATTCCTGGGCGAGATGCATTTACCGGGAATGAACTTTGCCAGACCCAGTACTAATTTAGATGCGTGGCTAACCTCAACTGGGGCGTATAAAGACTGGTCAAAGCCCGTTGACAGAGTCGATAAAGTTGCATATTATCATGACTTGGCGTACCAGCATTTTTCCAATACGGCTTGTAGAAAAGTTGCCGATAGGGCGATGATTGAAGAGATGGACACAATTAAAAATCCTACTATGCGGGAAAGAGCGGAGTGGACGATTGTCAAACTGATTATAAACATGAAACAGAAATTTGGTTTGGGTTTAAAAGAAACCTGAGGTGGACAAACGAACTAGCCGAAGAATTACATAAACCAGTTATCCATCATTTTGCTAAAAGACGCATCAAAGTAAGAGGGATCGATGATACTTGGGCGGCCAACTTCAATATGCGTGTGCTTGCTAAAGATAACAAGAACGTCAAATACTTGTTGACGGTTATTGACGCGTTTTCAAAATACGGTTGGATCGTTCCGCTGAAAAATAAAACCGGTGAAAGCATTAGGGCATTTGAGTGTATTGTAAAAAGAAGCAGTTGTAGACCCGAAAAATTATGGATGGATAAAGGAAGAGAATTTCATAACAAGGATGTTGAGTCGTTGGGATTTGAGATTTATACAACCGAAAATGAGGAAAAGAGTTGTGTGGTAGAGAGGTGAAATAGAACGATGAAAGAAATTATGTTCAAGTACTTTACCACGAATAACGTCAACAGATATATTGGTGTGTTGGATCAAATAGTTGATCTGTACAATAACCGTAAACATTCCTCTATAAAGATGACACTGGTTGAAGCCAGCCTCAAGGAAAATGAGTGGAAGGTGTGGAATAATTTGTACGGTCAGAGGCCGACTGTTGAACTAAAACTCAAGTTTAAAGTCAGGGATAGAGTTAAAATTTCCAAGCTTAAGAGCCGATTTGAGAAAGGATATACGACGCGATGGCGAAGGGAATCTGAAGCCTGAATCTGCTGAGGAAGATGAGCTGGAACTGGAGCCAATGGAGATCGAGGGGGAGGTGTTGTTGGCTTAGGAGGAATATGGGGAGGAGTAGGCCGAGGCAGGCCAGGGCCTTTCAGGATTGGGACGGCTTGAAGGCAGGGAGGAACAGCTGCAGGATGAACATGAGAGACAGAGCTCAAGCAATGAGCAAGGGCCACCCCCTCCTGATCCTAGAGCATGGAGAGTGGAGAGAAGGAGGGAACAGCGCAAGCAGGCCCAACTACTCGGGAGGAGATCACCCCACCCCTCTCCACAAGGCACACCTGGGAACTGAGACTTAAGGAGATGCTGTGGGGGAGGGGCATTTGTTGGGAACAAACGCTGAATTATTGAAGGTTTGTGTGCCATTGCCGATGTTGGAAACAACTCTCTGATCTCCTGTTCTGTGTTGTGAGTTCTACTTGTAAACCCTGAAACTCTGACCATTGGACTGGCTGACAAACTTGATTTGGTGCTCCAAACCTCAGATTGAATTTTGGCTTCTCTTCTGAAACTACTCAGGTAAGCTTGTATTTCCACAGACTCATTAGATTTTGATGTATGTTCCTTTCTTTGTTATCTACTTGGCCTTGAGTAAATTACTCTCCTAATCTAACTGTGTGTGAGTCAAAACCTGAAGGAGGATGGCTTGTTCCATACACACACTTTCCCTGCCTGAAGAGTTAAAAACTTGTGAAACTACTTGCAGCCAGAGGCTGCTGAAGGTGTGTCTGTGTGTGTGTGTGTGTGTGTGTGTGTGGTTACTTGCTCTGGGACTTGCCAGAAACATAGGAGCATTTGGGGAACAAATGGAGCAATAAAGGAGCAGTTTGAAATGTCAGCTGACTGTGATGCCTCTGTGCCATGCCCTAGGTCATCACAGTGCAATATACAGATCCGCCTACCTATAAAATAATCAACACTAACGACGAAGAAATCATCTGCAGCTTCTACAAACCTGAACTGCAGAAGATGAAGCTGTAACGATTGCTGGCTTGAGTTTTTTGTATTCTGAATTAGGATCCCAAAGAAGGTTGATGAGTTTAGCGTGATCTTCCGTGATGTATTCCTCAGGAATACAGAATTCATGTTTGGTTAAAGAGAGATACAGTTTATCTCGCCAAAATATCAACCCTCCTATCGATAATGTTAAATTACGCAGTTGCCGCCGCCTCGTGATATCAGTTTCTCGAAGGCTACATTCCATAAAGAATGGATAGAATTGCATTTTATAATTTGTAGTGGTTTTGTTAGACCTTAACTTAACAAAACTTCATTGTGTTTTAAAAGGGTGAAGTTGTCTTGTTATAATAACCTTCATGCATATCTAACCACGCCTCTTTTTCCTCTGTGATCTCCATTCCAAGACTCACATGCAGCTTTAGGACTTCATACTTTTTTATAATACTTAATGTAAAATCGTCTTCGAGTAGACCTGGTAAAGGTTCATTATTAGTATTTGCAACGGTACGTAATTCACGAATGGTCTTGTTATCCATTTTATTGTAGATGCAAAATAATATTAATACGAATTCAACTTTGTGAAAATGATTTTTATATTAACTTTATAATTTTGTAGTATATAAAAAGGTTAGGGTTGCAAATAGTTTTCTTATCCATAGGGTTTGTTTTGTTAGGCTAGGGACTAACAAAACCTTTTGGGTGTGTTTTATAATTTATTGTGTATGTCATTATCAACTATGTTTATCTTGTATATTCCAAATATTTCACCTTCGTGGTTAATGATCATGCTTGTTGAACAACTTAGCATGCGACTAGCCTTATAAATCGAAGGATATTCAGTTTAGATTCCGGTTTCTTTATATTTAATGATCACCTTTAATGATCGAAACTAATCAAGGAGAGAAGCAACCTAGAACTAAGGAGAAACTTCCTGACAGTTAGAACAACCAGTGGAACAACCTGCCTCCAGAAGCGGTGAATGCTCCAACACTGGAGGTTTTTAAGAAGAGACTGGACAGCCATTTGTCTGAAATGGTATAGGGTTTCCTGCCTGAGCAGGGGGTTGGACTAGATGACCTCCAAGGTCCCTTCCAACTTTATTATTATTATTATTATTATTGTTGTTGTTGTTGTTGTTATTATTATTATTATTACTTTCCTTGGGTTTCAGTTCACAATTTTTGTGAGAGCCTCATCAGAAACAAGCCCTCTTTCATCAAGAAATTTTAAGAGCTCTAGTTTGTTCATAAGCCATGCGTCACCTCTGATATCATTATCTTTCAATATCTGCCTCAGGGTAGGAACTGTGTATTTCTTTTTAAGGAGCTCATACCTTGGGTTGATCTCTTTCACGATCTTTTGTGGCTTTGTGAGAACCTCATCAGGAAGAAGCCCTCTTTCATTGAGAACTTTCAACATCTCTGGTTTGTTCATAAGTCACGCGTCATTGATATCGTTGTCTTTCACTATCTGCTTCAGGACAGGAAGCGAGAATTTATTTTTAAGGTACCTATACCTTGGATCACGATCTTTCATGATCTTTTGCAGATTTGGAAGCACCTCAGCAGGAACACACCCTCTTTCAACTTGACATTTCACGATATCTAGAACCTCACTTGCTGCCTTGCTTTTGTAATAACTGTCAAAGATAGGTTTGAGCTCTTCATTCACAACTCTCTTTGGTTCTTCAGGTGTTGAAGGTTTGTAAGGAACTGTTTTTAGAGGAGCAGCCTGTATATCTGGAACCAACATATCAACTACTAGTAGGTCTGTAGGTGGATCAAGTAGAGCAACAGTTTTGTTATCCATTTTAAATGTACAAAATAATGTTAATGAAAAAAATCACTTTTGCCTTTTGAGGCTCTACTATATGTAATACTCATGTGCAGGGTGGGTGGGGTTTAATGAGGTCATGTGACCTGTTTTCGACCAATCAGAGCTCGTGTGCAGAATGGGTAAAAAGAGAGGGGGTCAAGTGAGCCAGACCCTCTCCCCCATACTACTTGTGACAACCCAGTCATTGTAGTTTGTAAATTGTGGTTGATGGATTAATGCATCAAGTGAACCCACAAATAAGCCATTAAGGCAGCTGATTTCAACAAACTTAGAGCTTGGGAAGGATTCCATGGATGAAAAACTTAAAGGGGAAAACAACTCAAGAAGCTTGGGAAACTCTGAAAAATGAGATTATAAGTCCACCACAATACCACTAAAAAAGAAAAATATAGATCCAAGAAGAAAGTAGCATGGCTGCATAAAGAACTCTCTGATAAACTGAAAGACAAAGAGGACAAGTATAAAAAAATGGACACATAACTAAGGCAGAATACCAGCATATAGCCTGACTCTGCAAAGGTGACATCAAGAGAGCTAAGGCTCAGATTTAAATAAGACTTGCAACAAAAGTCAAAAATAATAATAAATAATTCTTTCAACATGTAAAAAACAAGAAAAAAGTCAAAAAGTCAAGGAAACAATGGGTCCATTAAAAGGAGAAGATGGCAAGGAAGTGAAGGGCAGCAGGGAGAAAGTTGAACTGCTTAATTCATTCTTTGCATCTGTCTTCACACAAAAGGAAAAAATAGCCCAACCTACTAAAAGCAGAACCGTAAAAGACAGACAAGGAATACAAGTTAAAATAGGCAAGAAAATGGTAAGACAACACCTGTCCACCCTAGACAAGTTCAAATGACCAGGACCAGATGGATTACATCCAAGAGTTCTGAAGGAGATGGTAGATGTGATCTCAGAACCACTGAACTACCGTGTTTCCCCGATAGTAAGACACCCCCGATTGTAAGACGTATCGGGGTTTTCAGGGGGTCGGCTAATATAAGCCATACCCCGACAGTAAGACATATTACTCCTGCCCACTTCCGCCTCCTGCTTAAAATACTTAAATACTTAAAATACTTAAATACTTAAAATACTTAAAATACTTAATATACTTAAAATACTTAAAATAAAACTGACAATTGTTTTCCAATCAATATAAGCCGTACCCCGAAAGTAAGACATAGTGGGGCTTTTGGGGATAAAAAGAAAGTAAGACACTTCTTCCTTTCGGGGAAACACGGTATATCTTTCAAAGTTCCTGGAGCACTGGGGAACCACCAGAGGACTGGAAAAGAGCTGATGTGGTTCCTATCTTCAAAAAAGGAAAAGCAATGGATCCAGGAAACTACAAACCTATCAGCCTGACATCAATACCTGGGAAGATCCTGGAAAAGATAAGCAATGAATCTGTGAACACCTAGAAGCAAACAAAGTTATAAGCAGAAGCTAGCATGGGTTTGTCAAAAACAGATCATGACAGAGAAATCTTATCTCATTCTTTGACAAAGTGACTAAGTTAGTGGACCAGTAAAATGCTGTGAACATAATTTACTTGGACTACAGTAAGGCATTTGATAAAGTAGACCACCTTTTCAAATATGATATGGCTAAGGTAGTTCCATCTTCTGATTATATCCTTGTTGAAGTCCCTGTGGAAAGGGAGTTCCCAAAATTTATAGACAGTTTAAGTACCAGACACTTGGTTAATATTGCCCTGTCATATTGGAAAAATGATGTGTTATGCTATGACACTATGAAATATATGAAATATGCACACATCCCTAGAAGAGCATTCATCAATAGTTTCTTTAAAAAGAGGTACAACCCAGCATTCCTGCAACAGGAAGAAATGTATCCCAGACTTCCCTAAGGAAAAAAAGGCAAATATTGGTGATAGGAGATTCAATTCTTAGGGGAACAGAAACTATAGTCTGCAGACCAGGCAGTCAATCTAGGGAGGTATACTGTCTCCCTGGAGCAAAAATCAAAGATGTAACTGAGTACCTTACTAAAATAACCAACCCCACGGATTACTACCCCTTTCTTTTCCTACACATGGGGACCAATGACACAACAATGAATCTGAAAACAATAACAAGAGATTACAAACAGCTAGTGAAGAAAGTTAAAGAATTAGGATCACAAGTGGTGTTTTCATTTATACTTCCAACAAAATGCCAACATGCAATGAGGGAGCAAAGGATTTTAGAAATGAACCACTAGCTTAAAAATTGTTGTTGTCAACAGAACTTCGGCTTCCTAGACCATGGCCTGCATTAGCTACATGAAGGGCTACTGGCAAGGGATGGACTGCACCTCACCAAAACTGGAAAGAATATATTCGGAAAACAACTGGCTCATCTTATAAAAATGGCTTTAAACTAAAATTGAGGGGGGGAGCGGCAATCTTCACAACCTTTATGTTGTGAAAAATGTCCATTTCTCCTTTAAGAAATCCTTCTCTGCCTGGATGGGCTTCTCTCTCCCTCCCTTACAGGCTGTCAGCTGATAGCTGTACTAAGGGGGTGGAGGAGAAAGCAGGGAAAAGTTTCGTTTCTTGAAAAAGACGTCATGCTTTCAAAGTGTATGTTTTAACTATCTGTGTAATGTAATTGGCTGTAAATCAATAGGGTGACAATTTGTGGGAAGAGACCTTTGATGTGGAATAAAAGGGAATGGCTGGCTTCGGCCAAGGCTTCCATCCCGACAGAAACTCAAGTCTCTGTCATTAATCATGGTTGCCGGGACGCCACGAACACACTCACGAACACACAAGTTATGACACCTTTAGAACTGAATTCCAAGCAAAACACAGTAGATAACCAATCACACAAGGAGGTAGGGAGTAAAGATAAAGAAGAAAAAAAGAAAAACATAATGAAGTAGAGAGTGATGGAAAGAATGGAAATCCCAGTTACAAAGTAGGAAACATAAGAAACATACCCAAGTATCATAAAGGACTCAAATGCCTATACACTAACGCTCAAAGTTTAGGGAACAAACAGGGTGAACTTGAAGTATTAGTACATGAAGGCACATATGATATAGCTGCCATTACTGAAACTTGGTGGGATGAAACTCATGAGTGGAATGTACTGATGGAAGGATACAAACTATTTGAAAGAAACAGACCCAACAAAAGTGGAGGTGGAGTTGCATTATATATAAAAGATCACTACAGCTCTACAGAAATACACAAAACCAAGGATGAAAACCACCTAGAATTCATATGGGTCAATATAAAAGGGAAAATATGACATTGCTATAGGAGTATACTATAGGCCACCCAACCAAGCAGAAGAAATAGATGAACTCTTTGCTAATCAATTAACAAATATATGTAGGAAACATACCACCATAGTAATGGGAGACTTTAACTACCCTGATATCAACTGGGAGACAAACTCTGCAGCAAGTGGGAGATTGAACAGATTCCTAACCAACTTAGCTGACAATGTTGTTATTCAAAAGGTAGAGGAGGGAACTAGAGGAAAAGCTATACTGGACCTAATTCTTACTAATAGAGAAGAAGTGATAGAGGGAGTTGAAGTTGCTGAAACCTGGGGCGAGAGTGACCACATCATATTGGAATTCAATATAATGCAAACACAACCAATAGAACATAATCTAACCAACGTCTTAAACTTTAAAAGAGCTGATTTTAACAAACTCAGAGAGAGCCTAGGAAAGATTCCGTGGATGAAAATCCTAAAGGGGAAAACAACTCAAGAAGCATGGGAAACTGAAAAATACAATCATAAAAGCCCAGTCAAGCACAATACCACTGAAAAAGAAAAATCCAAGAAGAAACCAGCATGGTTGCACAAAGATCTCTCTGATAAACTGAAAGACAAAAAGGATAAGTGCAAAAAATGGAAAGAGGGACACATAACTAAGGCAGAATATCAGCAGATAGCCCGAATCTGCAAAGATGAAGTCAGGAAAGCAAAGGCTCAGCATGAACAAAGACTTGCAACAAAAGTCAAAGATAATTTAAAAAGTTTCTTTCAACATATAAAAAACAAGAAAAAAGTCAAGGAAATGGTCCACTTAAGAGAGAAGATGGCAAGGAAGTAACAGGCAGTAGAGAGAAAGCAGAGCTGCTTAACTCATTCTTTGCATCAGTCTTCACACAAAAAGAAACTATAGCCCAACCTACCAAAACATAACTGTAAAAGACAGACTTGAAATAAAAATTAAAATAAGCAAGAAAATGGTAAGAGAACACCTGTCTGATCTTGACGGATATAAATCACCGGGACCTGACGGATTACATCCCAGAGTTCTGAAGGATCTGGCAGATATTATCTCAGAACCATTGTATCATATCTTTAAAAAATCTTGGAGCACTGGGGAACTACCAGAGGATTGGAAAAGAGCTGATATGGTTCCCATCTTCAAAAAAGTAAAAAACAAAACAAAAACAGACCCAGGAAATTACAGACCAATCAACTTAACATCAATACCTGGGACGATCCTGGAAAAGATAATAAAAAATAGATATGTGAACATCTAGAAACAAATAAAGTTATAACTAGAGGTCAGCATGGGTTTGTTAAAAACAGATCCTGCCAAACCAATCTTATTATATTCTTTTGACAGTGGGGTACCACAAGGTTCCATCTTAGGCCCAGCACTCTTCAATATCTTCATAAATTACTTAGATGAGGGAATAGAAGGGGAACTCATCAAATTTGCAGATGACACTAAGCTGGCAGGAATAGCCAACACCCCAGAAGACAAGCTCAGAAGACAAAAATAAATAACTTACGACCACCAGGAGAATCCCTCTCTTATGCGGCACGAGCGGGGAAGAAGAAGGTGTGGTGTGATGACTCGCTCGTGCTGCATAAGAGAGGAAGGCATTTCCCCCTCTCGCCCCATGGACGGGCGGAAGATCACGGACGGGGGATGCTCGCACCCACAACTGGAGGCTTCACCAGTGGAACGTAGGAGATCCATCTTGGACAGGAATGACGATCGCCGGCAACAGATAGAACAGCAAGAGACAGTCAATGTAGAGAGCACCAAGATGGGGGGTGAGGGTGCAAATGCTAGGCTGTATGATATCCGGACAAGAGCTACCCATGCAGGAAAGTGGAAGAGGAGGGGGAACATAGAACAGGGAGAGATCACCGACCCACAATTGAAGGGAGTGGGAGGAAGTACTTGGAGCCCTAATGGAGCGCACGATAGTACTAAGAGAAAATCAAATGCCCCCCCCAAGACTCGCAATAAAGGGAAAGATGGTATGGGAGTAAACACCATCAAAGGGGAGGAGGATGAAAGGATCTTAACAAACCTAGGAATCAACGTTGAGAGAGTAGGTAAGAATGTTCGAAAGAATGATAGAGGAGGGCTGAGTGCAGACGTCAAGGAAACAACTAGAACACAAATTAACCGGCTAGGACCAATGATGCAGTCTAGGAGCCGGGTGCAAGCGTTAGCTAACCCTATTTAAGGTGTCTCCGTTAACTGGCTTTTAACCCTGATGGCTTTTTAACCCATATACAGTATATAGATATATACTGTATATGCAATAAAAGTAAATAAATTCGAACACCAGGATAATATCAAACTAACAACTGTTTAATACAAGTGCTGAGCTTTCGTCGGCCAACACTGCCGACATCGTCAGATCATAAAAGCAAGTTAATGGGAGTTCTCTTTATGTTACCGGTCGGCTCTGCGCCCAGCTTTTTGACCTAGTCATTGGTCCACTCAATGTCTCTAAATGTTTTGTTTTTAAAGGGCACGCGTTTGCTGCTCCCTGGGTAGTTTCCGAAGTTGCTGTTCTCCCTTCCCCCTTTCTCCCCCTGATCGCTTTCCTCGTATGCATCCAGCTGTCTGCTGCCACACCGTTAGTTTCTGAAGTTGCTGTTCTCCCTTCCCCTTTCTCCCCCAATCGCTTTCCTCATATGCATCCAGCTGTCTGCTGCCACACCATTGGTTTCCGAAGTTGCTGTTCTCTTCCCCCTTCCTCCCCCCTATTGCTTTCCTCGTATGCATCCAGCTGTCACGTTGTGCCGAGCACTTTCGCTCGTTCTCCCCCCTCGCTTCTATCTCGGGGCATGTCTGCTCTTCCCGTGGGGCTGTCAGCAGGCTGTGCGTTCAGCGTGGTCCTCTTGCTTTTCCGTCTTGTCGCTTCTGCACATGTGCAGACGTTCACGGGCCAGTCTGTCAGGTGGGTCCGGGTGTTCGTCCAGGAAGCCTCTGGCGAGCGTGTCTCTACATCTGCTCTTCTGTTTGGGAGTGCTGTCCCTTTTTGGGGGTGCCCCTGGGTGTGTTGGGGATCTTCTTCCAGCCGCTCACTCTCGTCCTCCTTTCTCTTTCCCACAACTCGCGATCCTCGCATCTCCATCGCCAGGTTGTCTGCAAGGTGCGCATTTAGTTCTGTTCCACCATTTGACAACTCTCTTGCCTTTCTTGCTTGCGTGCAAGCTCCCAAGGGGTGGTCTACTATCAACCGCTCTCGGACACCCGTTGCGAGGTCGCCAATAGGATGTGGCATTGCTTCTATCTCGCTTTCTCCTATCGTTGTGAGGTAGATTGGGTGCATGTACTTAGGGCGTCTGTGGAGTGCATTTCTCATCCTCCTCCTTCTGTTCTACCTATGGGGTGTGTTGTCAATCCGTTGTTTCGTTGGCAAGTTGTTCTCTCCATCGTTCTGTCTCTCTGACCTTGCAACGGGTGGATAAATTGCCTTTGTTGGGAATTGTGATGTTGTCTTTCCCATGCTTTCAGCATTTGGTATGCTGGGCAGAGTTCTATGTGGAGGTTTATGGAGTCCCTGTCGGAGAGCCAGGCCTCCTTGAGTAGGTGGGCTCCCTTGGTGGTATCCCTAGACATAGTTTGTGCATTGGCAAGATTGAACTCGTGGCCAAAATTGGCCATGTGGGTCCCCACCTGTAAATGTTGTTCATGTCTTTTGACTGACAGTGCATGCTCATGCACCCTGGTTTTTATCCTCTTGGAAGTCTCCCCAACATAGTTGCAGGGGCAGTCCTTGCATTTGATCTTATACACTATCGAAGATCTATATATCTATATCTATATATATATGATCAAAACAAATAAGTTCGAACACCAGGATAACATTAAACCACAAACTGTTTAATACAAGTGCTGAGTTTTCATTGGCCAACATTGCCGAAATCATCAGAGCATAAAAGCAAGGTTGCTGGGAGTTCTTTTATATCACCGGTCGACTCTGCATTTGACTTTCGACCTGGTCACTGGTCCACTCATTGTCTCTGGTTGTTTTATTCTTAAAGGGCACGCGTTTGCTGCTACACAAATAGTTTCCAAGGTTGGTGTTCTTTTTCTACCTTTAATGTGAAAGTGGCCCACAAGCCAGCCCAGACTTTACGTGCCAGGATCATGCACCCTAAAGATCCACTCCCCAATGAGGAAAGATCCTTGATAGTGTATAAGATCAAGTGCAAGGACTGTTCCTGCAACTATGTTGGGGAGACTACTAAAATGTTAAAAACTAGGGTGCATGAGCATGCACTGGCAATTAAAAGACATGAACAGTACTCACAGGTGTGGACCCACATGGCCAATTATGGCCAGGAGTTTGATCTTGCCAATGTGCAGACTATATCCAGGGACACCATCAAAGGAGGCCGCCTACTCAAGGAGGCCTGGCTCTCCGACGGCGATTCCATCAACCACCACATAGAGCTCTGCCCAGCCTATCAAACACTCAAAGTATGGGAGGGACAACATTACAACTGACAATGAAGGCAATTTCCCCACCCCCTACAGGATCAGAAGGATGGAAGGATGAAGGGAACAATTTACCAGCGAAACAACGAGCTGACAACATACCCCACAGGCAGGATGGAGGGGGGACAAGGAATGCACCCCATAGACATCCCAAACACACATACCCTATCCCACCTTACGGCGAGAGGAGAGGGGGGCAGCGGATGCGGACGGCATAGACGGCTGGATAGTGATCTGCGAGATGCCTGCACGCATGCTGCGACTCCCGCGGACGAGACAGGGGTGACAGTGTATCCCGCCGACGGCCCCATGGTGGATGGTCGTGAGCGGTTGACAGGGGACCAATTCTTGGGAGCCCACACATGTGCAGGAAGGGGAAGAGAGCTGGCGAATGGTGAAACAGGGCCAGGGGCATGCCCAGCGGATGGTCCGGCGACAGAGATACAGCAATGGTTAGTGGTGGAGGACAGGGAAGATGATGAGAGCGAGCGGCCAGAGGGAGACCTCAAGTGCACCCGCGCCCACCCCCATGAAAGGACAGCGCTCCTGAGTAGAGGAGTGCACACGAGAGCAAGTCCATCGGAAACCTCCAGAACGAATGCCCACACCAGCTTGACAGACCGGCTCCTGAACGCCCACACATGCGCAGGAGCAGTAGAATGGAGGGGTAGGAGGATTGTGCTAAATGTACATCCCGCTGACAGCCCCACTCGGGAAGAAACAACAGACATCGGGATGGAGATGAGGGGGGAGGGTGAGCGAAAGTGCCCTATACAATCTGACAGCCCCACTGGGGAAGAACAGACATGGCTTGGGATGGAGACGAAGGGGGAGGGTGAGCAAAAGCACCCGGCACAATTTGACAGTTGGATGCACACGAGGAAAGGGATTGGGGGGAAGAAAGGTAGAAAAAGAACAGCAACCTTGGAAACTATTTGTGTAGCACCAAATGCATGCCCTTTAAGAATAAAACAACCAGAGACGATGAGTGGACCAGTGACCAGGTCAAAAAGTCGAATGCAGAGTCGACTGGTGGTATAAAAGAACTCCCAGCAATCTTGCTTTTATGCTCTGACAATGTCGGCAGTGTTGGCCGACGAAAGCTCAGCACTTGTATTAAACAGTTTGTGGTTTAATGTTATCCTGGTGTTCAAACTTATTTGTTTTTATCTTATGGCTTTACCCAGGATTCGTATTTTTAATATAAATATAAAAATGATGTCGCAGTTGGCAACTGCTGCCTGTGGATGGCTCTAGATTGAGCTGATACAGGCAAAAGAAAAAAGAAAAAGAGAAAGAAGAAAGAAGATTTCTTTCTCCCATATTTGGGCCGACAGGGTGCATCAAAAAACACTCAAGGTAAATCTCCTCCCCCTGTCTCTTCCCTCCCTGATACAGCTGACAAAGTGAGAAAGAGCCTGTGGCCTAGAGGTTAATACAGCTGCCTAACATGCACACAGCCCAGGTTCAAATCTCAGAACGGTATGTCTGGCTGAAGAGAGTTAAGAAGCTCGAAATAGCTATTCCAGTTCTCCCTTTATTCTTTGTTAGCAATCTAAAAAAAATGTGTGTGTGTGTATATATATATATATATTCTCCCACGTAGAATTTGAAGTGTCTTGGCGACGTTTCGACGAAGTCCCATTCGTCATCTTCAGGCTGGTGCTTTCGGCTTCGTGCTTCTAGGAGCAATGTGTGATTGTAGCTGTTTCTTCCTTTTAACTGCCAGTGGGGGTTTGAACTGATTGGCTGGGAGCTCGGCTGTGTTCTGATTGGGTGGAGGTGTGTTCTGATTGGTTAGGGGCTTGGCTGTGCTCTGATTGGAAGGGGGGTTGGCTGTGCTCTGATTGGATGGGGGAGTGTTCTGTTTGGGTGGGGGCTTTGTTGTGCTCAAGTTAGTCTGAGTTACAGGGGGATTAGTGATCTCTCTATAAATATTGGTGGGGGGTGTGGAGTGCTGGCTTAGTTGCTGTAGGTGGGTTGGTTGGCTGTGTTGGAGCCACACTCCACACACACACACACACCCCAATATTTATAGAGAGACAGCAGCTCCGATCACACTTTGCTTGCACAAGCACAAAGCCGAAAACCCCAGTCTGAAGATGACGAGTGGGACCTTGTCGAAATGTCACCAAGATACTCTCAATCTTACACGGGAAAAGACCCAAATATGCCAAGACCTGCATACCTGTACCCGTGAAAATCTACACCCCATTGTTTCATTCAGAGGCACCCCAACCTCGGGACTGGCCAAATGGCTGAGCAGCCGGATTAACCATCTTGTGGACAATAATGAGACCACTGTAAGATCGGCAGAACTCTGAAGGTGGAGGATGATGAGGTGATGGTGTCGTATGATGTCACCTCACTCTTTACCTCCATCCCACAAGAACTGGCGATCACGGTATTAAAAGATCGCCTCCAAGAGACACAAGAACAACGACAGGACCCCCTCCACACCGAGGACTTAGTGCAATTAATAACTTTGTGCCTTAAGACACACTTCACCTTCCAAGGAATCTTATATGAACAGATTAAAGGAACACCCATGGGGTCACCTATCTCGAGTGTGGTGGTGGAGGCGGTCCTGCAACAACTAGAGACTGTGGTGATGGCAGACTACTGCCCTAAATTTTGGGTCCGGTATGTTGATGACACCTTTGTGGTGATTAAAAAACAAGACAAGAATGGCTTTATGGATAAACTGAACTCCGTTTACCCGGATATCCAGTTTACGGCTGAGGAGGAGAATCAAGGGGCCCTCGCCTTTCTAGATGTGTGGATTAAATGCCAACCCGATGGATCCCTGCATACGGCCGTCTATCGGTAGCCAACTCACATGGATAGGATGCTGCATTATAGAAGCAACCATCCGGTAGCACACAAGATTAGCTGCATTAAGACCTTATTTAAACGCGCTGGCTCACAGTGCAACATGGATAGAGCTAGAATGGAAGAAAAAATTTACCTCTACCGCGTATTCAGACGTAACGGTTATCCGACGGAGTTTATCAAATGGCACAGCAGACCACACCGACCACGTGTTGACACACAAGACAAGGCGACATGCACACAGCCCGTACAAACGACCCTGCCTTACATCAACAGAGTATCAGAAGCAACGGCCAGACTGCTAGCCCCCTTCAATGTGAAGGTAGCTCATAAACTGGACCAGACTCTCTGTGCTAGGATCATGTGCCCCAAGGACCCACTCCCCACTGGAGAAAGACCCTCAGTAATATACAAAATCAATTGCAAGGATTGCCCCTGCAATTATGTTGGTGAAACCTCCAAGAGACTTAAGACCAGGGTCCACGAGCATGAGCTGGCAGTTAAGAGAAGAGAGCAATATTCACAGGTATGGACCCACATGGCCGATTATGGCCATGGATTCGACCTCACCAACGTCGAGGCCATATCCCAAGATCACACCAAGGGAGGCCGCCTCCTCAAAGAAGCCTGGCTGTCAGACAAATACTCCATCAATCGCCATATAGAGCTCCCTCCAGCATATCATATACTAAGGGGATGGGAAGGGCGGGATGCCAATTGGAAACACAGGCAACCAACTCACTCCGTACAAGACCAGAAAGAGGGGATGACAGGGGAGGTGATCACAACCCTGAGAGACAGCGATGAACTGGAGATACACCCCACAGGTACTACAACGTCTCTAACCCAAGTAAACATGAAAGAGGAGAGTAGGGATGACACAATGCTGGCAGACAACCCACCCCCAGGAGCTGATGTTCAGATCCATGGAAGAACAAGGAGGATGAGAAGAAAAAACATGAGGGAAATATATCCCACAGGCATCCAAAGTGCAAACAACTCAATCCAGTTAGGACGAGGGAAGGAGAACAATGAACAGGTACCACCGGATGCCTTCCCCTGAGGGACATACACACATACCGGGGAGAAGGGAAAAGCTCCAATATACCCTGTTGATGATACTTGGCCAGACAGACGAGCGCACCCGCTAACGAGGAAGGCAGCAAATGAGAGGCAAAAGCACCTGGACACCCCCCCAGATGACTATAGATGCAGGGGAGAGGCAATAGAACTTAAGAATGGGGGAAATGCACCGGAGGCATGCCTTGTGAATGACTCGGCAATAGAATTATGGCCCCGATCAACGGGAGAACAAGCGAGTAATAGCGAGTGCAAACGGGATGGGTATCTCCTGCGCTCTCATATATGTACCGAGGGAGCAATGAGGGCAACAAGTAGTGGAGCCATTCCAAAGACACGCCTGGTTAGCAATCCATTAACACACACAGGAGCTCACCCGTCAGTGAGAGAGAGAGGGGGCGACAAGAAACAGGAACGAGATGACCAACCCCCACGAGTTTACACACAGGCAAGGAAAGCAGCAGGTCTGGCAAACAGAAGAACAGAGCTTGAAGCACACACGCTAGATAGCACAGCAACACAGATGCAAACTAAGATGAAGGGGGGAGGGACGACTGGGAACGGATGAACAGCGGATCTCCAGGCACCCACACACGCACAAAGAAAAAAACAACAGCAATTGGAGAGGAGAGGACAACTTTAGAAACGGCCCCTTTAAGAACTACACAGCCGATGCTAATGGGCGTACCTATGACCCGATCCAGGGTCAAAGCGCAGAGGCAGCTGGCCACATAAAAACAGACTCCCGGATCCAGCATTTTATACCCTGACAATGTCGGTAGTGTGGCCGATGAAAGCTTGGTTTTGTATATTAAACATTTATGTTTATGATTTTATCCTGGTGATCACCTTATTTTACTTCACATTATGCATATACCCGGGATTCGTGTTTTTAATGCTATTAAGGATACACACAGACACACACACACACACACACACACACACACACATATGAAAGGTAAAAAAGGATATATGCAGTGTTCTCTTCATTTTATTTTATTTATTTATTTTTAACAATATTTTATTGAGTTTATATACATAAGGAAAAAATAGGAACAATACAGGTATGGTAAGGGAAGGGGATGGGGGGAAGGGAATAGGGGATTTAGGATAAAATAAGGATAGATACAATCACATGTTTTAACAAACAAGCTACTGTCCGGATCATAATAATGAGTAAATATCATACTCAACCATTTTTAAAATAAGCTTAACTATAGCCATATTACTAACAATTAATAAAGAAATAAATTCATCTATTTAAATAAACATGAATAATAAAATCTCAAGAAGTCCTGACTATCAAGATTTATGGATAAAAATCACTAAATCACTAAAAATAAAAATGTCATCAACCTATTAATTAAAACTTGGTTAAAAATCAATCATCTATTCTAAAATATTAAGTCCTTTTCAGATTATAACGTGTCTCTAAGCATTGATAAAATTTTTCCCAAGTTATAAAATAAACTGAGTCATCTTTTTCTTTCATCTCCAATGTTAATCTATCCATTTCTGCACACACTAAGAGTTTAGTAATTATAGCCTGGTCAGATGGTAGATTCTCATTTTTCCAAAATTGGGCAAATACTATCCTCGCGGCTGTTAAAACATGCAGTATCAAATAATCATTCTCTTTACCATAATTAGGTCTTAATATTCCTAACAAAAACAATTCCGGTTTAAATTCTATCTGTATTTTCATCATCTTTTCCAACCATCTATCTTTTCCAACCATTTTCATCATCTTTTCCAACCATCTTAGACCAGTATTTCTTAGCATTAGGGCATATCCACCAGGCATGGTAATAAGTACCTGGCTGTTGTTTACATTTCCAGCAAGTATCCGAAACATTTTTAAACATTTTTGCTAAGCGAATTGGTGTCATATGCCATCTGTAAAACATCTTGCATAAGTTTTCTTTATATGCTACCGCTTTTGTAAGCTTAATATTTTTATCCCAAAGTTTTTGCCAGTCTTCCAAATCTATAGAATATCCAAAGTTCTTTGCCCATACTATCATTGTTTCTTTCACTTGTTCTTCTTCCATCTTCCAGTTTAAAAGAAATTTATAGAGTTTCTTAATCAAATTCTCATCTGTTTTTAACAAAATTTTATCTAATGGAGTCTGTTCTTTATAAAATCCTGTTGATTTTATATCTTTTTCGTATCTTGTTTGAATTTGCGAATAGGACCACCATATCAAGTCAATACCTTGTTGTTGAAGAGTTTGCCTGTCCTTAAGTTTTCCCTCTTTGTCCAAAATATCTTTATAACTAACCAGTTTATCATAGTTAATCAGGTTTGGATAAGCAAATGCTTCCATTGTTGAAAGCCACTCAGGTATTTTCATATATATTTTATGTTTGATTTTCTTCCATTCTGAAAGTAGTACGTTTCTTATCGCATGATTTTGAAAGTATTTATGTGCTTTAGTTTTCTCATACCATATAAAAGCATGCCAACCTAGTTGAAGATCATGTCCCTCTAAATCAGTGGTTCTCAACCTTCCTGATGCCGCGACCCTTTAATACAGTTCCTCATATTGTGGTGACCCCCAACCATCAAATTATTTTCGTTGCTACTTCATAACTGTAATTTTGCTACTGTTATGAATCATAATGGAAATATCTGATATGCAGGATGTATTTTCATTGTTACGAATTGAACATAATTAAAGCATAGCGATTATGCTTTCCTTTCTCTCTCTCTCTCTTTCCTCTCCCTCTCTCCTCTCCCTCTCTTTCCTCTCCCTCTCTTTCTCTTCCCTCTCTTTCTCTATTCCCTCTTTCTATCTGTCCTCTCTCTTTCTCTTTCTCTTCCTCTCTCTTTCTCTTTCCTCTTCCTCTCTTTCTCTCTTCCCTTTCTCTTTCCTCTCTTTCTCTCTTTCTTTCCTTTCTCTCTCTATCTTTCCTCTCTTTCTTTCTTTCCTCTCCCTCTCTTTCTCTTTCCTCTCTTTCTCTTCCTCTCTCTTTCTCTTTCCTCTCCCTCTCTTTCTCTCTTCCCTTTCTCTTCCCTCTCTTTCTCTTTCCTCTCTCTCTCTTTCCCCTCCCTCCCTCCCTCTCCCTCTTTCCTCTCCCTCTTTTTCTCTTCCCTCTTTCTTTCTCTCTTTCCTTTCCCTCTTTTCCCTCTCTTTCTCTTTCCTCTCTTTCTCTTTCTATCTTTCCTCTCCCTCTCTCCCTTTCTCTTTCCTCTCTCTCTCTTTCTCTTTCCTCTTTCCCTCTCTCCTCTTTCTTCTCTCTCTCTTTCTCTCTCTTTCCTCTCTCCCTCTCTCTTTCCTTCTCTCTCTCTCTCTCTCTCTCTCTCTCTCTCTCTCTCTCTCTCTCTCTCTCTCTCTCTCTCTCTCTCTCTCTCTCTCTCTCTCTCTCTCTCTCTCTCCTCTCCTCTCCCATCAATATCTCAGGTTTCCCCTTTCAGTGACTCTGGGCAGGTTAGAGTTCAAAGATGTATTACAATTAAAAATACTAAAAACTTTTTAAAAGAGTAATGACAGCAAAACCAATAAAAACAACAGAAGCATCCAAATTAAGTGACCACGCTGGAATAATGCCCATAATAATTGGGCCATGAGGCACAACTTCCCCCCAGGAGGCAGAAAGAATTCAGGCAAGCGGCATTTCGGAGCCGTGCAAGTCAGCCCGGGGTTTGGTCGGGCCCTCCCGGGCGCAATTAGGGCCGGCTCCATGGAGGAAGCTGGCCAGGAGCCCACAATTAGCGGGCCCGCCAGGAGGCAGCTGACATGGACATCCCCATGGCGGTCAGGCGGTCCCCAAGCCAGACGAGATTCCTGGCCAGCCGGCCATGGGGCGGGAACAGCTCCCTCACTGGGGCTGCTCAGCCTTCCCAGCTGGCCACCTGACCGGGCCTTTCCAGGGCCAAATCCTGTCGAGCTCTACCTGCTGCAGGAGGGCAAGCCAGGCCAGGCTGGGCAGCGGAAAAGGAGGCGCGCTGCGATTTGCACAACCGCAGTCCTGGTGCAGAGGAGTGCCCCCGCCCCGGTGGATGGGGGGCTGGGAGGGGGCACTCAGTTCCTCTCCTGCTCCGGGCATGGGAAAATGGGCGGAGGTCCCGGGAAGGCCAAACATGGGGAGGGCAGGAGGCAGCAGAAGGCACTGAAAGGTGCCTGGGGCACCACAGACCAGACCGGGACGCCGCCGCCCCAGCCAGGACTGCCGCCCGGACCGGGAGACACATGGCCAGCTCAGTGGCCCAGGGACGGCCAAGGAACCAATGCCCCAGCTGGTCGCCACCCCAGCCAGGACTGCCACTCGGCTCAGGGAGACGCGTGGCTGGCTCAGCGGCCTGGGAACTGCCTAGGAAGCCCCTGCCAGCCAGCGCCCCTACCGGCCCGGGAGACACATGGCCGGCTCAGCGGCCCAGGGATGGCCCAGGAACCACCCCAGCCGGGACTGCCACCCAGCCCATGGAGATGCATGGCCGGCTCGGTTGCCCCTCCGCCTGGTGCAGGTAAGCCAGGGGGGCCGCACTACTTGCCCCGAGGCAGCTTCACGTGGGTGCTCCATGGACTCAAAGCCCCCTCCCTACCCCTGCCACTCACCCTCCGTTTCCGGCTCTGCTGCTGCTTGGCCAACTGGGGCTGCGGCTTGTGGGAAGGCTGGCCCACTCAGCTGCCGGCTGCCACCCCAGCCAGGATTGCCGCCCGGCCTGGGGAGATGCGTGGCTGGCTTGGTTGCCCAGGGATGGCCCAGGAAGCAATGCCACCTCCCCACCTGGGACTGCTGCCCGGCATGGGGCAACGTGTGGCCGGCTCAGCAGCCTGGGGACAGCCCAGGAAGCAATGCCCCCACCGGCCACCACCCCAGCCAGGACTGCCGCCCGGACCGGGGAGACACGTGGCCGGCTCAGCTGCCCCTCTGCCTGGTACAGGTAAGCCGGGGGGGCACGCCACCTGCCCCACGGCCGCTTCACGGTGGCGCTCAGCGGACCCAAAGCCCCCTCCCTCCGCCACTCACCCTCCGTCTTCAGCTCTGCTGCTGCTTGGCCAACCGGGGCCGCGGCTTGCGGGAAGGCTGGCCCACTCAGCGGAGGCTCCGGTGTGCCGCTCCCAGTGGGGATCCTGGGGCTTCCCCGCACTGCTCCCTGGCCACATGCACCTCGGATGGGGCCAGCCTGGGAAAGAGACTTCTTGGCCACCCTTCTCCCAGGGGGTGGGGCACCTGGGTGCAGGGCCAATCAGAAGCTCTGCGAGGGGGCAAGTCTGCATGAGAAAGAGAGAGAAGGGAAGCGCAAGTGCCTGTCTGTATCTCTCTCTCTGCAAATGGTGGAGGAGGCTCTGGAGCCGCAGGAGGTGGGTCAAAGAGCCACATGCGGCTCCAGAGCCGCAGGTTGCTGACTCGTTACCGAGGCATGAAAACCCAAAGCTACGACTTCCGGTTCTGCGTGACAGCATCCGGTCGTGGGCTTGTGGGTTCTCTGCACCCCACGGCTAATTTCGCCCTGCCAGGGGACCCTAAATGGGTCTAAGTTGCCCCAGAGAGGTGGCAAAGAAAGAAGGGTGCCCCAGCAACTCTGGAATGACAGTGGTTGTTCTGTTTGACTTGGGGAAAGCCTTCTAATGCGACAGGAGAAAGTCTGGTCATATTTCATTGACCAGCCCAAGCTACTAGCAACCGAAGTCCAAAATCACTAACCAGCACAACTGTGAACAGCGTGTTTGAAACTGGGTAAGGAATTTGATCTTCTCTTTTCTATTCTATATTTAATTTCCTGGAAAAGATCCCCAAGAAGAAAAATACCTCAGAAAGGGAAGGAGGGGAATTTCCACCCCACCCTTATACTAATGGAAGCGGTGAATTAATCTTTTTATGGAGGATCAAAATGTATAGAAGTGATATAAATATAAAACCTGAAATTTAAAACTTAAATCTGGATAAATCTAATATTGTTGAATGGTTAAGACTCTCATTCTAAAGATAATTGTTCATTTTGGAAATTGAAAAATAAATAGAGGCTGACATCTAGTGGTGGATGAAGACTATGACAACTGACATTCATATAAGACTTGGCAAAACCTGGGAAAAGCTAATCTGTCTTTGTGACCTTCAAAGTTTTAACAACAAAGAACAGCTGTGATAAAAAAAGGACAATAATCTGGGCTGTAGACAAAAGAGAGAATTATAAATTTTAAAAAAATCTTTTTTGAACTATTTGGATTACAAATATCTATTTAACCGGGACTCTAAAGCTATTTGCAGAGAAAAGAAAAGAAGAGAAAAACTGAAATTCTTGGCCATCATGGATCAGAGACATGTAGAAAGAACATATCAAGAAAACATAAATACTCCACAGGAGGAGATATATAGTATACTGCAACTAATTCAAACAACAATGATTTTAAACCACAAAGAAGTTCAAAATTACTTTGAAAATATAAATCAATCTATTTCCAAGTTAACTCTACAACAAAAAAATTCCCAAAAAACAACAACAGAGAAGGAGCAGATAAAAAGATAAGTGGATACAAAATTGAGAATAGAGACTTAAAGATGGAACTTAACAAAACAAGGAAACGTGATTTAATCCTAGTGGAAAAAAATTTACAAGAATTGGAAAAAACAACTTATCCCTTAAGACTACAAAATAAATCTGAGGACAAGAAAACAGATTGGATAAAATGGACTGTAGAGATGTCAGGAACATCGGAGAGGAAGGAAATGATAAGAGAAGTGGACAGAAAGAAAAAAAGATTTTCAACAAACATGGAAAGGCAGAAGCCCTGTACAAAGACACTTCACCTGATTTACTTTTTATATCTACAGTAACATTTCTGAACATATGGAAAGACCTTTTGACTCAGCAAAACACATTGATCAAGACAGATAATGGGCAAAGGAAAAAGACTAAAGTGGAAATCAAGAAAATAGATGATGGGACTTACCAGAGAGAATACTTAAAAAAGAAACATTTGTTTGAATATGGTTAAAGAAATAGAAAAGATTTGGACTATATATGTCATTCTAAGAGGGATGAATCCCTTAAATAATATAGTATGGTTTCCCCCCCTTCTTTATTCTATTTCTTGATATGAGTAATATAAAAAAGTTGAAATGGCTTAGATAAAGGAAATATTTTAGATATTTAAATGTGATTGAATTTAAGAAAATCATAATGGATAAAAAATGTTTTGAATAAGAGTTAAAGGACTAGAGGACTAGATGTATTAAATGGAATATTTAAAGATGAAACATATTTTAATTATGGTTAAAAAGATTAAGAAATCTTGGAAACAAATATATATTCGCTTAGGAGGGATATATATTTCAAGTAGTATATTATTTTTTATGTTTCTTTATTCTTGCTCTCCTTTCTTTTCTTTTTTGTACTGTTTTGTCTATTCCTTAAGAAATGTAAAAGTGCTGAGATGGTTCATATGGAAAAAATAGACTTAAATTTTTAAATGTAATTAATTTTTGAGAAAATCTTAACCAGTAAGAATACTTTGAATTTTGTGGGAGAAAAAAATTTAAATAAGGACTGTAACAGGATCTATGATAAGGCAACCAGAATGATTGTATAGAAAAGAAATATTATATTTATGTGATTATTATTTTTAGGAAAATTGGGAAAAAATATATTTAATTATCTATCAAAACAACAAGAATTGTATTAACTCAATGTTTGCAAAAGAGGACATTTTGGGGAAAAGAGGAAATCAACTAAAACCATTTTGTGGATTATGGATTATAGAAATCAAATCAGACTGAGTTACTCGGCTATAAATTCACAGATTTTCTGGAGGAAAATTTAAACTAAACAGTGGGGACAGTGAGTTAATTGATACAGAACAACCCTGTCCCCAGCAATCTAAAAATTATAGGGCTATCAGTGCATGTAACATAGATGTGTGTGTGGACAAGAATACCAACCTTGCTGTCAAGCAAAATCAAGCGAGTGCCACACAAAGTGCACTAACCAAATAGGTGGTAAGACAAAAGGGGAACTCAGGCACCACACAGGTTATGTAGAAAGTAAACACAGGGTCAGTCATAAAGGACTCAAATGTCTATACACCAATGCACAGAGTATGAACAGCAAACAGGGTGAACTAGAAATTCAGGTTAATGATGGCAGATATGATATTGTTGCTGTTATGTCCTGGGCCTGCTGAGTGACTCAGCAGGTGCAGGAAGCTGCAGAGAGGCCCGGGCAGACCACGTGGATGCCCGGGACCAGACAGGCTGTCTCCAGCCTATTGCGCATGTGCAAGGCGGGACAATCTGTTGCATTGATTGGCTGACACTATCCCTGAAAAGGGATATAAAAGGAATCCGTGCCATTTTGTATTGGTTCTGTTGTGATTGGAATAAAGAGAAGACTGTTGTTACTCCTGCCTCGTCTCAATGCCTTTACATCAAAAACAGAACATTGACGATGAAGGTGGGATGTGCTGCAAGGGAAACAACGAAAAGAAGATAGGCTGACTCACAACGGAAGGCCTGAAGCGCTGGGAAGTTCGGCATCTGGAGAGTGCAACTCTGCCTGCCAGTACGAGAACACTGGAGGAGAGCTCGGCAAATGGGACCCCTTCTCAAGCCTTGCAGCATGAGGTGTTGACGAGGCTGCTGGGAAGAAACGATGTCCAAGCTAGGCCGTCTGTCGGAAGTCGACACAGCTCATCCGGAACGTTGGAGTTCTTACGTGCCCCGGGTGTCAGACCCTAAGAGGCCCCAGCTGTCCGGACGGGTAGAGGCGGTTGCTACTTACCCATCTTGCAGTCCACTCTGCTGCTCCTTGTGCCTTGCTGCTGCGGTTCCCAAGCGCCATCGGGGCTGAACGCCGACAACCTTCCAGGCATGATGACATCATCAAAAGGTGACCTGCATGTTTCCTGGCTAATGGGGCCTGGTGACGTCAGTAGAGGGCACCTGAGCTCATCAGCTGTTCATCGGAGCTCGTTGACAGCGGGAAATCAGCTGGCCATCGGGTCCCCTAAACCACAGGGAATCAGCGAACAAGCCTACCTGGGTCCGACAACATGCAAGTGGTGAGACCGCTGATTGATTCCCGGACTGGCTTTTCGCTACCAAGGATGTCTAGCTTGCAGGAAGGCACAGGAGAGCAGGAATCATGGACTTCTTTAAACATGTACTTTTGACGCCACCCTGACTGTGGCTTGTTGGGTGGGGCTGGGCTGGTCATGGGTGGGGTCTGGTGAGGGTGAGGTGTGTCTAGTGTATAAGAGGTGCTGGAAGCGAGCCATTCTCAGTGCTAACTTTTTCTCCATGTGCCGAATAAAGCTAATGGTTGTTTGTCGTTCCTAGTTTTTGGCTTTCTTTCATCGGAGCTCAAGCAGGACAGCATAACAGTAAGTTAGCACTCACCCTACGTTCGTTAACTCCAGCGTTTGGCACTGGTAAGTGGAACAGAATGGCAGAGGGGACGCAAGGAGCCACCCCAGCAGAAGAATCCCTGGAACCAACAAGGCAAGCTGAGGCCCCAGTAGCGGTGGATGGAGGGGAGGCCCAGCAGATGGTGCAGCCAAAGGACAAGGCACAGAAGCCTGTGGGTCCAGGAACTGAGGCCCAACAACCGGTGTCCACAGCTTCATCGGGGGAGTGGTGGCTGAGTTCTGCCTTGCACCACCCTGAGACAGGTATACAGCAAGCGGTGGGGGGAGTGCCTACATTGAGTGCCTGGAGAGAAAGAAGAGTGACAGGGGACGAGGATGAGGAATGGAGCTATTCCACCACTCCAGGACAATATACTTTGGACATTTTGTGAGACCAGTTTGGTGAAACCGACTACCTCACATCGCCACCCCCGCAGTCCCGTGTCACGTCAGGGTTGGGGCTGCCATCTGAGTCATCCAGGTTTCATCTCGCTAGTCCAAAGCTCAGACTAACGTCAAGCAGTCATCCTTCACTGGCAGGTCATTCTGCAGGACGTAGCCAGGTAGAGCAGTCCCAGCACCATCAGGAGGGTAGGCAGAGTAGAGCCTCGGCTGAAACCCCTTCCAGACAGCTGGGGGTTGGGTCGGGTGATTCAGGGCCATGGGCAACGAGACCAGATGGTTGACGTATGGTGACCCCGGTTGGGTCTCAGTATGGAGTGCAGGCACCAGCCCCTTGGCCCCAGGCAGTTGTGTGGAACCCACCACCCATTACAGTGACATTTGATGGTGATCCAGACCATTTGGCTATCTTTATGAGCCATGTCCTCAGCCATCTGGACCGCTTTATCACCCTGTATCCATCCAATTGGGCAATGGTGGTGGCGGTGACAGCACGTTTGCAGGGGGAGGCGGCGGCTTGGGCTGCTGACCTCTATAGCGACCACGCTCGGGAGCTGGCCGATATTGGATTGTTTCTGGATGCCCTGAAAACAAGATTTGAGGATCCCTCCCGGGTGCAAAGGGCGGAGGCGGAATTAATGGGGTTACGGCAATGGGGTAGGCCAGCTAGGGAATACGTACAGGAGTTCCAACGGGCAGCTGGGAGGCTTCGTTCATGGCTAGAGCGTCTTCTCATCCATCAATTCCGGACTGGTCTGGACAAAGAACTGAGCCGAGTGTGTGTGGTGAGGGGAATTCCAGGCAGACTTACCAAATGGTTCCGGGTAGTGATGGAGTTGGATGCCAGTCTGCAGGAGTTCCAGCGACCACCAGACGAACCACCAAACCCCCAGTGGAGTGGGGAGCGGCCAAGGGACGTCAGTGGACCAACCCCTATACCTAGTCCATGTCCCCAGCCGATCTTTTGGTGTTTTAGGTGTAACCGGCCAGGCCACAGAGTAGCTGAATGTCTGGTCCCAGCAGCAGCCAGCGTACCAACTGCTACCGGTAAGCCAGGGGCCACGCCAAAGACGACCATGGAGAGATCTAGGGCTACCCGACAAAAAGACGGTGGACCTTCCCAACCGTCCCCAGGTGACCAGACACCGATTCTGCAGGAGTATGATGGTGACGATCCAGCCGAGGATCCCATGGTGAGTCAACCCATAGTGCCTTTTGCCATTCCAATCACATTGACGAGCTCACTCACAGGATGGTCTCATGAATACCAGGCCCTGATCGATACGGGTTGTACCCACTGCCTAGTCAGTAAGGAGGTAGTGGAGAAGGTGGGTATTAGGGTATCCCGGTTGGCGTCTCCCATTCGATTTGAGCAGGTAGATGGGTCCCGGTTGGGTGGGGCTCCTGCTACTTTGGTTACGGAACCAGTGAGGATGGATATGGGCAACCACTGGGAAACCCTACAGTTTATAGTAGTCCCATCTATGACCGAGGCAGTTATCCTAGGTTTGGCTTGGCTGGATAAATGGACACCAACTAAGCCCACTTGGGTAAAGGGAGGATCTTTACAAAATTGGACCTCCATGACGCCTATTACAGGGTCAGAATTAAGCGAGGGGATGAGTGGAAGACAGCTTTCAATTGTCCATTGGGCAGTTATCAATTTAGAGTGATGCCGTTTGGTTTACAGGGAGCCCCCGTTGTTTTCATGCAGCTCATTAACGGGATTTTACATGAGCATTTGTACTGTGGGGTGCTCGTATATCTGGATGATATTCTTATTTACTCCCAAAACATGGAGGAACACATCCACTTAGTACGGGATGTGCTAGCTAAATTGCTGCAGGCCCAACTATTTGTTAAGCTGTCCAAATGTGAATTCTACCAAAACCGCATTGATTACCTGGGGTACCGGATTTCTGCAGCGGCGGTAGAGATGGACCCAAACACAGTGAGAAGTGTGTTGGAATGGCAGGCACCAAAAAGCCGACGTCAGTTGCAAAGTTTTTTGGGCTTTGCCAACTTTTACAGACAATTCATCCCTTCTTTTGCATCCGTGGCATTACCCTTAACACACCTGTTATGGACCCGGGCCTCTGCAACAAAGCCTAGACCTGGACAATCCCTAGCTTGGACAGCTGAGTATCAGCATGCATTCGAATCGTTGAAGGCCTTGTTTGCCCAGGAGCCTGTGTTATTGCATCCCGATCCAGAACGTACGTTCATCGTACAGGCCGACGCCAGTGACGTCGCTGTGGGGGCAGTGTTGCTTCAACCTAACAACCAAGGGAAATTACAACCGTGTGCTTATACATCTCGAAAATTAACAGAAACTGAGAGAGGCTGGGCTATTTGGGAAAAAGAAGCCTTCGGGGTAAAGTGGGCCCTGTCCACCTGGCGACATCTATTGGAGGGGGCAAATCATCCATTTGAAGTGTGGACAGACCATAAGAACTTGAAGGTGCTCCAAACACCTAGATGTCTGTCCCCCAAACATGTGCGCTGGGCACAATACTTCCAGTGTTTCCAATTCCAACTTAAGTATGTACCCGGGGGTAGGAATTTTCTTGCAGATGCTCTCTCAGTTACCACAATACGATAGCAAAAGGGAGGAGGTGGTGCAGGCAATCATGCCCCCCTACAATAAAGAGGAAGTACAACTAGACTCATGTTCGAGTACTAGACCATTTGAAGATGATTTAAGAGCAGCCCTTTTGCAGGACCCATGGTTACTGGACAATTCCGGGTTGTTAACACAACGGGATGGGTTAGCCTGGTATGGTAACAAGCTATATGTTCCCCAAACGATGAGGAGTCGGGTATATAACCGGTGCCATGATTCCAAACAGGCCGGTCATTTTGGATTCCTTAAGACATTGCACCTGGCCAGAAGGCAATTCTGGTAGCCTTGCATAAGGTCCAATATTGAAGCACATGTGAAGGCCTGTCACATTTGTGCACAAGCAAAACCTTACCCCAGAAAACTGATGGGACTACTCCAGTCTGTGGCCGACCCGGAACAGCCATGGCAAGACATCGCAATGGACTTCATCGTGGAGCTACCAGAGATACATGGTTACACAGTGATATGGACAGTAGTGGACCTGTTTTCTAAGCAGGCCCATTTTATACCCTGCAAGGGGCTGCCTTTGGCAAGGAGATTAGCAAAAATGTTCCTGACACACATTTACCGACTGCATGGAGCTCCACGTCGGATTATTTCGGACCGTGGGGTGCAGTTCACAGCCCAGTTCTGGCACCAATTTGTCCAATTCCTCAGTTCTACCCAAGGCCTCAGTTCAGCATACCACCCCAGCACTAACGGGGCAGCAGAACGAGCCAACGCTGCAGTGGAGAGGTACCTGAGGAGCTACGTGTCTTACCAGCAGACAGACTGGGTGGATCTGGTAATGTTTGCAGAGGTGACCTACAATAATGCTGTGCATAGCAGTACCGGACTCACCCCCTTTCAGGTGGTATATGGTCGAGACTTTGTCCCAATACCAGAGTGTGGACCCCAACAATCCCAGCCCTGTCAGGCCGATGAGTGGTTCGAGAAGGTGGGTGGGGTGTGGAACACAGTGAAGAAAGCTTTGGTAAAAGCAGAACAAATAGCCAAGCACCAAGCTGACAAAAAACGGAAGATACAGAACCCGTTCCAGGTGGGGGACTTGGTTCATTTGTCCACAAAATACATTAAACTCCAAGTCCCTTGTAGGAAATTAGCCCTGAAGTACATTGGGCCTTTTAGTATAGCCCAAATTATCAATCCGGTAGCGATGCGGTTACATTTGCTGAAGTTCCTTGGTAAGGTGCATCCGGTATTCCATGTTAGTCTGTTAAAGCCAGCAGCAGAGAAGTCCCAGGGCCAGCCTCCAGGCCCCGTGTCGCCAGGATAATATGAACTCCGGGATATCCTAGATTCACGGGTGAGGAGGGGTATTCTCTATTATGTGGTGCTATGGAAGGGGTATCCCTTATCCGAGGCATCTTGGGTAAGGGACAAAGACGTATTCGCTCCTGAACTGATCAAGGAGTACCATAGAAAATACCCCCCAAAACCAAGCAAAATGTCAGCCAACCTGTCCATATAGCTACTAATCTCGATGTCCTTCCTTTCAGGGGGAGTCTTGGTAGGGAGAGCCGGATGTCAGACCCTAAGAGGCCCCAGCTGTCCAGACGGGTAGAGGCGGTTGCTACTTACCTGTCTTGCAGTCCACTCTGCTGCTCCTTGTGTCTTGCTGCTGCGGTTCCCAAGCACCGTCGGGGCCGAACGCCGACAACCTTCCAGGCATGATGACATCATCAAAAGGTGACCTGCATGTTTTCTGGCTAATGGGGCCTGGTGACGTCAGTAGAGGGCGCCTGAGCTCATCAGCTGGCTGTCGGGTCCCCTAAACCACAGGGAATCAGTGAACAAGCCTACCCAGGTCCAACAACATGCAAGTGGTGGGACCGCTGATTGATTCCCGGACTGGCTTTTCGCTACCAAGGATGTCTAGCTTGCAGGAAGGCACAGGAGAGCAGGAATCACGTACTTCTTTAAACATGTACTTTTGACGCCACCCTGACTGTGGCTTGTTGGGTGGGGCTGGGCCGGTCATGGGTGGGGTCTGGTGAGGGTGAGGTGTGTCTAGTGTATAAGAGGCGCTGGAAGCAAGCCATTCTCAGTGCTAACTTTTTCTCCATATGGCGAATAAAGCTAATGGTTGTTTGTCATTCCTGGTTTTTGGCTTTCTTTCATTGGAGCTCAAGCAGGACGACATAACACCGGGTAGAGAACTACTTTCGGGTAAACCAAGTTCGGGAGGATGGTCTTAAAGCTGCTATGCTACTGTGTGTCTGTGGGCAAGAGACTTTCGATATTGCAGAGAATCTGGTCACCCCAGCAAAACTTGAATCCATTGCTTATGCTGAGCTGAAGAGGATGTTGTGAGAACACTTTGAACCAAAGCTTTCGGTGATCGCATGGCGACACGCATTCAAGCAGACGGACCAGAGGCCTGCTGAGTCTGCTGCGGATTTTATTGCTGCGTTACGACAAGCAGCTAGACCAGTGGTTCTCAACCTATGGGTTGCGACCCCATTTGGGGTAGAAAGACCGTTTCGTGGGGGTCGCCGGACACCGCGGTCTGCCATTTTGGTTTTTTTATTCTTTTTATTTTTTTTTGTCACGTGCGCGGCACGCGTGCGCGGTTCGGGCCGTCGTGCGCGCACCGCGTATGCGCGGATCGGCCCGTCGCGGTCCGCCATTTTTTTAAATTTTTTAAAATTGTTTTTGTTGTGCGCGCACCGCGCATGTGCGATTCGGGCTGTTGTGCGTGCGCCGCGCATGTGCGGATCGGCCCGTTGCGGTCCGCCATTTATTTTATTTTATTTTTTTTCGACGCGCGCGCGCGCACACAATGGGCCAATCCGCGACGGAAAAAAAACAAAAAAAAATTTAAAAAATCCAAAATGGCGGACCGTGACGGGCCGATCCGCGCATGCGCGGCGCGCGCGCGACGGAAAAAAATATTTAAAAAATCAAAAAAAATCAAAAAAACAAAAAACAAAATGGCGGACCGCGGGTCGGGGTCGCGGCGCACATGGGCGGCGCAAGTGGGGTCTCAACCTGAAAAAGGTTGAGAACCACTGAGCTAGACCATGCGAATTCAATGACCTGGAAGAGAGACTCCGGGATCGTTTAGTTTGTGGACTGAGAAGTCGTGAGCTGCAACAGAAGATCTTCGCAAAGGAAGACATCTCCTTCCAAGATGCTTTGAGAGAAATTTCACCCGAAGAAGCTGCGGGCGGAGCTGTGAAGGCTTTGTGGCTCTCCAAGAATCCTCCAACTCCGATCTCCCTCCATCAAGAGGTCACTCGAGAAGTATCCGAACAGGATCCTGAGATGGAGGTTGACCGATTGCAGCAGCCAGCGGAGAGAAGGCCTCAAGAGTGCAAAGACAAGACAACTACATTCCCTCGGTGTTTCGGATGTGGAGGACGCCACAAGTGCTCCGATTGCCGGTTCCGCTCCGCCATTTGCCGGGCATGTGGCAGGCAAGGCCACATTGCCGCCATCTGTTTGGGTCGCCAGAAAGACCGGCCTTCGGAAGAATTGCTTCAGAAAGGTACCAGGGTCCCCAGCCAGAACAGGGTGGGCTTTTGCGCATCCCATAGAAGCATTTTTAAAACAGGGGCCCATAGGCCGCTAAGGAAGAAGCTTCACATTGACGTCAAGTTGCAAGGGGTTCCCCTTTCGATGGAGTTGGACACAAGGTCCGCTCTATCGACCATATCTCAGGATACTTTCAAGAAGATTTGTTGTAGAAGCGGCCTACGAGTTAAACTCAGGCCATTGAATTTAATTCTTACTGACTTCCAGAATTCCTGAGTCAGCGTGAAGGGGGAGGCCACGCTCAAGGTGCAGCATAGGAACTTCGATGGGTTGTTAGATGTGGTTGTGGTTGGGGGTGACCGCACGAGTCTTATTGGACTCGATTGGTTCGAGGCCCTTGGAATTCAAGTGACTGGACTGCACAGTCTGCAAACAACAGGCCTTGCAGGAGTTTGCAAGGAGTTTGCTGATGTGTTCAGTCCAGAGCTTGGCTCGTACAAGGGGCCTCCCATTGCTTTACGTTTAGACCCATCCATCGCCCCCATTAGGATTAAGCCCCGTTGGGTGCCTTTCGCGTTGAAGAACAAGATTAATGCAGAGCTGGACAAGCTGCTTCAGCAGGGTATTCTTGAACCCATGGACAGTAGTCCATGGGAAACCCCCATAGTTACGCCACTGAAGGCCAATGGAGAAGTCTGCATTTGTGCGAACTATAAGTGTACACTTAACAAAGCATTGCAGCAGCACTCATACCCGGTGCCAGTGGTGAGCCACATTCTGGCATCCCTCAAAGGGGGCCGAGTCTTCGCCAAGCTTGACTTGGCTCAGGCCTATCAACAACTACCAGTTGATGAGGCAAAGGCAGAGGCCCAAACAATTGTAATGCACCGGGGAGTGTTTCAGGTTAAAAGGCTGCAGTTCGGGGTCAACGTAGCCCCTGGCATTTTCCTAAGCGTGATGGAGCGAATGCTCCGCAATATCCCAGGAGTTTGCCCTTACTTTGATGACGTCCTCATCACTGGGGAATCATCTGAAAATCTGGCTGACAGGCCTAGGGCCATCTTGCTGCATTTCCGCCAAGCGGGGCTGAAGCTAAAGCAAGACAAATGTAAAATTGGAGTCACTTCCACAGAGTTTCTGGGGTTCCGTTTTGATGCTGAAGGCATCCATCCTGCTGAATCCAAGCTCAAAGCAATTCAGCAGGCCCCAAGTCCCAAGTCCAAAAGCGAACTTCAGGCTTTTCTGGGACTGTTAAACTTTTACCATTCATTCCTCCCTCACAAGGCTGCAGTGGATGAGCCATTACACCGGCTCTTGGATAAACAGGCTCCATGGCAGTGGACAAAAGTTCACGAAAGGAGTTTTGCTGAGGTAAAGGCCTTGCTATCTTCAAATGTGGTTCTAGCGCATTTCAATGAGCAATTGCCTGTGTGCATAGCCTGTGATGCATCCCCTTGTGGGATTGGGGCTGTGTTAAGTCACTTGAAGGCTGATGGGACACAAGTCCCTGTAGCCTACTATTCTAGGACTCTCTCATCTGCTGAGCATAATTATGCGCAGATTGGCAGAGAAACCTTGGCCATAGTGGCTGGCATAAAAAAGTTCCATGACTTTTTATATGGCCGCCATTTCACGGTCTTTACAGACCATAAGCCATTGCTGGGGTTGTTTACAACCAACAAGCAAACCCCACACATCATCTCTCCTAGGATGCTGAGATGGTCAATTTTCCTGTCTGCATATGACTACACACTGGTTCACAAACCGGGCAAAGAAATGGGCCATGCAGATGGCCTCAGCAGATAACCTCTACAGTTAGTGGAGTCAGATCCTGCTCCAGCTCACCACATACTTTCCATTCAGGAGTTGCCTGAGTCTCCCCTCAATGCTAGGGATGTGGCTGCAGAAACAGCCACTGATCACGCGCTAACACGCGTGCTGACATGGGTGCTGTCAGGGTGGCCTGACACGTGTCCTGGCACAGAGTTCCAGAGTTTCTGGAAGAGGAAGCATGAGCTATCCACCTTCAAGGGTTGTGTCCTCTGGGGTAGTAGGGTAGTGATCCCAACCTCATTGAGGACTAGAGTCTTGCTCTCTCTGCATGAGGGACATCCGGGAATAGTCTGGATGAAGGCGCTTGCGCGCAGCCATCTTTGATGGCCTGGGCTTGATCAAGAGATCGAGGCCCAGGTCCACAGGTGTACTGTTTGCCAACAGTCCAGGCCTGAAATGCTTCAGGCTCCTGTTCATAGGTGGGAGGTGACACACGCCCCTTGGTCGAGGGTTCATATTGACTACTCTGGCCCCTTTCAGGGGCAATTCTTCCTTCTCATTGTGGACAGCCATTCCAAGTGGCTAGAGGTCATTCCAGTCTCCTCCACTACTACTGCCAGGACCATCCAGGTGTTGAGAGGGATCTTCACCTCTCAGGGGCTTCCAGATGTCCTTGTCTCCGAGAACGGACCACAATTCACTTCTTTTGAGTTTCAGGCTTTTCTACAGGCCAACATGATCCGTCATGCCACATCAGCACTGTTTCATCCTTCGTCCAACGGTCAAGCTGAGCGTATGGTGTGCACAACCAAGGATGCTTTAAAGAGGATCACTCATGGCAGTTGGCATCACAGGTTAGCTGACTTTCTTTTGTGCCACTGCACCACACCTTGCACAGCTACTGGCAAGAGCCCAGCTGAACTCCACTGGGGTCGCAGACTCATTACAAAACTGGACAGGTTGCACCCAGACTGGGTGGCTTCACAGGTGTCACAGCTGCGGGCACCTAGGAGACTTCAGGTGGGCGATCCGGTCTGGGCAAGGAACTATGGACCTGGACATCTCTGGGTGACAGCTGTGGTCTGCAAAGTCACTGGGCCGCTGTCTTACGAAGTGGCCTTGGAAGATGGTCACGTGTTACGTCACCACATAGACCAACTGCGCTGGAGGCTTCCCAGCCACCCTTCTGCTCCTGACTCTGCTCTCGGGGGGGGGAGGACCACGATTACGATCGTGGACCACAGTTTCTCTGCAAAAGCAGAACTTCACAGGCACCAGTAGGGGGTTTTGCCAATGAGGCAGCTCTTGACTCTGGCACAGGCACCGGGTCCATGGGACATTGCTCGCAACCGGTTTTTCAGGCCACTCCATCTGCTGGCCTTGGGCTCACAGGACAGTGCTCCCAAGAGGGGTCCATTGTGGACTTGGGGAATTCCACCCCACCAAGGAACTCTGGTCTGGGTTTACAGGATCCGGCCAGTCAGCATGATGGAGGGTCGCCTGAATTTAGGGGGCATCAAAGTCCTGGTCTGCTGAGCCTGACAGGCGAGCTTGCAGGCCAGGCAGTCACAACTGCTCCAAGAAGGTCAGAGCGAGCCAGAGGTCCACCCAAGCACTTACAGGACTATGTAAGACTCCTGTCAGCAGGTGGGCAGGCTTAAAGGGTACTTAGAAATAAGAATGTACTCAAAAGAACAAATGTTGATTTATAGTAATGCAAAATAGTAAGTATTAATGTGTTATGGGTGAAGGATTGATGAGGTATTAGATTTGTAGTATTGTAAAATATTAGGTACTATGTTTGAAATAAGAGGGGAGGGGTGTTATGTCCTGGGCCTGCTGAGTGACTCAGCAGGTGCAGGAAGCTGCAGAGAGGCCCGGGCAGACCACGTGGATGCCCGGGACCAGACAGGCTGTCTCCAGCCTATTGCGCATGCGCAAGGTGGGAGAATCCATTGCATTGATTGGCTAACACTATCCCTGAAAAGGGGTATAAAAGGAATCCGCACCATTTTGTATTGGTTCTGTTGTGACTGGAATAAAGAGAAGACTGTTGTTACTCCTGCCTCATCTCAATGCCTTTACATCGAAAACAGAACAGTTGCCATTACAGGAACATGATGGGATGAAACCAACACATGGAACACACAGCTAGAGGAATTTAAATTATTTAAAAGACACAGACCAAATAAAAGAGGAGGTGGAGTTGCTCTTTATATAAGAAATAACTACATCTCTACAGAAATAGAGCATAACAATGATGAAAACTGTCTTGAATGCATTTGGGTCAATATAAAAGGGGGAAACAAATGACATTGCCATAGGTGTATACAACAGGCCACCCAACCAAACAGAGGAAATAGATGAACTTTTTACTAGTCAGCTAACTAAGGTATGTAGGAAGCACATCACAATAGTAATGGGGGATTTTAACTACCCTGACATCAACTGGGAGACAAACTCTGCAGCAAGTGGAAGATCAAACAGGTTCCTGGCAAACCTAGCAGAGAACTTTGTCTCCCAAAAAGTAGAGAAGGGAACTAGGGGATTAGCCATTTTCGATCTAATTCTCACTAACAGAGATGAAATGATAGATGGTGTTGAAGCCACAGGAACCCTGGGAGGAAGTGATCATGCAATATTGGAATTCAACATTATGGAAGCACAAGTAATAGAACACAGTCAAACTAGAGTCTTGGACTTTAAGAGAGCTAATTTCAATAAACTTAGAGAGGTCTTGGGAAGGATTCCATGGATGAGAATCCTCAAGGGGAAAACAACTCAAGAAGCTTGGGAAATTTTGAAAAATGAGATAATAAAAGCCCAGTCTAGCACAATACCAACAAAGAGGGGAAAAAACAGCTCTCAAAAGAAACCAGCATGGCTGCATAAAGAACTCTCTGATAAATTGAAAGATAAAAAGGACAAGTATAGAAAGTGGAAAGAGGGGCACATAACTAAGTCAGAATATCAGCAAATAGCCCGAGCCTGCAAAGATGAAGTGAGGAAAGCTAAGGCTCAAAATGAACTAAGGCTTGTGACCAAAGTCAAAAATAACAAAAAAAAGCTTCTTTCAACATGTAAAAAACAAGAAAAAGTGAAGGGAATGATTGGTCCATTAGTGGGTGAAAGTGGCAAGAAGGTGACAAACAACAGGGAGAAAGCAGAACTATTTAACTCGTTTTTTGCATCTGTCTTTATACAAAGGGAAAAAACAGACCAACCCATCAAAAATAGTGCCATAAAAAACAGAATAGAAACACAAGTTAAGATAGGCAAGAAAATGGTAAGTGAGCACCTGTCTAGCCTAGACAAGTTCAAATCGCCAGGACCAGATGGATTACACCCCAAGGTTCTCAAGGAACTGGCAGATGTGATCTCAGAACCACTGAACTATATTTTTCAAAGATCCTGGAGCACTGGGGAACTACCGGAGGACTGGAAAAGAGCTGATGTAGTTCTCATCTTCAAAAAAGGGGGGAAAATGGACCCAGGAAATTACAGACCTATCAGCCTGACCTCAATACCTGGGAAGATTCTGGAAAAGATAATCAAACAACAAATCAGTGAACACCTAGAGGCAAACAAAGTCATTACTAAAAGCCAACATGGGTTTGTCAAAAACAGATCATGCCAGACAAATCTTATTGCATTCTTTGACCAAGTGACAAATTTAGTGGATCAGAGGAACGCTGTGGACATAATTTACTTGGACTTCAGTAAGGCATTTGATAAAGTAGATCACAACCTACCACTTGACAAGGTAGAAAAAGGTGGGTTAGACAGCATCACCACCAGATGGATCCGTAGCTTGCTGAACGGCCGTACTCAGTGTGCGGTCCTCAATGGAACCGCATCTACATGGAGGGAAGTGTGTAGTGGGGTGCCCCAGGGCTCTGTTCTGGGCCCAGTGCTCTTCAACATCTTCATCAATGATTTGGACGAGGGGATAGATGGGGAACTCATCAAATTTGCAGACGACACCAAGCTGACAGGAATAGCCAACACTCCAGAAGACAGGCTTAAGATACAGAAGGATCTGGACAGACTTGAACACTGGGCACTATCTAACAAAATGAAATTCAATGGTGAAAAAAGCAAGGTTCTACATTTAGGCAAGAAAAACCGAATGTACAGGTATAGTATAGGTGGTACCTTGCTCAATAGTAGTAACTGTGAGAGGGACCTCGGAGTCCTAGTGGACAATCACTTAGATATGAGCCAGCAGTGTGCTGCAGCTGCCAAAAAGGCCAACACAGTGCTAGGATGCATTAACAGAGGGATAGAATCAAGATCACGTGAAGTATTAATACCACTTTACAATGCCTTGGTAAGGCCACATTTGGAATACTGCATCCAGTTTTGGTCACCATGATGTAAAAAAAGATGTTGAGACTCTAGAAAGAGTACAGAGAAGAGCAACAAAGATGATTAGGGGACTGGAGGCTAAAACATATAAAGAACGGTTGCTGGAATTGGTTATGTCTAGTTTAATGAAGAGAAGGACAAGGGGGGACATGATAGCAGTGTTCCAATATCTCAGGGGCTGCCACAAAGAAGAGAGAGTCAAGCTATTTTCCAAAGCACCTGAAGGCAGGACAAGAAGCAACGGATGGAAACTAATCAAAGAGAGAAGCAACCTAGAACTAAGGAGAAATTTCCTGACAGTTAGAACAACCAGTGGAACAACCTGCCTCCAGAAGCGGTGAATGCTCCAACACTGGAAGTTTTTAAGAAGCAACTGGACAGCCATTTGTCTGAAATGGTATAGGGTTTCCTGCCTGAGCAGGGGGTTGGACTAGATGACCTCCAAGGTCCCTTCCAACTTTATTATTATTGTTGTTGTTGTTTTGTTGTTGTTGTTAGTGATTGTTTAACAAATGTAAACCCAGACAACACACTGTTCACCAATTATTAAGTGATTTATGTTTTAAAAAATCAATAAAATATATTACAAAAAAAAGAAAAGAAAAACCAAAGCTACAAGTACAGATTAGCTGAAACCGGGCTCAGAAACAGTAACTGTGAGAGGGACCTTGGAGTCCTAGTGGACGATCACTTGACTATGAGCCAGCAGTATGCGGCAGCAGCCAAAAAAGCCAATACAGTCCTAGGCTGCATTATCAAAGGGATAGAATCAAGATCACATGAAGTACTACTACCACTTTATAAAGCCTTAGTAAGACCACACTTAGAATACTTCATCCAGTTTTGGTCACCATGTTATAAAAAAGATGTTGAGACACTGGAAAGTGTGCAGAAATTAGCAACAAAAATGATTAGAGGGTTGGAGGCTAAAACATATGAAGAACGGTTGCAGGAATTGGGTATGTCTAGTCTAGTAAAAAGAAGGACTAGGGGTGACATGACAGCAGTGTTCCAATATTTGAGGGGCTGCCATAAAGAAGAGGTGGTCAACCCATTTTCCAAAGTACCTGAAGGCAAGACAAGAAACAATGGATGGAAACTAATCATGGAGAGAAGCAACCTAGAACTGAGGAGAAATTTCCTAACAGAACAATTAACCAGTGGAATGACTTGGCTTCAGACGTTGTGGGTGCTCCATCACTGGAGGCTTTTAAAGAAGAGACTAGACAGCCACTTGTCTGGAATGATATAGGGTCTCCTGCTTGAGCAGGGGGTTGGACTAGAACAGAGGTCCCCAACCTTTTGGGCACCAGGGACTGGTTCCGTGGAGAAAGGTTTTTCCACGGACCGGAGGGTGCGTGGTTTTGTGTGCTGCCTGTATCCCACGGATGGGGCTTTCCTTATTTGTGCGGACCGGTTGCTGGCATGCCGCGGCCTGGTACTGGTCCATGGACCAGGGGTTGGGGACCCCTGGACTAGAAGACCTCCAATGTCCCTTCCAACTCTGTTATTCTGTATGCAACTGCAAAACAACACAGGGAAATTAAAAGGAGAAGTATGCATTCTGATTTGCCAGATTACATGTTAACGTATTTGCTGACTGAGTTAAAAGCTTTCACTACTTTACACAAACTTGCTGGACCAGGACAATTTGCCACAAAGATTACAGAACAAAGGATAATCAGAGATGAGCCATGCCCTGTTGCCTGTTTCTTCTTGGCTAGAATTTAGGGACACCCTTTTGGAAAAAGAATATTTGCCTTTTCAGTGTTAACTGAAAGTACCATTAAACTCTGAGGACCCCAATACATTATGTGCATTTTTCTACTATAGGCCTTAGTGCCAACTATTGACTGCCAGGACATCCTGTGGAAGAGAGTTTCATAGTCCATGGTATTTTGCATGATGAAACAGTTTTTGTTTTTTATTTTCTCATCACCTTGTTTTCGGGGAATTGAAGTAGTCACAGGGAAAGGGTTTAGAACAGGGGTCTTCAAACTTGGCCCTTTTATGACTTGTGGACTTCAACTCCCAGAATTCCTCAGCCAGACTTGGCTAAACCTGGGAAAAGTTAATCTGTGTTTGTGACCTTCAAAGTTTGAACAACAAAGAACAGCTGTGACAAAAAAAAGACAATCTGGGCTGTAGACAAAGAGAGAATTATAAATTTCAGAAAAAAACTCTTTTTTGAACTATTTGGATTACAAGTATCTATTTAACCACAACTCTAAAGCTATTTGCAGAGAAAAGAAAGGAAGAGAAAAACTCAAATTCTTGGGCATCATGGATCAGAGACATGTAGAAAGAACATATCAAGAAAGCATAAATACTTATTTTCGCCTCGATAATGGCAGACAGAATTAAGAAATTCCTGACTGAATTTATCCACACAGATCAAAATGGTTTTTTTACCTAAAAGACAGATAAAAAATAATTTAAGGATCATCTTAAACATTTTGGAATATTATGAAAATCATCCAGGGAAACAGATGGCATTAATATTTCTTGATGCGCAAAAAGCCTTTGACAACTTAAATTGGCAATTTATGTTTCAACAGCTGATCAAAATGGACTTTGGCAACAATTTTATAAACACAATTCAAGCAATTTACAATAAACAAACAGCCAGGATACTTTTAAATGGAGATTATACAGAAAGCTTTGATATTAAAAAGGTACAAGACAGAGATGCCCATTATCCCCCTTGCTATTCATTTTAACATTGGAAGTTCTGGCTAGAAATATTAGGCAGGACACGGAAATTAAAGGACTGGAGATAAAAGAACAGAAATATAAATTACAAGCTTTTGCAGATGACTTGGTCTTCATCTTGGTGGAGCCACTGGAAACAACTACTAAACTGTTGCAGAAAATAGAAAAATTTGGAGAAGTGGCTGGTTTGAAAATAAATAGAGAAAAGACAAGGTACTAACAAAAAACTTAACAGACAAACAGAAAAACCAATTCATAAAAAAGACAAAACTGCAAATAGTCAAAAAGGTCAAATACTTAGGTATTTACTTAACATCAAGATGTACAACACTAAAAGAAGATAATCATGAAAGACTGTTGAAACAAATAAAATTAGATTTGGAAAAGTGGAAAAACCTTCAATTGTCACTGCTAGGAAGAATAGCGACAGTGAAGATGAATGTCTTACCGAAACTGCTTTTCTTATTTCAAACAATTCCTGTAAAATTGGGAAAGATATTTTTGGATGATTTAAATGCAACAATATTGAGATTCATATGGCAAGGGAAAAAAGCACGAATTAAAGTTAAAATGTTACAAGACGCTAAAGATAGTGGAGGATTTGGACTCCCGGATTGGAGACTTTATTATCAAGCAGCCATTTTACCATGGCTCAAAGAATGGATAACATTGAGAAATAAAAGACTTCTCTACCTACAGGGGCATGACCTACAACTGGGTTGGCATGCCTTCCTGTGTTATGGGAAAAATAAAATACACAGGTATTTTCAAAACCATGCTATAAGGAATGTACTCTTTCTAGAATGGGAGAGAATTAAACAAACATTTTATATTAAAATACCAGAGTGGCTTTTACCCAAATTTAATTAACTACGACAAACTTGTTACTTACAAAGACATTTTGGACAAGGATGGAAAACTTAAAGACAGGCAAGACCTACAACAACAAGGTATTGACTTAGCATGGTGGCCTTATTTGCAAATCCAAAGAAGATATGAGAAAGATGTAAAGACAATGGGATTTTATAAAGAACAGATAGAATTTGATCAAATACTCTTGAAAACAGATGAAAACTTGATTAAGAAACTTTATAGATTTCTACTAAACTGGAAGATGGAAGAAGAACAAGTTAAAAGAAACAATGATAGTATGGGCAAAAAACTTTGGATATTCTATAGACTTAGAAGATTGGCAAAAGCTATGGGATAGAAATATTAAACGGACTAAAGCAGCTTCATATAAAGAAAACCTATATAAAATGTTTTATAGATGGCACATGATACCAGTAAGACTAGCAAAAATGTTTTAAAATGTTTCGAATAATTGTTGGAAATGTAAACAAAAGCCAGGTACTTATTACCATATCTGGTGGGTATGTCCTAGTGCAAAAAAAAATTGGTTTAAGATTCATACATGGCTGGAAAAGATTAAAATGCAGATGGAATTTAACCCAGAATTGTTTTTGTTAGCAATATTAGGATCCAATTATGGAAAATAGAATGAGTATTTAATATTACATGTATTGACAGCTGTGAGAATAGCATTTGCCCAATTTTGGAAAAATGAAAATATACCATCTGATGAGATCATTATTAGGAAAATTTTAGAATGTGCAGAAATGGACAGACGAACCCTAGAGATTAAAGAGAAAGAAGACTCAGTCTATTTTAAAACATGGGAAAATTTTTACCAATGGTTAGCAAAACGAACCAGCGAGAAATGATTGTGAAATTTAATAAGATGAATGATATTTACTGATTAATTGATACTCTTTATGATTACTGTTATTCTTATTGACTATAGCTATTTACTATTATATTAATTATTGTTATTGAATATTTGTATCCGGACAATAGTCTGCTTGCTAAAGCGTGGAAATGTTACTGGGGGCAACCCCATTGTTGTACCTACCCTTATCCCAACCCCATCCCTCCACCTTACCCTGAACCCCAATACCTATATTGACCCTATCCCTCCCCTACCCCTATAAAACCTAATAAAATATTGTTAAAAAAAGAAAGAAAGCATAAATACTTCACAGGAGGAGATATATAGTATACTGCAACTAATTCAAACAACAATGGCTTTAAACCAGAAAGAAATCCAAAATAACTTTGAAAATATAAATCAATCTATTTCTAAGTTAACTCTACAACATAAACATTCCCAGAAAACAACAACAGAGAAGGAGCAGATAAAACAGATAAATGGATATAGAATTGAGAATAGAGACTTAAAGATGGAACTTAACAAAACAAGGAAACATGATTTAATCCTAGTGGAAAAAAGTTCACAAGAATTGGAAAAAACAACTTATCCCTTAAGACTACAAAATAAATCTGAGGACAAGAAAACAGATTAGATAAAATGGACTGTAGAGATGTCAGGAACATTGGAGAGAAAGGAAATGATAAGAGAAGCGGAGAGAAAGAAAAAGAAAAAAGGTTTTCAACAAACATGGAAAGGCAAAAGCCCTGTACAAAGACATTTCACCTGACTTACTTTCTATATCTATAGCAACATTTACGAACATACGAAAAAATTTTTTGATTCAGCAAAATACATTGATTAAGAAAGATACTGGGCAAAGGAAAAAGACTAAAGTGGAAACCAAGAAAATAGATGATGGGACTTAGCAGAGAGAATACTTAAAAAAAGAAACATTTGTTTGAATATGGTTAAAGAAATAGAAAAGTTTTGGAATATATATGTCATTCTAAGAGGGATGAATCCCTTAAATAATATAGTATGCTTTTTAGATACTTAAATGTGATTGAATTTAAGAAAATTATAATGGATAAAAAAAGGAACAGTTAAAGTTAAAGGACTAGATGACTAGATGTATTAAATGGAATGGTTAAAAAGAATAAGAAATTTAGGAAATAAATATATATTAGGTTAGGAGGGATATATATTTTAAGTACTATGTCATTTTTTATGTTTCTTTACTTTTGCTCTCCTTTCTTTTTTATTGTTTTATCTATTCCTTAAGAAATGTAAAAGTGTGAGATGATTCGTATGTAAAAATATAGTTAAATTTTTAAATGCAATTAATTTTTGAGAAAACCTTAACCAGTAAGAATACCTAGAATTTGGTGGGAGAAACAAATTAAAATAAGGACTGTAACAGGATCTATGATAAGGCAAGCAGAATGATTGGATAGAAAAGAAATATTATATTGATGTGATTATTATTTTTAGGAATATTGGGAAAAATTATATATTTAATTGTTATCTATCAAAACAATAAGAATTGTATTAACTCAATATTTGCAAAAGAGGATATTTTGGGAAAAGCGGAAATCAACTAAAACTATTATGTGGATTATGGATTATAGAAACCAATTGTTAATGATTGTTTTACAAATGTAACCCAGACAACACACTGTTCACCAATTATTGTGATTTATGTTTTTTTAAAAAATCAATAAAATATATTACAAAAAAAATGATGGCAACCAGGGACTGCCAAAACTGACATCACTAAGTGCCAATCACTTGACATCATTCTTTACAACTACTCCCCAATTACCATAATTAAGCATGAAATACTGCTGGTCTGCTCCTTGCCTACTGAAGCCCACTACACAATATTAACTGTACATATTTAGGTTTTGTTTTGGTCCCACCCACTTTTTGGAGTCCAGCCCCCATTCAAAAGGCATGCTGTTGAAAATGGTACACTTCATTTGATTTATTAGTTTGTATGATCCTTTCTCAAGTTTGGCTCACTTCCTTTTTGGGTAAAAGCAGAGGGGACATTAAAATGTCAGATATACAAACCAGCTTTTCTCCACTGGGCAAAGATCCTTTTTTTTTTGCAGCCCTCACAAATCTAGTTGCAATATTACCTACTTTAAAGTACTGTACATACAGAGAACTTCCACATTTAACTGCTTTTCTTCATCTAATCATGTTAACATGCTATTATTTGTTTCTCATTCATGCATTCTCTGCAGCATACTGATCTCTGATCCATCCTCCACTTAAATGGGCAATTTAAGAACTACTCAAGAGTTTGCGCAGCTCTGTGGGGAAGTTGCTTGCTCTGTGAAGCGTGGCCGTCTGGGTGGCTCTCTCTGCAAACAATCGATTTCTTCACTCTCACTGGCCTTCCCTGGACAACGAGGTTGATCGTTTGCAATAACCAACGGAAAGAAGGCCCCAAAGGCAAGCCGACACAAGCTTTGACAAGACAGTTCCCTTCTCTCGGTGTTTCGGGTGTGGAGGCCGCCACAAACGTACCGACTGTCGTTTTCATTCCGCCACTTGCCAGGCATGTGGCTGGCAAGGCCACATCGCCACCATCTGTTTGGGTCGCAAGAAAGACCAGCCATTGGAAGAGTTGCCTCGGAAAGGTACTGGGGTTCCCAGTCAGAACAGGGTGGGTTTTTACGCGACTAGAAGGAGTGTATTTAGAACAGGTGCCCACCGCCCATTGAAGAAAAAGCTCCATCTTGAAGTCAAACTGCAGGGGGTCCCCTCTGACATGGAGTTGGACATGGGATCAGCTCTGTCCATCATTTCCCAAAGAACCCTCAAACAGATTTGCTGCAGAAGCGGCCAAAGAGTTGAGCTCAGGCCGTTGAACCTTATCTTGACTAACTTCCAGAATTCCCAAGTGCATGTTAAGGGGGAAGCCACTCTCGGGGTGCAGTTTAGGGATTTCGAGGGCCCTTTGGACGTTGTCGTGTTTGACGGTGACCGCACGAGTCTGATTGGACTCGATTGGTTTGAGGCGCTTGGAATTCAGGTGACTGGGTTACACAGTCTTCAATCGGCAAGTCTTGCGGAGGTGTGCAAGGAGTTTGCTGATGTGTTCAGCCCTGAACTGGGGGCATACAAGGGGCCTCCAATTGCCTTAAGGTTAGACCCCTCCATTGCACCAATCAGGATTAAGCCTCGTCGGGTGCCTTTTGCTCTTAAACAAAAGATCAATGCTGAACTGGATAAATTGCTGCAGCAAGGCATTTTGGAACCTGTGGATAGTAGTCCATGGGAAACACCCATTGTCACGCCACTTAAGGCCAATGGAGAAGTCCGCATTTGTGCTGACTATAAATGCACGCTAAACAAAACGTTACAGCAGCACTCCTATCCAGTGCCTGTAGTGAGCCACATTTTGGCGTCTCTACAGGGAGGCCGGATTTTCGCCAAACTAGATTTGGCTCAGGCCTATCAGCAGCTGCCGGTGGATGACGCCATGGCAGAGGCCCAAACTATTGTGACTCACTAGGGAGCCTTCAAGGTTCAAAGGCTACAGTTCGGGGTCCTCATGGCAGGGGAATCAGTCAAAAACCTGTCTGACAGGCTCCGGGCCATTTTGCGGCATTTCTGCGAAGCGGGGCTGAAGCTCAAACAGGAGAAATGAAAAATTGGAGTAACTTCCACAGAATTCCTGAGGTTTCACATAGATGCTGAAGGCATCCATCCTGCTGAATCTAAGCTCAAAGCGATTCAGCAGGCCCCAAGTCCCAAGTCGAAGAGCGAGCTTCAAGCCTTCCTTGGACTTCTAAATTTTTACCATTCCTTTCTCCCCCACAAGGCCGCAGTGGCAGAGCCGTTACACCGGCTCAGTGGGGAGGAGGACCACGATCGCGATTGTGAATCTCAGTCTCTCAGCGAACGTGGGACATTGCATTCACCAAACAGGGGTTTTGCCAATGAGGCCGCTCCTAACTCGGGCACTGCGTCCATGGGACATTGCGCTCAATCGGCTTTTCATGCCGCATCTACCTCAGGCCTTGCGCCAACGGGACAGTGCTCTCAGCCGGCTGTTTACGCCGATCTGGGGAATTCTGTTTAAGCCTGAATAAAGAAGTACCTGTTTGTTACTCTGCCTCGTTCAATGCCTACCAATGCGCGAAACAGAACAAACTGGTTGTTCAATTATTTGAATCCAATCACTGATTAGAGGTACATATAATGACAAGCAGGCTTTGATGTTTAGATGTGCAGATCAAGGTGCTCCTGCCCTGGGCTATGATAGTGAGGTGTGTGTTAGATGTGTATATTTGGATGTTGCCCTGAGGACTTGGGAAGTCTGGGAAGGTAGATTTCCCTCAGATTATGTAGATTCCTTCTTAGGTGTGGATTTATTATTAGGGGGTTGAATTATGATTTCTCCTTATCTTGATGGGATTCTGTTTTTTTGATGGAGCCAGTGAGGTGCTCTTAATTAATTTTAGCCCAAGTGTCAAATGTAAACCAAGAGGGTTTTCTTTCGATGTTTGAGGCTTGCTGACAGATCAGATTATTTTAACTTCTAACATGTCACCAGGCTTCATCTAGAAACTAAGACTGGAAACTTACATCTCTGAGGTACAATGAAGTGGGCTGTGTTGTAGGCACTAATCTTGCATCCAGGAAATTAACTTGAAACTAGCAAAAGGCCATCAAAGGAGGAGTGCTCACCCTATGATGATTTTGCAGGAACAGATGGAATGCTGTGCAACTGGTCAATGGAATGAAGGACTTGCACTTATGAACTGGCAATTAACTGCATTGTTTTCCCAGAGGATATAATTTCAGTTATTAAGATCAAAGTTTTGGAGATTTCCGGTGACGTCACTGAGTTTAGACCCAGGGGAATGACTCTCCGTTCCCTGGGTCTGAAATTCTTCTGCTGGTGGGTCTGTTTGGGCCGAATTCCACCCCAGAGAGGTTGTGATGACCCAGGGCCCCGAACGGAGGCAAAGCAATTAGCTGGTCAGAATAAATTGTCTTTGTAAGCACTGCCAACGTTCACCCAACAGCCCCCACATATGCTGGCACAAGTTCAATAAAACAGTCAATGGAGTTAAACAGTTCTTTAAAGTAAAACAGATAACAAACAAAGTATGATCTTTTCAACGCCCAGCTTGCCTATAACCTGCAAACTGCAAAACTGAAGACAGCAAGGAGAACTCAGCAGGAAACAAACTTGATCCAAAATACAAAGAGTCCAGGTACAAGAGCTCACATCACAAGAGTTCACGTTTGTTCCCAGCAAATGCCCCACCCCACAGCATCTCCTTAAATCCTACTCCCCAGGTGTGCCTTGTGAAGTGGGGCGTGACGCTCTCCTCCCAAGCAAGTGAGCCTGCCTCCGTTGTTCCCTCCTCCTCTCTGCTCTCCTTGCTCTGGGATCTTGTGGGGAGGGGCCTTGCTCCTCGCCTGAGCTCTGCCTTCCCTGTTCCAAACATGAAGGGCCCTGGCCTACTTCAGCCTGTTCCTCCCCACAGTCCTCTGAAGCCACAGACACCCCCTCCTGGGCCTCAACAGGGAGCTCCATGTCATCCTCAGAGTCAGGCTTGGATGGAGGCATGACACTATCCCCCGCCGCAGGACCCCCTCCCCTGGGACCATGCAGACTAGGACGGTGCGGGAACCGGGTTTGAAAGTCGCAAACCAGATGAGGGGCGTGAACATCGGTGGCATCGATCCACGTGAAGTCCTCAGGTCCATAGCCTTTCCACGCTATGAGATACTGAAACCGGCCCCACAATTGACAGGAATCCCGAATACTGTCCACTTCATACTCCATATCTCCATGGGGGGTGGCCGGAGCTGGCGGTGGTGGAGCTGGCCGATGTGGATCGTCTGCTGCGACTGGAACCAGCAAAGACCTGTGGAAAACTGGGTGAATCTGCATGGTCCGGGGCAATGACAAGCAAAACGCCACCGGATTGATCACCGCTTCAACCGGAAATGGACCCAAGTAACGGTGATCGAGTTTTTTCGATGGCTGTGCTGTAGGCAGATGCTGAGTGGAAAGCCAAACCCGATCGCCCACAAATAACGGAGGGACATCTCGACGATGACGGTCGGCGAATCGTTTGTAATCCTCCTTGGCTTTCTCCAGCTGGTGCCGAACTACTTGATGCACCGCCTTCAGCTCCTGGAGAAACTTGTCCACGGGCGGAACTGGGGAGTCTGATGGAGCCAACGGAAAGAGCCGTGGATGAAATCCGTAACTGGCAAAGAACGGTGACACACGGGTAGATGCATGCTGAGCATTGTTATAGGCAAACTCTGCCACAGCCAGCAGCTCCGCCCAATTGTCCTGTGGGGTGTTGCTGAAACAGCGGAGGTACTGTTCCAAGATTTCATTCACCCTCTCTGTGCCCCCGTCGGTTTCGGGGTGATGGACGGAGGACAGACATGCCTGTACCTGCAGTTCCGTGAGTAGCGTCTGCCAGAAGCGTGCCATAAATTGCACCCCCCGATCTGACACGACTTGGTCCGGTAACCGAAATACATGCAGCCGAAATACATGGGCAATAAACAACTGGGCCATCATCCGTGCTGCAGGGAGACCCACACACAGGATAAAATGAGCCATTTTGGTGAGAATGTCCACCACCACCAAGATGGTTGTGGCACCCTTGGAAGGGGGCAACTCGGTAATGAAGTCCGAGACTGCCCCCCAGGGTCTTTCCGGCATGGATAGCAGCTGCAAGAGACCAGGGGGTGCACCAGTAGCATACTTGGCCTGTCGACAAATGCTGCATGATGCCACATAACTAGACACATCGTGCCGGAGACGCAGCCTTCCCTGGACCCGGCAGTTTTAAATAATTATCGTCCAGTCTCCAACCTTCCCTTTTTAGGGAAGGTTGTTGAGAAGGTGGTGGCACTCCAACTCCAACGGTCCTTGAATGAAACTGATTATCTGGGCCCTCAGCAGTCTGGGTTCAGGTCCGGTTACAGCACGGAAATTGCTTTGGTCGCGCTGACCGATGATCTCTGGCGGGCCCGGGATAGAGGTTACTCCACTATCCTGGTGCTTTTTGACCTCTCAGCGGCTTTCGATACCATCGACCATGGTATCCTTCTGCGCCGGTTGGAGGGCCTTGGAGTGCGGGGCACCGTTCTGCGGTGGTTCACCTCCTACCTCTCCGGCCGGTCACAGTCAGTGTTCGCAGGAGGTCAGAGATCGGCTCCGAGGCCTCTTCCATGTGGAGTTTCTCAGGGGTCTGTTCTCTCACCTCTGCTTTTTAACATATACATGAAGCCGTTGGGTGAGATCATCCGTTGACACGGGGTGAGTTGCCATCAATATGCTGATGACACTCAGCTCTATATCTCTACCCCGCGTCATTACAGCGGAGCAGTGGAAGTGATGAACCGGTGCCTGGAGGCTGTTGAGGTCTGGATGGTTGCTAACAGGCTCAGACTCAATCCTGACAAGACGGAGTGGCTATGGGTTCTGCCTCCCAAGGACAATTCCATCTGTCCATCCATCACTCTGGGCGGGGAAGTTTTATCCCCGTCGGAGAGGGTTCGCAACTTGGGTGTCCTCCTCGATCCACAGCTAAGTTTGGAACATCATTTTTCGGCTGTGGCAAGGGGGGCATTCGCCCAGGTTCTCCTGGTGCGTCAGTTGTGGCCCTATTTGGGCCAGGAGTCACTCCTCACAGTCACCCATGCCCTTGTCACCTCGAGACTCGACTACTGTAATGCTCTCTACATGGGGCAACCTTTGAAGAATGTTCGGAGACTACAAGTAGTTCAGAATGCGGCCGCGCGAGCCGTCTTGGGTCTCCCAAGACATGCTCATATCACTCCAGCCCTCCGTGAGCTGCACTGGCTACCAATTAGTCTCCGAACACAATCCAAAGTGTTGGTTATGACCTATAAAGCCCTATATGGCAATGGGCCAGGATACTTGCGGGACCGTCTTCTGCCTCATGAATCCCAGCGACTGGTTAGGGCACATAGGGTTGGCCTCCTATGGGTCCCGTCTGTTAGACAGTGCCGTCTGGTGGGGCCTAGGGCAAGGGCCTTCTCTGTTGCTGCCCCAGCCCTCTGGAACCAACTTCCCTCAGAGGTTTGTACTGCTCCCTCCCTCCTGGCTTTCCGAAAACTTTTAAAAACTCATTTATGCAGACAGGTTTGGGGCGTGTGAGCTGTGCTCTGCCCCTGAGCCTCTGATTGGATTGTATGTTGTATGAGTGGTTATATAGTTTTTTTATACTGTATATTTGTATTTTAATTAATTTATATTATATTTGTACTTGTATTTTGCTGTAAGCCGCCCTGAGTCTGGGGAGAAGGGTGGCATATAAGTCAAATAAAATAAATAAATAAATAAATAAATAAATAAAAAAACATTCTGGAGACAAGGTGCAGCGTTTTGAAGACCCCGAAGTGACCCGCTGATGGACTATCATGGCATTGTTTCAGAATGATGCCATGGAGGGGTCCCCCAGGAACATAGATACAGTCTCGGAAATGCAACAGGTCATCCGTGTACATCCAAGGGGTCTTATCTCCCTCATCGCCAGCCAACTCACGACGTCAAGCGGCCATGAACGGATCCTGCTGCTGTGCATCACGAATTCTGCCCCGTAGGTCCACGGGCTCCTCTGTGGCCGCCAACCGTTCCAAAGGGATAACCGTTCTGGGCATGATCTTGTCCTCCTTTCGGATGAATTTGGGCTTCTGAGACAGCGCGTCCGCACGCTGGTTCCGCCCGCGAGGGACATAGGTCACCCAAAAGTCAAACCTCAGAAAAAACAGTGACCATCGCACCTGTCACTGATTTAGCGTTCTGGCCGTCCGTAGGTGCTCTAGGTTCCGATGGTCTGTTTGAACCTTGACTTGGTGACGGGCCCCCTCTAAGTGGTGCCGCCATGTCTCAAAAGCGACTTTGACTGCCAACGATTCCTTGTCCCAGATCGTGTAATTCTGTTCGGGGGCCGACAGCTTCTGTGAATAATAGGCACATGGGAACAAGGTACCTGTGGGAGCGTAGGCTTGCAGAAGCACTGCCCCGATGGCCACATCCGATGCATCCGTTTCCACCACGAACAGCCTTAAGGGATCAGGATGCTTGAGGATAGGCTCGGAGGCAAATGCGGCCTTAAGGACATCCAAGGCCCCCTGCTCCTCCACGCCCCAGCGGAACTTCACCCCTTTCCTTAACAAATTGGAAAGGGGAGTGGTCAGGGTCGCAAAAAGAGGAATGAATGTGCGGTAATAATTCGCAAACCCCAACAGATGCTGCACGTCCTTGACCCTCCGCCGAGGCTGCCATTCCTGCAGCGACTTTACTTCCTCCGGATCCATCTCTACACCCTCGGGCGAGATGCGATGGCCCAGAACATCAATCGTGGTTTGTTCAAACTGGCACTTCTCACGCTTGGCAAAGAGATGGTTATCCTGCAATCATTGCAACACAAGTCGAACATGGTTCCAATGCTCTCGTGGGGAGGACAAGTAAATCAGGATGTCGTCAAGGTAGATGACCACAAACCTATCCAACAGGTCCCTGAACACGTCATGCATAAAGTGCATGAACACTCCCGGCGCGTTGGTCAGGCCAAAGGGCATAACCGTGTACTCAAAATGTCCATAACGCGTCCGGAAGGCCGTCTTCCACTCATCTCCCACTCAAACTCGGACTAAGTTATAAGCTCCCCGTAAGTCCAACTTAGTAAATATTTTGGCCTGGCGGAGCCTCTCGATGAGTTCGGGGATGAGCGGGAGTGGGTACCTATTACGGACCGTAATTTATTTTTTTAAAAAAATAAATAAGAAAGAAGAAACCTCTCTCCAAAATGTGTGGGATACGGCTAAAGCATATTTCAGTTACGCTATAACGTATGTTGCTAAAAAGAACAAAGAAAAGAAACAAGTACAGTCCAGGCTGAAAGAAGAACTTAGTAAATTGGAATCTGAGCTGCGAATCGATCCACAAAAGAAGAAGCTGAAGACACAAATGGAACTAATAAAACATAAATCAAATTTAACTGAGATGGATGCAATGGCACAACAGATTAAACAATCTAAACAGAATTTTTTTGAAAATGCCAACAAACCGGGAAGATAGCTTGCATATAGATTGAAGAAAGAAAGAGAAAAAAGAATGATAAGTAAGCTACAAGACACAAAAGGAGAGGTATATTGCCACAATGATGTAATGAAAAAAATTACTAAGGACTATTATGAGACACTTTATAAGGCGGAGGTGGTTTCCAGAGAGGCAATACAGGACTATTTAAAAAAAGCGAATCTCCCAAAGGTACCAGAGAATATGCGACATATGTTAAACGAGAAGATAACAATGATGGAGATCACAGAGGCAACAAAAAGGCAGAAGAAGGATAAGACTCCGGGACCTGATGGACTTCCTGCTGAATTTTATGTAGCTCTACAAGATACAATAAGTCCGATATTGAAAGAATTGTGTAATGAAATTTTCTCAGAGATAAAAATTCCCAATTCGTGGACTGAAGCCAATATCACCTTGATACCTAAAGAAGATACGGATCTTACACAAATCAAAAACTATAGACCAATATTGTTATTAAACATGGATTATAAAATCTTTACTTCAATAATGGCAGAAAGAATGAAGATTTTTTTATAAAGAAATTTTATTGTTTTTTTCATTTTTACATAAAAGTGCTTGAGAAACAACATGGTGATTGGGCTATCAATTATCCAAGAACAAAATCATACACATATCACACAGATTAATTCCTTAAAAGTTCCCTCTCTATTTCCCACATATTATTTTACCAATTAAAATTATTACATTTATAAAAAAGCTCAATCAATCCAATCAGTCATCAATCACATTTCAATTATAAGTATCCAAGTCCTGTTTTTAAGTTTTACTATTTTGAAAATTACCATATTCCAATCTCTTTTCCCTATCATGATGATTCTAAGATAAATATATTATCCAAAAAAACAACATCCTTACATTTTTTTAGATATAGCCTATTGCTTAAATTAATACATCATTTATTAATACTATTACGTCTCTTATCACAAATACCTCCTCTTCTGCCTCTATTACAAAATAGTTATCTTGGTTAAAATAAAGATATCAGTCCAAAAAACTACATTTCTGTCTATTTTAAATATATATATATTCTATCAATCAATTAAGTAAAATTTACCCCTCCAACTACTTATCATCTCTAATACCAAATATTGTTACAAAAAATATCCTTTTACAAAATCACCTATTTCATTTGTTATTAAAACAATCCAAGTGTCAACAACCTTCTTAACCCATTCAGTGGAATTTTAAGCCACATTTTTAAACCTAACTCTAGCTTTCTTTCTATGCCAAACCGGTTTCCATAATAAAGCCTCTGCATCATCAAACCTCAACATTTGAGTAAAGCTATTTCTTAATACATCAAAATAGTCAAAGTTCTCTTCTCTTTCTTCCAATATCGTCTGAATAGTATAATCAATTTTATTCCTTGTTGTAGTTGCTAGTTGATTGTCCACATTATCACAATTTTCAATAACTTGTACCTGAATGTCAAGCTCTGTTATTTTTGGGTGATCAAATAGCTCAGTTAATATTATTCTTTGATCATCAATGTTCTCCATAGGTCGTAAGTAGGATTGTGTAGAATTAATTTGCTCAGTAGTTTCCACTGTAAGTTCATAATTAAATTGTAAGTGCAGTTCATCTGTCTCATTCAGTTGTATATCTTGTTGAGTAGGAACCTCTCTAGGGTTACTCTGTTCTTCCTCCATTATTCTTTGGTCTATAGTTTGAACCGATAGTTGAAAGTCAGTTTGTGGTTCTCTAGTATCATCTTTGAATTTTATGTAGCTCTACAAGATACAATAAGTCGGATATTGAAGGAATTGTGTAATGAAATTTTCTCAGAGATAAAAATTCCCTACTTTAAGTTTTACAGCTAGATACCAACTATCGGTTCCCCAAAATACTGGACAACAACCTTTTACCTTTTGGGGGATGAGAAGGTGTGGAGTGAGAGCATGGAAAGGTGATTTCATCTCCCAGGCTTTGTATTTCTTGAGCCCTGGGTTATTGCCAATAGGCTTATCTGGTTTTTCTCTTACCAAACCAGGAAGGACTACCTTTTTAGGGGTAGCGGGATGCTCTCCATATGAACACTCCATCCCCGATATAAGTTGTTTATACAGGACAGACTGATGAAATTGGATATTAATATTAATATTAATATTAATATTAATAAAATTGGATATTAATATTATTTAAGTAATAAATAAATAAATAAATTACCTCCTTGATTGCCTATATGTCTGTTTTAAATTTCTAAATTTTTAATCTTAATTAATTTAAATGTTTTAATTACTGTTTTAATTTTTAATTTTTATTAATTTTATGGTTGAGATAAGAAGTATTGATTGTGGAATGAATTGGGTTGAATGGATGGATGATTGTATAAATTGGATGGATTATGGACCTGAGATAAATGGAAGGGCCGACCTGTCTGCACCTACGGAAGCTAGAGAAGTGGAGGAGCCTTGCTCTGAGGGATCAGAGGGCCAGTCTATACCGGTCTTATGAGGAAGAGGCAGATACGACGGGAGGCCTGGGGTAGGCCGCTCTCGGGGAACAAGGCCTCGCTGCCTGAAAGCGATCTCTTGTTCCGGCCCCTTGAACCTCTCCCGGGGTACTGGAAATGAGCGAAATCCGGACCCTGGACTCAGGCTGCTGCTGCTTAATGCCAGGTCAGTGGTAAATAAAGCTCTCCTCATCCAGGATTTAATTCTGGAGGAGGAGGCCGACCTGGCATGTGTGACTGAGACATGGCTGACCCCAGAGGGAGGAGTTCCCCTCTCTGAGATGTGCCCAGCTGGGTTTCAGGTATGGCATCAGCCGCGACCCCAGGGAAGGGGGGGAGGAGTGGCAATTATAGCTAAGGAGTCACTAAGGCTGCACAGACTCTCTGCTACTGAGATATCAGGTTGTAAGTCCCTCCTTATGAGGTTGGACCTAGGTGTACAGGTGGGCTTGTTGCTTATGTACCTGCCTCCCAGCTGCGTTTCAGCAGCCCTGCCCACGCTACTTGAGAAGGTAGCCGGGTTAGCGGTCGAGTTCCCCAGACTTATAGTCTTGGGGGACTTTAACGTGCCGTCACTCGGTGAGTCCTCTGGGTTGGCGCGGGAGTTCATGGCCTCCATGGCAACCATGGACCTGACACAAGTAATCGAGGGCCCAACCCACGAGGGGGGACACACACCTGACCTGGTCTTCCTCTCAGAGCAGTTGAGGTATGATCTGAAGTTAAGGGGCTTAGAAGTGTTGCCTATGTCATGGACAGATCATTTTCTGCTGTGGCTTGAGTTTATGACACCAATCCTCTCTCGCAGGGAGCTGGAACCGATTAAATGGTTCTGCCCCAGACGCCTGATGGACCCTATGGGCTTTCAAAGGGCGCTTGGGGGAATTGCCGGATTCGCTCGTACACAGTTCGGCGGAGTCCCTAGTGATGGCCTGGAATACGGCCACTACGGGGGCTCTAGACCGGATTGCACCGTTGCGACCTCTCTGTGGTAGCAGACCCAGGAGATCTCCTTGGTTTACCGAGGAACTCAGGGGGATGAAGCGCCAGAAGAGACGTCTAGAGAAGCAATGGAGGGAAAGCAGATCCGAATCTGATCGAACCAAATTGAGAGCTTATATTAAGACCTATTTGGAAGCGATCACTACGGCAAGATCTCAGTATCTTTCCGCATTGATCGCATCTGCGGAATCCCGTCTGGCTGCCCTGTTTAAGGTGACTCGCTCTCTCCTTGATACGGGGAGGAGGGAGGAACCTTTGCAGGGCAATGCCGAAGAATTTAACATCTTTTTCGCAGACAAGGTCGCTCAGATCCGGGCTGACTTGGACTCCAATTGGAATGCAGTGTCGGCTGACAATGAGTCAGTCGAGATAACAGAGGCCCGTCTTAGTCCTGTTGAATGGGAGGAGTTTGACCTGGTAACTCCTGATGATGTGGACAAGGCTATTTGTTGAGAAGGTGGTGGCACTCCAACTCCAACGGTCCTTGGATGAAGCTGATTATCTGGGCCCTCGGCAATCTGGGTTCAGGTCCGGTTACAGCACGGAAACTGCTTTGGTCGCGCTGACCAATGATCTCTGGCGGGCCCAGGATGGAGGCTACTCCACTATCCTGGTGCTTCTTGACCTCTCAGCGGCATTCGATACCATCGACCATGGTTTCCTTCTGCGCCGGTTGGAGGGGGTCGGAGTGCGGGGCACCGTTTTACGGTGGTTCACCTCCTACCTCTCTGGCCGGTCGCAGTCAGTGTTCGCAGGAGGTCAGAGATCGGCTCCGAGGCCTCTTCCATGTGGAGTCCCTCAGGGGTCTGTTCTCTCACCTCTGCTTTTTAACATCTACATGAAGCCGTTGGGTGAGATCATCCGTCGACACGGGGTGAGTTATCATCAATATGCTGATGACACTCAGCTCTATATCTCTACCCCGTGTCATTACAGCGAAGCAGTGGAAGTGATGAACTGGTGCCTGGAGGCTGTTGAGGTCTGGATGGGTGCCAACAGGCTCAGACTCAATCCCGACAAGACGGAGTGGCTATGGGTTCTGCCTCCCAAGGACAATTCCAACTGTCTGTCCATTACCCTGGGGGGAGAAGTTTTGTCCCCCTCGGAGAGGGTTCGCAACTTGGGTGTCCTCCTCGATCCACAGCTGAGTTTAGAATATCATTTTTTGGCTGTGGCGAGGGGGGCATTCGCCCAGGTTCGCCTGGTGCGCCAGTTGCAGCCCTATTTGAACCAGCAGTCGCTCCTCACAGTCACCCATGCTTTTGTCACCTCGAGATTTGACTACTGTAATGCTCTCTACATGGGACAACCTTTGAAGAATGTCCGGAGACTGCAGGTAGTCCAGAATGTGGCCGTGTGAGCCGTCTTGGGCCTCCCAAGACATGCTCATATCACTCCAGCTCTCCGTGAGCTGCACTGGCTACCAATCGGTCTCCGAACACAATTCAAAGTGTTGGTTATGACCTATAAAGCCCTTTATGACAATGGACCAGGTTACTTGTGGGACCGTCTCCTGCCTCATGAATCCCAGCGACCGGTTAGGGCACATAGGGTTGGCCTCCTACGAGTCCCGTCTATTAGGCAATGTCATCTGGCGGGGCCTAGGGCAAGGGCCTTCTCCGTCGCTGCCCCAGCCCTCTGGAACCAGCTTCCCACAGAGGTTCGCACTGCTTCCTCCCTCCTAGTTTTCCGGAAATTACTGAAGACTTATTTATGCCGACAGGCTTGGGGCGTATGAACTGTGCTCTGCCCCTGGGCCTAGGAATGTGCCTCCATCAGTGACTGTGTGTTGATTGTGATTGTGTGTTGTATGAATGTGTTTCGGATTGAATGAATGTGTTTTGGATTGGGTGGTTGATTGTCATTGGTAAATTAAATTTTATTGTATTATTGTTGTAAGCCGCCCTGGGTCTCAGGAGAAGGGCGGCATAGAAATTTAAATAAAGTTAAAGTTAAAGATATAGTTTGTAGTTTTCCAATATAAGTTCATAGTCGAGCTGTGGATAAGCTTCCTCCATTTCAATGGTGAAATAGTCTTTGATCAAGAATAGTCTTTGATCTTTTAGTGGAGGCTATATTTCAAAATGTCAACAAATATCCACCTCCAAAATTCTAATAAGTAAATTCACCACATCTGTTGCAAATCTTTTATCTTTTCCCTTTTGTTGTCATTTGAAGGTCAAATTCATCTTCAAATAGCAAAAGAAAATACAATTGTAATGGCACTTTTTGCCACAAGATGTCCTCGGTGGACTGTAAACTCTTTCTTCCAAATAGGTAAAAATTTATCTGTTTTGGGAAACAGAAAAAGCAAAAGCAGGTATCTCCGGTATAATAGATAAAGTAAAAAATATAGCATTTATTTTTTATTTTTTTCAGGGCCCCTAGGTATCGAAAGAGAAAAATCAAGTAGTCAATAAAACTTTAACTATTTTAGTTCTTTTAAAACTTTCTTTCCCAAGTAGACAGACACAGCTCTCTTAAGACAGGGAAGTGATCAAAAACTTTTTACAGGCAAATAGTCAGGACAGAGAGAGGGAGGAAAGGTCTCACCCAGATTCACCATGGTGGTTCTTTATGCTTAGATGATTTTCTGACTTCGGCTGGCGCAGCTAAGTGATCGGCCATTTTACTGGCCGATCTTCTTCTCCGTTGGGCCTACAGAGTTAACTCAGACTGCAGGGGGAGCCACCGCTCCACCGCAGCCGAGCAAAAGCCTCCTCGATGGTAGTTGCCCCTCCAGGGCGATTTAAGACCCGCATAAGGGTCTACCGGTGGAGGGCAAACAGCCGACGAAGAGAGAGGTCTCTTCGTATGACTGAACGTGCCGCGATCTGGAAGCGGAAGTCCAGAATGAAGAAATTTTTGACTGAATTTATCCATACAGACCAAAATGGCTTTTTGCCTAAAAGACCAATAAAGAATAACCTAAGGATCATTTTAAATGTTTTGGAATATTATGAAAACCACCCAGGAAAACAGATGGCACTTATATTACTTGATGCACAAAAAGCCTTTGATAACTTAAATTGGCAATTTATGTTTCAACAGTTGATGGAAATGGACTTTGGCAAAAAATTTATAAACGCAATTCAAGCAATTTACAATAAACAAACAGCAAGGATACTGTTAAATGGAGACTATACAGATGGCTTTCACATTAAAAAAGGCACAAGACATGGATGTCCACTATCTGCCTTGTTATTTATTCTTACATGGCCAGAAACATTAGGCAAGATATGGAAATCAAAGGACTGGAAATAAAAGAACAAAAATATAAATTACAGGCGTTTGGAGACGATTTGGTTTTCATTTTGGAGGAGCCATTGGAAACAGCAACCAAACTTTTGCAGAAAATAGAAAAATTTGGAGAAGTGGCAGGCCTGAAAATAAATAGGGAAAAGACTAATGTACTAACAAAAAACTTAACAGATAAACAGAAAACCCAATTTACAAAAAAGACAAATCTTCAAATAGCCAAAAAAGTTAAATACTTAGGTATCCATTTAACATCAAAATACACAACATTGAAAGAAGATAATTATGAAAGACTACTGAAACAAATAAAACTAGATCTGGAAAAGTGGAAAAATCTCCAACTGTCACTGTTAGGAAGAATAGTGACTGTGAAGATGAACATTCTACCAAAGTTACTCTTTTTATTTCAAACAGCTCCTGTTAAACTGGGCAAGAAATTCTTTGATGATTTAAATGCAACAATATTGAGATTTATATGGCAAGGGAAGAAAGCACGAAACAAAACCAAATTGTTACAAGAACCAAAGACAGAGGGGGTTTTGGACTTCCGGATTGGAGACTTTGCTTTGGCTTAAAGAATGGATTACATTGAGAAATAAACGACTCCTTTACTTAGAGCAGCGGTTCTCAACCTGTGGGTCGTGACCCCTTTCGGCGGTGGTTCTCAACCTGTGGGTCGCGACCCCTTTGGGGGTCAAATGACCCTTTCACAGGGGACGCCTAACCTCCTGCAGCTCCGGAGCCTCCTCCGCCATTTGCAGAGAGAGAGAGACAGAGACAGAGAGGCACTTGTGCTTCCCTTCTCTCTCTCTTTCTCTCTCTCTCATGCAGACTTGCCCCCTCGCAGAGCTCCTGATTGGCCCTGCGGCTGGGTGCCCTGCCCCCTGGGAGAAGGGTGGCCAGGAAGGCCCTTTCCCTGGCTGGCCCCATCTGAGGTGCACATGGCCGGGGAACCACACAGGGAAGCCCTGGGATCCCCGCTGGGAGTGGCCCGGCAGAGCCTCCGCTGAGCGGGCCAGCCCTCCCACAAGTTGCGGCCCCAGTTGGCCAAGCAGCAGCAGAGGCGGAAACGGAGGGTGAGTGTAAGGGGTAGGGAGGGGGCTTTGAGTCCATGGAGCACCCCCGTGAAGCGGTCTCAGGGCAGGTAGTACGGCCCCCCTGGCTTACCTGCACCAGGCGGAGGGGCAACCGAGCCGGCTATGCATCTCCCCGGGCTGGGTGGCAGTCCCGGCTGGGGCGGTTCCTGGGCCGCTGAGCCGGCCATGTGTCTCCCGGGCCAGTGGGGGCGGTGGCCGGCAGGGGCTTCCTGGGCAGTTCCCGGGCCGCTGAGCCAGCCATGCGTCTCCCCGGGCCGGGCGGCAGTCCCGGCTGGGGTGGTGGCCGGCTGGGGCATTGGTTTCTTGGCCGTCCCTGGGCCGCTGAGCTGGCCATGTGTCTCCCGGTCTGGGCGGCAGTCCTGGCTGGGGCGGCGGCATCGCTTCAGTCCCGGTGAGGGCGGTGGCATCCCGGTCCGGTCCGTGGTGCTCCAGGCACCTTTCAGCACCTTCTGCTGCCTCCTGCCCCCCATGCTTGGCCTTCCCGGGACTTCTGCCCATTTTCCTACGCCCGGAGCAGAAGAGGAACTGCTGCTTTCCGGGCATAGAAAGGGGCTTCCCCCTCCCAGCCCATCCACAAGGGCGGGGGCACTCCTCTGGACCAAGACTGGGGTTGTGCAAATCACAGCGCGCCTCCTTTCCTGCTGCCCAGCCTGGCCTGGCTCGCCCTCCTGCGTCAGGCAGAGCTCAACAGGATTTGGCCCTGGAAAGGCCCGGCCAGCTGGCCGGCCGGGGAGGCTGAGCAGCCCCAGTGAGGGAGCTGTTCCCGCCCCGTGGCCGGCTGGTCAGGAATCTCATCCGGCTCGGGGGCCGCCTGACTGCCGTGGGGATGTCCACGTCAGCTGCCTCCTGGCGGGCCCGCTAATTGTGGGCTCCTGGCTGGCTTCCTCCGTGGAGCCGCCCCTAATTGCACCCGGGAGGGCCCGACCGAACCCCAGGCTGACTTGCGTGGCTCCGAAATGCCGCTTGCCTGAATTCTTTCTACCTCCTGGGGGGAAGTTGTGCCTCATGGCCCAATTATTATGGGCGTTATTCCAGCGTGGTCACTTAATTTGGATGCTTCTGTTGTTTTTATTGGTTTTGCTATCATTACTCTTTTAAAAAGTTTTTAGTATTTTTAATTGTAATACATCTTTGAACTCTAACCTGCCCAGAGTCACTGAAAGGGGAAACCTGAGATATTGAGGGGAGAGGAGAGGAGACGAGAGGAGAGGAGAGAGAGAGGGGGGGAGAGGAAAGAGGAAAGAGAAGGAGAGAGGAAAGAGAGAGGGGGAGAGGAAAGAGAGAGAAAGAGAGAGAGAGAAAAGAGGAGAGAGGGAAAGAGGAAAGAGAGAGAGGAAAGAGAAAGGGAGAGAGGGAGAGGAAAGAGAAAGAAAGAGAGGGAGAGGAAAGAGAAAGAGAGGAAAGAGAGAAAGAGAGAAAGAGAGGGAAGAGAGAAAGAGGGAGAGGAAAGAGAAAGAGAGGAAAGAGAAAGAGAGGAAAGAGAAAGAGGGAAGAGAGAAAGAGGGAGAGGAAAGAGAAAGAGAGAAAGAGAGGAAAGCGAAAGAGAGGGAAGAGAGGGAGAGGAAAGAGAGAAAGAGAAAGATAGGAAAGAGAAAGAGGGAAGAGAAAAAGAGGGAGAGGAAAGAGAGAAAGGGAGAGAGGGAGGGGAAAGAGAGAGAGAGGAAAGAGGAAAGAGAAAGGGAAGAGAGAAAGAGAGGGAGAGGAAAGAAAGAGAGAGGGGAAAGATAGAGAGAGAGAGGAAAGAGAGAAAGAGGAAAGAGAAAGGGAAGAGAGAAAGAGAGGGAGAGGAAAGAGAAAGAGAGAGGAAGAGAAAGAGAGAGAGAGGAATGAGAGGGAGAGGAGAGAGGGAGAGGAAAGAGAGAGAGAGAGAAAGGAAAGCATAATCACTATGCTTTAATTATGTTCAATTCGTAACAATGAAAATACATCCTGCATATCAGATATTTCCATTATGATTCATAACAGTAGCAAAATTACAGTTATGAAGTAGCAACGAAAATAATTTTATGGTTGGGGGTCACCACAACATGAGGAACTGTCTTAAAGGGTCGTGGCATTAGGAAGGTTGAGAACCACTGACTTAGAGGGACATGATCTGCAATTGGGTTGGCATGCGTTCTTGTGGTATGGGAAAAATAAAGTACATAAATATTTTCAAAACCACACCATAAGGAACGTGTTACTTCCAGAATGGGAGAGAATTAAACACAAAATTTATATGAAAATACCTGAGTGGCTTTCAACAATGGAAGTGTTTGCTTACCCAAATCTAATTAACTATGACAAACTTGTCACTTACAAAGACATTTTGGACAAGGACAGAAAACTTAAAGACAGGCAAGCTCTCCAACAACAAGGTATTGATTTAACATGGTGGTCCTATTTGCAAATCCAAACAAGATATGAAAAAGATGCTTCATAAAACACTTTTGAAAACGGATGAAAATCTGATAAAGAAACTCTATAAGTTTCTGCTAAGCTGGAAGATGGAAGAACAAGTAAAAGAAACAATGATAGTGTAAGCAAAATTTTTTGGATATTCTATAGACTTAGAAGACTGGCAAAAGCTTTGGGATAGAAATATTAGACTTACTAAAGCAGCTTCATACAAAGAAAATTTATATAAAATGTTTTATAGATGGCATATGACACCAGTTAGATTAGCGAAAATGTTTAAAAATATACCAAATATTTGTTGGAAATGTAAACAAAAACCAGGTACTTATTACCATATCTGGTGGATATGTCCTAATGCAAAGAAATTTTGGTTTAAGATCCATATATGGCTGGGAAAGATGACTAAAATACAGATAGAATTTAAGCCAGAACTGTTTTTGTTAGGAATATTAGGACGTAATTATGGAAAAGAGAATGAATATTGAATATTACATGTATTGACAGCCACGAGAATAGTATTTGCCCAATTTTGGAAAAATGAAAGCTTACCATCTGACCAGATTATAATCATGAAAATCTTAGAATGTGCAGAAATGGATAGATTAATTTTAGAGATTAAAGAGAAAGAAGATTCAGTTTATTTCCAAACTTGGGAAAATTTTTATCAATGGTTAGCAACACGATAGAATGAGAAAGGATGGTGAAGTTTAACAGGATGAATATTTATTGATTAAGCTTTACTTTTATGATTATTGCTATTATCAGTGATTATAACTGTTTAGTACTATATTAATTACTGTTATTTAATATTTGTACCCAGACAATAGTCTGCTTGCTAAAGCGTTGAATTTCTGTTGGGGGTAACCCCACTATTGTACTTATCCCTACCCTTATCCCAATCCCATTCCCTAACCCCATCCAATACCCATACCAACCTTATCCCTTCCCTACCCTTATAAAACTTAATAAAACATTTATTTAAAAAAAGATCAAAATTTCATGTGTAAGTACTGAACTATTTCCATAGGAGCTTTTTAAAATTTATGAATCCAGTAAATCAACAATTCAGCTTTACCCATTAAGGAACTTGTGTTCAATGCAAATACATGCAGTAACTACGCCCTTTTTTAAGTTTAAAAAAAGCTTTACTGCCGCAAACCCGGTTGCATCGTGGGCCATATCGTGACATATTGCAACTTTTTTTGTCTTTGCGGGGCCGGGGTGGGTGTGGCCTGCGTGGGCCACATCCGGCCCACAGGCCATGTGTTTGACATGCCTGCATCATAGTGTACAATAGGGCAGCTAGGCTGTTAAACCGTGCAAGGTACAGATATGTGATCTGAAGATACTGAAAATGTGTGCTGGTTGTCAATTGTTTTTATTGGGCACAATTTAAGGTGCTGATATTAATTCTTAAAGCCCTGAATGGAAGGGCTGTGGAGTGCTTGGTTACCAAAGGCAAAAGGGTGCTTCAGTATATGCAAGGTATTGTTGAAGGAAAAGTCTTCATCAGGGTTCAGTCCAAGCCGGGAATAAACAACATGGCGACTGATTTAGAAAGAAGGTTGCAGGTTTTTGAAGAGGAGAGCAAGACAGGAAGATGGCTCTGGAAGAAAAAAAGAGAAAGAGCACATGTAGGAAGTAGGTTTTATACGCTCTTGGGCTTTTGTTTGGAGTTGTTTCCTGTTCCTGTTTGAGGCTTTGTATTTCCTGTGTCATGTACTTTGACCTGAGTCTGAGTGTGCCCCTTTGGCATCTGTGGGTTAATCCTCTTATGTCCTGTCTTAGAGTTTGGGTGGGGTATGTAGATTTTAGGTGTCTTTGTCTTCCTAAGCATCTAGGTGGAGGCCTCCAACCTTCCTAAATGGATTACTACATCTGCATTTCTACAGAGCTGTTTTCTGCTTGGGGGAGGGAGACTTGGGGCTAAGAAAAAGAAAAACTGGGCATGCTTTTCTGCCTCTTTAAGGTCCTTTGAGGAAATATATTCTGCCCTTTTAATATTTCCTTCTCTGGGGGGGCAGACTTCCCAAAGTTGTCAAGCCCCTTGGGCTCGACATACACAGGAGGGGGGGAAACCAAGCAGCCAGCCGCCAGAAGCAAGTAGCTGGCCGCCGGAAATGCCACGCAGGGCAGTACAGCTGTCCGGGCCAGCACAGCAGCCTACCGGGCAGTGTGAGAGGCTCCGGTGTCATCAACTCTGCAGGGCCAACTGGGCACAGATCACGGACGTCAGCGGCGTGTACCAGGACGATCCGGCAGTGGCTGGAAGGGTTGGCTGGTCAGTGCTCCATCACAGTAGGCTCCGGTTTTGGCTCAGGTTTACTGGCAGCGTAGGATGTGGCGCGGTGATGTCGCCGATGGGCATGGCATCCCGCAGAGGCCCAACAGCCTGCGGCTTCTTTGTCGGCTAACCGGCATGGGAGAGAGCCGGCTTCTGGATCAGCTTACCGGCATGTGAGAGAGCTGGAACAGCCCCGTGAGTCTGGATATGCATCACAGGGCTCAGGATGCGTCCGTTAGCAGAAGGGGGCTGAGCAATGCCATTCCAGGCTGGAGCAGCCCGGAGCAGACACCATTGGAACACACACCTGAACCGAAGAGTGGCAGGGGGGAGGCCGGGCATTGGAATGCTGCTTTTTACATCTGAAGGCCGGATGCTGGCCTGTTGATTGGGGGCAGAACTGTAGGGTGGGGGAAGCTATGTAAAGCACTGGGAGCAGATCCCTCCCAGCGCTGACTTTATTACTGCACAGAATAAAACTAGCTAAGGAGACACTCGGGCTGCGCAGACTCGCTGCTACTGAGATATCAGGTTGTGAGTCCCTCCTTATGAGGTTGGACCTAGGTGTACAGGTGGGTCTGTTGCTTACGTACCTGCCTCCCAGCTGCGTTTCTACAGCCCTGCCCACGCTACTCGAGGTAGCCGGGTTGGCGGTTGAGTTCCCCAGACTTATTGTCTTGGGGGACTTCAACCTGCCGTCACTCGGTGAGTCCTCTGGGTTGGCGCGGGAGTTCATGGCCTGCATGGCAACCATGGACCTGACACAAGTAATTGAGGGCCCAACCCATGAGGGGGGACACACACCTGACCTGGTTTTCCTCTCGGAGCAGTTGAGCTATGATCTGAAGCTAAGGGGCTTAGAAGGGTTGCCCATGTCATGGACAGATCATTTTCTGCTGCGGCTTGAGTTTATGACACCAATCCTCTCTCGCAGGGAGCCGGAACCGATTAAATGGTTCCGCCCCAGATGCCTGATGGACCCTATGGGCTTTCAAAGGGCGCTTGGGGAATTGCCGGATTCGCTCGTACACAGTTCGGCGGAGTCCCTAGTGATGGCCTGGAATACGGCCACTACGGGGGCTCTAGACCGGATTGCGCCGTTGCGACCTCTCTGTGGTAGCAGACCCAGGAGATCTCCTTGGTTTACCGAGAAACTCAGGGGGATGAAGTGCCAGAAGAGACGTCTAGAGAAGCAATGGAGGGAAAGCAGATCCGAATCTGATCGAACCAAATTGAGAGCTTATATTAAGACCTATTTGGAAGCGATCACTACGGCAAGATCTCAGTATCTTTCCGCATTGATCGCGTCTGCGGAATCTCGTCCGGCTGCCCTGTTTAGGGTGACTCGCTCTCTCCTGGATACGGGGAGGAGGGAGGAACCTTTGCAGGGCAATGCCGAAGAATTTAACATCTTTTTCGCAGACAAGGTCGCTCAGATCTGGGCTGACTTGGACTCCAATTGGAATGCAGTGTCGGCTGACAATGAGTCAGTCGAGATGACAGAGGCCCGTCTTAGTCCTGTTGAATGGGAGGAGTTTGACCTGGTAACTCCTGATGATGTGGACAAGGCCATTGGAGCTGTGAGTTCTGCCACCTGTTTACTGGACCTGTGCCCCTCCTGGCTGGTTTCGGCTAGCAGGGAGGTGACATGGAACTGGGTCCAGGCTGTTGCTAACGCTTCATTGAGGGAGGGGTCCTTTCCGGCTCCCTTAAAGGAGGCACTTGTGCGCCCCCTCCTCAAGAAGCCTTCCCTGGACCCGGCAGTTTTAAATAATTATCGTCCAGTCTCCAACCTTCCCTTTTTAGGGAAGGTTGTTGAGAAGGTGGTGGCACTCCAACTCCAACGGTCCTTGAATGAAACTGATTATCTGGGCCCTCAGCAGTCTGGGTTCAGGTCCGGTTACAGCACGGAAACTGCTTTGGTCGCGCTGATCGATGATCTCTGGCGGGCCCAGGATAGAGGTTATTCCACTCTCCTGGTGCTTCTTGACCTCTCAGCGGCTTTCGATACCATCGACCATGGTATCCTTCTGCGCCGGTTGGAGGGCCTTGGAGTGCGGGGCACCGTTTTACAGTGGTTCACCTCCTACCTCTCTGGCCGGTCGCAGTCAGTGTTCGCAGGAGGTCAGAGATCGGCTCCGAGGCCTCTTCCATGTGGAGTTTCTCAGGGGTCTGTTCTCTCACCTCTGCTTTTTAACATCTACATGAAGCCGTTGGGTGAGATCATCCGTCGACACGGGGTGAGTTATCATCAATATGCTGATGATACCCAGCTTTATATCTCTACCCCGTGTCACTACAGCGAAGCAGTGGAAGTGATGAACCGGTGCCTGGAGGCTGTTGAGGTCTGGATGGGTGCCAACAGGCTCAGACTCAATCCCGACAAGACGGAGTGGCTATGGGTTCTGCCTCCCAAGGACAATTCTAACTGTCCATCCATTACCCTGGGGGGAGAAGTTTTGTCCCCCTCGGAGAGGGTTTGCAACTTGGGTGTCCTCCTCGATCCACAGCTGAGTTTAGAATATCATTTTTTGGCTGTGGCGAGGGGGGCATTCGCCCAGGTTCGCCTGGTGCGCCAGTTGCAGCCCTATTTGAACCGGCAGTCGCTCCTCACAGTCACCCATGCTTTTGTCACCTCGAGATTTGACTACTGTAATGCTCTCTACATGGGACAACCTTTGAAGAATGTCCGGAGACTGCAGGTAGTCCAGAATGCGGCCGTGTGAGCCGTCTTGGGCCTCCCAAGACATGCTCATATCACTCCAGCTCTCCGTGAGCTGCATTGGCTACCAATCGGTCTCCGAACACAATTCAAAGTGTTGGTTATGACCTATAAAGCCCTTTATGGCAATGGACCAGGTTACTTGTGGGACCGTCTTCTGCCTCATGAATCCCAGCGACCGGTTAGGGCGCATAGGGTTGGCCTCCTACGAGTCCCGTCTGTTAGACAATGTCATCTGGCGGGGCCTAGGGCAAGGGCCTTCTCCGTTGCTGCCCCAGCCCTCTGGAACCAGCTTCCCTCAGAGGTTCGTACTGCTTCCTCCCTCCTAGCTTTCCGGAAACTGCTGAAGACGCATCTATGCCGACAGGCTTGGGGCGTATGAGCTGTGCTCTGCCCCTCGGCCCTAGGAGTGTCCCTCCATCAGTGTCTGTGAGCTGATTGTGTTTGTGTGTTGTGTGGATGCAATTAATTTTTAAATTTTTTATTGTATTGTTGTTGTGAGCCGCCCTGGGTCTTAGGAGAAGGGTGGCATATAAATTTGATAAAATAAATAAATAAAACTGCTTGTCAACTCATTCCTGTGTTCCTGGTTTGTTCCCACGGACGAAGAAGGACGCGTGACAACAGTATCTTTAGCCAAATGTCTTCACTGGTCTGCGTGGTAGCTGCCCTCCACAGAAATTTATGTTTTCATCTTCACCTACCCCAAAACACCATCTTCCCTAAGCCTACAAAGCAGTATGCAACTGAGAATCTATCCAAGAGACTCCTCCCATTAAGGAAATGTCAGGCTCTTCTGGGCTGCAGAAGAGGCCCTTCTAAAGACACTCCTGTGGTTTAGAGCTTGTTTATCTGGCACTTGCAACAGGGTCTTTATATCATTGTAGGAAGAAGAGAGAAGTATACTCTTAAAAGCTGTATTTAACTACCAGTCTCTCCCTGCCTACAGTAGGAGACTAGCTCCAGACCACCAATATTAGTTAGTTTTGTCTTTATTATTTTTTTATAAAGATTTTATTAGTTTTTCTCTTACATACATGTATTAATTTTTCAACCATCGTGCTGTCTGGATTCAAAAATGCTAATACATAATCAATTCCTAATCCTTGGTTCTTTCCTCTAGCCATTTGTAGAATGACTCCCAGATTTGGTAGTATTCTGTTTCTTCTTTATCCTTCAATCTCATAGTTAATCTGTCCATCTCTGCGCATTCCAATATTTTTTTAATTATTTCTTCCTCTGGTGGTACTCCATTTTTCCAGTATTGCGCGAAAACTATTCTTGCTGCTGTTATGACGTGTAAAACCAAATATAAACTTTGTTTATTAATCTTTTCTGGCATTATACCTAATAAAAAAGTTCAGGTTTAAATTCCACATGTTCTCCCAACATTTTTTCTAACCAAACATGTATCTTTTTCCAATAAGCCTTTGCTTTACCACATGTCCACCAAATATGATAATATGTGCCTGGGTTATGTTTACATTTCCAGCATCTATCTGACATATTTTTAAACATTTTTGCTAATCTTGCTGGTGGCAGGTGCCATCTATAAAACATTTTATATAGATTTTCTTTATACAAAGTTGACATTGTCAGTTTATAATTTCTCTCCCATAATTTTTGCCATTTTTCTAGTTCTATATTATAACCAAAATTTTTCGCCCACCTTGTCATTGTTTCGTTGACTTGTTCACTTTCCATCTCCAAAATTAACAAAAAATTATACATTTTCTTAATTAATTTCTCATCAGAAGTTAACAATATCTTATCAAATACAGTTTGTTCTTTATAAAACCCATACAGTTTCACGTCTTTTTCATATCTATTTTGCATCTGTAGATGTGCCCACCATGACAGGTTGATACCCTGATTTTCCAGTTCTTGTCTCGATTTTAAAGTCCCATCAGTATTTAGAATATCTCTATATGTCCAAATTTTTTCAAAGTCTACCAAGTTTGGATGTAGAAAGGCTTCCATCGTTGATAGCTACCCTGGAATTTTTACATATATTTTAGTTTTAATTTTTTCCCATACTGTTAACAAAGCATTTCTTATATAGTGATTTTGGAAATACTTATGCATTTAATTTTTCCCATACCACAAAAAAGCGTGCCATCCCAATTGTAAATCGTGTCCCTCCAAATATAGCAACCTTTTATTTCTAAGAGTTATCCATTCTTTCACCCATGTTAATACAGATGCTTGGTAGTACAAAGCCCACTCAGGTAGCCCAAAACCTCCGTTTTCCTTATCATCTTGTAACGTTTTCATCTTTATTCTAGCTTTCTTTCCTTGCCAAACTTCAAAATTAATGAATTTAAATCTTGAAAGAATTTTTTCTCATGTTTTATCAGAATTGTGTGGAATAAAAATAAAATCTTCGGCAATATATTCATTTTGACTGTAGCAATTCTTCCTAGCATTGACAATTGCAAATTCTTCCACTTTTCCAAGTCTAATTTTATTTGTTTCAATAGAGTTATATAGTTGTCTTCTTTTATTGTTGAGCATTTGGCCGATAGGTATATACCCAAATATTTGGCCTTTTTCACTATCTGTACCTCTATTGTTTCTGACATTTGGGGTTTTTTTTTTTTGCTTATCTGTAAGATTCTTAACTATTACCTTAGTTTTTTCTCTATTTATTTTTAATCCCGCCATTTCTCCATACTGTTCTATCTTTCCCCACAATTTAGGGATCATCTCCAGAGGTTCTTCCAAAATAAATACTAAATCATCAGCAAATGCTTGTAATTTATATATTTCACCTTTTATCCCCAGCCCTTTAATGTCTGTATCTTGTCTAATATTTCTATTTAAAACTTCCAAAGTGAAAATGAATAACAGGGGGGATAGTGGGCATCCTTGCCTTGTGCCTTTTCTTATCTCAAATCTCTCGGTACAATCTCCATTCACAATCACTTTGGCTGTCTGCTTATCATATATTGTTTTTTATCATATTTATGAAATTCTGTCCAAAATCCATTATTTGTAGTTGCTGAATCATAAATTGCCAGGAGACATTATCAAATGCCTTTTGGGCATCTAAGAATATCAGTGCCAATTGTTTCCCTGGGTGTAGCTCATAATATTCTAATACGTCTATTATCACTCTTAAGTTGTTTTTAATTTGTCTCTTTGGTAAGAAACCATTTTGATCTGGATGTATAAATTCAACTAAGTATTTTGTCAGTCTCTCAGTCATTATTGAAGTGAAAATTTTATAATCCACACTGAGTAGTGAAATTGGTCTGTAGTTCTTAATCTGGGTCAAATCGGAGTCTTCTTTTGGTATTAGAGTAATATTTGCTTCCATCCATGTAAATGGTACTCTAGCTTCTAATAAAAGTCCATTGCAAACATCTTTCAGTGGTTCACTTAGTATCTCTTGAAGATTCTTATATAACTCCGCCTGAAGCCCATCTGGACCCGGTGTTTTCCTGTTTTTTTTTGTCTTTTTATGGCCTCTGATATTTCCATCATTATAACTCTTTCATCTGACATAGTTTTGAATGTCTCTGAGATTTTTGGAAGATTATTTTCTTCCAAATATTTTACAGTTCTCTCTCTTGAAGTTTCCTCCTTATCATACAATTCCTTGTAGTATTCTTTGATTATCTTTTTTATTTCTTCATTTTTATATTGCAGATGACCTTTCCCATCTAGTAATTTATGTATCGTTTTCTTCTCTTTCTGTTTTTTAAGTTTATAAGTTAACCATCTTCCTGGTTTATTGGCATTTTCAAAAAAGTTCTGTTTCACTCTCTTTATCTGTTCGGCCACTTTTTCTGAGTCCAACAGATTTAATTTATGTTTTATTATGTCCATTTCTCTTTTTAAAGTCTTTTTTTCTGGATTTTTTTGCAGTTCTGATTCTAACTTTCCAAATTTTTCTTTTAGTAATACATATTGCTGTTTTCTCTGTTTGTTTTTCTTTGCCATATATGTTATAGCTATGCCCCTAAAATATGCTTTAGCTGTGTCCCATACGTTTTGTAATGTTGTATCTTCTTTTTTATTTTCTTTGAAGAAAAATTCCATTTCTTTTTTCGCTAACTCTATGAATTCTCTTTCTTTTAATATAGATTGATTTAAAGTCCTTCTTGGTCTTTTTTGTATTCCTTTCCAAGTCACTTTCAGAGGGTTATGGTCTGCCCATGTGCCTTATTTCTATCTCGATATCCTGTATATTCATTCACACATCAGCTGTCATCCAGATCATAACAATCCTTGACCAACATTTTTGGCTGTTTGAATTAAAAGGTGTATTGCAGTTTTTGTGGGTTAATCTCCCTCCAGACATCTTGAATTCCAATTTCCTCCGCCATATCAAAAAATGTCTTGGTAATCTTCTGGTTTTTCCTGTTTTATTGCTTTTAAAGTCAATTTTTCCATCTACTATTGTGTTGAAATCTCCTACTAAACAAATATTTTGGTACTCCATTTCTATTATTTTTCTGTGTAGGTTTTTATAAAATTCTTCCTGATTGTTGTTTGGTGCATAAATTGCCACTAGCAGTGTTTGCTTTTGGTGCAGATATATTTCTACCATTAAGATTCTTCCTTCTTTATCTGAATATACCAATTTAGAATCTATTGTCTCTTTAATATATACAGCGACCCCTCTTTTTTTTTTTTGATGTGCTGATGCATAGTAAAGTTTCCCAATTTTTGGATATTCCAATAGTTTATAATGCTGTTCTTTTATATGTGTTTCTTGTAGACAAATTATATCTATATTCAATTTCTGTAATTTCCTGAAAATTTTGTTTCTTTTTGATGGGGAATTTAGTCCATTTATATTTGCTGAAAAGATTCCATTTTCTTTCTCCATTTCCATTTCCATTATTTATATTTAGGTGTAGTCGATCTAGTAATCCTCTGTTCTCTGACAAGAGAAAGTCCTTCACCTTCGCCCTCCTGATCGTCTTTCTCTTTCTGTTCTCCTGTTTGTGCAGTTGCTCCTTGAGTCGTCTCTTCCGTTTGCTTCTGCTCCTTACTCTCCCCTTGTCTTTGTTTCACTCCTTCATCTAGAATTGCTCTATTCCTTACTTCAAACTCTTCTGCTTTCCAGACTGAATCCAATCGATACCTTGTATTGTTCCAATTTATTAAAATGCGTTCCGGCATCAGCCATCTGAAGTTTATGCCTTTGGCAATCAGCTTTGTAGTCAAGAAATGATAATGTCTTCGAGTATCTCTTACTCTCTTAGGTATCTGCTTTAAAACCAAAATGTCTTTATTTTTGTATTGTATTGGCTCATCTCTAACTTTCCACAATACTTCATCTCTTGTTGTCTTCTTTATGAACCTTACATGTACTTCTCTTGGCAGTTTATTTCTTCTTGCGTAGCTTGACTTCATGCGGAATATTTCATCAACCTCTAATTGAATTTCTCCTCTATCTGCCTTTAAAGCCTCTTCCAGGATGTCAATAATCACCACTGCTATGTTTTCTTCTCTATCCTCAGGAATATTTTGAAATCTCAAATAATGTTCTGCCTTTTCCATTTCTAGGATCTTAATTGTCCCCTCTAAGTCTTGGTTTGCTTGTTCTAATTTTTCATTTTATTGTAATAACATTTCCATCTTTTTATTGATTGCCTGTGATTTTTCTTCAACTTTCTGAATTCTTTGTTCATTTTTAATTATCATTTGGTTTTGAGCTTCAAATTTTGCCTTTATATCCAGGATTTCTTGACTTACTTTCTCAAGTTTACTTTGTGTCTCTTTGTGGGTTTTTTTTTTGTGTCTCTTCATGATTTCTTTGCATCATCTCTTGAAGGAGTTTTAATGAGGTCTGTGTTTCGCTTTGGGCAGTGCTTATTTTCTCACATTGCAGCATTGCTTCAATAGATCCCTGTGTTGTTGGACTAGATTGTCCTACAGAGGGTGCAGAAGAGGTTTTCTTCATAAGTCTGGTAATGTTTGATGAACTCATTTTACAGCTTACAGTCTAAAACCAAAACAGTATCTGTTTGAGTTTAGCCAAAGTCAACAGAAGTAACTTTAAAGAGTCTTTTCCCTTGCAATCTCACAACAAGGCACTTTTGTTATTTGCAGGTGTCTCCTCAAGGTCACTGTTATGAAAACATTTTTTTCCATTTCCTTCTTCTTCTCTTTTTTTTCTCACTATTTATTAGTACTATCGTTTCTTCTTTCTCCACTAGATGTCCTCCTCAGCTTATTTATCAATGTCCGATATTCTTAAAAAGAACACTTTCCCCCTTTGTAATTACCGCTTAAATTAGTCCTTCTGGGGGTCTTTACTTTTCAGCTCTTTCCCATCAGGGGCTCAACATTTATAATCGTCAAGGAGAAGGAAAGAAAATTCTGGCTCACCCAGCCTCAGCACGCAGTTGACAGTCAGCTGTTTTGCAGTGCTTCCCTTTCGGCTGGAGATGACTTGGGCTGCCTTGGCTCACCCTGCACCCTTTCCTCCGCCTTTTCAGAGGGGTCTTCAGTCCGCTCCGATCGGCCGCCGCCTGATCCAAGATCCTGGAGTGCCCCTCCTTCTTCGTTGCCCCTCCAGGGCAATTTTCTGACCCTTTGAGGGTCAGCTTGGGAGCGCCAGCTTTTTCCAGTCATCCCGTCAGCGCCAAACCAGAAGTCTCCAAGTTTTGTCTTTAATTTTTGTTAGCTGCCCAGATGACTCAACTACTTGGGTTCAGACAGCATACTACATACTCAAACTAACAAAATACAGTTGCTGAAGTCAAATTGTACCATTTTTAAGACATGACAATATTTGAGTACCACCAGTGCTTACCAAGGTGTCAAAAATTTGATGACTAAAAAAAGGGGGGGATTTTGGGTTTTACTACTTAGATTCATTTGTTGTTATAGAAATGGCTAGTTTATACAGATGCTTGGTAATACAACGTCCATTCCGGCAACCCAAAACCTCCATTTTCCTTAGCATCTTGTAATGTTTTCATCTTAATTCTAGCTTGGATAACACTTAGAAATAAAAGGTTATTGTATCTAGAGGGACATGATTTACAATTGGGGTGGCACGCGTTCTTATGGTACGGGAAAAACAGAGTCCATAAGCACTTTCAAAATCATTTTATAAGAAATGCCTTGTCAACAGTATGGGAAAAAATTAAAGCTAAAATATATTTAAAAATTCCAGGGTGGTTATCAACGATGGAGGCATTTATACATCTGAACTTGGTAGACTTTGAAAAGATATGGACATATAAAGATATTCTAGATATTGATGGGAAATTAAAATCTAAACAAGAACTGGAAAATCAGGGAATTAACTTGTCCTGGTGGGCACATTTACAGATACAAAGTAGATATGAAAAAGATGTAAAAATGTATGGATTTTATAAGGACCAAACTGTGTTTGATAAGATTTTGTTAACCTCAGATGAGAAATTAATTAAGAAAATGTATAACTTTTTGTTAATTTTGGATATGGAAAGTGAACAAGTGAAAGAAACAATGATAAGATGGGCAAAAAATTTTGGTTATAACAGAATTAGAAAAATGGCAAATGTTGTGGGAGAGAAACTATAAATTAACAATGTCAACTTCATACAAAGAAAATCTGTATAAAATGTTTTATAGATGGCACCTGCCTCCAGCAAGATTAGCAAAAATGTTTAAAAATATGTCAGATAGATGTTGGAAATGTAAACATAACATAGGTACGTATTATCACATTTGGTGGACATGTGGTAAGGCAAAGGCCTATTGGAGAAAGATACATATGTGGTTAGAAAAAATATTGGGTGAACAAGTGGATTTTAAACCTGAACTTTTTTTACTAGGTATTATGCCTGAAAAGACTAATAAGCAGAAATTATATTTAATCTTACACATCACTACAGCAGCAAGAATAATTTTTGCACAATACTGGAAGAATGAAGGACTGCCATCAGAAGAAGAAATAACCAGGAAAATATTGGAATGTGCAGAGATGGACAGATTAACTATGAGGTTGAAGGATAAAGAAGATACAGACTACTATCAAATTTGGAACCTATTTTATTCTTGGCTAGAGGAAAGAATGAAGGATTAGGAATTGAACATGTATTAGCATAGCAAACTCCAGACAACTTGTTGATTGGAAAAATTAACATATGTTGATGAAAAAAACCCAATAAAATCTTTATATATAAAAAAGAAATGGCTAGTTTATAATATTATGGAAAAGTAAAAAGTTGAGGTTCAATGTTAATGCTTCCTTCTACTGCAACACAGGAAGTCAGATGTCACTGCCTTTTCTTTTCTTTTTCCCTTCTCCCCCTCACTTTTCCCTTTTTCTCTCACCCTTTGCTCACAAAAGCCCCCCCACTCACTCACACTTTGCTCACAAAAGCCTCCACTCGCTCTCACTCACTCCCCCATCTCTTTCAAAGGCCTCTCACTCGGTCTCTCCCCCACTCACCCCGTCTCTTTATGTCCTCTCGCTCTGTCTCTCCTGCACTCACTGCTCCATTTCTTTCTTTCTTTTTTTTTATATAAAATTTTTTTTTATTAAAACAATCAACATTGAACATAAAAACATATTATGCAGTAATCATCATGGCACCTGATATACAATGCTATGCATTAGTCTTTGAAAACGTCTGAGTTAGTAGGCCTTTTTCCCACTCCTCGCGTCTAGCCTCAACTATACTCCTGTTACACTTTGTTTGATTGGTGTTTCTCTTATCTGGTTCAATATTAATGTGATCAAAATTAAACATAAGATCCTATTGCTAAGCAATCATCCTATAACATAGCATACAACATTAGGTATTAATCTTTGTAAACATCTGTTTTAGTAAAAGTTCTTCCCTCCCCCCTTCCATCTTCAAGTATACTCCGAATACATTTTGTTTGATTGGTGTTTCTCTTATATATGGTCTATCTACTGTATCTAGTCTATCGCCTATTGTTCGTTTACGCTTCTGAATTGACTTCATCCCATTACTAGTGCAATCTTCTATAGCCCCTAACCAGAGATCCTGAGGTACAAGTTTCCTATCCTGAGGTAGAGATTCAGTCCGCTTTAACAATATTAAAGCAGACAACATTAGTCATAAGGTTATGTTAAGAGGCATTAGTTATAGAACATATACCTTCAACATTGGGTGTTAGTTTTTGTAAACATTTGATTTGTTAACCCTTCTTCCCTCCTCCCATCGAGCCTCAGCTAAACGCCAGCTGCATTCTGTTTGATTGGTGTCTCTCTTGGATATAGTCTATCCACTGTTTCCAGTCCGTCACAAATTGTTCATTGGAGCGATTTTTCAAGTATGCTGATATTTTCGCCATTTCCACCAAATTTGTTACTTTCACAGTCCATTCTTCAATAGGCGGTATTTCCGGATTCTTCCAGTATTGTCCCACCAACAATCTTGCTGCTGTAATTAACTTCAAAAATAAATTTGTCTCTGAGGTAGTGAAATCCTTTGTGATCCCTAACAGAAAAGCCTGAGGTAGAAATTCTAGACGCTTTTTGAAAATGGTTTGGAGTGTCCACCATATCTTCCTCCAGAATGCTTTGATTTTTCTGCATGTCCGGTACGCTCCCACAGAGAGGGTCTCCTCAGGGTGCCGTCGGCCAAACAATGTCGGCTGGCGACCCCCAGGGGGAGGGCCTTCTCTGTTGGAGCTCCAACGCTTTGGAACGAGCTCCCCCCCAAACTCCGTACGATGACGGAATTGCGTTCCTTCCGTCGAGAATTAAAAACATACTTATTCCGACAAGCCGGCCTGGGATGATAGCTCCAGCTCCAACAATGGCCATAACTGTTTTTAGGGGATTGTGTTTTTAGTTGGGTTTTTAAATATTAGGCCAAATTGTTTAATTTATTTTTAATAATTTTAATTTTTGTGTGTTGTTGTTTTAATTGGGCTGTACACCGCCCCGAGTCCTTCGGGAGGGGGGCGGTATAAAAATTGTAAATAATAATAATAATAATAATAATGTCCACCATATGTGAAAGTAAGTAGCCTCCCCGTCCCCGCACCTCCAGCATTTGGGCTGGGAGTCCGGGTAGATGAGTGATATTTTTTTCGGGTCTAGGTGCCATCTATAGAACATCTTGTAGAAGTTTTCCCTTAAGTGTTGCGATTTCGTGAATTCTACATTCCTCACCCAGATTTTCTCCCACGTGTCCATGGTGATAGGGTGTCCGAAGTCTTGTGCCCACTTTATCATACAGTTCTTGACTAGCTCGGTTTCAGAGTCCATTTCTATCAAAATGCTGTATACTCGTTTGATGTGCCTGATCCCCTGTTCTCTAATCTGTTTAATTAGATTCTCGTCGGTCTGGGAGAATCCCTTCTTCTTATCTTTACGCCACCTTGATTGCAGTTGTATATATGATAGCCAGGTACCTCCTATTCCTTTGTTTGCTAGCGTTGCTTGGGGTAGCAAGAGGAACCTATTTTCTTCTCCCAGTACAAGTTCACTGTAGGGCACCACTTCTTGCCCTTGGGATGTGTTCATATCCCCTGTTGCGTGTCCGGGAATCGTCCAGATGGGAATCTTGTCGTGTAGGAGGTGCTTATATTTCTTCCAGACCCATAACAATGGGATTCGTAGTGGGTTCTCCTTGAAGTTCCTGTCTGCCTTTTTGTCGTATACTAAGTATGCGTGCCAGCTGAATAGTAGACCATGCCCCTCAACATTCAGAATTCTATCATTTGTCATGTTGATCCAGTCACTCACCGCCACCAACGTCGCTGCATAGTAGTATAGCTTTAGATTAGGCATTTTGAGTCCCCCTCTCTCCCTTGCGTCTTGGATGATTTTTAGTTTCACCCTCGGTCTCTTGCCGTCCCAAATAAATCTGTTGATGCCCTTCTGCCAGTTGTCTAAGTCCGCATCCTTCTTGAGTATGGGTAGCATTTGAAAGAGAAATAAAAATCTGGGTAAGACGTTCACCTTTACTGCCGCTATCCTGCCCAGCAGGGACAGACGTAGTGATTTCCACCTTTCCAGGTCTGTTTGTATCTTATTCCACAGGACCTCGTAGTTGTTCTTGTATAATTTCGCATTTGTTGATTCTATTTCCACTCCTAAGTATTTGACTTTCTTGACTATTTCACAACCCGTCTGCTCCATTTCTTTCAAAGGCCTCTCACTCGGTCTTTCCCCCACTCACTGCCGTCACTTCCAAAGGCCACTTGGTCACTCTCTCTCTCACTCACTGCCCCATCACTTCCAAAGGCCGCTTGCTTGCTTGCTCGCTCACTCACTGCCCCGTTGCTTCCAAAGGCTGCTCGCTCGCTCGCTTACTCACTCCTCCATCACTCAGAAAGGCCCCTCTTGCTCGCTCTCTCCTCACCGCTTCACTAACAAAAGCGTCTTCTATTCTTTCTCTTTCTCCGTGTATTTTTTTTTCTCTCCCTCTCCCACCAAAACCTACTCCTTTTATGGCTTCTCCTCTCTCCACCCTCCTCCTTTTCTCTTCTGAATGCTCCAGAAGCTCCAACCAGCATGTAGCCGCGTGCGCAGTTCCTGGGGCTTCTGCCGAGCCCTGCAGCTCCAGCGGATCTCCTCCAGGCCTGTGCGGCGCCTCTTTAGCTGGTTCCCTCCCCCACTACACTTGGCTAGGGGTCGCGTACCACCTGCCAGGTGCTAAAGTACTACAGCCCTGCTGTAGTACACTGCACTGAAGCTGTCACTACTACCCAATTTTCAACAATGATCAGCTTTTCTAGAACCTTCAACAGAATTTTTACATACACGAAATTAAAATCTATTTTCCCCTATTCAACTCTACCGCAAAAAAAGTTTACATGTACATAAATGTGCAATTATTGTCAAAAATGTAGGTCTGCAATGGAGTAAATGGGTGATGAAAAGCATTAACAGTTTTTCTGGGATCCTGGAGCAGCACAGAGCAAAACCTCTTTTCCCCATCATATAGGAAGAGCATTTCATATTTTAGTATGCCGCACCACAATACTATACTGCGCTTCTTGGGCTGCAGTCGAACCCTGTTCTTCCTCAGTCACATTTCCCCCTTGAAATGCAGTGCTTGATATCCAAAGCGAGATCCCTCCACCCTGAGGCATCCCGCTTTACTGCAAGGAACTACTGTAGTGCACCTTTTGCTGTGAAGCATTCGCCTCCAAAACACATCTGGTCCCTTCAAAAGTTAAGCCTCTGCCTGAGAGGCTTGGCATCTTGGTCCTTCAAGCAGGCAACTCTGCAGTGGTTTGCATATATGCCAACATCTCCTTTCTACTGAAAGACCCCATCACCGATTCACCCTCCCTCACGGTTTCTGCATTAAGAAGGGAGAGGGGTGGAGGGCATAAAGGCTAGGGTTGGAAGGGGGCCTTGCCAGGTAGTTTGGGCCCACTGCCTTGTACAGAGGCTTGATTGGTCCTCACAAATCACGAGGCAATCTGAATACTTTCGCACGGCTGTGGAGGTCAGAGCTGGGGGCGAACATGCTCCTCTGAGCTCACTCTACCTGGAAGCAACCTGGAATTAAGGAGAAACTTCCTAACAGTGAGGACAATTAACCAGTGGAACAGCTTGCCTTCAGAAAACATGGGTGCTCCATCACTAGAGGTTTTTAAGAAGAGATTAGACAGTCATTTGTCTGAAATGGTATAGGTTCTCCTGCTTGAGCAGGGGGCTGGACTAGAAGACCTCCAAGGTCCCTTCCAGATTCTATTCTATTCTATTATTTTTTATAAATATTTTATTAATTTTCTATTTTTAAAATCAAGTGCTTAATAGACAATGTGATGACTGAGTCCATTAGTAATTCCTTTGCCAACTAACTTTCCAAGTCAGTGCATTTGGATCATCAAATAATTCTTCCTCTATTTTTGTGTATATTATTTGAAACAAGAGAAACAATTTAGTTAAGTTATTTTTGGAAGAACTAGCCTATTGATATTCATTAAACATCCTCCCTCCTTCTCCAGTTCCCCACAGTTCTGTTAACGGCTCTATCTTCCATTTCATCAGCTCTCCTTCCTTATCCTCCAGTATGTTCTGAAACCATTGTTTGTAAAATGTCTTTTCCATTTCCAAAATTATCATTGTGTTTTCTAAGTCGTCATTTGTCTGAGTCTGGCCGTTAGTTTCTTCCTTTAGATCAGCGGTGCTCAACCTTTTTCAGGCCGTGACCCCGACCCGCACCGTGCATGCGCGGCGCGATGACCCGTATCGCGCATGCGCGATGACCCGCACCGCGCATGTGCGGCGACCCGCATCGCGCACGCGCGGTGCTGCGGCGTGCATGCGCAGTGTTGCCCCCTGTGCCGGCTGAGGCATAGGCCGCCGCCTGTTCAGGGTGGCGGCAGGCAGGCCCAGGTGCTCAGGTGCTCCTGGGCGGCCGCGGCAGTGACGGTGCAGGGCGACCACGGGCTGGGCCACCAGCTGGCCCAGTCCAAGGGAGGTAAGCCACCCGCCGGGCCCCATGCGCGCCAAAAACCCTCCCTGCGCCCGCTGCTGCCCCGCTAGCCTTGCCTTCGCTGCTGCCCGTTTGGGGCGGCGTCAGGCAGGCCCAGGCGCTCCTGGACGGCCGCGGCAGCGACAGCGCAGGGCGACCACGGGCTGGGCCACCAGCTGGCCCAGCCGAAGGGAGGTAAGCCACCCGCCGGGCCCCACACACGCCAAAAACCCTCCCTGCGCCCGCCGGCCTCCAACCTCCCACCCCTGGCTCTCTTTTACTTACAGTTTTAGTAGTTCTCAGCGGGGAGGGGTGGAAACCTCCGGATAGCTCGCCTATTTTCTTGCTGGTATGTCAAGCTGAGGTTTCTGGAGACAGATGCTAAGGATGGTTTTTTACAATTTAGAGCTAAATATGGAACATCCATTTTATTTTTTTGTAAGTGGCCTTTATAGAAATCTGTTTAAGAGTTTCAGTTAATTGTCATTGAACCTCCAGATTATCCAACCAACTAGACGTTTTTAAACCTCCCCATAGCAAATATAAGTAAAATTCAAATTTTTCTGTCCAATGAGAAATATATCCTTTCCGTCCAGGAAGAAGAAAGAACCATTAAAGGTTGTGTCACACCCCTGTCAGAGCCTGAATCTGCTTAGGAAAATGAGCTGGAACTGGAGCCGATGGAGGTCGAGGGAGGGGTGTCTGTGGCTTCATAGGAATGTGGGGAAGAGCAGGCTGAGGCAGGTCAGGGCCTTTCAGGATTGGGATAGGATGAACATGAAAGACAGAGCTCAGGTGATGAGCAAGGGCCACCCCCCTCCTGATCCTAGAGCAGGGCTTTTCAACCTTTTCACCGACTGTACCACTTTTAGGCTATAGCAATATTCGAGTACCACCTAGCAAGGTGTCAAAAACCTGATGACCAAAAAAAAACAAAAAAACCTGTTCAAAGTTGCAGTTGCACTGAAATGACTTATGACCATTTTTCACACTTATGACCATTGCAGCATGCCCAGGGTCATGTGATTTATATTTGGATGCTTCGCAACTGATTCACATTTATGATGATTACAGTGTTCCAGGGTCATATGATCCCTTTTTGCAACCTTTTGACAAGCAAACTCAATGGCAGGGCTGCCAGTGGCCAAGTGCTAAGGCGGGACTTCCTTCCTTCCCTCCCTCCCTCCCTCCCTCCCTGCCTCCCTCTTTCTCATGCCCACCTCCTTCTGAAAGAAGAATTTGAACCCCCCCATATTTTCCCTCTTCCATATATTCATCAAACAAGGAAAAGCCTCCAGAGACAGAAAAGTGAAGCTGCTGAGGGAACTAGCTTAAAAAGGCACATTCCCCTTTAAGAATTAGCTACTGGCTAGAAAGGAAAGTTAATGAGTGCAGCCGGCACTTAAGGAAGGAAAAAAATGTAGTAAGTATTGGCTGCTGGCTAAGGCAGCCTCCCCAAATGGCTCCATTCATAAGTAAAGGAATGCTACAGGCAAAATCCATTCAGGAGAAAAATACTTCAAAATCCCTTGCAGCAAAACTTACAGCTAACAATAGCAGAACAATAGAAGCTAACAGGAGACATCAGCCATCAGCCAAATAGAAATTGCCAAACACTCCTTAAGAACACAAAGCCCACATTGCACAAATCCCAGAACTTCAAAGTCACAAAAGCACATAAGAATCCTTCCACTCTCCATCTCCCTCCCTCCCTCCATGTCTTACCTCCAGCTGATGTTACCTTTCTTCATTCCTCCTGGAGGGCAACCCCTCCCCTGCTGCATTTCTTGCCTGTTTGTTGCTGCCAGCACAGGTGGCTGCCACAGAAGTTGTAGATCAGCTCATGGCCAGCCTGCTTGGACTCCTTGATCTCCTCTCCCCCACCCTCCTCCTTCCCCTTCGGTGCAGCGAGAGCTGACTCCACATCCTCCCGAGGCTGCTTCTTTTTTTTCCCCTCTCCTGCCCAAACTGCCTCCTTTTAAAGCAGTGGTTCTCAACCTTTTTAATGTCGCGACCCCCAACCGGTCGTAAGTCGAGGACTATCCAACCGGTTGTAAGTCGAGGACTACCCAACCGATCGTAAGTCGAGGACTATTTCCCTGCCCGGGAGCGCTGCGCATGCGTGGTGCCGCCCCCTGCGCCGGCCGAGGCGTAGCTGGCAAGGGGCAGCGACGGCGCAGGGCGACCACCGGCTGGACCACCAGCTTGCCCAGCCCAAGGGAGGTAATGCACCCGCCGGGCCCCACACGCCCCAGCAACCCTCCCTGCTCCCGCCGGCCTCCCACCTCCCACCCCTGGCCCTCTTTTACTTACATTTTTAGTAGTTGCTCAGCAGGGAGGGGTGGAAACTTCCAGACAGTTCGCCTTCGCTGCAGACAACTTGCAGCACCGTTTGCAGACTGGGACTTTTGGCGGGCTCAGCAGGGCAGAGACAGCCTGGACAATTCCTATTGGCTTTCAAAAGCCAATAGAATAAGAGAAAGTAGCACAGCTAAGGAAAATGGGGGTGAAAATGGCGGACTGCGTTGTTTGGCAACCCCCGTGAAATGGTCGTTCAACCCCAAATGGGGTCGCGACCCACAGGTTGAGAACCGCTGTTTTAAAGCTTCTCCTGTCTCCGCCCCCTCCTCCTCCTTTCTCATGGGGGAGGGTGAGCCAGAAGTGAGCCTGGGGTGAGGCTCAGCCTCAGCCACTCTGCAGCTCCAGGGGACTCTCTCACAGTAAGTCCTTGCCTGCGCTGGCTCTTTCCCTCCCCCACTACACTTGGCTAGCAGGGCTGCATACTGCCTGCCACTCGTTAATGTACCACAAGTGGTATGCATACCACCGGTTGAAAAGTCCTGTCCTAGAGCATGGAAAGTGGAGAGAAGGAGGGAACAACAAAGGCAGGCCCAACTACTCAGGAGGAGAGCACCCCGCCCCTCTCCACAAGGCACACCTGGAGACTGAGACTTAAGGAGATGGTGTGGGGAGGGCCATTTGTCGGGAACAAATGCTGAATGCTTGGAGTTTTGTGTGCCATTGCTGAACTTGGAAAAAACTCTCTGATCTCTTGTTCTGTGTTGTGATTTCTGCTTGGAAGCCCTGAAACTCTGACCATTGGACTGGGTGACAAACTTGATTTGGTGTTCAAAGACTTTGGATTGAATTTTGGCCTCTCTTCTGAAATGCTCAGGCAAGCTTGTATTTCCACAGACTCGTTAGATTTTGGATGCATGTTTCTTTCCTTGTTATCTATGTGGCCTTGAGTAAATTACTCTTCTAATCTGTGTGTGAGTCGAAACCTGAAGGAGGACAGCTTGTTCCATACACACACTTTCCCTGCCTGAAGAGTTAAAAACTTGTGAAACTACTTGCAGCTAGAGGCTGCTGAAGGTGTGTGTGTCTTACTTTGTTCTGCGGCTTGCCAGAAACGTGGGAGCGTTTGGGGAAAATTGGAGCAAATAAAGGGCGGTTTGAACTGCCAGTTGACTGTTTTGCCTCTGTGCCGTGCCCTGGGTCATCACAGGTTGTTTATCAATCAAGATTTATAATCCGAAATGTTCCATCATATCAGGCAATAGTGTATGTTTCTTCTACAGGAAAATAGTTCCACAATACAGTTCTGAAAGTCAGTATTTGCATTCATAGTTCAGACAGGCCAATTTTAAAGTAGTTTATCATCTCTGCCACACAAATAAGCAGCCCCCAAGTTTGTTACCTTTTCTCAGCTGTAATCTTCAAAAATGAAAGCTTCGAAGGCCAGTCAAAGTCTTATCTAATTCTGTGCTTCAAGCCAGGTTTCTTTTAAGTATAATAAGTTGTAGTGCTGTAATTCACCACTAGATGTCATTAACACCATTTTTCAGTTTTTAAATCCAAAACTTATATTGTAAACCTTTCAAGTCTTTTTTTTAAAAAAGGTCTTAAAAGCACTTTTAGCTCCCAAATTTCCAAGCCATATATATATATATATTAACTCCAAATTAGCCTTGTAGGTTTCTCCAGTTTCCCTAAGTAATTAATTCACCGCTTTTCTTTTCCTGAGGTAATGGGGCAGAAATTCCCTTTCCCTCTCTCATCGGGGGAGTGCTTTGGGCAGATTTTCAGGAAGTGGTCTTAAAATCATAAAGAGAGTATCAGGTCTCACCCAGTTTCATCCACATTGCTGTAAGATTGGTTATTAGTGCTTGTTGTCTTCCGTTGTCAGCAGCTTTGGACTGGCTACGTGAATGTAGCCAGTCTTTTCCCCACCAGTTTGGAGGGCTTCCTTGGATCAAACAAGAGGGCTGCCACCCGCCTGTGATCAACAAGGGTCCCCTCCTTGCTTGCCACCTCTACGGGGTGACTTTCGACCCTTTTCAGGGTCCCCCAGCGGGGCAAAATCGAATGCTAAAGATGGAGCCCCCACTTCCTGCATCCATCTTGCCACGACATCAAAACCGGAAGCTTATTCTATTCTTTTTTTAAAAAAAAAAGTTTTATTGTTTTTTTCCATTTTTATAAAAGCTTAGGACACAACGTGGTGGTCAGGGTGACAAATCAATTGAAGACAAACTCATGTAAGTATAGCTCAGATTAATTATCAAAAATTTCCTCTCTATTTCCTAAATATAATATTGCTTATTAAAATTAATAGAGTTTTAGGTAAAATTCAATCAAGCAAAAGTCATCAATCACATTACGATTATAATAATCTATATCCTGTTTTTAAGCTTTACTAATTACAGTTCTCATACTCCAATTACATTTTAATGAACATATAGTTGGGATTTCAGGTATCCTTAATGATAGATCATTCATTGAGACTAATTTTTTCCTATCACAAATAGCTCTTCCTCTCTCTATTACAACATGATTATCATATTTAAAATAATAATATAACTCCAACAAATACAAGTCTATTTTTAAGAATATATTCTGTCATTTCATCAATCTACGTCAGTAAAAAATCTTTTTAACCCCTTTAATAAAGTTTAGACCTTCAAATACTTATCAACTATAATATCAGAAAATTCCCATCCTTCATTCATTATTAAATCAGACAAAATCTCTCTCTCTATTACAGCATAATTATCATGTTTAAAATAATAATGTAAGTCCAACAAATACATTTCTATTTTTAAAAATATGTTCTATCATTTCATCAATCTACATCTATCAAATCTTTTTAACCCCTAATAAAGTTTACTCCTAATAAAGTTTACTCCTTCAGCTATGATAACAGTAAATTCACATCCTTCATACGTTATTAAATCAGACAAAATCTCTAAAGCCTTTTTAACCCATCAAGTAACATTTTATATCACGTCTAAACCTAACTCTAGCTTTCTTTCTATGCCAAGTTGGTTCCCATATTAAAGCTTTTCAGTTATCGAGCCTCAAAATTTGGTTACAAAAATTTCTGACCAATTCAAACTGAACAAAGTTTTCTTCCCTTTCTGCCAATATCATCTGAATGTTATATTCACTTTTATTCCATGTTATAGTAAAAAGTAAGTTATCCGCTTTGTTGTAATTTTCGAAGAATTGTATCTGGATGTCAATCTCTGTTGTTTTTGGTAGTTGAACTGAGTCAATTATGGTGATTTCTTGGTCATCGAAGTTGTCCATCAGTTGTAAGTAACGTTGTGTAAAATTAGTTGGCTCAGTGGTTTCCGCATTTTCTCCCAGTGTAAGTTCACAATTGGGTTGTAAGCATAGTTCCTCTATCTCTTTAAATTGTATATCTTGATGTATAGAGGCCTATTCAGGATTACTCTGCTCTTCCTCTATTGATCCTTGTTCTATAACTTGATTCATTATTGAAGGGTCAATCTGAAGTTCCAAAGTAGCATCTTTAAGTTTTCTCTGAGGTTTCAAATAGGTTTTGAAGTCTTCTGTGAATTCTAAAACTTTTTTCAGTATTAAATCATAGTCAAGGTGTGGGTAACTTTCTTCCATTTTGGTGGTAGACTAGCCTATTCCTTTATTAGAGACTGTATTTGAAAAAAATCCACAAATGTCCATCTCCAAAGGTCTAATAGCCAGCTTCACCACCCAGCTGTCAAGTTATGTTTTCTCTTCTATTATCATATGAAAGTCCAATCCCTCTTCAAATAACAAGTACAGTTGCAATGTCACTTTTCACCACCAGATGTCCTCAGTGGACTGTAAAGTCCTTTTTCCACAAGAGAGGTATCTCCAGCATTATAAAAATTGAAGGTAACAGTGTCCCCTTTTTCTTCTTTTCCCCTAAATATCCCCCCAAAAAAGAAGTCCAATAGTAAGAAAAACCAGCAGAAAGACAAAAAATTCTTGATTTCTTTCTTTTTAGCTGTTTTTCCCATATAGGCAGCCGCCACTTTCTTAAAAAAGGGAAATAGTCAACAACTCTTTACAGGAAAGTAATCAGGACAGCGAGAGAAGGGAAAGGTCTCACCTGGATTCACCACGGTGGTTCTTCATGCTTAGATGGTCTTTTGACTTGCGGTTGGTGCGGCTAGGTGATCGGCCATTTTACTGGCCAATCTTCTCCATCGGCCCTCAGAGTTAGCTCGGACAGCTGGAGGAGCCGCCGCTCCTCCGCAACTGAGCGAAGCCTCCTCGACGGTAGTCGCGCCCTCCAGGGCAACTTTCGACCCACATAAGGGTCTACCAGCGGAGGGAAGCTAGCCGACAAAGTGAGGGATCTCTTTGTGCGACTAGAGGTGCCGCGATCTGGAACCGGAAGTTCTATTCTATTCTATTCTATTCTATTCTATTCTATTCTATTCTATTCTATTCTATTCTATTCTATTCTATTTCTTCTTCACGTTTACCACTCAGAGGACGTCTCCATCCCCAGGCACAGCCCCAAGGGAGGAAGGAAGAGGAGAAAGCAGACAAAGCACGTTCCCACCCAGAGCCGGGTCAAGGCAGGCAATCACCTTGATTGGCTATGCAGAAAGGAAGTGGGGCAGGGCAAGCCGCCCAAATAGCTCATGGCCGGCCCTTGTAATCCGGCCAAGCCAAGCTGGGCTGGTTGAAACCCCAGCAACCAGGGAAAGGAGCTGGCTTCTTGGAGGAGCTAGCGACTACTTCCTTTCTCCTCTTGTTTGCAGCTGCTTACATAAACCAGGAGAAAAACCTGGTGAGAATTGGAGAACCAAAAATAAAGAGATCGGCAGACGCGCACATGCAAGACAGACAGGCATTTCTGCGTGTAAGCTCCCGATGCCTGCCTGCAACCCATTGGCATTTAAATGAATCTGGTATTTTCAATCTTTTCCTTGATTCCTGTTTTTTTTAGAACATGCTTTATTCCTTCCTTTGCTCAGGCAAGAAAGGGGACTAGGGTAGCTTATTTCGAACTTTTACATGTTGCCTTTCCAAAAACGATGACAGAACAAGTAATCATGCAATTTTTAAAAAATATCTAATCAAAATGCTTTTGAAAAAGCTAAATTGATGCACCTTTAAGTTTGAAGAAGAGAAACAGTGCTGCAATATTGACAATTCCACAAGGAATGTGTGCCACTGCTTGGAGCACCATAGGGGACAACTTTCTCCTGTGTAAACCTAACAGGCTTCTCCAAGCAAGGTCCCTCCAAAAGGGCTTTTCTGCAGAACTTAACTGACCCAGAGTGAGAACACTTCCTTACAATAGTCAGGTTCTAAAAACACCTTGCAATGGAGAGTCAAGGTTGACCTATCAGCATCTTTTGTACTAGGATGTGACACAAGAATCCAGGTCTGATATAAGGAAACTGTGCATTCCTATACAGACTACCACTGAAGAGTGTGTAGACCAGAAGAGCAACAAAAATGGTAAGGGGCCTGCAGGCCAAATCATAGGATGAACGTCTAAGGGAACTAGGTATGTTTAGCCTAACGAAGAGAAGGGTGACATGATCGCCGTCTTCCAATACTTGAAAGGCTGTCACAGGGAAGAGGACATAGATGTATTCTCTATAGCACCTGAGGGCAGGACAAGAAGCAATGGGTGGCCGGAGGGAGATTCAACCTGGAAATAAGGAGGAATTTCCTGACATTAAAAATGATTAATCAATGGAACAGCTTGTCCCCCAGAATTGTGGGTGTTCCATTGCTGAAGTACTTTGTTAGAAGTACTGATGAGGACACCACTTGTGCTCCTAGCTCCTTACCTTTTAGCCTAATTGCTCATAATCTCTCAATATTGTACTCAGGTTCTTTGTTGTTTCATTTGTCCCTATGTGAAGGAGGAGAAAAGGGTAGTAATCTGTGGGGCTAATTATTTTGGTGAGGTTCTCAGCCACATCTTTGATTTTTGCTCCAGGTAGACAACATACCTCCCTAGGTTGAATGTCTGGTCTGCAGATGGCTGGTTCTGTTCCTCTGAGAATAGACTTTCCTAACACCAACACTCGCCTTCCTTTTGGGGGGGGCAGTCTGGGGTGCTTTTTTATCACAGGTGTGTTCGATGATGTGACTTTTTAAGGGATATTTGATGATGTCTCTTTTCTAGGTGTCAGGATGTTTTCTTTGAGGGGGAGGTTGTGAGTCTGCGTGTTTTCATCTAGGGCAGGGGTGTCAAACTCAATTTCATTGAGGGTTGCATCAGCATTGTGGTTGCCCTTGGGGGGGTGGGGGGTGGCTGGGATGGGCGTGGCCTACTGGGTGGGCATGGTTGGGGTGGGCATGGCCTACTGGGTAGACGTGGCCAGCTCTACATCACTTGCATCAGCGGTGCCTGGGCAGGACTGGGGCAGATCTGAGGGTCTCCGATGGAGGAGGGTGGGACTGGGACGAGCACCAGGACAGGGTCTCTCCCACCCTCCCTCCCTTCCTTCCTCTGTTCCTTCCTCCCTCCTTCCCACCCTCCCTTCCTTCCTCTGTTCCTTCCTTCCTCTCTCCCTTTTTTCCCTCCCTCCCACCCTCCATTGCTTCCTTCCTTCCTCCCTCCGTTCCTTCCATCGCCTTCTCATCTCTTTCCTTCCCCCACGCTCAGGAAGGGATGATGGGAGGGTGAGAGATTGCCAGCACTAACATGCTGCTGCCGGCCATTCCTATACCATGTGGGCAGGCAGGGGTGATCCTGTTGAAAGGGATGCCTCATGGCTGCGAGGCTGGAGGTGCTGGTGGGAGGGGGTAGTGTAGCAGAGAGGGGAGTTGGGGGGATTGACGCTGGCTGGGAGGCTTTGCTGGAGCTCTGAGGATTCAGCAGAAAGGTTGGGAGCTCCAGCAGCCTCTGTGGTGGCTGGTGGCAGGGCGGGTCTCTTGGGGAGGGATTTTTAAAGGGGAAGAGGAGATTGACTGGGGGAAGAAGATTTTATTTTCTCTTTTCTGGAGAGGCAAGCCAGAAGGAGGGAGAGCGAGGTAGGAAGTTATTATTATTATTATTATTATTATTATTATTATTATTATTATTATTATTATTATTATTATTATTATTAAATTTCTATACCGCCCCTCTCCCGAAGGACTCGGGGCGGTGCACAGCCTTAACATTTAAAAAACATATAAATATACAGAATTAAAATAATTAAAAATGAATTAAATAAATTAGGCCATAAATTCCCATATAAACCCCAATATGTACAAATCATAAAATTACACAATCCCCCTAAAACATTTTAACCCGGTTGGAGCCGGAGCTTCTATGCCAGGCCGGCCTGTTGAAAAAGGAAAGTTTTCAGTTCCCGACGGAAGGTGCGTAAGTCCGTCATCGTACGGAGTTCGGGGGGAGCTCGTTCCATAGCGTGGGAGCTCCCACAGAGAAGGCTCTCCCCCTGGGGGTCGCCAGTCGACATTGTCTGGCTGACGGCACCCTGAGGAGACCCCCTCTGTGGGAGCGTACCGGACGGCAGGAGGTATTTGCTAGCAGTAAGCGGTCCTGTAAGTATCCGGGTCCGATGCCATGGAGCACTTTAAAGGTGGTCACTAACACCTTGAACCGCACCCGGAAGACCACCGGCAACCAGTGCAGCTTGCGCAGGAGCGGTGTTACATGGGAGCGCCACGACGCTCCTGTCACTACCCGTGCGGCCGCATTCTGGGCCAGTTGGAGCCTCCGGGTGCACCTCAAGGGGAGCCCCATGTAGAGAGCATTACATTAGTCCAGCCTGGAGGTAACGAAGGCATGAGTGACTGTGCGTAGTGAGTCCCGGTCTAGGAAGGGACGCAACTTGCGCACCAGGCGAACCTGATAGAACGTCCTCCCGGCCACGGCCGCCAGATGGTCCTCTAAGGACAGCCGTGAATCCAGGAGGACTCCCAAATTGCGAGCCCTTCCCGTGGGGGCCACTGTTTTGCCCCCAATAGATAGTGATGGAGTCAGTTGGCTATACCGGGACGACGGTAACCACAGCCACTCGGTCTTGGAGGGGTTGAGCTTGAGTCCGTTCTTCCCCATCCAGACCCGCACGGCCTCCAGGCACTGGGTCAGCACGGCAAGGGCATCGTTGGGGTGGTTCGGCGTGGAAATGTACAGCTGAGTATCATCAGCGTACTGATGATATTCCACACCAAAACCATGGATGATCTCACCCAGCGGCTTTACATAAATGTTGAACAGTAGAGGCGAGAGGACCGACCCCTGAGGTACCCCACATACGAGGGGTCTCGGGGTCGACCTCTGGCCCCCTGTCAACACAGACTGCATCCGGCCGGAGAGGAAGGAGGAGAACCACTGCAAAACAGTGCCTCCTATACCCAGCCCCTCCAACCGTTGCAGCATGATACCATGATCGATGGTATCAAAAGCCGGCGAGAGGTCCAATAGCACCAGAACAGAGGAACAACCCCTGTCTCGGGCCCGCCAGAGATCATCCACCAACGCGACCAATGCTGTTTCCGTGCTGTAGCCAGGCCTGAAGCCCGACTGGTGCGGATCCAGATATGACGATTCCTCCAGGTGCTGCGGGAACTGTCGGGCAACCACACTCTCAACAACCTTCGCAAGGAAGCGAAGGTTGGAGACGGGACGGTAGTTTGATAAAACAGCTGGATCCAGGACAGGCTTCTTGAGGAGGGGCCTCACCACCGCCTCTTTCAAGGTGGCGGGAAAGACACCCTCACTCAAGGAAGCATTGATAATTGCCTGGAACCAGCCTCGTACCACCTCCCAGGATGCCAACACCAACCAGGAGGGGCACGGGTCCAATAAACATGTGGTTGCCCTAAGTCCCCCCAGCAACCTGTCCACGTCCTCGGGAGTCACGGGGTCAAACTCAACCCAGGTAGCAGTCTCAGGACCTGACTCCGCCTCTCCCACTGGACATACCCAGTTAAGTCAAAGCCTTCCCGTATCTGAGCGATTTTATCATACAGATATTTTCCGAAATCCTCAGCTCTACCCTCTAAGGGGTCTTCTCTCACCTCCTGGTGAAGGAGGGAGCGGGTCACCCTAAACAGGGAGGCTGGGCCGTTATCTGATGATGCGATAAGAGCAGTGAGGTAAGAACATTTCTCTGCTCTTATCGCCGCTAGGTAGGACCTAATATGGTCTCTTACGAGTGTTCGGTCAGATTCGGCACGGCTCAACCTCCAACTGCTCTCTAGGCATCTTTTCCGGCGTTTCATCTCTCTCAACCCCTCGTTATACCAAGGGGCCGATCGAGATCCACACCAAATCAGAGGCCTCAAAGGCACAACTCGACCGAGAGCATCGGCAGCCGCCCTATCCCAGGCTGCCACCAGCTCTCCAACCGAGTCGTGTATCAGAACCTCAGGGATTGGCCCAAGCTCTGCCTGGAACCGCTCGGGCTCCATCAGCCGCCTGGGGCGGTACCATCTCACCGGTTCCACCTCCCTGCGGTGGGGTGCAACGGTCAGAAAGTCCAGGCGTAGGAGAGAGTGATCAGACCATGACAGGGGTTCAATGACTATATCCCCTATATTCTGACCACTCAGCCACTGTCCAGAGACAAAAACAAGGTCAAGCGTGTTCCCCCGTGTGTGTGTGGCCTTGAATTACCTGGGCCAGGTCCATGGCTGTCATGGAAGCCATGAACTCCTGAGCCTCACCGGACACCCCGCCCATGGACGGCAGGTTGAAGTCACCCATAACTATCAGCCTAGGGACCTCAACCACCACCGCGGCGATAACGTCCAGGAGCTTGGGCAGGGAGGTTGATACGTGGCAGGGAGCCAGGTATGTAATCAACACCGCCCTCGGACCCCCAAGTTCCCACTTCACCAGGAGGGATTCACAGCCTGCCGTCTGAGGAACAGTGACCTCCCTCGGCCTGAAATCTTCCCTGATCATGACCGCCACTCCTCCACCCCTGCCCTGAGCTCTCGGCTGGTGGAATGCAAGGAAACCCGGTGGGCACATTTCCACCAGAGGGACACTGCCCTCTGGTCCCAACCAGGTCTCTGTTATACCCGCCAGGTCTGCTCCCTCCTCTAAAATTAAATCTTGAATGAGGGGGGCCTTATTTGCCACAGACCTGGCGTTGCACAGCATCAGCCTACAGCCAGGGCCCTGCGGTTCTGAATAACCCCGAGAACAGGTTGAGCCTTGGGGGTCGGAGCGCACGACCACTCGTAAGCAGTGGGTGCGCACTCCCTTATTATGATACGGCCCCCTGCTCCCGCTATACCTGCCCCTCCTGCTTACGGTACTAATTGGAACTAAATTAGCCTTAATCAACCCCCCGTCCACACCCTCAGGGCTCCGTCCCCTTCCATTGCCTGGCCTGTCTTCTTGCTCCCTTCCAACAATTCCTTCCCCCACCCTAGACACCCCTTCCCCACCCCTTCCCTCCCTTAAAACTTTCATTAAATACTTATTTAAAAAACCCCAAAGCCCCTTATTTGATACATGCCATCTCTCAGGACTCCAAAGTCCGTCCTCGAGATGGGCCCTTGATAAAACAGAGGGCCATGATTGCGAGAGGGGGGAAATCTCGCAATGCAAGTTGGTAAAAAGGCTTTTTATTGCAAGTTTTATTAAAAGATTTATTAAAAGGTTCGACAAGATAATAATTGTTATGTCCTGCCAGTACGAGAATGCTGGAGGAGAGCTCGGCAAAAGGACCCCTTCTCAACCTTGCAGCACAAGGCGTTGACAAGGCTACCGGGCAGTAACGATGTCCAAACTAGGCCGTCTCTCTGAATTTGACACAGCTCATCCGGAACGCTGGAGTTCTTACGTGGCCCGGGTAGAGAACTACTTTTGGGTAAACCAAATCTGAGAAGATGGTCTTAAAGCTGCTACGCTACTGTGTGTCTGTGGGCAGGAGACTTTTGATACTGCAGAGAATCTGGTCACCCCAGCACCACTTGAATCAATTGCTTATGCTGAGCTGAAAAGAATGCTTAGAGAACATTTTGAACCGAGCTTTCGGTGATTGCATGGCAACACGCATTCGAGCAGAGGGACCAGAGGCCTGGTGAGTCTGCTGCGGATTTTATTGCTGCGTTATGACAAGCAGCTAGGCCATGCGAATTCAAGGACCTGGAAGAGAGACTTCGGGATCATTTCGTTTGTGGACTGAGAAGTCGTGAGTTGCAGCAGAAGATCTTCGCAAAGGAAGACATCTCATTCCAAGACACATTGAGAGAAATTTCACCCAAAGAAGCTGCGGGAGGAGCTGTGAATGCTTTGTGGCTCACCAAGAACCCTCCAACTTCAATCTCCGTCCATCAAGAGGTCACTCGAGAAGACGCCAAACAGGATCCAGAGATGGAGGTGGACCGACTACAGCAGCCAGTGGAGAGAAGACCTCAAGAGCGCAGAGACAAGACAACCTCATTCCCTCGGTGTTTGGGATGTGGAGGACGCCTCAAGTGCTCTGATTGCCGGTTCCACTCCGCCATTTGCCGGGCATGTGGTAGGTAAGGCCACATTGCCTCCGTCTGTTTGGGTTGCCAGAAGGACTGGTCTTCGGAAGAATTGCTTCAGAAAGGTACCAGGGTCCCCAGCCAGAACAGGGTGGGTTTTTGCGCATCCCATAGAAGCATTTTTAAGACCGGGGCACATAGGCTGCTCAGGAAGAAGCTTCACATTGACGTTGCAAGGGGTTCCCTTATCGATGGAGTTGGACACAGGGTCCGCTTTATTGATCATTTCCCAAGACACTTTTAACAAGATTTGTTGTAGAAGCGGCCTACGAGTTAAACTCAGGCCTTTGAATTTAATTCTTACTGACTTCCAGAATTCCAGAGTCAGCGTGAAGGGGGAGGCCATGCTCAAGGTGCAGCATAGGAAGTTTGAAGGGCTGCTAGATGTGGTGGTAGTTGGGGGTGATCGCACAAGTCTTAATGGACTCGATTGGTTTGAGGCTCTTGGAATCCAAGTGACTGGACCTCACAGTTTGCAAACGACAGGCCTTCCAGAAGTTTGCAAGGAGTTTGCTGATGTGTTCAGTTCAGAGCTTGGCTCATACAAGGGGCCTCCCATTGCTTTACGTTTAGACCCAGCCATCACACCCATTAGGATTAAACCCAGATAGGTGCCCTTCGCATTGAAGAATAAGATTAATGCAGAGCTGGACAAGCTGCTCTAGCAGGGCATCTTAGAGCCTGTAGACAGCAGTCCTTGGGAAACCCCAATAGTCATGCCACTGAAGGCAAATGGGGAAGTCCGAATTTGTGCGGACTATAAGTGTACACTTAACAAAGCCTTGCAGCAGCACTCGTACCCGGTGCCCGTGGTGAGCCACATTCTGGCTTCCCTCAAAGGAGGCCGTATTTTTGCTAAACTTGACTTGGCTCAGGCTTATCAACAATTACCAGTTGATGAGGCAATGGCTGAGGCCCTAACAACTGTAATGCACCGGGGAGCGTTTAAAGTTAGAAGGCTGCAGTTTGGAGTTAATGTAGCCCCTGGCATCTTCCAGAGTGTGATGGAGCGAACGCTCCGCAATATTCCAGGCGTTTGCCCGTACTTTGATGATGTCCTCATCACTGGGGAATCATCTGAAAATCTGGCTGACAGGCCTAGGGCCATCTTGCTGCATTTCCGCCAAGCGGGGCTGAAGCTAAAGCAAGACAAATGTAAAATTGGAGTCACTTCCACAGAGTTTCTGGGGTTCCGTTTTGATGCTGAAGGCATCCATCCTGCTGAATCCAAGCTCAAAGCAATTCAGCAGGCCCCAAGTCCCAAGTCCAAAAGCGAACTTCAGGCTTTTCTAGGACTGTTAAACTTTTACTATTCATTCCTCCCTCACAAGGCTGCAGTGGATGAGCCGTTACACTGGCTCTTGGATAAACAGGCTCCATAAACAACAGTCCACGAAAGGAGTTTTTCTGAGGTCAAGGCCTTGCTATCCTCAAATGCGGTTTTAGCACATTTCAATGAGCAATTGCCTGTGTGCATAGCCTGTGATGCATCCCCTTATGGGATTGGGGCTGTGTTGAGTCACTTGAAGGCTGATGGGACACAAGTCCCTGTAGCCTACTATTCTAGGATCCTATCATCTGCTGAACGTAATTACGCACAGATAGATAGGGAAGCCTTGGCCATAGTGGCTGGAATAAAGAAGTTCCATGACTTTTTATATGGCCGCCATTTCACGGTCTTTACAGACCATAAGCCACTGCTGGGGTTGTTTACAACCAAAAAGCAAACCCCACACATCTCTCCTAGAATGCTGAGATGGTCAATTTTCCTGTCTGCATATGACTACACACTGGTTCACAAACCGGGCAAAGAAATGGGCCATGCAGATGGCCTCAGCAGATAACCTCTACAGTTAGTGGAGTCAGATCCTGTTCCAGCTCACCACATACTTTCCATTCAGGAATTACCTGAGTCTCCCCTCAATGCTAGGGACGTGGCTGCTGAAACAGTCACTGATCACACGCTTACACGCGTGCTGACATGGGTGCTGTCAGGATGGCCTGACATGTGTCCTGGAACAGAGTTCCAGAGTTTCTGGAAGAGGAAGTCCGAGCTATCCAACTTCAATGGGTGTGTCCTATGGGGTAGCAGGGCAGTTATCCTGGCTTCATTGAGGACTAGAGCAGGGCTTTTCAACCGGTGGTACGCATACCACTTGTGGTACATTAACGAGTGGCAGGTGGTATACAGCCCTGCCTAGCCAAGTGTAGTGGGGGAGTGAAAGAGCCAGCGCAGGCAAGGACTTACTGTGAGGGAGTCCTCCAGAGCCGCAGAGTGGCTGGGGCAAGGCAAAGGCCCCAGGCTCACTTCTGGCTCACCCTCCCCCATGAGAAAGGAGGAGGAGGGGGGTGGAGACAGGAGAGGCTATAAAAGGAGGCAGTTTGGGAGGGAGAGAGAAAAAAGAGGCAGCCCTGGGAGGAGGTGGAGTCAGCTCTAGCTGCACTGAAGGGGAAGGAGGGTGGGGGGGGAGAGGAGATCAAGCAGGCCGGCCATGAGCAGATCTACAACTTCTGTGGCAGCCACCTGTGCTGGCAGCAACAAACAGGCAAGAAATGCAGCAGGGGAGGGGGTTGCCCTCCATGAGGAATGAAGAAAGGTAGCATCAGCTGGAGGTGAAACACGGAGGGAGGGAGATGGAGAGTGGAAGGATTCTTATGTGCTTTAGTGACTTTGAAGTTCTGGGATTTGTGCAATATGGGCTTTGTGTTCTTAAGGAGTGTTTGGCAATTTCTATTTGGCTGATGGCTGATGTCTCCTGTTAGCTTCTATTGCTCTGCTATTGTTAATTCTTAAAGGGCTTTTCTAAGCTAGTTCGGCCAGCAGCTTGTCTTTTCTGTTTCTGGAGGTTTTTCTTTGTTTGATGAATAAATGGAAGAGAGAAAATATGGGGGGGGGTTTAAATTCTTCCTTCAGAAGGAGATGGGAATGAGAAAAAGGGAGGCAGGGAAGGAGGGAGGGACGTCCCACCTTAGCACTTGGCCACCAGCAGCCCTGCCATTGACTTTGCTTGTCAAAAGGTTGCAAAAGGGGATCACATTGGTGGCAGGATGAAAAGCAGAGGATAACCCTTGAGATGATCCAATTAATTTAAGAAAACTTCTCCAAAACTTCACTGTGAACTGCACCCCCCTGTCCGAAATTATTCGCTTAGGGGCGCCATGCAGCCGGTAGATGTGCTTCAGGAACAATTTGGTCAATCGTTGGGCAGATGGGAGTCCCTTGCAGGTGATGAAATGAGCCTGCTTCGAAAACAAGTCTATTACAGTCCAGATGACAGTATTTCCTCTACTTTCAGGTAGGTCTACTATAAAGTCCATAGCTATTTCTTCCCATGGTTGAGAAGGGTCTGCCACGGGTTGCAGTAATCCAGGGGTTTTCCCTGGAATTCTTTTCATTGTGGCACATACAGTACAACTTTTTACATAGTTTTCCACATCCTTCTTCAGCCCCGGCCACCAAAATTGCCGGCGGGTGAGGTGTAGGGTTTTCAAATATCCAAAATGTCCAGCCTGTTTTATATCATGGCTGTGTTTGAGAGCATTAAGACGGAGGGCTTCTGGCAAATATAGTTTCCCCCCTTTGTAAGCCAAGCCATCCCTGCACGTCAGGGAGGTGTGATTATCTTTGAACCATTGATCGGTGAGGAGCTCTCGTTTTATTTTCTTTACTCCAGGGTAATCAGTATTGGGGACCCTGCGAGGTGTAAATTGAGCGGCAGTTTGTGGATTGGGGATAATAGCCTCGTTAATCTCTTCCCGTTCGCTTTTGTACTGGGGTAGCCAGGATAGCGCATCAGCTAGGAAGTTTTTCCCTCCTTGTATGTACTTTAGAGTGAAGTTGAAGCGGCTAAAGTACTGTGCCCATTGCACTTGTTTTGGGGACAATTTATGGGGAGTTCTCAGTGCTTCCAAATTTTTGTGATCTGTCCATACTTCAAATGGCACCTTGCTCCCTTCTAGATAGTGTCGCCAGTTTAATAGCGCCCATCTAATTGTGAAGGCCTCTTTCTCCCAGATTGCCCATATCTGCTCGCTCTCAGTAAATTTCTTAGAGGTGTAGGCGCAGGGTTGCAGGACCCCACTTTTGTTCTTTTGCAGTAACACAGCTCCAACTGCCACATCGCTGGCGTCAGCTTGAATCACAAAGGGTTCCCCTGTGCAGGGGTGCTTTAGGACCAGTTCAGCAGCAAACAGTCTCTTTAAATTCTCAAAAGCTATTTGACAGCCAATTGTCCATGCTAGTGGTTGGCCTGGTCGTGGCTTCCCTCCTCCTTTGCCTGTTTTGAGTAGTTCTGTAAGGGGTAGGGCTATCTCGGCAAAAGAAGGGATGAATTGACGATAAAAGTTGGCAAATCCCAGAAAGCTCTGGAGTTGTTTGCGAGTCTTTGGGGGCTGCCATTCGATTATAGCTTTTACCTTGGCTGGATCCATTTCAATACCTTCGTTGGAAATTCTGTAGCCAAGATAGTCTAATCAGGTCTGGTGAAATTCACATTTGGCATAAAGCTTGGCATTCATTAGTTTCTTTAACACTTCTCTCAACAGCTTTATGTGATCAGTCATATTCGTGCTGTATATCAGGATATCATCAAGATACACCAAAGCCCCTTTGTACAAGTGATCATGTAGGACCTCATTAATCAACTGCATGAATACGGCTGGGGCCCCCTGTAGTCCAAATAGCATGACTTTGAACTGATAGCTCCCCATAGGACAGTTGAAGGCAGTTTTTCACTCGTCTCCCTCCTTTATCCTCACCCGGTAATATTCCTCTCTCAGGTCTAATTTAGTGAAGACACTCCCCTTAGCCAGATGGGTTAATAAGTCCTTTAGGAGGGGGAGGGGGTATTTGTTTTCCACTCTTACAGTGTTGAGGCCCTTATAGTCTACGCAGAGACGAAGAGACCCATTTTTTTCTTTGAACAACACGGGGGCTCCCACGGTGGATTTGGCCTGTTCAATGAACCCTCTCACTAGGTTTTTGTTCACATATCGCTGCATCTCCTCCATTTTGAGGGGGGACATAGCATATATTCTCGGTCATGGAAGTTTGGCTCCTGGCACTAGTTTGATGGAGCAGTCATTGGGTCTGTGAGGGGGTAGGGCATCACATTCTTTTTTACTGAATGCCTCTGCCAGGTCCCAGTAGTCATTGGGAATGAGTGGTTCATCTGGTGGTGGTGAGGCAGCCATGTGCGCTCGTTCATTGGGTGGCCTAAGGTGTCCTGCTACATCTGTTGAATCAATGGGGGCATTAGGCCCTATAGGTAGTCTCATGGTTCTCATTCCTTTCTCCCACCAGATAAATGGCTTCCACTTGTCTAACCAGGCTAGCCCTAGGATCACAGTCTCAGTCATTTTTGGAGCCACTAGGAAGCGAATAAACTCCCAGTGTGCACCTATTTCTAGGTGTAAGGGCTCAGTTACTTGTGTGACAAGAGCCCCTCCCATGAGGGAGCCATCAGCTTGCTCAAACCTCATGGGTTCGGAGAGCAATTTTGCTCGTATGCCCAATTTCATGGCAAATGGTAAGCTAATAATACATCGGGTGCATCCAGAATCTATTAGCACATTTAAGTTCATTTGTATCCCCGATTTAGGGATTATAAGTTTGGCGGCTAGCGAAAAAGGCGGGATTTGTCGACTCACCATTGGGTCGTTCTCCCTTTCGTCATCACTGTCGAGAGAGGATAGAGTGGGGAAGGATCCAGCCTTAGTCTCGGCATCCTCCTGTGTAGGGGATGCGACTTGGGCAGCCAGTTCTTGTTTGATCCAATTGGATTTTCCTCTCGGTGGCTGCTGATCAGATTTCTTCTTCGCTGCGGGTCTCGATCTGCTTTGCTGTTGGGGGTAGGGAACTGGGCAGTTCGCTGCTCGATGTCCCTGTTGTCCGCATCGGAAGCATGCGAGTGGCGGCCCTGCAGGTTGTCTGGGTCTTTCGGTAGACGTAGTTGTTGGGGGTCTCCAGGGGGTTGGTTGTCGTCTGGGTCGTTCTGGTTTCGGTTCAATTTCAGGAGAGGGAGGCTTCTTATAGCGAGAGAGCTTAACGTCTAGCTTCACCGCTGTCTGGTACCACTCCTGTAGCTGATCAGGTACTTCTTGATAGATGCAGGCCTGAGAGAGGTGATCGTCTAATCCCTCAATGAAGTGATGGATTAGGGACTGCTCAGGCCACCCTTCTATTCGACCTGCTGTCTTGTGGAACTCTCGCATGTACTGCAGGGCAGGCCTGCTGGCTTGTTTTATTTTGTGGATCTTCTCTGCTGCTTTGAGGCCAATGGATGGGTCCTCAGATTGCTCCCTCAGACCTAGGAGGAAAAGGTGGGGATCTTCCAGTTCGGGGGCTTGCTCACTATATAAATTATTCCGCCATTCAGATGCTTCTCCCTCTAGGTTGGATGCAATAACGTCGACCATGGCACCTGGGTGCGGATAGAGGTAGGCCCAGCGATTCAAGTGAGAACGCACTTGGTTCAGAAAAAGTATCAGCTTCTCTGGGTCCCCATCGAAGGTTGCTCTGAAGGGTGGTGCAAATACAGGCTCTTGCGGCCCCCACCCTGGCTGCTGGTTCCACGGCTGCTGGACTCGTCTCTGCACTTGTGGCCCTCCCAGTTGCTGTTGGCCCCATCCTGCCTGCTGATCCAATGGCTGCTGGGCTCTCTGCTGTTGACATGGTGCCCCCAGTTGCAGTTGGCCCCACCCTGGCTGTTGTTGCCATACCGGTAGTACTGGCCTCTCGAGTCGTTGGAGGTCTTCCCCAGGTTGCTGTCTGGGTGGGGGTTGCTGCTGTCTTCTCTGCTGCTGGCCAGCGGAGGCTGGTGGTGCCCCCTGCTGCTGTAGGCCTCTCAATGGTGGCTGTGCAAGTGGGGGGTTGTAGTGGTCTTCTCTGCTGTTGGACTGCAGGGGGTGGTGACACCCTCTGCTGCTGTAGGCCCCTCAATGGCTGCTGGACAAGTGGGGGTTGTTGCTGGGCCTCCCTCATCTGCAAGCCCACCGGCTGTTGCTCTCCTGGCTTTTGCACCACCCCAAGCTGCTGCAAGGCCTCTATTAGTTGATGTAAGCTCAGAGATGGCTGATCACTCATCTGTGGGGGATGCCCAATTTCACCTTGCTGTAGGGGGCCCAGGCTGGGGACCCCAGGGTCTGAAAGGCTGTTTGATCTGCGAGGGAGGGGCTGGGGGCCGCTCTCAACGGGAGCTGCTCTTCGCTCCTCATTTCTAATTCTTCAAATCTTTCTGCCAGGTATTCTAATGACCCACTGCGAGCTGCAGGTGGGTATTTCCACTCACCCAAGTCTTCAGTGACAGATGGCTGGGCAGTTCTCCACTGGTGTGGGGAATGCAATATGTAAGAATCCCTTTGTCGTGACTCATGCTCATCTGCTGGCAGGGCTGTATGGAAGCCTCCAGAGCCTCCGCTCGGCTTATCCCAGTCTGACGACCAAATCAGCTCTCCTGATAGTTTTGGCCTTGCTCCCAGCTGGGGAATTTGTAAGAATTTCTTCTCCACCGGCTGGCTAGCTGTCATTCCCCTCCCTTGGGAAGCTGCTGCTGCTGTCGCTCCCCCCCCCGGGAAGCTGCGGCTGGGGGGGTGCTGGCCTCAGGCATTTCTTCCTCTTCCATGGCGCGATCTTCCCCAAATCTTTGTCAAACTATCCCCATTAGTTTAGGAATAGTGACTGGGGTAAGGGACCCCTAAATGGTTTTAAAAGTTTGTGGCTTTTGGCTTGATGTCATGGTTCCGAAAAGAAGCAGCTTTTCAAAGAACTTTGAGGCTTTATTTACCTTAAAGAATCCTTTTATTGCTACATAGCTTCGGCACGTATATAAAGAAGCCAAAAACTGAATCCTCCCACCCCCAATCACCCGTAACAAAGCATAACTCACTCCTTCATTTTACAGTCATCAATCACATTCTCCAATTAGTTTGAAGTGTGAACTGTCCCCCCTCCGTGCTCTTCCAGTTACAGCTGACCTTGGTAATGCTGTACTGAAATATTGTTATGGTTAACTAGCATACTTTCCCATCCGCTAGGCTAGTATTGTCTGCTTTAACTCTAGAAGTGATATGCAGGCTAAATAAAACATGTTTGCTTCTTCATATATGGCAAGCAAGAACATCCGATGTTAGCAGTCTTGACAGCTGGGCCCTTTCAGGGACAATTCTTCCTTCTCCTCATGGACAGCCATTCCAAGTGGCTAGAGGTCATTCCAGTCTCCTCCACTATTACTGCCAGGACCATCCAGGTGTTAAGAGGGATCTTCGCCTCTCATGGACTTCCAGATGTCCTTGTCTCTGACAATGGACCCCAATTCACTTCTTTTGAGTTTCAGGCTTTTCTACAGGCCAACATGATCCGTCATGTCATGTCTGCACCGTTTCATCCAGCTTCCAATGGCCAGGCTGAGCAGATGGTACGCACAACCAAAGATGCTTTAAAGAGAATTACTCATGGGAACTGGCATCAAAGGTTGGCTGACTTTCTCTTCTCACACCGCACCACACCATGCACAGCCACTGGGAAGAGCCCAGCTGAACTCTGCTGGAGTCACAGGCTCATTACTAAACTGGACAGGTTGCACCCAGACCGGGTGGCGTCACAGGTGTCACAGCCGTGGGCACCTAGGAGACTACAGGTGGGCGATCCAGTCTGGGCAAGGAACTATGGACCTGGACATCTCTGGGTGACAGCAGTTGTATGCAAGGTCTCTGGGCCACTCTCATATGAAGTGGCCTTGGATGATGGTCGGGTGATCCGGCGACACATCGACCAACTGCACTGGAGGCTTCCCAGCCACACTTCCGCTACTGGCTCTGCTCTCGGGGAGAGGGAGGGGGACCACAATTACAATTATGGACCACAGTGTCTCCGCAAAAGCAGAATTTCCCAGGTGCCAGTAGGGGGTCTTGCCATGAAGGCAGCTCCTGACTCTGGCACTCCTGACTCTGGCACTGGCACTGGGTCAATGGGACATTGCCCGCAATTCGTTTTTCAGGCCAATCCATCTGCTGGTCTTGGGCTCACGGGACAGTGCTCCCAAGAGGGGTCCATTGTGGACTTGAGGAATTCCACCCCACCAATGGACTTGGGGAATTCCACCCCACCAAGGAACTCTTGTCTGGGTTTAGAGGATCCAGCCAGTCAGCAGCATGGAAGGTCGCCTGAGTTGAGAGGGCATCAAAGTCCTGGTCTGCCTAGCCTGGCAGGCAAGCTGGCAGACCAGGCCATCACAACTGCTCCAAGAAGGTCAGGGCGAGCCAGAGGCCCACCCAAGCACTTACAAGAGTATGTAAGACTCCTGTCAGTAGGTGGGCAGGAATAAAGGAGTGACAAGGTATTAGGGTTGTAGTATTGTAAAATATTAAGTATTCTGTTTTGATCCAAGAGGGGAGGGGTGTTATGTCCTGGGCCTGCTGAGTCATTCAGCAGGTGCAGGAGGTTGCAGAGAGGCCCGGGCAGACACGTGAATGCCCAGGACCAGACAGGCTGTCTCCCGCCTTGTGCACATGCGCAAGGCAGGAGAAATGCCTTGCATTGATTGGCTGATACGGTCCCTGCAAAGGGGTATAAGAGCAATCCGCGCCATTTTGTTTGGGTTCTGTTGTGTACGGAATAAAGACAAGACTGTTTGTTACTCCTGCTTGTCTCAATGCCTTTCACTTGGAAACAGAACAATAATGCTCATGCAGAATATGCAGAGACATTTAGCAATAGCACTTAGCAATAGCACTTAGACTTATATACCAGTTTTTAGTACTTCACAGCACTCTCTAAACAGGTTACAGAGGGTATTCACCCTCACCCTCACCTTAACCTGACTCATTGTCAAAACACATACTGTCAAAACACACATTGCCTTGGCAATATTTAAATTAAATTGTAAATTATTAAGTGATATACAGTATTGATTTCTTGTCAAACTGTAAACCCAATGAAATAATTTGTTTTATACAGGAAGGTTACAGTACTGCAAAGTTTAAAAACCCTGGTTTAAGGATTGTAACTAGCCTAAGGTCAAGCAGTGGAACTCATGACTTTATGGAAATCTGCATTCAAATCTCCCTAAAGTGGAACAACAATCCAAGATCAAAAGATTAGATGTCATCTAGGACAGAGCTTTAGAGAAGCTCTTCTGTCCTTGCCCTTGGGACAATGTGATGGAGGCTGGCACCAGAGCAACCGGAGCAACTGAAGGCCAGCTGACTAGCACAGTGCTAAGTGGCAGCAGCGTAGAACAGCCAGTGGTGCAGAGCACCCAGAGCGGTGCATTGTACCCGAAAACCCCAACAGTGGCCAGGCGACAGAAGGAAAAGAAGGCAGGGAGGAAAGGGATAAGTACAAAACACTTCCTAAAGAGCAGCCTGAGATTTTCTGCAAAAAGAGACTGTGTGAGCCAACTGGGAATGTTCAGACATGCAAAGCTACAACCAAAAATGGCACAGTAAGTCAAAGAATTTCAACACCAGCCACAAAAGGAGCTAAATTTCAACACTAGCTATGAGAGGAGTTATACTAAGCATTACTCCAGCATTGACATCAAAAGGTTAAAACCTGTCAAGTGTCAAGGAAATCAGAAAATCCAGGCAGTCCAAATGAGTATAAAGATTTATTGCAAGCTTAAGCTCTCTACAAGAATCTGAACTACTAACGGTCAAAGCAAATTGGCGATAGATAAGAGTCAATGGAATTCAAGGAGGGCTGCACTTAGATCTCTTATGGCCATGAAGGGACTCAAGACTAATGACGTGTTTGACCCCTCCCTCAGGCTCAGTCTGATCATCTCCTACATCACCCACCCCTTCACCTTGCCCCCCTCCTTTGGGTTCTTCTATGTTGCTTTCCCCCTCCTGCATTGTGTCTTCAAAGTCTGAGTTCTCATGGGAACATGGCAAGGGTGAAAGGGAAGGAGTCTCAAAGGAATCCGCCTCCCCCTCCTATGAAGGAGCTGGGGAGCCAGGTGGTGGTTGCTTTAACACAAAAACATTGTTAGAGGTTCCCTCCCCAGGAATTGAAGGTCAGATGTGGAAGGCCCATTGTAGGCAAGTGACCCACCTCCCCCCAGAGGAACGCAGAGGGGTTGGTTAACCGCTTCTTCGAGAGGTTCCTCAGGCGAAACCAGGCGGGGGGTTGGTAGCTTCGTTGGCCTTGGCTTGTTGGGGAAGCACTGAAGAACTGAAACTGAAGAACTAAATTGGGGCATGAACATAACATGCATTTTCCCAGGAGCAATCTGTAACAGGGTAACCTTTCCAATGAATCAAGTACTGAATGCCTTTGCCTCTTTTCCTAGAGTCTAGGAGTTCTTCCACCTTGTATTCTGGTTCTCCCTCTACTGTGACGTGGTAGAGGAGGGGAGCTGGGATCATATTGTATATGGGGGAGCATCTTTGCATCCCCCATACCACTGCCCCATAGACCTGGTGCCAAAGACCATGCTGCCGGTGGGCCGGATCTACTGTCTTTTCATACCCAAGATCATCTTTCCCCCAGCCGCTCCCATTCTTTTCATGAAAAAGAAGTCTGGAGAGCTGCAAGTCTGTTGCGACTACCGCAAGCTGAATGCCATTACCATGAAGAATTATTCCCTACTCCCACTGATTTCTGAGTTGATGGAGCAGCTGTGGCAAGTGATGGTGTTCACTAAGCTGGACTTAGGGGGCCTACAACCTCATGCAGATCCAGAAAGGGGACAAATGGAAGACAACATTCCATACCCGTTACAGATACTTTGAGTACATAGTCATGCCATTCAGACTCACTAATGCCCCTGCAATGTTCATGCACTTCATGCATGATGTGTTTCGGGACATCTTGAACAAGTATATGGTCATCTATCTGGATGACATCTTGCTGTACTCAACCCGAGGAGCACTGGGGGCATGTGCGAATGGTGTTATAGCACAGACCTGGCAAACCACACGTTGGGTAAAAGATGTGCAATGGCTCTTGGAGTTTGCCAACCACTTCCGCACATTTGTTCCTTATTTTGTGGCGCTCACAGCCCCCTTGACCTGTTTGCTACAGAAGGAGGTGAAATTCACGTGGGGCCCCACACGGAACAGAAAGCCTTTGTGGCCTTTAAGACTGCTTTCATGGCCAACCCCATCATCTGTCACCCTGACCTTTCACAGCCGTTCATGGTTGAGACAGACACCTCAGATGTTGTGGTGGGGGTGGTGCTCTTGCAGGTATCTCCTGCCACTGAACAACTCTTCCCCTGTGCTTATTACTCATGCAAGTTGAACATGATGGAGCTCAATTACACCATCTGTGACAAAGATGGTGTATTCTTTGCCCAGTTCGACTTTTGGGTGTGAAAGGAAAAAAATCTTAATAATCCTTTCTGTATAAATCAAACATATTTCTTTGATAGGCAATTAAAATAAAGACCGGTTTCTGCTGAGACATACTCAGTAAAAGGAAGAACTGTGACCTTTGCAGTAGATGGTGAAAGATTGTGGTTGGCACACATTTCTCCACAGGAAGAGAGTGCGGAACCAGATAGCATAGGAATTGAGGAACTGAGCCTTGTTCACAGGTACAATGACACGAGTAGAAATGGTAGTGAGGAAAGTACTGGTCAGAACAAGGACAAGGAAGAACAGGAAACTGGCTCGGTAACTAGGACAACAGAATAAGAATAAGGAACTAACACAGTGATCAGTTCCAGGAATAGGGAGCTGACCTGGAGGTCAGTCCTGAGAAAGGGAAATGGGATGGCTATTGGGTGGCACCAGAATGCTAGAGGTGGGCACAATGTTAGGGTATAAAGCCTGCTTCAAAGATTTGGGTGTTGCCACCTGGCCCAGCCATCATACTTAATGACTGCTGGTCCATTTGGTCCTTATTGCAATAATTTGTTGAAATGTAAGTACTGAATTGTGTGTTAAATTTAAATAAACCTCTGGATCCTAACGTGAGAATTTTGTTGTGTGTTGTCTCTTGTTTCTTTTCAAAGTTTTTCCCCTGACAGTTTTGGGGCATTGGCCGGGAAGGGACGAAGCTGAAAGAGGCCTTGAGTTCCACAGGAGCATCTGACCAACTCCAGGTTTGGACTTTGGGCAATCAGCTTGTGCTCCCTCTCCATGTGCCCACACTCCACTTTGGATCAGAGGTAAGGCATGGGGTTTCACCTTTGAAGAACCCCTTTGGTAGGTTACTTAGGGAAGTTGTTGTGGTTTACCTAGTTAGTAGCTTACCTCCTGATTTGGCTGCAAGGGAAGGGTCATGCCTGGACTTGCTTTGGGGCAAGCTAATTGAGTAAGATTGTCGTGCCCTTAGGCAAAACAGTCCAGCAAGTCCAGTGGCAGTGGAAACTACCATGGCCAGGACCTGAAAGGGAGATGACATTCCTGGGGACTGGTCACCCCCTTGTAGTATTGAGGTAGCGCCTCTGGTAGAGTCGTACCCTGGTGTTGACAGTGGCCTTGTGCTTGACAGTGGTTCCTCCTCTTGCCATTATCGATTCCATGTTGAAGTTGAAGTTATCTACTTTGGCGAGTAGGTGTTTTGATGATGTGCCAGTTTAGTGATTGTACATGTTGGTGTGACTGTTGTTACTGTATCTGCTGTATGGAATGTGAGGCTGTCCATGGGGATTGTGCCTATTTTAATGGCTCCCTTGGCCCTGAAAAGCATTTGTCATCTGTGGCTTTATTTCCAGCTGGCAGCTTTCAGGTTGCGAAATAGCCTTCAGCTGGGCTTGAAAGTGTTGTTTGTGAAATATTGTGTTGCAGTTGCTTTTGTTGTTTTTTTCCCCTGTCGTGTGATTGCTTTTGATAGTTTTTTTTTTGCTATTACATGCCTGCTCTTAAAGGGTTTTTGTTGTGGGGACTGTGAGCTCTATGTCGATGGAGGAGGGTCTCTCTTGTGGCACTCCTAGGACGGAGTTCCATTCTTGTTTTTGTCCATATTTTCTTTCATTGGGCTCTGTGTTCTCTACACTGGGGGAAGGAAGAGTTCCTGGTGGCAGAAGGAATCCTTTGTGGAAATGTAAACATAATATAGGCACGTATTATCACATTTGGTGGACATGCGGAAAGGCAAAGGCTTATTGGAAAAAAATACATATGTGGTTAGAAAAAATATTGGACAAACAAGTGGATTTTAAACCTGAACTTTTTTTACTAGGCATTATGTCTGAAAAGACTAATAAGCAGAAATTATACTTAATTCTACATATTACCACAGCAGCAAGAATAATTTTTGCACAATACTGGAAGAATGAAGGATTGCCATCAGAGGAAGAAATAATCAGGAAGATATTGGAATGTGCAGAGATGGACAGATTAACTATGAGGCTGAAAGACAAAGAAGATACAGACTACTATCGAATTTGGAATTTATTTTATTCTTGGTTAGAGAAAAGAATGAAGGATTAGGAATTGAACATGTATTAGCTTAGCAAACTCCAGAGAACTTGTTGATTGGAAAAATTAACATATATTGATGAAAAAAATAATAATAAAAAAGATTGAAAAAAAAAAGGAATCCTTTGTGGCACACTCCCAGGACAGACCTACTGTACATCCAGTTATCCCAATGTGTACATTTTGTCTGCTTTTTTTGAATGCTTATAGGTATGGTGTCACTCATTTTGTTTAAATGTGTCTATTATTCTGTATAATATTTGAACCTTTGTCTGTATTTATGTCTATATTGCTGATATGTGATTGCCTTCTGATTGTGTCAAATGCTACCTTCCCCATAAATAAGGGTCAGCTTGTTTGCTGGGATGTGTTCCATTGTTGATTGCCATCAAGTTTTGTGCCTGCTACCTTTCCCGTAGATAAAGGTTGGCTTTTTTTTTGCTGAGGTAGCATGTTACTTCTCTATTGCTGCTGTCAGTTCTACTGACAAAGAGGAAATGGACCTCTTCCATACATAAGGACTGGCTGTGTTGGCAGGGTTCAAATCCCTTCTATTGCCCCTGGATGGTTGGGTCCCTGGACTGTCTTAGAGGAGAAAACAAATAGAAATTTAAGAAAAAAGAAAGAAGGAAAAGAAAAGAAAAAAAGAGAAAGAAAAAGGGAACGAAGAAACAAACATGGGATTTTGCCCTCAACCATGCTTGAAGTGATTTTGGAGCTCTGATCTGCAGGAAACAGCCAGAGACGGGCAAAGCGATTGATGTAAAGTGGGTATGTTGGGTTGAGAGATAACACAAGCATTACCATAAGCATTTTTAGCCTGATTGGACAAGCTGTTGTTATAAGACTCCACATCCCTTCATGCATTTACCTTTGCTTTCTTTACAAGGCTCTTTGCTTTCACTCTAATCTACAATTTTCTGCTAAGCAATGGGAAGTTCCCAGTTTGGAAGGGGACCCTGCTTTCATGCCTTTCAGCCCTTCACAGATGGCTCAGAAGCTTTGGAAGCAGGAGGATTTCCGGTGACGTTGCTAAAGCTAGACCCGGGGAAAGACTCTCCGTTCCCCGGGTCCGATTTTCTAATGTTGGTGGGCCCATTTGGGCCAAATGCCGCCCTGGAGAGGTGGTCACTGAAGGGCGAAACTTTGAGGACCACAGGCCGGCGGTAGCCGACTCGTTGAAGCCAAAGCAGCCCCTGGAATCAGTGGAAGAAAGGCCGACCGCATTCATGCGATCTGCCATTAACAGCTGATCATCGGAGACAGAGAAACAGCATAGATTGATAGCAAGCAGCTGAGCCGGGTGAGAACATGCTCTTCTTTCCTGGTGAAGGTGGATTTTTTTTTTGAATAGCCTGGTTTTAGCTTAAGCTAAAGTAGAAATGGTAGTGAGGAAAGTACTGGTCAGAACAAGGACAAGGAAGAACAGGAAACTGGCTCGGCAACTAGGACAACGGAATAAGAATAAGGAACTAACACAGTGATCAGTTCCAGGAATAGGGAGCTGACCTGGAGGTCAGTCCCAAGAAAGGGAAATGGGATAGCTATTGGGTGGCACCAGAATGCTAGAGGTGGGCACAATGTTAAGGTATAAAGCCTGCTTCAAAGATTTGGGTGTTGCCACCTGGTCCAGCCATCATACTTAATGACTGCTGATGTCAGCGTCCTTACCAGTCCCTGGTTCCCTCAGACACAGAAGAAGGATAACAAGGTGACCGGCAAACAGGAACGGTCCAACAAGTGATTTATTCCACAAACAAAGTCAGCGCTGGGAGTGATCTGCTCCCAGTGCTTTACATACGATCACTATCCACAGCTCCACCCCACACACAGCAGGCCAACATCCGGTGCTTGTCTTTGAAAGCCTCACCACAGGGGCCTCTCTCTCTCCTGGCCTACCACCCGGTCACAGCTGGTTGGGGCTGGCTCCGTGCTTCGCAGTGGAGCATTGGATCCCTCTTCAGTGCAGGTAGGCCCCCTCCCCCCTCAGGCACCGCGTCAGTCCTTGCATGCCAGCTGATCGGTGGCCTTGCTGCAAGGCTTCCTCGTTCATCACCAGCATTGCTGGGCCTGAGCCTCAAAGTCGCCCGGCCGTTCGATGGCGTCCTTGCCAGCGTTGGTGCAGGGCCTGGCTATCTGGCGGCATAGCCACATTGGAGCTGCAGGGTGTACTCTCTGTCACCCTTCCCCTCTCCCGTGAATGTCGAGCCCTCAGGGCTTGACAGGCGGCTCCCTCTACCAGGGCTCCACCTGGAAGGCAAGGAGAAACACATAAGCATTCACCCGCTGTAGCAGACGGTTCAGCCAAACCCCCACCCAGCTTGCCATGGCATTGGTGATGGAACTTGCGCAACAATCGGGGGGCATGGATGTCCGCCTCCCCCACCCAGGATGCCTCCGTAATAGGGCACCCCGTCCACCGCACGAGGTACTGTAGCCGTCCCCATCAGATCTGAGAGTCCAGGATCTCCTGTATCTCATAATGGTCCCCCATGACAGGCCCTGGTACTCCTTTCATGGGCCTACAGGAGGAACCCCCTATCGGTTTCAACAGACTACAGTGGAAGACTGGGTGGATCTTCCCCAGGAACCGAGGTAGCTGTAACCATACAGCCACTGGATTGATAACCTGTGTAACCCAGAACGGCCCTAGGTATTTGGGACCTAGCATCTTACAGGATACCCTCAGGCATAGGTACTTTGTCGATAGGTACAACAGATCGCCAACCCGAAAAGGCTTTTGGGGCCTCCTTTTCTTATTGGCCTGTGGTTTTGTGGCCTCCTTGGCCTTTACTAAGGCCTTCTTCACGTTACCCCCCAATGTGCGTTATCCAATCCTGAGGTTGACAGGGTGAGGGGTCCCCTTTTTTGTACTCGGGGATTGGGACGAAGTCCAGACTGTGTACCACCCGGAAGGGAGCAAAACCGGTGCTGCTGTGCACCGCGTTATTGTACACCACTTCTGCAAACAGCAGGAGGTTGACCCAGTCTGTCTGTTGGTACGAAACGTAGCTCCATAGCTAGCACTCCACCATCGCATTTGCTCGTTCCACTGCCCCATTGGTGCTGGGGTGATACGCCAAGCTGAGTCCTTGGGACAACCCGATAAACCGGATAAACTCACGCCAGAAACGGGCCATGAAATGTACCCCGCGATCCAAGATGATTCGCCGGGGCACCCCGTGCAGGCGATACACCTGTGTGATAAACAGTTTGGCCAACTTCCGGGTGGACGGCAACCCCTGACATGGGACAAAGTGGGCCTGCTTGGAAAAGAGGTCTATTACGGTCCAAATTACGGTATAGCCATGACTCTCCGGCAACTCCACGATGAAGTCCACCGCAATGTCCTCCTAGGGTTGGGTTGGGTCCCATTTGTAACAACCCCAAGGGCTTCCCTGTACGGGGCTTTGTGGTGGCACAGACATGGCATCCCCGTACGTAGGCCTCCACGTCTGCTTTCATCTGCGGCCACCAGAACTGCCACCTTACCAAATGCAGGGTCTTCAGAAACCTGAAATGGCCCGCCTGCTTTACGTCATGGCACCGTTGCAACACCCCCTGTCTTAGAGCCTGTGGGATAGTTTGTCACCTTTCCACGCCAGCCCATCCCTCCTTGTCAGTAGGTCTTGATGATCCTGTAGCCAGGGGTTGTCCTGGACTGCCTTGTGCAGCTCCTGGACCAGGTCGATCACCAGGTTGCGTGCCACCGCCTGCGTTGCTGCTTGCCAGTAGGGGGGCATGATGGCCTGTACCACCTCCTCCCGCTTACTGTTGTATTGGGGCATTCTCGACAAGGCATCGGCTAGAAAGTTTTCCCCCGGTATATACTTCAAACGGAAGTGTTGGAAATATTGCGCCCACCGTATGTGTTTAGGGGACAGGCGCCTTGGTGTCTGCAATGCCTTGAGGTTTTTATGGTCTGTCCAGACCTCGAACGGTTCCTTCGCTCCCTCTAGCAGGTGTCATCATGTTGACAGTGCCCACTGTACGGTAAATGCCTCCTTCTCCCATATAGCCCACGCCCTCTTGGTATCCGTCAGCTTACGCGACATGTAAGCACAGGGCTGTAACGTCCCCTGGCCATTCTTTTGGAGCAACACCGCCCCCACCGCAACGTCACTGGCATCGGCCTGTACTACAAACGCCAGGTCAGGGTTTGGGTGGAGCAAAACTGGCTCCCTCACGAACAGGGCCTTTAGGACCTCAAAAGCCTTCTGACATGCCATGGTCCATGCCTGTGGTTGACCTGGGCATGGCTTAGTCGCAGTCTGTTGTGTGCAGAGCAGGTCTGTCAGGGGTAGGGCCGCTGCAGCAAACGAGGGGATGAACTGCTGATAAAAGTTGGCGAACCCCCAAAAACTCTGTAGCTGATGGCGGGTCCGAGGTGCCTGCCACTCCAGTATGGCCTTGACCTTATTAGGGTCCAATTCCACTCCTGCCCCCCGATATCCGGTATCCCAGATAGTCCAGGCGTGTTTGGTGGAATTCGCACTTGGAGAGCTTCACAAACAGGTTTGCCTTCAACAGTTTCTCCAGCACCTGTCACACCAGACAGATGTGTTCCTCCATGTTGGAGGTGTAGATTAAGATGTCGTCTAAATATACGAGCACCCCACGGTAAAGGTGTTCATGCAACACCTCGTTGATGAGCTGCATAAATACCGCAGGGGCCCCCTGTAGGCCGAACGGCATCACCCAGAACTGGTAGCTACCAAGCGGGCAGTTGAACACCGTCTTCCACTCATCCCCTTGCTTGATATAGACCCTGTAATACACTTCCCATAAGTCCAGCTTGGTGAACACCTTACCCTTCGCCAAATGGGTCAACAGGTCTTTCATTAGTGGTAGAGGGTACATGTTTTCCACACAAACCCCGATGATGCTGTGGAAGTCTACAGACAAGCGCAGGGTGCCGTCCTTCTTTTCCTTAAACAGTACTGGAGCTGCGATCCGCTATCGGGCCGGCTGGATGAAGCCCCTTGCTAGATTCCGGTCAATATACCAATGCAGCGCCTCCATCTCCCTGGGCGTCATCGCGTACATCCGGGGTTTGGGCAGTTTGGCGCCCGGCACGATGTCGATCGCACAGTCAGTTGGCCGGTGGGGTGGTAGGATGTCACACTCCCACTCACTGAACACCTCAGCAAGGTCGGCATACACCGCCGGCAGGGGGTTTCTTCCCTTGTGCTCTCTTGACGTGGCTTTGCCTCCCTACTCCCTTCTACACCCCCTTTTACCGGTTCCTGGTCTGGTGGCCGGGGACCAACCCCGATCCGTAGTTTTCGGTACCCACCTTCTCACCAAATTGTTGGACCCCACTTGTCCAGCCACGCCAGTCATAGGATAATGGTCTCGGTCATGGAAGGGACCACGATGAAGTGGAGGACCTCCCAATGGGCCCCCATCTCTAGCCTGGCGGGCTCTGTTATGAGGGTAGCCGAAGCCCCCTCCTGGAGGGACCCATCCACCTGCTCAAACCGGATTGGGTTGGCCAGCTGCCTCACCCTGATCCCTGCCTCAGCCACCACGCCCTTACTGATCAGGCAACGGGTGCAGCCGGAATCAATCAGGGCCCTGTATTCCCCCCGATGGCCTGTTTGTGGACTCATCAGTACAATAGGGATAACAAATGGTCATATCAGCTCACTCACCATAGGGTCCTCTGATGGCTCGTCCTCACTATCATACGCCACCAACTGGTATCTGGTGGCTGCTGTTGCCTCCTCCTCCGGGACCATCCGTCGAGGAGTGGTCCCTTCTGTCTGATGCGCTGCCCTCAGCTTCTCTGGGCCCTTCTTGGGTGTGGGACTGGCCTTCCCAGGGGTTGATAGGTTCCCCCATGGAACAGGGACTGGACACTCCGCTGCCTGATGCCCTGGCTGGTTGCACCAAAAACACCTGAATGATGCCCGGAGGTTGGGCCCAGAGGAACCCAAGCCTGAAACTAGCGCCCTCTGTCCTTCATCCCTCAGCTTCCCTGACTCTACATCAGGCATGTCAAACTCGCGATGTCACATGACATTGCGCAACATATCGGGCCAGTTTTGCCATTGCCGGCAATGGGGTGGGTGCGGCTTCCACATGATGCGTCCGGCCTGTGGGCTGGCAGTTTGACACCCCTGCTCTACATGGTACAGATGGGACCTCCCCGTTTGGGCGGAACTCCTGCAGCCCTGCATCCAAGTCCACCACTACATGGAACCAGTCCTGGACTCGGCTCGGGACACCACGGAAAACACACGCCTGGCGCAGATCTCGGTCCAGGCCTGCTCGAAACTGGTGAAACAGTAGACGTTCTGGCCAGGACCGCAGTCTACAGGCCACCCGCCGGAATTCACGGACGTACTCTGCTGCAGACTGGCCTCACTGCTTTAGCGCCAGTATCTCTGCCTCGGCCCGCTGGACCCGGGAGACATCTTCAAACCGGGATCGCAGAGCCTCCAGGAACAGTCTGGCATCGGCCAGTTCCCTGGCATGGTCGCTGTAGAGGTCCACCGCCCATTCTGCTGCTTCGCCCTGCAATCCCGCTGTTATCGCCACCACCATTGTCCACTGAGATGGATAGAAGTGAGCGTATTGGTCTAGATGGCTTATAACCTGGCTGAGGAACATCGCCAACCGGTCCGGGTTCCCATCGAACGTCGCTGGTATTGGTGGTGGACCCCAAGCCTCCCCTGGACCCCATGGCCCCAAAGACCAACCCGTTCCCCGTAGAGTGTCAGCCATAGGTGGAGAGTGCTTGTCCCCGGGCCCTGCTGTCCGCCGGATCAAGGACCCAGCTGGCCTAGCCATCCCCCTGGTGGGGGCTCCGCCTGGGTCCATCAGCGACCTGCCTTCCCACTCAGGCCGAGATTGTTCTGTTGGTATACCCTGGTCAGGGCGTCCCACCTGAGGAGTACCAGGCGCATGCCCAGGGGCTATCCTGAACCACGGGCTGGCCAGATGGAACCAGGGTGGTGCTGACTGGGTTGGCTATGTCTCTGTCCAGGGCCATGAAGCCATCTCATGGGCCACTTCCCATCTTGACCATGAGGGGGGATCCTGGAACCTGGTCTCACTGAACCTGTCCCTCAGGATGTCCATGCTGTGACGTCCGGGCGCCGTGGAGTAGCTCCAACCCCCATCGTCTTAGTCCGTGAGACGCCTCTCCCGCCACTCCATCAGAGGCCCTTTGGCACCCGGTGTATGTGTGTGGCCGGCATCCAGGTTGGTGAGTGCAGAGCTGTGCCAGCACTCCCTCAAAGGGCCTGAGGGCCCTACATCCTGGGGCTCACTCGCTGAAGCTGCAGGCCGTGCCTTGGGCCGCACCACTGGCTGAGCATCCCCAGCTCCTGCATCAGGCATTGGCCCTGCTGCCTCAGCTGGCTCTCCTCCCTCAGCCACAGGTGCTGCCTCCTGTGTTCCCTCAGCCATTCCCTGGATAGCACACAAGGGTAATGGGAAGGGTGAACGAAAAAGGTGAGTGCTGACTTTTCTGTCAGTGTTCTTACCAGTCCCTGGTTCCCTCAGATGCAGAAGAGGGATAACAAGGTGAACGGCAAACAGGACCGGTCCAACAAGTGATTTATTCCACAAAAAAAGTCAGTGCTGGGAGTGATCTGCTCCCAGTGCTTTACATACGATTCCTATCCACAGCTCCACACGCCCCCCACACAGCAGGCCAACATCCAGTGCCTGTCTTTGAAAGCCTCACCGCAGGGGCCTCTCCTCTCTCCTGGCCTGCCACCCGGTCATAGCTGGTTGGGGCCGGCTCCATGCTTCGCAGCAGAGCGTCGGATCCCTCTGCAGTGCAGGTAGCCCCCCCCTTGGGCACCGCATCAGTCCTTGCGTGCCAGCTGATCAGCGGCCTTGCTGCGAGGCTTCCTCGTCCGTCGCCGGCGTTGCTGGGCCTGAGCCGCAAAGCCACCCGGCCATTCGGTGGCATCCTTGCCGGTGTTGGTGAGGGGCCTGGTTGTCTGGCGGCATAGCCACATTAGAGCTGCGGGGTGTGCTCTCTCTGTCGCCCTTCCCCCCTCTCCTGTGAATGTCAAGCCCTTGGGGCTTGACAGCTGGTCCATTTGGTCCTTATTGCAATAAGTTGTTGAAAAGTAAGTACTGAATTGTGTGTTAAATTTAAATAAACCTCTGGAACTTAAAATGAGAATTTTGTTGTGTGTTGTCTCTTGTTTCTTTTCAAAGTTTTCCCCCTGACACATACACTCCCAGGGGGGGGGGTCAGAACCAGTGAGCTGACGCTCTCTCCCATAAGCCCAAGTACACCTGAACAGAGGACAAGGTGTTGCCCCAAATGGTGATTCCCCTTGAGAAGTTCAGTCAGTTGGGGAGCAACCCAGCCCCTGGTCATGGTCAAATTACTTGCTGCACGTCCATGGGCAGATCTACATGCCTGAATGGACCATCGTGGGGGCTGATCTTGTGCCAATGCCACAATACAATGGTGGGACAGTTTGGCTTTTTTAAGACACTCCATTTGGTGGGATAGGTGTTTTGGTGGCCCCGCATTCACTATGATGTGGAGTCATACATGGCCTCTTGTCCAGGGTACAGTCAGGCCAAGAACGCGCCGGGGCCCCCGCTGGGCCTGTTGCAGCCCCTACCAACACCAAAAAGGCCATGGGGGAGTGTGTCCATGGACTTCATCATGGACCTCTTGAGTGCTCAAGGGGCCATGACAATCCTCGTGGTGGTGGACATGCTCTTCAAGATGGCATACTTCATCCCCACAGCACAGGAAACGGCATAGCTGTTTATGAGGCACTTCTAGTTTCATGGACTCCTGAAGTGCGTCTTGACAGACTGCGGAGGTCCGTTCACAGCCCACTTCAGCAGGCTCTGCTTGGTCTTTTGGAGGTATAGGTGTGCCTCTCAGTGCACCACCAAGAGATGGATGGGAGCACGGAATGAATGAATGCAGTGCTGTATCAATACTTGCTCTGCTTCATCAATTTCCAGGAGGACTGGGCAGACTTCCTGGCCCTGGCAGAATTCACATACAACAATGAACAGCATGTGTCCATGCAGATGTCCCTGTTTCTGGCTAACTATGGGTACCCACCCGCATGTTTACCCTGACCACATCAGACTCTCCAGTGCCAGCCACTGCGGACTCCCTCCAGGAGCTCCAGGACTTGCATCAGGTGCTACAAGACCAGCTGGACCAGGCCAAGGAAGGTTATAAAAAGTTTGCAGATCAGCACCGGCAATCCGTTCCTCCCTTGGCAGTTGGTGACTTGGTCTGGTTGTCCAACCGGAATCTCCTGTTGGTGCGCCTGTCTAGGAAACTTAACCACCGGTTCCTGGGACCGTTGCTGGTGGAGGTGGTAATCAACCCAGTGGCATATAAACTGACTCTGCCTGCCCGATTTCAGGTACACCTGGTCTTCCATCACTTTCTCCTGGTTCCCGCAGCTCCTGCCAGTCTCCAAAGGACCGGAAACGTACTTCCTGCAATAGTCTTGGTCCAAGAACAACCAGAATACGAGGTGGTGCATATTGTGGATTCCTGTTACCAGTGGTGGTGCCTGCAGTACCTTGTGGACTGGAAAGGCTACAGTCCTGAGGACATGTCCTGGGAGGAGGTTGGGGCTGTGCATGCCCAACTGGTCCGGCAGTTCCACTGTTGATATCTGCAGAAGCCTAGTCCACAGGGTCCTGAGGGGCAGGCCATGTCTGGGAGAATAGTGGGAAGGTTTCTCCAGATGCCTCTTAGGATGCCAGTTCGGATGAGGAAGAACCAGTTCTAGGCACATCAGAGTGGAATGTGGAGGAATGTCCAGAGGTTGCCAGAGGCTCCGGGTTAGGAGCAACGAGGCCAAGCACTGCAGATCAATTGCAGGGGGAGCAACTGGACAAGTAGCTGGCTGAGCTAGGGAGAGGAGGGGCACAGCTGCATCTGGGAAGCCCAGAGGCTTTGGGAGGAGAGGGCACGCAGCTGCAGCTGGGCAGTGGAGATGAGGAAGAATTGCCTCCTCCTACTCCTGATCTAAGAGTGTGTAGGACTGAGAGGAGGCAGGCACAACAGTCAGCCAAGCTACTTGCGAGACAGCAGCCTCACCCCTCTTGATGGACTGCACTGGGGAATGGCTATTTAGCTTAGTGAGTGGAGTGAAATGACGCTGGGAACAACACATCCATTTTCTTGCCTTGCATTTGCCAACCTCTGTGCCTCTTGCCTTGAACCTTGTTTCCTGACTTGGACTGTGTACCTTGCACCCTGGCTCATGCCTTGACCTCTGGACTCACTTCACAGTTTTTGCCTTTCTCTTACGGACTTGCCTCAGCCTTGCCTCTGCCTTGTGGACTTGTCTTGCTCCATGGACTCATGTTGGGTTTGTTCCTGTACCGATCTGTGAACTCTTGGGGGGTTATGTGGTTGTTGGTGTGGGGATTACTGGGGAAGATTATTTGGGGATTGGAAAGCCTCATATAAAACTTTTACTCCATCTGTGACGTGTGCATGTGTGAGCGGGATCAGGACACTATTTAAAAAAACAGTACCATAAAAGACAGCATAGGAATGCAAGTCAAAATAGGCAAGAAAATGGTAAGACAACACCTATACACTCTAGATGAGTTCAAATCACCAGGTCCAGATGGATTACATCCCAAGGTTCTGAAGGAGCTGGCAGATGTGATCTCAGAACCACTGAGCCTGGATGCTGGAGCACTGGGGAACTACCAGAGGACTGGAAAAGAGCTGACGTGGTTCCCATCTTCAAAAAAGGAAAAAAACTGGATCCTGGAAAGTAGACCAATCAGCCTGACATCAATACCTGAGAAGATCCTAGAAAAGATAATCAAGCCATGAATCTGCAAACACCTAGAGCAGGGGTAGGCAACCCAAAACACTCAAAGAGCCACTTGGACCCGTTTCCCACCAAAAACAAAACACTGGGAGCCGCAAAACCCTTTTGATATCTAAAATGAAGCTAACACTGCATATATCCTTTTTTACCTTTATTATAAGTGTGTGTGTGTGTGTGTGTGTGTGTGTGTGCATAATAAAGGTAAAAAGGCTATATGCAGTATTATCTTCATTTTAGATGTCAGAAGGGTCTCTCTCTCTCTGTGTCTCTCTCTTTCTCTCCCCCCTCTCTCTTTTCCTCTCCCTCTCTCTCCCCCCTCTCTCTCCCTCTCTCCGATCTTCTGCTTACCTGGCAAGCTGGCTTCAAGCTGTTCTCCAACAAACTCAGGGGTAGGCAACCTCGGCTCTTTTATGACTCATGGACTTCCACTCCCAGAATTCCTGAGTCAGCATAGCTGAGCTAGCTAGCTCTCTCCTGCCCTTCCTGTTTCCTGCTTCCTGCAGAGACATAGCAAAGGGAGGAGCTCAGCCCAATAAGCTTTTCAGCTTCTCGGAGAACACTGTGAGTCCACTCTCTTTTTTACACACAAACACACACACACACACACACACACACAGAGAGAGAGAGAGAGAGAGAGAGAGAGAGAGAGAGAGAGAGAGAGAGAGAGAGAGAGAGAGAGAAGCAGGGAAGCGCAAGTGCCTCTGTCTGTTTCTGTCTCTCTCTGCAAATGGCAGAGGAGGCTGGGAGCCGCAGGGAAAGGCTTAAAGAGCCACATGTGGCTCCGGAGCCACAGGTTGCCGACCGGTGACCTAGAGGCAAGGAAAGCCATAACCAGAAGCCAGCATGGGTTTGTCGAAAAAAGATCATGACAGACAAATCTTACTGCATTCTTTGACAAAGTGACTAAATTAGTGGACCATCGGAATGCTGTGGATATAATTTGCTTGGACTTCAGTAAGGCATTTGATAAAGTAGACCACAACCTACCACTTGATAAGATAGAAAAATGTGGGTTAGACAGCATCATCACCAGATGGATTAGTAACTGGCTGACCAAACACACTCAATGTATAGTCCTCAATGGAACTGCATCTACATGGAGGGAAGTATGCAGTGGGGTACCCCAAGGTTCTGTCTTAGGCCTAGTACTCTTCAACTTCTTCATAAACAATTTACACGAGGGAATAGAAGGGGAACTCATCAAATTTGCAGATGACACCAAGCTACCAGGAATAGTCAACACCCCAGAAGATAGGCTCAAGATACAGAAGGATCTCAACAGACTTAAACACTGGGCCCTATCTAACAAAATGAAATTCAGTGGTGAGAAAAGTAAGGTTTTACACTTAGGCAAGAAAAATCAAATGCGCAGGTATAGAATAGGTGGTACCTGGCTCAACAGCAGTAACTGTCAGCGGGATCTAGGAGTCCTAGTGGACAATCACTTAAATATGAGCCAGCAGTGTGCTGCAGCTGCGAAAAAAGCCAATGGAGTGCTAGGTTGCATTAACAGAGGAATAGAATCAATATCATGTGAAGTGTTAGTACCACTTTATAATGTTTTGGTAAGACTACACTTGGATTATTGCATCCAGTTTTGGTTGTCACAATATACAAAAGATGTTGAGACTCTAGAAAGAGTGCTGACAAGACCAACAAATATGATTAGGGGACTGGAGGCTAAAATATATGAGGAGCGGTTACAGGAATTGGATATGTCTAGTCCAGGGGTAGGGAACCTTGGCTCTTTTATGACTTGTGGACTTCAATAACCAGAATTCCTGAACCAGCCATGCTGACTTAGGAATTCTGGGAGTTGAAGTCCACAAGTCATAAAAGAGCCAAGGTTCCCTACCCCTGGTCTAGTCTAATGAAAAGAAGGACTAGGGGTGACACGATAGCTGTGTTTAAATAACTAAGGGGCTGCCACAAAGAACATGGGTCAACCTATTTTCCAAAGCACCAGAAGGCAAGGCAAGAAGCAATGGATGGAAACTAATCAAGGAGAGAAGCAACCTAGAACTAAGGAGAAATTTCCCAACAGAATTAATCATTGGAATGGCTTGCCTTCATAACTTGTAGGTGCTTGGAGACTCCTCCCCAAGATGGCTGCTTAACCATAAGAGGCTTTTTTTCTCTCTTGCCAATGATCTGCTGATCTTGCTGCCAAAGCTGGTTCTCTGGCAATGGATTCGAATGGGAGAACTTAGGAATGAACCAAGATGACTTTTGGACAGCCATCAACCCATCTGGGAAGGGGAGTCTTGAAGATTCCAGTTCCCTTTGGGAGCAGTTGGAAAGTCATTGGGAAAATCCATCTTCCTCTCAGCAGGTCGTTTTCTAAGGATGCCTGGTTTTTAACTTCACTTTTTGCATTTTCTGTTCTACTTTGCTTTTTATTTTTAAAAGTTGACTAGCTGGTTGAATGCTGATTTATTTCAACCCCCTGCTGGACTCTAGCTGTTCTTTTTTTTTCACTTTCCCCCCTTGATTTATGTTATTGTTTTGAATAACTTTAGTTTTCCCTGTAAGGAAACATGGCATGTTTTTGGATGGTAAAGTGCTTTCATTTGATTTACATTAATATTGGACTCTCACCACAGGGTTTTTGCATTTTTTGAATTTGCAAAATATTTGGAGTTCATTTCTTTTTAATTTTTCTTTTAATCTTAGATTGAAATATCCAGAAAATATCTTTCCTGTTTCTTTATGCTTCAGTGTTCTTTGTTGCCTGATTAAGTTACACAGCGCAACAATGTATCAGATTACAGACAAGCAAGGGTGGCTGAAACCTGAGAAAAGACCTTTTCGGAACATGCAACCTGTAGTTGAAAGTTTTTTTAAAAAAAAGTTTGATGAGATGATAATGGCTGTGGAAAATATTCAGAGGCATGTAGCTTTGGATAAGTTAGACTTACAAAAGGAATTTGATTTGAAAGCTGCAGACCAAAGAGGTATGGACTGTACAGATGTAGAACCATCTGAGCTGATTGCGTACCCCTCTGTGAAGTTGAAGCCTGTATTCGTTTATAATACCAGAAGCCTGACTGAATGGAGAAGTGACAAATTGGTTTTTCCTAGGAGGACTGAGGGAGATTGGGGAATGGATTTATTACACTTAACTGGAAACCACTTCTATCTGAACTTTGTTGGGAAGACAGACCAAGAACTGCGGTCTTGCTTTCTGATTAAAAAACATTTTGAGTTCATCACGAAGCTCAAAAACACGTTTTAAAACTTTTCCTCTCGACAACCATCTCACTTCAGTATGAAATAGCAGAGCATTGTTCGGCGCATCCAACTCGTTGCACAGTTGTGAAAACAGTCCACTGTTTAAACTGCTTGCCTTTACAAAATTGACAGAACTTATGACGCTTTTCATTACTTCTTGTAACTCTTGTGGCAGCGTCTTTGCTGCTAATATTTGCCGATGAATCATACAGTGAGTTCCGATGATTTTTGGTGACTCATTCAGTACCAAACGTTGAAATCCAGATCGACATCCTAGCATAGCTGGAGCACCATCTGTGCAAACACCACAAACCTTTTCCCAAGAGATTTTATGCTCTTTCAGAAATGAACCAACTGTGGATGGCTGCAAGCTCCGGAGTTAAGGAGGAAGTAAGACTAAAGGAGGAAGCAGAGGACTACTGTTTTCAGCTAAAGACTTTTCTTCTCGGCCGGAGCCAGGAGCTTGGAGGCGAGGCGGAAAGCGCCCCCCCCCGCAGCCTCGGAGCCAGCTCGCCCACTAGAGACTCAACATCTAACACAGCTCTAACACAGCAGGAGATACGCAACGCTTCGCCTGCCCGGCAAAGGCTTCCAAGGGAGAGGGGAAAGAGGACAACAATGTCGCCGTGTCGGAGGAGCCTCAGCAGTTGCTGCCTTTGCCCTGCTGGTTGCCTTGGCCCGGCCGGACTAGAGACGCCTGTCAGAAGCCCCTAGTTATTGTGGCTAATGGGAGGAAGCCCCAGTTATCGTGGCTAATGGGAGGAATCACCGGCATTATTGAACGCGAAGGCCGGCAAGGTAGTCTTCGAGAGCGGTGGGAAGTCGGTGGCCTCGGTTATGGGGAAGAAGAGCCCTCCGGGCCTGCTCCGTCGGCTGGGCGCCTCCTGTTAAACCGTAAGACCCCGCGGGTGAGACCTTTCCGTCGCTGCCGCCATTATGTCGGCGGGCTTCTCCTTCAGAGCCAGCACGTTGACTTCTGTTACGGCAGCTGTTGTGGGCACCGGTGGGGGAGGCGGCGGCGGAGGTTTTTCTTTTGGAGGGACCCTGAACTTATTTGAAGGCCTTACCTTTGGGATGTTGGGTTCCACAGCTACTGTCATTACAACTACTCCTTCTGTGGGTTTTGGTTCTGGACTTTTTAGCTCAAAACCTACCACAGGTCTTACCTTAGGAGGGACTAATACAGGAACAGTTATAATTATTGCGGCAGGATTAACATCAGGCAAGCCTGTTTCTACTACTACTATTCCCACCACGGGCCTTAGTTTGGGTTTTAGTAAACCTGCTGGATTAGCCACCTCATTTGCTTCAGCTTTTACTCCAGCTTTTATTCATACTTCTTCTGGACTTCAATTATCTTCTGCCCTTACTTCTGCTCCAGCAGCTGGTCTTCTGGTTTTATATTAAATTTGGGAGGCACCACGGCTCCAACTATAACTGTATCCACAGGACTTTCTCTGAGGGGAGCCCTGTCTGGTTTAGGAGGAACACTGTTCCCAAATGCAAGCACAATTACAACAGGGCTTTTAATTTTTATCTGTTTAAATTTTAATTAACTCAATGTTTTTTAATACTGTTTTAATTTTAATCTTTTCTTGATGCTATGGATGATGTGGGGGGGATTGATTGTGGAGTGAATCGGGTTGAATGGATGGGTGGTTGTGTGGATTGGATGGATTGTGGACCTATGATAAATGGATGGGCCGACCTGTCTGCATTTGCGGAAACTAGAGAAGTGGAGGAGCCTTGCTCTGAGGGATCAGAGGGCCAGTCTATACCGGTCTTATGGGGAAGAGGCAGATACGACGGGGGGCCTGGGGTAGGCCGCTCTCGGGGAACAAGGCCTCGCTGCCTGAAAGCGATCTCTTGTTCCGGCCCCTTGAACCTCTCCCACGGTACTGGTAATGAGCGAAATCCGGACCCTGGACTCAGGCTGCTGCTGCTCAATGCCAGGTCGGTGGTAAATAAAGCTCTCCTCATCCGGGACTTAATTCTGGAGGAGGAGGCCGACCTGGCATGTGTGACTGAGACCTGGCTGACCCCAGAGGGTGGAGTTCCTCTCTCTGAGATGTGCCCAGCTGGGTTTCAGGTATGGCATCAGCCGCGACCCCAGGGAAGGGGGGGAGGAGTGGTGATTATAGCTAAGGAGACACTCGGGCTGCGCAGACTCGCTGCTACTGAGATATCAGGTTGTGAGTCCCTCCTTATGAGGCTGGACCTAGGTGTACAGGTGGGTCTGTTGCTTACGTACCTGCCTCCCAGCTGCGTTTCTACAGCCCTGCCCACGCTACTCGAGGAGGTAGCCGGGTTGGCGGTTGAGTTCCCCAGACTTATTGTCTTGGGGGACTTCAACGTGCCGTCACTCGGTGAGTCCTCTGGGTTGGCGCGGGAGTTCATGGCCTCCATGGCAACCATGGACCTGACACAAGTAATCGAGGGCCCAACCCATGAGGGGGGACACACACCTGACCTGGTTTTTCTCTCGGAACAGTTGAGGTATGATCTGAAACTAAGGGGCTTAGAAGTGTTGCCCATGTCATGGACAGATCATTTTCTGCTGTGGCTTGAGTTTACGACACCAATCCTCTCTCGCAGGGAGCCGGAACCGATTAAATGGTTCAGCCCCAGACGCCTGATGGACCCTATCGGCTTTCAAAGGGCGCTTGGGGAATTGCCGGATTCGCTCGTACACAGTTCGGCGGAGTCCCTAGTGACGGCCTGGAATACGGCCACTACGGGGGCTCTAGACCGGATTGCGCCATTGCGACCTCTCTGTGGTAGCAGACCCAGGAGATCTCCTTGGTTTACCAAGGAACTCAGGGGGATGAAGCGCCAGAAGAGACGTTTAGAGAAGCAATGGAGGGAAAGTAGATCCGAATCTGATTGAACCAAATTGAGAGCTTATATTAAGACCTATTTGGAAGCGATCACTACGGCAAGATCTCAGTATCTTTCCGCATTGATTGTGTCTGCGGAATCTCATCCGGCTGCCCTGTTTAGGGTGACTCGCTCTCTCCTTGATACGGGGAGGAGGGAGGAACCTTTGCAGGGCAATGCCGAAGAATTTAACATCTTTTTCGCAGACAAGGTCGCTCAGATCCGGGCTGACTTGGACTCCAATTGGAATGCAGTGTCGGCTGACAATGAGTCAGTCGAGATGACAGAGGCCCGTCTTAGTCCTGTTGAATGGGAGGAGTTTGACCTGGTAACTCCTGATGATATGGACAAGGCCATTGGAGCTGTGAGTTCGGCCACCTTTTTACTGGACCCGTGCCCCTCCTGGCTGGTTTCGGCTAGCAGGGAGGTGACACGGAGCTGGGTCCAGGCTGTTGCTAACGCTTCATTGAGGGAGGGGTCCTTTCCGGCTCCCTTAAAGGAGGGACTTGTGCGCCCCCTCCTCAAGAAGTCTTCCCTGGACCCGGCAGTTTTAAATAATTATCGTCCAGTCTCCAACCTTCCCTTTTTAGGGAAGGTTGTTGAGAAGGTGGTGGCACTCCAACTCCAACGGTCCTTGAATGAAACTGATTATCTGGGCCCTCAGCAGTCTGGGTTCAGGTCCGGTTACAGCACGGAAACTGCTTTGGTCGCGCTGACCGATGATCTCTGGCGGGCCCGGGAGAGAGGCTACTCCACTATCCTGGTGCTTCTTGACCTCTCAGCGGCATTCGATACCATCGACCATGGTATCCTTCTGCGCCGGTTGGAGGGGCTTGGAGTGCGGGCCACCGTTTTACGGTGGTTCACCTCCTACCTCTCTGGCCAGTCGCAGTTGGTGTTTGCAGGAGGTCAGAGATCCGCTCCGAGGTCTCTTCCGTGTGGTCCCTCAGGGGTCTGTTCTCTCACCTCTGCTTTTTAACATCTACATGAAGCCGTTGGGTGAGATCATCCGTCGACACGGGGTGAGTTATCATCAATATGCTGATGATACTCAGCTCTGTATCTCTACCCCGCACCATTACAGCGAAGCAGTGGAAGTGATGAACCGGTGCCTGGAGGCTGTTGAGGTCTGGATGGGTGCCAACAGGCTCAGACTCAATCCCGACAAGACGGAGTGGCTATGGGTTCTGCCTCCCAAGGACAATTCCAACTGTCCGTCCATTACCCTGGGGGGAGAAGTTTTGTCCCCCTCAGAGAGGGTTCGCAACTTGGGTGTCTTCCTCGATCCACAGCTAAGTCTAGAACATCATTTGTCGGCTGTGGCGAGGGGGGCATTCGCCCAGGTTCGCCTGGTGCGCCAGTTGCGGCCCTATTTGGACCGGGAGTCACTCCTCATAGTCACCCATGCCCTTGTCACCTCGAGATTCGACTACTGTAATGCTCTCTACATGGGACAACCTTTGAAGAATGTCCGGAGACTGGAAGTAGTCCAGAATGCAGCCGCGCGAGCCGTCTTGGGTCTCCCAAGACATGCTCATATCACTCCAGCTCTCCGTGAGCTGCACTGGCTACCAATCGGTCTCTGAACACAATTCAAAGGGTTGGTTATGACCTATAAAGCCCTTTATGGCAATGGACCAGGATACTTGTGGGACCGTCTTCTGCCTCATGAATCCCAGCGACCGGTTAGGGCACATAGGGTTGGCCTCCTACGGGTCCCGTCTGTTAGGCAATGTCATCTGGCGGGGCCCAGGGCTAGGGCCTTCTCCGTTGCTGCCCCAGCCCTCTGGAACCAGCTTCCCTCAGAGGTTCGTACTGCTTCCTCCCTCCTAGCTTTCCGGAAATTGTTAAAGACGCACTTATGCCGACAGGCTTGGGGCGTATGAGCTGTGCTCTGCCCCTGGGCCTAGGAATGTCCCTCCATCAGCGAATGTGAGTTGACTGTGCTTGTATGTTGTATGAATGTGATTAATTTTATTGTTATAATTTTATTGCATTGTTTGTAAGCCGCCCTGGGTCCTAGAAGGGCAGCATATAAGTTCGAGTAATAAATAAATAAATAAATAAATACATCACGTGCAGTAGTTGTCGTTTCAAGAGGTTTGCAAAAAAGAAAGTCATCCTTAAAGTCGCCATCATTAATATACCTCACGTAAACCAGTAACTGTGAACAGTTTGCAACGTCTGTAGATTCATCAAGCTGGATACTAAATATTGGAAGTGGAGGAGATTTAATTTCTTGGATTACCTGATCAAGAATATCAGCAGATATGTCATCTATTCTTCTGCGGACAGTGTTGTTAGATAAGGAAATTGCACTCAATTTCATAACAAATTCGTCTCTGATCATAACTCAAACAATGGTGTGAGGTTTCATAGCTCTGGCAATTCTGAGTGCCACCAAATATGAAGCTTCAACGGCTGCTACATTTTATTTGTGGTACTTGCTACCAGTGGCAAGTCTGGCTTTCTTGAGTCCATCAACTTTGCTTCTAAAATAGTTGGTATCCTTGCCAGCAAAGCTCAGATGCTTGCTATCAAAATGGCGTTTTAGTTTGTTCGGCTTCATAGATTCGGCTGATAGAACTTCACAACAAATAACACATTGCGGTTTCTCAATTCCTGCTGTAATTATTGAGGTAAAACCATACTGTAAAAAATCCTCACTATATTTTCTTTTCTTAACGTTCTTCTCTACATGATCCATTGTCATGGGATGGTTTGCTAATGAAAATAATATATAACAATAGCTTTAATAATACAAAAGATGATACATGGCATAGTTCAGTCAATACAGTTCATTAAAGTTTCCTATGGTTTACCATTCTCTTGTGTTGTTTTTTTTTACATACCTGTTACTATCACAAGGGGGCAGTATTCACATCAACCACAGCTGAATATAAAAAGACCGATCAGCATCCAGATTAAGTTCCCATGGTACATATATATATATATTTTGCAGTAGTTGATGATTTTACAGTACATGATTTTACATTTACCCAGTAATTATAATTCATGAAGTGTTATTTTACCTCCAATACTGCTGCTTTCAACACAGTAGCTGCTTTTAACAGAGTAGCTGCTTTCAACACAGCAAATGCTTTCTACACAGTAGCTGCTCTCTACACATGTGACTGGTCCGCATAAGTACATTATGGTGCCAACCCTGTCACATACACCTGTATTTGTACGGGGTGTATGTGATGGGGTTGGCGCTATGATGTCATCACGCCGGGTACTCGTATGTGGGAGTATCTGCATGTGGGCGGACCCACCTGGAGACGGATAGAGGAGCAGTGTCTCGGTTCCTAAGACCATCGGAAATATGTGTTTTCCGATGGTCTTAGGCGACCCCTGTGAAGGGGCGTTGTCTTACCTGAGCGCCGTTTCTCAGCACGGAGATGGATAATCCACTAATGGGTTAACTTAATCCTCCTGCCCAATCAGATCAAGTCAGCCAAACTTGCCATGCCTGTCCTGGGCCTGATTGCCCCAGTTTTCGATGAGGATGCAGCTACTGACTGACAGCATGACGTGTTGGCTCACAGAACAGACCCTAGGCCTAAGGACCTAATTGGGTGGGTGTGGATTATCCATCTCCGTGCTGAGAAACGGCGTTCAGGTAAGACAACGCCCCTTCTCCAGCACTGGAGATGGATAATCCACTAATGGGACATACCAAAGCCCACCGTCCTTACGGGAGGGAAGTGGGAAAGTTTGAAGCCATTTCGCGGGCCACCACTTGTTGGAGGACCCTCCTGCCAAAGGATGCCTCAGCGGAAGCGTACCTGTCCAGTTTGTAGTGCCGTATGAACGGTGATGGGGAAGACCATGTGGCTGCCTTACATACTTCCTCTATGGAAGCCTGCGTGGCCCAGGCCGCCGAGGTGGCCGCACTGCGTGTAGAGTGGGCCATGACACAGGGTGGAATCGGCAAGGAATTGGACTGGTACGCCCCCGCAATGCAAACTCTTATCCAAGGACCGATCGTGGAGGCCGAGACCTTCCGACCCCTGGAGGAAGGTGAGGAGACAAAAAGAGCCTCGCAGCTACGGAAGGGGGCCGTCCGTTTTATGTAGTAACAGAGAGCCTGTCGGACGTCCAGAGAATGCCATCACCGTTCCAGCTCATGGGACGGATTGGGAAAGAAATCCGGAAGGACGATGTCCTGGGTCCTATGAAAAAGAGAATTCACCTTGGGAACGAAGGTGGGGTCTAAGCGCAGATCCTCCCTGACCAAGAGGGCCGCCATCTCAGAGATGCACCGGGCCGAAGTAATGGTCACCAAGAAGGTGACCTTGAGGGATAAGGACCTCATGTCGCATGAACTGAGGGGCTCAAAGGGAGCCTGAAGGACCTTAGGTAATTCCCACGTGGGATACCTGTGGACCACAGGTGGCTTGGTATTTGTAGCTCCCTTGAGGAAGGAACAGATCAAGGGGTGTTGCCCCAGAGAATTAACATTGTCGCAAGAGAACAAGGTAGAGAGGGCCGCCACCTGCCTGCCCAAGGTATTAGGAGCCAATCCCTTATTCAGGCCCTCCAGCAAATAGTCTAGAATGTTTGGGACGGTCAACCTCGCTAAAGGTAGTTGACGAGTGGAACACCACCGGCAAAAGTTCTGCCATGTGGCCTCATAGATGTGGTTTGTCGCCGGTCTACGGGATGCCTGAATTATATCAATGACCTCTGGCAAACAGGACTCCTGGATCAGGAGCCTGCGTTCAAGTGCCAAACGGCTAACTGGAGCCATTGAGGGTCCAGGTGAGTCAGGTCCCCTTGGATCAGTGATACCCTGTCTGGAGGGATTTTCCAAGGACGCGATTGGGAAAGACCGACGAGGTCAGTGAACCAAGGTCTCCGCGGCCAGTAAGGGGCTACCAGGAGGACCTCTGCCCTCTCCTGTAGGAGCTTGCGGATGACCGCTGGGAGGAGGGGAAGAGGGGGAAAGGCATAGAGTAAGCCGTCTGGCCATGAGGTCTGGAGGGCATCTACTCCCTCTGCCCCCTGAACTGGGAATCGCGAAAGGAACCACAGGAGCTGCACGTTTGCCCTGGAGGCAAACAGGTCTATGATGGGGAGACCGAATCTGTGATTTCCCTGAATAGCCTCGGGTGCAGACGCCATTCTGAGTGGTCCACGGTTGACCTGCTCAGGAAGTCTGCCCTCTTGTTTGCCTCCCCCGAGATGTGGTCCATCCTGAGCGAGGCGAGGTTGGTCTCTGCCCAGGAGCCCAGCTGCTAGGCCTTGGCCAGGAGCACCCGGGACCGGGTGCCCCCCTGCCTGTTCACATGGGCCTTTGCCGCCACGTTGTCCGTAAGGACTAGTACATGCTGTTTGGCTATATTGTGGCGAAAGTGGCGGAGGGCAAGGTGTATGGCCCTGAGTTCCAGCCAGTTGATGCTGTGTCTCAGGTCCGCCCAGGACCACCTCCCTTGGACCCACTGAGACTGATAGTGTGCTCCCCAGCTGAACAGACTGGCGTCCGTCGTGACCGTGAGCCATCTGGGCTCCTTGAAAAGAGACCCTCTGGTCATGGCTGGAGAGAGCCACCATCTGAGGGAGCATAAGACATGTGGTGGAATCCTTACCTCTCGGGTGGAAGTGCTTGTTCCCTGCTTCTGATAGGGGAGCAGACACCACTGGATGGGCCGCGAGTGTAGCCTGGCCCAGGGGACGATCGAGATGCACGATATCATCTTCCCCAGGAGCTTGGAGAGCCCGGCAGGGGACAGAGTCTTCTCTCTGCAGACCTTGAGAACTAGGTCCCGTATACTGGCCCTGCGTTCCTGAGACAGATAAACCCGACACTTGTCAAGAAAGTGTGTTCGTGGAGTCCCGGCAACCATGATTAATGACAGAGACCTTGCTTGTCTCTCTGGGATGGAAGCCTCGGCCGAAGCCAGGCACCTCCTTTTATTCCACATCAAAGGTTCCTTTCCACAAATTGTCACCTTACTGATTTACAGCCAATTACATTACACAGATAGTTAAAACATACACTTTGAAAGCATGACGTATTTTTCAAGAAACGAAACTTTCCCTGCTTTCTCCTCCACCCCCCTAGTACAGCTATCAGCTGACAGCCTGTAAGGGAGGGAGAGAGAAGCCCATCCAGGCAGAGAAGGATTTCTTAAAGGGGAAATGGACATTTATCACAACATCTCATCCGTTTTTGTTTTTGTTTAGAAGCAAAGGCTTTCAGTCCATGTATTTGATTTCATCCAACTGAGGTGGCTGTTTATCCATTGGCATCCGCTCAAATCCTTGTTGACTAATGTTCACTTGTTGAGACAATTTTTTCTTTGGTATAAAAGATTTCATCATAGTAAAAATATCAGGCAAACATTGTATATAAAAGCATCCACAATGGAATAATATAACAATACAAAATAATACTTATCAAATTTCTTAACCATTGAAAATTTGGTAACCAAAACCAGAATGCATTCCAAATATCCCCAATGCTTATGATCTCCGGATATTGGTGGAGGGATTTGTCCTTGTTCTTCATTAAACATTTCAACGGCCATCACTGTCATTGGCTGCAGTCCAATTCCGTGCGCCATTCAAATAGCTACAAACCCAATACACTTGCATTGTACTCTCCATCCTCACATTTTGCATACACTTTGTTATTACTTTGATCACAATGATCAGGCATATTAAAGGTGATATTACAAGAGAGATATATACTTAAAAGAATAATTCCCTTAGAAAAATTAAAACACACTAATGCAAAATCTACATAATAAAATCTAAGTGGCAGTGTATAATGTCCTGCCTCATTAATATGTACAAAACTTTCGCTGGCTCCAGTGTTGTTCAAAGGAAGTCCAACTAAAGAAAAGTCCTTGACTGGCATCCGATGGTGACATCATACACATCCAGCAGTCAGTATGGTTTGTTAAGGCACTAACTTTTTATTGTCCTTCCAAAATTATTGTCCATCCACTTTGGGCTCACCAGAGTCTTTGCAATCTTTTGGCTGTACACTGTAAGGGCGAATATTGCGGCCAGGAACCCATATCGTATTGCCTTCATGTTGCACCGCAGCATATACACGACCCCAGGTAATACGTTCAGCTGGTCCTTTCCATTGGGGGTCTGGTAGTTTACGATACCAAACTAGCGGTCGAACCGTGGTTGCTGTGTCTGGAAGGGGAGAAAAATGCCTGCTCGCAGCTGTATTAGGTGTTGTGCCAGGTGGTTTAGAAAATTGAGAGTATATAAAGCCAAATTAAGATGATTTTGCACTCCAGGTAGTCCGGGGGTATTTTTCCCCATTTTTCATTTTTAATTTGTCAAGCATGTGCTTAAGAGTGGAGTTGGCCCGTTCCACTACTGTTTGCCCCTGTGAATTGTAAGGAATGCCAAATTTATGAATAATGTCCCACCGATTGCAGAACTGAGCAAAGCCATGACTACAATATGCGGATCCATTATCAGTTTTTAATTCTTTAGGAGTACCCAGAGTGCTAAAAGTTCGAATACAATGATTGATGACATGTTTAGTTGCCTCTCCACGCTGTGGAATAGCAAGGATGAACCCAGAATATGTATCAATAGTCACATGTATATATTTCCACGGACTAAAAGATGCATATTGGGCAACATCCATTTGCCAAATTTGACATGCCTCAAGTCCACGGGGATTCACACCCATTGGAATAGACAGTCCTTGTTGTGAGCAACTGGGGCACTGTTGAATGATAGCTGTTGCCTCCCTGGGGATTATGCCAAATTGTTTAGCCAAAGCCTTGTCGTTTTGATGAAAAGAGCTATGACTATCCCAGGGAGTAAGTTGTTGCATAGTCATAACTTGCGTGTTGCCATATCCGTCTGGGAATTCCCTTCACTGAGAATTCCTGGAAAATTTTGATGACTTCGGATATGTGCAATAAAATAAGGACAATATCTTGTCTCAATAGATTTTTGCAATGTCAAAAATAGTGTCAACAAAGTCTCATCCAAACTAGGAGAGATATAAGCAAAATGTAAATTTTTTATGGCCAAAAATCATGGATCTGCTGAAAAATGACAAAAACAAAACAAAACAAAACAAAACTGACCAGGCCAATCACCAATCAATAATTGCAAAACCAAATTATTTTGAATCAAAGTTTCCCACAATTTTAAGGAAAATAGGATAAAAATAATTGCAAATTCAATTCCAAAAATCTGGCGCCATCGTGTGGCCACGATGTGTAATTTCAGCCAAAGTCATAGCTGGAGTGAAAACAATTTCTTGAAGGCATATTAGATTGAGTAATTGCCACTGTGGGTGGTCGATCAAAAATCCCATTCAAATGCACAGGGTGATTGTCAACACACCGATCAGTCCACTGGGTGTTGAGGGCTTCTTGGACTTTCTCAACGACCAATAGCTGGTCGGAGGTCAATGTCACAACGTCTGTGGGATTTTTGAGGCCTTTTAATGCCATGAATAAGGGAGAAAGGGTTGAGGTAGAAAGACTTATATATGGCCTTAAGCAATTAATATTTCCTAAATATTGTTGTAGTTGAACCAATGTAGGTGCAAGTGTCTTTTGACCAGTGCCAATTAAGGGTTGCAGAACTCTTTTGCAGTCTGCATTAGCATTCTCAACAGCCAATTTCATCAAAATCTCTTTTGTAGCTAATTCATTAGCAATTTCTTTATCAATACTATCTTTTAGTCTATTTATAAATTCATCATAGGGCTCAGTAGTTCCCTGTTTAATTTGAGTAAAACTTTTGCCAAATGTTCCACTTTCATCTACTACCTTTAAAGCAGCAAAAACAGCCTGTAAAATTACACCATGTATAGCTGCATCTGGAATAGCATCTCGCTGTTGTTTAACAGCAGTGAACTGTCCAGAGCCATAAATTTGGTCTGGCACTAATTGAGCAGTGCCTCTCTGAATAGCTTGAATATGATACTGGGAGTGCCAAACTGCATACTGCGCAGGTGTTAAAATCATTTGCATTAATGCCTTCCAATCTGCTGGAATCATTTTGTGAGCAAATCCATTATCAATTTCTGCATCCATGCCCACAGTTACAGGGTATAAACTTGTCATTTCCTCAACATTCAATTCACCTACTTCATAAGCATTCTGTAAAGTCTCCTGAATAAGATTACTTGTTTTGGTCAGAGCTGGAGGATCACACAACTCAACATTGATAGGGAAAACCTTGCTGTGATTTTTAATTGTTACTGGAGTTTCACTGGCAGGGGGAAGAAGTTGAATTTCATTATAATTCAATGGATTCAGTAATATTTTTAGTAGGAGCTGCTCCTGTGTCTCCAAAGCTTTTAACACTACTCTGCAAGATGTTAAAATAGAAACAGGGACCCTAGAATTTGCCTGCAAAACCTCCCCCACTTTTTTCCAGGTTTCAACTTTAAGGCAGCCTGATTCAGGATAGAAAGGAATGTGTTTCCAAATAAATTCAAGGAGAGATCTTAAATCTCCTTCTGTCAGCTTCTGAGCTGTAAAATGAACATAATTCTTCCTGGTTATCTCTGTGAGCTTAGCCAAACGTGTTTCTTGCACTTTTGAGAGATCCCCACCCATACTTACGAGGGATCAGTCCTCGTCCAGCGATGAACTGATGAAGCGCGCTTGGCCACGTCCGGGCGGTAAGTATGAGGGTCCAGGGACGTATAACCTCTCAGGGTTATCACGTCGAGGGTCACCACTTGTCAAGAAAGTGTGTTCGTGGAGTCCCGGCAACCATGATTAATGACAGAGACCTTGCTTGTCTCTCTGGGATGGAAGCCTCGGCCGAAGCCAGGCACCTCCTTTTATTCCACATCAAAGGTTCCTTCCCACAAATTGTCACCTTACTGATTTACAGCCAATTACATTACACAGATAGTTAAAACATACACTTTGAAAGCATGACGTATTTTTCAAGAAACGAAACTTTCCCTGCTTTCTCCTCCACCCCCCTAGTACAGCTATCAGCTGACAGCCTGTAAGGGGGGGGTCGTCCAGGTAGCATTGCACCCGAACCGGCATCAATCTCAGGTGTGCTGCAAGAACCGCCAGGACCTTGGAAAAAACCCTTGGAGCCGACGACAGGCCGAATGGCAGTGCCCTGTACTGGTAATGGTGTCCCATGTAGCTGAACCTGAGAAACCGTCGATGGCCGGGGGTGATGGGAATGTGGAGGTATGCCTCTGTGAGGTCCACTGACGTGAGAAAGTCCCCCTTTCGGATGCTGCCTAGGATGGACTGAAGTGCCTACATTTTGAACCTTCGGCATGCCAAATAAAGGTTCAGGCGTTTTAGGTCCAAGATTGCCCTCCATGCTCCCGAGGTCTTGAGGACTATGAAGAGGATGGAGTAGAATCCGCGCCCCCGTTGGGCCGCAGGTACCGGTTCTATGGCTCTGATGTCTAGTAAGTGACGAATGGCCTCCTGCATGAGACCTCTCCTTGGGGGCTTCTTTGATTGGGGGCAAGCAATGAACCTTTTTGGTGGACTGGATATGAATTCCAGAGACAGGCCGTGGCAAATGGTGTCCAGGACCCAAGTGTCTGTGGTGGTGGCCTCCCACTGAGTGACGAAGAGGGAGAGTCTTCCCCCTATGGGAGGCTCCACTGGGGGGTCACTTCTTACGGAAGGGGCGACCCCCGCCTCGAAAGGGCCGTTTGGACTGGAATTGCTGCTTGGGCCTTGTGGCTGGTCTGTCAGCTGGACGTTCCTGTCTGGGTGTGAAGGGCCGAGAAGGTTGCATGACTGTTGTGGTAGTGGCAGCCCAAAAGGTCTGTCTACGATTGTAGGGGTAGGACGCCTATCGGATCGTTTTGTGATATGGGCCAAGATCTTCTTTTTATCCTTGTTCTCTGACAGGTATGGGGCTAAGGCATCCCCAAACAATTTACCACCCTGATATGGAGCTGCTGCCAGACGCCACTTGGATTTGGCGTCTGCCTGCCAGTGTCTTAGCCATAGCATGCTGCGGGCTGCCACATTGGATGCCAAGGACCTGGAAGAAAATCGAGCGGCGTGCAAGGTCGCATCGGAAGCATATTTCATCGCGGCCACTAGCTTGCTCAGGTCCTGATGTGTGCAGACATCATCCACAGGGATCCTGGCCTGCAGTTGACGCAGCTGGATGAGGGCGGACCTGGTGAAGAAGGAAGATGAGGTTGACGCCCTGATGGACCACGCCGCTGCCTGGTGTGACCTCCTAAAGGTCATTTCCACTCTGTGTTCCTCAGATTTTAGGGCCTCTGCCATATCCCCCAAAATAGCCAAGGGGGAGAACAGGTGAGCCAGGGGCTCATCCACCGTGGGTACATTCAGCGCCTCATCTAACTCTGAGGCCACACTAAACAACTTCCTATCATTACCACCTGGAACGGGGAAGGTACCCGGGGAAGCCCATTGTTTCTTAACTACGTTGAGGAACAAGGCTGGACATGGAACATGATGTTGGGTAACCACCGGCTTGATGAAGACGGGGTCCGCCTCAGGATCTGTTGTGGGAGCTGCTGGGGCGGGCCGGCTGGGCCCCCCGTGAGGCACCGAGCTAACCTTGCGAAGCAGAGGAAGAAAGAGAGATGGATTAAATAGCCCTCTGAATGGGGGCGGATCCGGAACCGGTTCCTCCTCCTCTGACCATGAAGCGTCGAGCGCCTGGTCCTGCTCCGCGGTCACTGAGACCCCGCTTACAGAAGAATGGGAGGGAGAAGGAGGGTCCCTAGAGCTGTGATGTACCGGACGCAAGAGAGGAACGGAAAGCAAGGATTCCGCTCTGGGCATCGATGGAGCCCTGACCGTAAGGGCCCGCTCCACTGCCCAAGCTACCAAGGCCTGGATCCTATCGTCCAGGGATGAAAGGGTGAGTTCCTCCCCTCTAAGCCCCACGGCCATGGGTGTAAAGGTGGCCTCCGGGGTCTGCGGGGCCCGTGGGGTATGGGGGGACCTGAAGGCCCGCACCTCAGGTACCTCTTCAGTCTGGTCATAAGAAGGGGCAGGTTCCGCCGGAGCCCAGACCTCCTGAGGATAATCAGCAAGACCTAAAGGCAGATCAAAAAAGGTGGACTCTGTCTCAGCAGTCTCAGCCCTGGCCTGTTTTTGAGCTTTTTCAAACTCTTTTTCCAATGCCTGGTGTCTCCTGCTGGCCTGTCTTTCAGCCAATTTGGAGGTTTTCCCCCCAGAAGCAGCCTTGGGCCTGACCTTGGCTGCGATCCCACCAGCGGCCTCTTGGGAAGGAGATCTGTGCCTTTTCCGGACTTAGGAGGAAGGAGAGGTGGCCCTGGACTGGGAAGCCGTGTTATCCTCCATGCTGGTATGAATCTTCAGGTGCGCGAGAAGGTGCACCTGGGAAAGGGATCAATTGGCTGATAAAGTTGTAGGGCAAAGGCTGGAATTAGGTTGCCCTACCACCACCTCTGGTCACTGAACCAGTGGTATCCAAAAAGCCCCGGTTCTACTTGCAGTCGCTTTTGCTTCCACCTGAAGTGGGCTGCGGCCTGCTAGTGAGGCTTGCTATATTGCCAGGCCAGCAAAATAAAAGGTGGCAACAGCACAGTGTCAGAAGCTAGGACTACTGTAGTGGTTAGCAAGCCCAAGGTGACCAGGGTTTGAGACACCAGGAAGCCCAATAGAGACTCTTGGGCCTAAGCCAAGGAAAAAGGATAAATTCCAATTACCACAAGGGGAATTTCCAAGGATGACCTGATAAAATTCCCCCCCAGGTAACCTTGGCTGTTAAAATGAGGGAAAGGCCCTTGTCAACGGAGGCCTCAGTGAGGCCTTGTTCGGTCTTGGGATAGGCTGAAGCCTCCAAGATGGCAGCTGCAGGCTGCAGGGCCCCTGTCCAGATCTAGGCCTTCGCTGAGTAAAAGCACCCAAAGGCTGAGAGGAAAGCCTTTATTGCATTTAAAAACAGGAGAGATAGGTGGAAAAGTCCTTTTTCCACCCCCCCACCTTCCCTTGCAGTCAGCAAGGCTTTGGGAGGCCACGCGGTCGCCATTTTGGCGACTCAGCCGATCACCCCCTCTGGCTCCGAGGTGTGCAGAACTCACCCGGCCTGATGGACCCTTCCCGGGTGGGAACGGAGCTGAAGAAGGTCCTTTTCAGCTGATCGTCGGTGTTCCGACGAGCCCGCAGCCACCGGAACGGCTGGGAGATGCCGCGAGGCCGTCCGAGGCCCCTGCAGCCTCCACACACAAAACCGGCTCTTTAAGGCTGTCGGAGCTGCAGCTGCAAGCTCCGACGCCAGAAGAGAGTTGGGTCCTCGCCGCCACATCCGAAAAGCGCAGCCAGTAAATCTGAGGTCCCTATGACCTCCGCAAGCCAGGCCGGGCTCTTTAAGGTTGTCGGGCCTGCAGCCGCAAGCCCCGACGCCAGGAGAGTTGGAGGGGGGTGGAGAGGAAGGAGAAAGAAACGGAAAGCCTCCCTTTCCTAAGTGAGGGGGGAGGAGGGATTTAGAGGCCAAATGGAGTCCTCCGTTTGGAAAGCTGAGTCCCAGAGGGAATCAGTAAAATTTAATTGGTCCTCTAGAGGAACGTTGGTCCCAACGCTGCTCAGAGGACTCAGAAGGAAGGAAAGTTCTTAATCTAATAATGAAATGGATAATCCACTAATGGGTATCTACCTGTCTGTGAGCCAAACCTGCACGTCTGTCTGGGCCAGATCAAGTCGAAAACTGGGGCAATCAGGCCCAGGACAGGCATGGCAAGTTTGGCTGACTTGATCTGATTGGGCAGGAGGATTAAGTTAACCCATTAGTGGATTATCCATCTCCAGTGCTGGAGAAAGGGTCGTTCTACCCCCAAAGGGGTCATGACCCACAGGTTGAGAACTGCTGCTCTACCACCTTCTCAACAACCTTCCCCCAAAAGGAAAGATTGGAGACTCTTCAGTAGTTGTCAAAAATTGTTTAATTCAAGGATGGCCTCTTGAGGAGGGGGTACCAGCACTACCTCTTTCAAGGCTGGAAGTGTCACCCCCTCCCTCAAGAGAGACTGACACCACAGCATAGACCTAACCATGCGTCACCTCCTTGGCTACTTTTAAGATTCTAAGAGGCCCAGATCTAGTTAACAGGTGGTTGAGCTGACAGCACAGAGAACCCTGTCCATTCCTAGCAATGGTCAGATTACTTTTTTGATGGATGACAGGAAAAGCATAGAATTTCAAAATTGAATCTAGTCTGTCAAATGAGACAATGTATGACAAAAGTATTAATATTTGTTTCATTTTATTATAAAAAATTATTTCAATTTTGTTTAAACACACAAGCAGAAATTTTCTTTTAATACCCCTAGTTAACACTGTTAAAAATGAACCAAAGCAAAACAATTTTAAAAACAAAAAATTATTAACAACCACAAATTTGGTACTTATAAATTTTTCTTTTATATAAGACAACTGATTTTACATATTTAAAATGGTATAAAAAGGATACATTTGCAGACAAACACATTTGAAAAGGTGGAAAAACAAGGGGAAGGGAATTATACAGTTTTTAGAATGACCATAAACTTGGTTAAAGATAATGTTTTCTTAAAAAAAATCAGTTTAATTTGCATTGCCTTTTTCCATTAACACACTTTTCAAATGTGGAACTCCCTACAGGTTGGGAAACTATTTTTTTCCAACCCATTCCCAGCTAACATCCACTGCAAACTCTTTCTAAAAATCCTACCTACTTCCATACACCTATTAATCTTTTTATGATGCACATGTTATAACTGACTCTAAGTCTTTCTGAAAGAGTCAACATTGTGTTCATTGAGGGGAGGGAAGAGACAATATGCAATTTTATTCAGAACACAAATAGAATTATTTCTGATAAGTCTTATTTTTGGCCAAGCAGAAACAATGTCTTCTGAAAATGGAATCTAGATTCAAGAACTCATCTTGTGACTCATTTCCAATTACTTTAGAAAAAGCAAGATCAAGTTCTAAAATCAACATTGCCTTCAAGAAGTTTCTACCAAAAGTCTGCTTCTTTGAAACATCCACCCTTGCAGGGGACAAAAAACAACCACTTATGGATGCATGCTGGCATGCTAAAAACAAAAAGATCCAAATACAGTCTTATTTAAAGCAAAATTAGGCAAACATTTTGCATGACTTCAATAGACAGACAGGCAGAAGACAGGTTCTGTTGTCATTTTAATTTCACGTCATAGAATATAACTTTCAATAATGCTCATACTAAGTGTGCTACCTTTGGTGGGAAAATAGTATTTTAAATTCCCAGGGAAAATTACTCAGAAGTGGGACTGCAACCGTCCTGAAACATATGGAAATTAAAATGGAAAAATGCGACCTTTTTTTAGTGTCCTGTGTAAGTGATGCAGGAAAATAACCCAAATTAGGGTGGTTTTTTTTTTTTACAATCCAGGAAACTGAAAATTTTTCTCAATTTATCTAGAAATTTTAGTGATTGCAAAAAAATAAATAAATCAGTATTCTAAACAGGCAATACACAAACAAAGGCAGCTTCCAAAAATTATGTACCTCAGGCAGAAGGACATGCAGGTTTACAAAGGAATTCCTTATTCTCAAGGAAGGATGGAAGTTTTGATTTCCACATACTGTAAAAGTTACATGATTATGATTGGCTTTAAAAAGTGTCAAACTTCAAAACAATCACAAATTAAAGTTTCAGCTACTACTCAGTATTTCTATTGGGAAACCCAAACAGTTCAAATAAAAAACAACCCAATAACAATTGTTTCAGTTTTGACAGGATATCTGGCAAAACAAAACAGGAAAACATCTAGAGACAAACTAGCAATATATGGTTAATTCTGGATTTTGCCAAATTATCAGAACTGTGACAAAGTTGTGAAGGCATGTAGCCCTTCATTACCAGAACTACCTGCATTCAGTATTACAAATTCAAGACCTGATTAGTAATTGTATTTTGATCAGAAGGCATGAAAGGAACCCATAAAAAGGCCTTGAAAAACCAATGGAGAAGGGGAAAATACATGAATCAATATGTAGATGCTTCATAGAACAGCAATTAGAAGCAATAGGTCAAATGAAATGTCTGTGTTGCTCAATGATGGACAACCCCCTCACCCAAATTTTCAAGGCCCTTAATTAGCAAGCTAATTATTCCTAGGAAATATATACACACACACATACAGTATATATGTGTGTGTATATATATGTGTGTGTGTGTGTGTGTGTGTGTGTGTGTGTGTGTGTGTGTGTGTATAAAAATCAGGTAGATTTCGTGTTTGTGAGGAACTCACAAATGGGAAATGTTTCATTATATGCTTGTCCATCTTTCATAGCTTCTCAGTGGATTGTGTTGGTTTCAGCTACCCAATACAGTGCAACAGAGGCATACCATAAATTGCTAACCTTATTCTCTCAACACAAGCCTCCAATACTTTCTACCAAGCAAAAGAAAAAAAATGAAAAACAAGTGAAAAAAATTCCAGGGGAAAAAGAAAAAAAAGGATAAGCATAAAAATATTTATAGTTGACAACAATGTACATCATGGAGGATGGCAGAAAAAAGTAACATAACAAAACATACAGTTCTCTGCCATTTGTAGCAAATAACACAGGCCAACCATCAAGACAGATTTCTCCTAGTTTGACATGCTTATTTCCTGAACGTTCGATGAGGTGTCTGTTTCTTCTGCATCTCTAGCCGGCAACGACTTCGTTCATCCAGCCATGGCAGTTCAAAGTTCCTGCCAGACAGAAAGTGGTCCACAGAAAATTGTTAGTGATGGTGAAGAGAAGAATGGGGTTAGCAGTTATGTCTACATTTGTGTAACTCAGCTGCAAGCCGACATGCCTGGCGGCAAAGATCATACTAGAAATCAAACACAAACTAAAAAAAAAACACTAGAACATTTGCATAACATTTGAATATAGATGATATTGAACTTTAGCTACTGAAAAAGTGTTTCACCTTAGCACTCTTCTGCAATATTGGGTGCTGTTAAATCATTTTTCCTGAATAAACCACAATTAGCTGAGTTCACATCATCTGCTATCCCTTAAGCAACAGATTACAAGCTGTAACAAATGCATCCACACAACACACAAAGATGAAACTTCAACAACCACATTATGGCTTAGTGTAAAGCACTAAGTTGAGAGGCTTTTGTTTCTCGGATGAGGCTTTTGTGTCTCCGCTGAGAGGCTTCTGTCTCTCGGAAGACTATGGGAAATGGCTTGGTCCCTTCCCCTCCCCTACCACCCCCCTCCCTACTACCTCCATATTAACGTGCGGCTTTGGTGGGCAGCTGAGAAGCGTAGGTGGCCGCTGTAAAAAAGGGAAGAGTTCGGCGGCCTCCCCTCCCTCATTTTGCTGGCCGGCGGTTCTGGGAAGACAGTTGGAGGTTGTGGGTGATGGAGAGGGGCAGCATGGAGCTTGGACTTGTGGATTTATGGTGAGGGAAACAGCGTTGTCATGCTTCCCCTTCCCCGATGAAGAGTGATCAACAATGAGGCCAAATGGAAGAATTGTAGTGGCCTCCCCCATCCTGTTAGTTTGTATACGGAATAGGAAAGTGGAATCACCATCAGGTGGGCAGTAAATAGCCCTGATGAAATATAATCCCGGACTCTGACTTTGGTGCTGCCTTTATGGACCCCCGTTTAGAGATTTGGTCCTTGCCCTTGGCAGCACATATTTTGAACTTGTAGACTATGGATTAACGGAGCAGGATGGAAAATAGGGGTTTTTTCCTGCCCGGATCATTTAATTCCATCATCATCCTCGTTATTACTGTCACCCTCATGGAATTCTGGAATTTTTATTCAGATCGAACTGCCTGGTTTCTCGCTGGACCCCATCGATGTATTTTATCTGACTGGCTCCCTACTTGAGATCGACTCTTCTTGCATTGCGAGATTTCCCCCTCTCGCAATCATGGCCCTCTGCTTTATCAAGGGCCCATCTGGAGGATGGACTTTGGAGTCCTGAGAGATGGCATGCGTCAAATAAGGGGCTTTGGGGTTTTTAAAATCGTTTTTTAATGAAAGTTTTAAGGGAGGGTAGAGGTGGGGAAGGGGTGTTTAGGGTGGGGGAAGGAATTGTTGGAAGGGAGCTAGAAGACAGGCCAGGCAACGGAAGGGGACGTAATCCTGTGGGTTCGGATGGGGAGCTGATTAAGGGTGATTTAGTTCCAATTAGTACCGTAAGCGGGAGGGGCAGATATGGCAGGAGCAGGGGGCCGTATTATAATAGGGGAGCGCGTACCCACTGTTTACGAGTGGTCATGCGCTCCGACCCCCAAGGCTCTACCTGTTCTCGGGCTTATTCAGAACCACAGGGCCCTGGCTGTAGGCTGATGTTGTGCAATGCCAGGTCTGTGGTAAATAAGGCCCCCCTCATTCAAGATTTAATTTCAGAGGGGGGAGCAGACCTGGCAGGTATAACGGAGACCTGGTTGGGACCAGAGGGCGGTGTCCCTCTGGTGGAAATGTGCCCACCGGGTTTCCTTGCTTTCCATCGGCCGAGAGCTCAGGGCAGGGGTGGGGGAGTGGTGGTCGTGATTAGGGAAGATTACAGGCCGAGGGAGGTCACTGTTCCTCAGACGGCAGGCTGTGAATCCCTCCTGGTGAAGTGGAACCTTGGGGGTCCGAGGGCGGTGTTGATTATGTACCTGGCTCCCTGCCACGTGTCAACCTCCCTGCTCGAGCTCCTGGACATTATCGCCGCAGTGGCGGTTGAGGTTCCCAGGCTAATAGTCATGGGTGACTTCAACCTGCCATCTGTGGTTGGGATGTCCGGGGAAGCTCGAGAGTTCATGGCTTCCATGGCAGCCATGGACCTGACCCAGGTAATTCAAGGCCCCCCCCCACACAGGGGGGAACACGCTTGACCTGGTTTTTGTCTCTGGACAGTGGCTGAGTGGTCAGAATATAGGGGATATAGTTATTGAGCCCCTGCTATGGTCTGACCTCTCTCTCCTTTGCTTGGACTTTCTGACTGCTGCACCCCACCGCAGGGAGGCGGAACCAGTGAGATGGTACTGCCCCAGGCGGCTGATGGAGCCTGAGTGGTTCCAGGCACAGCTTGGGCCAATTCCTGAGGTTCGGATACACGACTCGGTCGAAGAGTTGACGGCAGCCTGGGATAGGGCTGCGGCCGGTGCTCTAGATCGGGTCGTGCCTTTGCGGCCTCTGATTCGACGTACGTCTCGATCGGCCCCTTGGTATAATGAGGGGCTGAGAGAGATGAAACTCCGGAAAAGACGCCTAGAGAGCAGTTGGAAATCGAGCCTTGCCGAATCTGACCGAACACTGGTAAGAGACCATATTAGGTCCTACCTAGCGGCGATAAAAGCAGAGAAGTGTTCTTACCTCACTGCTCTTATCGCGTCATCAGATAACTGCCCAGCCTCCTTGTTTAGGGTGACCCGCTCCCTCCTTCATCAGGAGGTGAGAGGAGACCCCTTAGAGGGTAGAGCTGAGGATTTCGGAAAATATCTGCATGATAAAATTGCTCAGATACGGGAAGGCTTTGATTCCAACTGGGTATGTCCGGTGGGAGAGATGGAGTCCGGTCTTGAGACTGTTATCTGGGCTGAGTTTGACCCCGTGACTTCCGAGGACGTGGACAGGTTGCTCGGGGGATTTAGGGCGACCACTTGTTCATTGGACCCGTGCCCCTCCTGGCTGGTGTTGGCATCCCGGGAGGTGGTACGAGGCTGGTTCCAGGCAATTATTAATGCTTCTTTAAGTGAGGGTGTCTTCCCTGCGACCTTGAAAGAGGCAGTAGTGAGGCCCCTCCTTAAGAAGCCTACCCTGGATCCAGCTGTTTTATCAAATTATCGTCCTGTCTCCAACCTTCGCTTTCTTGCGAAGGTTGTCGAGAGCGTGGTTGCCCGACAGTTCCCGCGACACCTGGAGGAATCGTTATACCTGGATCCACACCAGTCGGGCTTCAGGCCTGGCTACAGCACGGAAACAGCATTGGTCGCGTTGGTGGATGACCTCTGGCGGGCCCGGGACAGAGGTTGTTCCTCTGCTCTGGTGCTATTGGACCTCTCGGCAGCTTTTGATACCATCGATCATGGTATCATGCTGCAACGGTTGGAGGGGTTAGGTATAGGGGGTACTGTTTTGCGGTGGTTATCCTCCTTCCTCTCCGTCCGGATGCAGTCTGTGTTGACAGGGGATCAGAGGTCGACCCCGAGACCCCTCGTATGTGGGGTACCTCAGGGGTCGGTCCTCTCGCCCCTACTGTTCAACATTTATGTAAAACCGCTGGGTGAAATCATCCGTGGTTTTGGTGTGGAGTACCATCTGTACGCTGATGATACTCAGTTGTACATTTCCACGCCGAACCACCCCAACGATGCTCTTGCCGTGCTGACCCAGTGCCTGGAGGCCGTGCGGGTCTGGATGGGGAAGAACGGACTCAAGCTCAACCCTTCCAAGACCGAGTGGCTGTGGCTACTGTCGTCCCGGTTTAGTCAATTGATTCCTTCGTTGTCTGTTGGGGGCGAAACAGTGGCCCCCGCGGAAAGGGTTCGCAATTTGGGAGTCCTCCTGGACTCACGGCTGTCTTTAGAGGACCATCTGATGGCCGTGGCCGGGAGGATGTTCTATCAGGTTCGCCTGGTGCGCCAGTTACGTCCCTTCCTAGACCGGGACTCGCTATGCAGAGTTACTCATGCCTTCGTCACTTCCAGGCTGGACTACTGTAATGCTCTCTACATGGGGCTCCCCTTGAGGTGCACCCGGAGGCTTCAGCTGGCCCAGAATGCGGCCGCGCGGGTAGTGACTGGAGCGTCATGGCGCTCCCATGTAACATCGCTCCTGCGCGAACTGTACTGGTTTCCGGTGGCCTTCCGGGTGCGTTTCAAGGTGTTAGTGACCATCTTTAAAACGCTCCATGGTATCAGACCCGGATATTTACAGGACTGCCTTCTGCCAGCAAATACCTCCCGCCGTCCGGTACGCTCCCACAGAGTGGGTCTCCTCAGGGTGCCGTCGGCTAGACAATGTCGGCTGGCGACCCCCAGGGGGAGGGCCTTCTCTGTGGGAGCTCCAACGCTTTGGAACGAGCTTCCCCCCCGAACTCCGTACGATGACGGAATTGCGGTATAAAAATCGTAAAAATAAATAAATAAATAAAGCCAGCCACTATTAATTGTTGAAAAAAAACAGGAAAAAAATGAAAATGTGAATTTTAATTCATGGGAGCTAAAAGTAAAACCAAATTTCAAAGTATTTTATCAATACATTTTCACCTCCTTACCTTTGCAATATGAAAGGAATTAAACCACAACTTCAAGAATGCAAGTAATAAGGACTTCCGGTGGCACCGTTTGGCGTCGCTACAGCCTCCTTTGGAGGCTCCGTTTCCCGGGAACTGTCAAGCTGCAAAACAGCGATCATCAGCTGTTTTTTGAGGTGGAAAAACCCCCCTTCGGGAGAAGAAGATGTGAAGAGCATCGGGCGTGGGTTGAGCTCCTCTTAAAACCTGCTGAAAAGACTTCAGGGGGGAAAGAGTGAGAGCCCCCCAAGGGCTCGAAGACGCTCCAGCCCGGGAGCCTAAAGTTTATAATTCCACAAATTTTAACTAAAATCTTGGATTTGAAAGGTTAAATTAAAAAATAATAATAAAATCTTGCAATATATTTGTAAGAAAATTCTTCACTAAGAAGCAGTTTTTTTTGAGAGTTTTCACAAAAACAGACTGATCATAGAATGGCTGCCAGACAAATTAAAACAACATCTGCGAAAGTTGCAGTATCTTCACCAGCTCAGCCTTCTAAATCTCAAACATGTAGTTTTGCTGCTCCCCCGGCATCTTTAACCTCTACACAGCCTCAAGCCCCTTCGCCTATTCAAGCCCCTTCCGAAATGTTGACTATGAAAGATTTACAGGCTGCATTATTAACACTGACTGATAATATAGAGAGAAGTATGGAAAAAATATGGAGAGGAATTTCGAGAAATTTGGGGAGGAATTAGAGAAAAGGATTGCATCTCATGCTGAGGAACAAATCAAAGGAGTAACTGGGGAATTGGGGAAAATTAAAGATATAATTGAGACTCATAATATAGTGATAAGAGAAGATATTGTGGAAGCTTTTAGGGGGTCTGGGGCTATACTTTGAGAGTGGAAGAGAAAGTGGAAGAGGCGGAGCAACAATTTGAGAAAAAGATGGAAGAAATTAAAAATGCTGTGGAAGATCAAGCTATTATGGCACAATACAATCAGATGATGTGGGCTGTTAGAATAAGAGGGTTGAAAGAAGCAAATCAGAACCAGGAGTATTTGAGAAGGATTTTTGGAGAAGCTTTTGCAGAATTTATAAACGAGGGGGCACAAGCTGTGTCTTGGCAGATAGATAGGATTTATCGAGTCAATTCATGGATTGCAAGACAAAGAAACTTACCTAGAGACATTCTGATTTATTTTGTTACAAGGAGATTTAGAAATCATGTGCTTACAATATCGTATAATAAGAAATTAATTGTGGCAGGTCAAGAGGTTGTGATAATGAAGGAGATTCCTCCGAAGATGTTAAGAGCAAGAAAAGATTATGCATTTTTGGTGGATGAACTTAAAAACCGTGGTTTACAATATATATCATTACTTTACCAGGGTGAAAGATATCGCTTGAATTCTATTTCGAAAGCAAAAGATTTTTTTATGAATGTGATGAAGGCTGGTAAACCCCCATCTCCAACACCAAAAAGTACAGAACCACTTAAGGAAGTAAATAAAGAGCAAAAAGAACAACTACAACCTGAAGACTTACAACCTCATGGAGCAATAGGATCTGATAAACGAGTCTTACTGGATTTGCCTGAGCGGAGCCTTGATATATTTCAGCCCTTGGAAGTAGAGATGCCCAGAGATCAAAGGCAAACTCGGGCAACCACCAAACGTAAGGAACAAAAAATAAAGGAACAACAAGACCTGACCACAATTCATGAAGCTATATCTATAAGTGTGGAAGCCATGGGAGCTCGACCAAAGAAGAAAAATAATGAAAATTTTGAATTGGTCTTGCAAAGGCTTTCTGGAATTGGTCATGTCAAATAAATTTTTGACATGGAATGTCAATGGTTTAAATTCTCCACAGAAGAGAAAGAAGATATTTCATTATTTGAACCAATGTAAAAATGATGTAACTTGCTTGCAAGAAACACATATTAGAACTATTGATCAGAAATATTTGATAAATAATAAATTAGGTACACACTATGTTTCAGCGGCTCCTGAGAAGAAGAATGGAATTGTTATTTATGTTAAAAATCATATAAGAACCAAATTAATAGAATCAGACACACAAGGTAGATACTTAGCAATTGAAATGTTAAAAGAAGGTAAAACAATACTTTTGATGGGAATATACACACCAAACCAACAACAAGAAAAATTTTACAAGTTAATATATAAAAAGTTAATACAATTTGATTATAGGTCTTGCATAATAATGGGAGATTGGAATGGTGTGATAGATATTAATTTAGATAAAAAGAAGATATCACCAATTCCTCAAACACGCGCTAAGTTGCCTAAATGTTTTTTTGATATAAAGGATGACTTTGACTTGATAGATATGGAGAGAAAGAAATGGCAAAGAGCAAGAATTTACTTTCTTTTCTGATAGGCATCAGTCATTCTCTAGAATTGATTTTATACTAACCTCAAGTGATTTTCTTTTTAGTTTAAAGAAGGTGAAGATTTTACCTAAAGCTTTAACAGATCATAATCCGGTTTGGATGGAATTAACGGAAGGAGAAAGATCTAAAAGATCTTGGAGATTAAATGAAAATTTGTTCAAATATGATATGTGAATGAATGTAAAAACTTAATGAAGAAATTCTTTAGGTTAAATATGCATAAGGGCACTACTATAGAAATGGTATGGGATGCAAGTAAAGCATATATGCGTGGGATTTTAATAGATTTGAATAAGAGGCATAGAGGTAAACAAGAGAAAAAACGGAAGTAGTTAGAAGAGGAAATAAGAAAGAAGGAACAGTTATTAATAAAGAGACCAGATGACAAAATTATTAAAGAAGGGATTAAGGTCCTACGGAAACAATTTGATTTGTTGATGGCAGACCAAGTTGCCAGGAATATACAATATGTAAAACATAATATGTTTTTTAATTCTAATAAGACTGGCAGATGGCTGGCCTACATATTAAGGAAAAAACAAAAATCTCGAATAATTGAAAAAATAGAGTATAAAGGGAAAGAGGTGTTTCAACAAGAAATTATTAAGAAAGCTTTTTTAGAATTTTATTCTAGGTTATATGCTGAGGAGAAGATACAAGAGAACGATATAGATATTTTTTTGCAAAATGAAAATGTATCAGCAATTAACAATGATCATAGAGAAAGATTAAACATATTGATTACCTCAGAAGAAATAATTTCTGTGATTAAACAATTGAAATTGGGGAAATCTCCTGGGACCGATGGGTTAACAGCAGTTTATTATAAGTACCTTCAAATGGAAATGGTGGAACCTCTTAGAGAGTTATTTGTTAATATACAAAAAGGGGGTCAAGTTCCACCCTCATGGAAAACAGCCTATGTTTCTTTAATTCCCAAAGAGGGACGAGACAATGTTCAACCAGAAAATTTTAGACCTATTTCATTGTTGAATACGGATTATAAGATTTTTGCAAAAGTGATGGCTAATAGATTAATGACAGTTTTACAACAAACAATTCATACTGATCAAACTGGTTTTTTACAAGGGAGGCAGATGAAAACTAATGTTAGACAACTTATTAATATAATAGAATATTTGGAGAAGAATACTCAGGTCCCCGCAGTTCTTATGTTTTTGGATGCGGAAAAAGCATTTAACAGATTGAATTGGTTGTTTTTGAAAAAACTGATTGTTAGGATGCAAATGGGGGACCAGTTTATTAATTCAATATTGGCGATTTATCAGAAACAAACAGCGCAGGTTATTGTGAACGGGGAGTTAACAGATTCATTTAATATAGAGAAAGGTACTAGACAGGGATGTCCTTTATCCCCTTTGTTATTTGTTTTAACTCTAGAGGTTTTATTGAATAGGATAAGAGGAGCAGAAGATTTAAAAGGTATAGAGATTAGACAACAAGACTATAGATTACGTGCCTTTGCAGATGATTTGGTTGTGACACTGACTCAACCAATACAGTCTGCCAAGAGATTGATGGAGGTAATTAAAATTTATGGTAAGGTATCTGGATTTAAATTAAATATAGCTAAAACAAAGATGTTAGTTAAAAATTTAAATATTAATTTAAAACAGGAATTGGAAAGAATAATGGCAAAATGGCAGATGGCTGTAAGAATTTGCAGTAGATTGAGCATGCGCAAGATGGACGCTTATGCCTGAGCGTCCGATGCTTGGGTCGAGATGAGGTTTGGGGAGCCCACCCAGGGGGTAGATTGCCATCAAACACCCCTGGGTGGTTACCAGAAAATGCTGCCGACCATCTGGCGGTGAAATGGGGCTTCAGGAGTCCGGACTGAGTTGGGGCGAGCAGAGGCGTTGGCAGCCACGCGCGGCGTCTTTGGAAACGCCAAGGCCTTGGAGGATTAAGTGATTTGGAGCCGGGAGCTGGCATAGCTGTAAAGATCTGGAGTAGCGGACCTGCGGTGGACTAAAGAACTCCCCAGGGGGAGAGCCAGCTGGCCTCCCCCCCTTTTGTTTTATGATAGCTGAGGAGCTTTCATTTGTTAATGATAGCTGAGGAGCCCCACAGGGAGAAAGCCGGCCTCTCCCCTCCCTCAATGACAGCTGATGATGCGGCAAGGTGTGGACATGATGGAGCCTCGCGGCTGGCCCCTTTCCTCCCCCTCTTGAGAGGAGGAGAGCTTGGAGTAGTGGAGCGATGGGGAGACGAGGGTGAGAGCCTCGTGGGGGAGAGCCGGCTGGCCCCCCCTTCCCTTCCCTCAATGACAGCTGAGGAGCCTTCCCCCGTGTTGCTCAATGACAATGTTGCTAGTTGTGAGGAATCCAGCAAGAACTATCATGTTCCCAGCCTGCCAGGCCAGCACAAGAGGCACCACACATGGAAATTGATATCAATATCCCAGGATTTTGAAAGATGAGGGGAGCCTCCTATGATGAGCTTCCTCCCCCCCCTCAATGACAGCTGAGGACATGGTGAGGTGAGGACATGCTGGTGTCTCGCGGCCCCATCCTACCCCAAGACCATATGGAATTTATGGACAAATCCTCATCTCTGTGTTTTTTACCCAAGCCATGATTATTGAATGCAGGATAAGGCGAGCCTTCTTGCACTGCGAGATGCCTCCCTCTCGCGGAAATGGCCTGTATGTCTTTCGAAGGCCTACCTTGATGACGGATTTTGGAATCCCGAGAGGTGGCATGCTCAAAAAAAGGGGTTATGGAGGTTTTTAAGTAGGGGTTTTAAATGTTTTTTAAGGGGTTCTGGGGTGGGGGGTGGGAAGATTAATGTTAGCAACGATGTAGGCCTGGGGGGAGGTCTACGGGATAGGGGAGGGTTAAGGGGTGGGAATAAGGAGGAAGAGAAACATGGGCCAGGCAACGGGTGGGACCAGAACCACGAGGGTGCGGATCAGGGAGGGGGCAGAGGTGATTCAGTTCCCATCGGTTTTGTAAGTGGGAGGGGCAGATATGGCGGGAGTAGGGGGCCATATCAATTTACGGGAGCGCGCCCCCGCTATCTCCGAGCGGTGCCGCGCTCCGACCCCCATGGCTCTACTTGTGATCTGGGTTGTTTAGAGCCAAAGGGCCCGGGTTGTAGGCTGATGCTGTGCAACGTCAGGTCTGTGGTTAACAAGGCCCCCTTAATACAAGACTTAATTACGGAGGGGGCCGCAGACCTGGCGGGTATTACGGAGACCTGGTTGGGACCAGAGGTATCCCTCTGGTGGAAATGTACCCTCCGGGCTTCCTTGCATTTCACCAGCCAAGAACTCAGGGCAGGCGTGGGGGAGTGGCGGTTGTGATTAGGGAAGGTCTCAGGCCGAGGGAGGTCACTGTTCCTCAGACGGCAGGCTGTGAATCCCTCCTTGTGAGGTGGGACCTTGGGGGTCCGAGGGCTGTGTTGCTCACGTACCTGGCTCCCTACCACGTGTCAACCGCCCTGCCCGAGCTCTTGGGCGTCATCGCGGCGGTGGCGGTTGAGGTCCCCAGGCCGGTAGTCATGGGTGACTTCAATCTGCCATCTGCGGGCGAGGCGTCTGGGGAGGTTTGGGAGTTCATGGCTTCCATGACAGCCATGGACCTGACCCAGGTAATTCAAGGCCCCCCCACACAGGGGGAAACACGCTTGACCTGGTTTTTGTCTCTGGTCAGTGTCTAAGTGATCTGGATACGAGAAATATAGTTATTACACCTCTGTCATGGTCCGATCACTCTCTCCTATGCTTGGACTTTCAGACCGCTACACCCCGCCGCAGGGAGGTGGAACCAATTATTTGGTACCGCCCCAGGCGACTGATGGAACCCGAGAGGTTCCAGACGGAGCTTGGGCCAATACCGGAGGCTCTAACACACAACTCGGTCGGGGCGCTGGCGGCTGCCTGGGATAGGGCGGCTGCTGATGCCTTGGATAGGGTTGTGCCTTTGCGGCCTCTGAACCGGCATGGTTCTCGATCGGCTCCCTGGTTTAACGGGGAGCTGAGGGAGATGAAGCGCCGGAAAAGACGCCTAGAGAGCAGTTGGAGGGCGAGTCGCTCTGAGTCTGACCGAACACGAGTAAGAGACCATATTAGGACTTACCTAGTGGCAATAAGGGCAGAGAAGTGTTCTTACGTCACTGCCCTTATTGCATCATCAGATAACCGCCCAGCCTCCCTGTTCAGGGTGACTTGCTCCCTCCTTCATCGGGAGGTGAGGGGGGATCCCTTGGAGGGAAGAGCTGAGGATTTTGTGCAATATCTGCATGATAAAATCGCTCAGATTCGGGAAGGCTTTAACTTCGACGAAGGAGGTCCAGCGGGAATGGCTGAGGCCGGTCTTGAGACTGTTACCTGGGCTGAGTTTGATTCCGTGATACCTGATGACGTGGACAGGTTGCTGGGAGGTCTTAGAACAACCACATGTTTACTGGACCCGTGTCCCTCCTGGTTGGTACTGGCCTGCAGTGAGGTGACGCGAGGCTGGCTCCAGGCGATTATCAACGCTTCGCTGAGTGAGGGTGTCTTTCCCGCCGCCCTGAAAGAGGCGGTGGTGCGACCCCTCCTCAAGAGGCCCGCCCTAGACCCGGCTGTTTTATCTAACTATTGTCCTGTCTCCAACCTTCGCTTTGTTGCGAAGGCTGTTGAGAGTGTGGTTGCTCGACAGTTCCCTCAGCACCTGGAGGAATCGTCGTATCTGGACCCGCTCCAGTCGGGCTTCAGGCCGGGCTACAGCACGGAAACAGCTTTGGTCGCATTGGTGGATGATCTCTGGCGGGCCCGGGACAGGGGTTGCTCCTCTGTCCTGGTGCTATTGGACCTCTCAGCGGCTTTTGATACCATCGACCATGGTATCATGCTGCGCCGGTTGGAGGGGCTGGGCATAGGAGGCACCGTGCTTCGGTGGTTCTCCTCCTTCCTCTCTGGCCAGACACAGTTTGTGTTGACAGGGAGCCAGAGGTCGACCCCGAGGCCCCTTGATTGTGGGGTACCTCAGGGGTCGGTCCTCTCGCCCCTGTTGTTCAACATTTATGTGAAGCCGCTGGGTGAGATCATTCAAGGTTTTGGGGTGGAATTCCATCAGTACGCTGATGATACTCAGCTATACATTTCCACCCCGAACCACCCAAATGAAGCTCTTGACGTGCTGACCCAGTGCCTGGAGGCCGTGCGGATCTGGATGGGGAAGAACGGTCTCAAGCTCAACCCCTCCAAGACCGAGTGGCTGTGGTTACCATCGTCCTGGTATAACCAGCTGATTCCATCGCTGTCTATTGGGGGCGAGTCAGTGGCCCCCACGGGAAGGGCTCGCAACTTGGGAGTCCTCCTAGATTCACGGTTGTCCCTTGAGGACCATCTGACGGCCGTGGCCGGGAGGATGTTTTACCAGATTCGTCTGGTACGCCAATTGCGCCCCTTCCTAGATAGGGACGCGCTACGCACGGTCACCCATGCCTTCGTCACTTCCAGACTGGACTATTGTAATGCTCTCTACCTGGGGCTCCCCTTGAAGTGCACGCGGAGGCTTCAACTGGCGCAGAATGCGGCCGCGCGGGTGGTAGTGGGGGCACCCTGGCGGGTACGAATGGCCCCCATCCTGCGCGAGCTGCACTTGTTGCCGGTGGCTTTCCGGGTGCGCTTCAAGGTATTGGTTACCACATTTAAAGCGCTCCATGGCATAGGACCCAGTTATTTACAAGACCGCCTTCTGCCAGTAAATACCTCCCATCGACCAGTTCGCTCCCACATAGAGGGCCTCCTCAGGGTGCCATCGGCTAAGCAGTGTCGGCTGGTGGCACCCAGGGGGAGAGCCTTTTCTGTGGGGGCACCGACAATGTGGAACGAGCTCCCCCCAGAACTCCGGACGTGTCATGATCTTCGCACCTTCAGAAGAGAATTGAAGACTCATCTCTTCAATCAAGCCGGCCTGGCCTAGATCTCCTCGGGTTTTTAAAATTTTTAAACAAGGCTGTTCGGGTTTTAGAATTGGGTTTTTAACAGGTTTTAGTAACAGCCTTGTATTAATTTAATTTAATTTATTTTTAAATATTTATTGTTATTATATGTTTTTATTGGGTTGTAAACCGCCCCGAGTCCTACGGCAGAGGGGCGGTATAGAAATTTAATAAAACTAAACTAAACTAAACTATGTGAGATAGTTAAGAAAATTAAATACTTAGGAATTGATATTGAAGCCTCTAATGGAAAGTTATATAAAAACAATTATGAAGTTTTGTGGAGTAAGGTACAAATAGAATTGGAAAAATGGAAGAAGCTACAATTATCTTTGTTGGGAAAGATAGCTGCAGTTAAAATGAATGTATTACCCAAATTCTTATTTCTTTTTCAAATGATACCTATACTTAAAAAGGACGCGAATTTGGAGGAGTGGCAGAAGGGCATTAATAGATTTATTTGGAATGGGAAGAAACCGAGGGTTAAATTAAAAATAATCCAGGATACAAGGGAAAGAGGTGGTTTGAAAATGCCTAACTTGAAGTTATATTATGATGCAGCTGTTCTAGTAGCAATAAGTGATTGGGTTAATTTAACTAATGATAGAGTATTGAATATTGAAGGGTGTTATATCTGGCCTCTCTCAGCTCATTAAAAGCTACGTAAATATGTCTTTAAGAGATTTATTAAACACATTTCAAAAGGATTCATTTCAAAGCAAGCCGCTGACATTTTGCTGGCAGAAACATCCAAGACTCATTATGTACATTTAGATTACAACAAACTCCTTCCAAACTTTCCAATTACTCACTCTGTCTTTATCACATTGTCCAAGACCTCATTATCCTTCGGTAGGTTTTCAAAACATCAGACTTTCAAAGCACTGCAAAAGTTTCCAAACCTCTCCTTGATAAACGTTGCTCGTAACAAGGGCGTAGTCTCCTTCCCCCCTCTAATATAGTGTCCGATACGTCACTTCCCCCCATTACTTCCTTTTTCCAGTTAACTGACACCTTCGCCTATCAAACCTTCGGAACCTCGGATCAATCCATTTATCTTCTTGCTCTAAATCTGACTCATCATTTGGAGAGTCTGATTCAGAATGCATACAAAACTCCTCATTGTCTGACTCGGCTGCCGGGGGGGGGGGAAATACCCAGAGGGGCCTGCTTGTGTTTCCTCATCCTCTGATATGTCATCATCCAGTCGTGAGACACCCACAACAAAGGGTATGATTTATTATATGGTTGGCATGCATATTTAGTCTATGATAAAAAGGTGGACAGGAGTTTCAAAGAGCACCTACTGAGAAATGCTCTGTTGCGTGTCTGGAAAAAATACCAGTATAAATTAAATGATAAGATTCCTGTATGGACAGCTCCCAGACACGCAATAGAGAATATAAATAGAGAACAATTACATGATGTGGTGCTATATGAGAAACTCCTGTTTAAAGAAGGGAATGTCTTACAATTGAAGTCCCTGAACACGTTAAGGGAGGAAGGAATAATTTTTACTTGGTTTCAATATTTACAACTGCAGTCTAGATGGAAAAAAGATCAGAAGATAGGTTTATCTCAAATAGATGAAAATTTAATTAAACAAATTAGAGATCAAAGGTTAATGCATATTAAAAGATTGTATAATGTATTGATAGAAATTGATTCGGAAACTGAATTAGTTAAGGATTGTATGATAAAGTGGGCTCAAAATTTTGGACAACCAATAATGATGGAAACTTGGGAGAGAATTTGGGTGAAAAATGTAAAATTTACACAAGCGCAACATTTAAGAGAAAATTTTTATAAAATGTTTTACAGATGGCATTTGGATCTGAAAAAATTATCATGTATGTACCCTAATTTACAATCTAAATGTTGGAGATGTGATTGTATGGATGCTACTTATTTTCATGTATGGTGGACTTGTAAAAAAATGAAAGCTTTTTGGATAAAAATTTGGTGGATACTTCAAAATATTTTGAAAAAACCTATTGAATTTTCACCACAGTTGTTTTTATTAGGTATTATAAAAGATTGTACTACCATAGAGACGAACTTGATTTTGAATTTGATTACAGCAGCGAGACTGTTGGTGGGTCAATATTGGAAGAAGGCAGAATTACCATCTACTGCAGAATGGACTTTGAAAGTTATAAATTTGGCGGAAATGGCCAAAGTATCTGCATATTTGAAAGATCATTCAAATGAAAAATATATGTTGGAATGGAAAAAATGGATAGAGTATATTCAAGGGAAATATCAATCCAAGAAATTGTATTTAGCATATAGTTAAATTTTTATTAGGATTTATATAATAATTTTGTTTAATATAGTGGTTTTTTTCTTCTTCTTTTTTTAAACTACCCTGTTTTCACTCCGGGAAGGTGGGGGGGAGGGTTGGGGGGGGTGTTAGATGGTTTTGTACTCAATTGTAATACCTGTAATATATAATAATAAAAAATATTTACTGAGAAATTTGGAGAGGGGTGTCGCTCGGACACCACCTCTGCACTACATCTGAAGGGGGAAGAGTGTAAGAGGGGAGAAGGAAGTAGGAAGGTTGGAGGAGAAGAGGAAGTGGAGAGAGAGGGAAGGAGAGAGGTGGAGGAAGAGGGAAGTAGGAAGATAGGGAGGAAGAGAGAGGGTGGATGTGGTGGGGGGGGTGATTTCCGAGCGGCACCTATAGTCAAGTGTAGGTATTTGTTTTATTTCATTTAAAGTATTGTATATATGAATCTAAATGAATGTATGTTGATTTTTGTTTTGTGTGGCGGAGGGCAATAGAAAGATGAACAAGAATGTATTAAGTAGAGTTGTATATGTATGTTTTTATTCTGGAATTCTTTTTGTTTATCTAATTATTAAGCATTTATTGTTAAAATTATAAAATTAATAAAATATATATTAAAAAAAAGAATGCAAGTAATATGAAGGCCACAGAAATGTGATTTCTATGATACCATTACGATGGGAGAATCCATCAACAAAATTAGAAAGTGGAAGCATTTAAAAAAGGGAAAAATTCAAGGTTCCCCCTTGTAAAATGATAAACAGCATCTTTTCTAAACAATAGTATATTTCTCTGAGATAGGATTGATAGTGACAAGTATTTCTTTGCTTAATCTGTGAACAAGCAACTGCTGAAAGTCAGGAGTTACAAATGAGCTTCCCAACCTTTCCCATATTTCCTAAAAGTAACAATATTGGTTAAATCAGGGGTCTTCAAACTTGGCCCTTTTATGACTTGTGGAATTCTGGGAGTTGAAGTCCACAAGTCATAAAAAGGCCAAGTTTGAAGACCCTTGGGTTAAATGCTATTTAATAAAGTATTAAATTGGCATTCTCTCATCACAGTGAAACCCAAGGTTCATGTTGCGCACCATTGGAAAGAGTTCAATCCAAATTTATTAGAGCAATTCTCCAGATGTCGCATTGTGTCTCAAATGCACTTCTGCACCTGGAGACAGGATTGATAAAAGTTGAAGCAAGAATCTGTATAACTTCTTTGAACCTTTGGCTAAAGCTTAATTTCTTTCCGCAAGGCCTTGCTCCATTAATCCTCCAAGACAAATTCCCCTCTTCATGGATCAAGGCCGTTGAGTCCAGCCTTGCCAAACTAGGCTTTTCTCCAGCCTCAATACTCAAGTTAGACTACGACCAAGCAAAACAAACCTTGCGACAAAGGGTAGAGGACATTGAGAGGCAAGCGGACTTAGGGAAAGCTCCATTGTTTCTGGCTCCAGACTGTATTAGATATATTGTTACTCCTGCCAGTTATCTTAGCCAGCTGGAGATGGCAAATCACCGGAAAGCATTTTCGCTTGCACGGTGCCATGCACTTCCATTGGCTGTCCTGCATGGCAAGTATAAAAAGATACCATTGACTGAAAGACTCTGTTCCTGTGGCTCAGGAGAGGTGGAGACCGTTGGACACACACTCCTTCAATGCTCTTTTTATAGAGAAATTCGAAAAAAATATATCCTCCCAATAATTGATAGGTATCCTGGCCATTCTGACACTGCTCATCTCCAGTGGCTGCTTAAGGATGAACAGACTGTGATTACAGTGCTGGTGGCCAGATTTTGCGCAGCAGCACAAAGGATTTGTCAGAAACACGTAATTACTCCACCATAGCTACGAGGGCAATTTGGAAATAAACCTCCGTTTGGTTATCAATGACAGACACTCGCAGATACAGAACTTTTATTATACACATTAGAAGGGGCATTGTCTTACCTGAACGCCTTTTCTCAGTACGGAGATGGAGAATCCACCAATGGGTTTTCTCTGTCTGCCTGCTCTTGAGACCAAGTAGCCAAACTTGACACGCCCCCTCTTGCTAGGAGATCCAGTCTTAACAAGGGCGAAGTGGCTGAAGGTGGACGAGGTGTTGGCTCTCAAACCCTTAAATATGGCCTAACTGACCTAAAGGGTGGGTGTGGATTCTCCATCTCCGTACTGAGAAAAGGCATTCAGGTAAGACAACGCCCCTTCTCCAGTACAGGAGATGGAGAATCCACCAATGGGACATACCAAAGCCTCACTGTCCCAATGGGTGGGAAACAGATAAGGCCGGAATAGTGTCCCTGGAGACCACCTGCTGAAGGACCCTCCGACCAAAGGAGGCGTCCACTGAAGCAAAGCGGTCAATTCTGTAATGGCGAACAAATGGGGAGGGCGAGGACCATGTCGCAGCCCTGCAAATCTCCTTGATGGACGCCTGAGTGGCCCATGCCACAGAAGTCGCAGCACTGCGAGTGGAATGGGCAGTAAGGTGACATGGAGCCGGCAGGGAAGAGGATTGATATGCCTCCGCAATACAGGCTCTGATCCACCTGCCAATAGCACCAGCGGAAGCCCTCTGGCCCAGTGAAGCCGGGCGGAAGGAAACAAACAGCCTCAGACTTACGAAAAGGCTCCGTGCGCTTCATATAACGCCGCAGGGCCCTGCGGATGTCCAACATGTGCCACTGCCGCTCCAGGTCATGGGAAGGATTGGGACAAAAATTTGGTAAAATAACTTCCTGTGCTCTATGGAAGAGCGAGTTCACCTTGGGTACAAAGGTAGGATCCAGGCGAAGAACCACCCTATCGCTGTGGAAAATGCAAAGGTCATTTCTGACCGATAAGGTGGCTAGTTCAGAAATACGTCTGGCCGACGTAATGGCGATTAAAAACGCCAACTTAAGGGACAGATTCCGCAACGGAATAGTTGCTATGGGTTCAAAGGGTGGTTTAGTTAGAGCGCGAAGGACGTGTAGCAATTCCCACGAGGGGTACCTGTGTACTACGGGAGGCCTGGTGTTGCACGCACCTTTGATAAAGGTGCGAATCCTGGGATGGTGAGCTAAGGGAACTGAATCTGCACAAGTATTGTAGACAGGGCTGCTACCTGTCGGCGAATGGTCGCCGGGGCAAGGCCCTTGTCCAGGCCGTCCAAAAGGTAATCTACTATCTGAGGGATGGTCAATTTGGAAATATTCAAGTGTTTCCCACGACACCAATGGCAAAAATTCTTCCAAGTGGAATTATAAATACGATTGGTCGCTGGACGACGAGAGGCCTGAACCATGTCAATGGCTCAAGGAGAAAACAGTTCTTGAGTCATTATACTGCTCTCAAGTGCCAGACGATCAACTGTAACCATTGAGGGTCCGGGTGTTGGATGGTCCCTTGGTGTAATGACACGCGATGAGGAGGGATTCGCCAAGGGGGAGTCCGGGAAAGGTTCACCAGGTCGGCAAGCCATGGCCTCTGTGGCCAATAATGGGCCATGAGCATTACTTCCGCCTGCTCCTGGAGTAGCTTGCGGATGGTCGTCGGTATGAGTGGGAGGGGAGGGAAGGCGTAAAGGAGGCCTGGTGGCCACTGAGTCCGCAAGGTGTCCGTCCCCTCCGCCCCTGGGATGAAGTAACGGGAGTAGTACCTGGGAAGTTGGGCATTGGTTGATAACGCAAACAGGTCTAGTAGTGGATGGCCGAACTGTGGGAGATCTCGGAGAAGAGATCCGGGTGCAACCCCCACTCCGAGGGATCGACCGTGGAGTGACTCAAAAAGTCCGCTTGCTGGTTCATGACCCCCGAGATGTGTTTGGCCCTGATCGAGGCTAGGTTGGATTCCGCCCAGGAACCCAGGAGCCGTGCCTCGGCCATGAGGGCCCTGGATCTGGTGCTCCCCTGGCGATTGACGTGCGCCTTGGAGGCCACGTTGTCCATGAGGATCAGAACGTGGCGACCCCTGATCTGGTGTCTGAATTGGCGTAGAGCTAGATGAATGGCCCTGAGCTCCAGCCAACTGATATTGTGTCTCAGATCTGCGTGGGACCAACGGCCCTGAGCATACTGAGACTGCAGATGGGCTCCCCAGCCGAACAGACTCGCGTCTGTTGTGATCGTGATGCGATCCAGTTCCTTGAAGCGTGAGCCTTTGGTCACCACTTGTGAGAACCACCAGCGCAGTGCCCTGCGAATGTGGACCGGTACCCTGACCTGGCGGTTGGATGCGCTGGCATTCGCCCGCTGGTACGGAAGCAGAAACCATTGGATGTCCCGCAAGTGAAGTCTGGCCCAGGGAACAATGGCTATACAGGAGACCATCTTTCCCAACAATTAGGAGAGTAGGACCAATGGAACTGAATGTTTCCTGTGCACCTGACGGGCCAGGTCTCTGATGCTGGTTATTCGCTCCTGGGATAGATAAACCATGCAGTTTGTGGTGTCTATGACGGCACCCAGGTGCGGAAGCCTGGATGAGGGAACTGTCTGACTTTTCTGAAAATTTACCGAGAAGCCATGTTGTTGAAGGACCTGAATGGTGCTTTTTACATCCGCCTGAGGTGCCTGGAATGTGGATGCTTGAATCAGGATGTCATCCAGGTAACACTGGACGCGTATTGGTATTTTCCTCAACTGGGCGGCTAACACGGCCAGGACTTTTGTGAGCACCCTGGGTGCTGACGACAGGCCGAAAGGAAGGGCCTTGTACTGGAAATGCCTGCCCCTGTAGCAGAACCTTAGGAACCGTCGGTGCGCTGGATGAATGGGGATGTGGAGGTACGCTTCCGTGAGGTCTATTGACGCCAGGAAGTCTCCCTGTCTGATGCCCCCCAGAATGGACTGGAGAGAGTGCATCTTGAACTTTTTGTAAGTAATGTAATGGTTGAGATGTTTGAGGTCCAAGATCGCTCTCCACCCTCCTGAGGCTTTGGGGACCACAAAGAGGATGGAGTAGAACCCCCCGCCCTTGTGGCTTGACGGTACCGATTCTATGGCCTGAATTTCTAGAAGGTGTTGGATGGCCTCCTGCATGAGGCCCTGTTTGAGTGGGTCCCTGGAAATGGAACAAGCAATGAATCGGTCCGGGGGTGTGGCTAGAAACTCTAGGGAGAGACCGAACTGGATGGTTTGTAAAACCCAGCTGTCCGTGGAAGTGAGTTCCCACTGGTGGAAAAAGTGGGTTAGCCTTCCCCCGATTGGAAGACTTGTGCAGGAGTCACTTGGACTTCCTGTAGGGGCGTCCTGCCCCTCGAAATGGCCGCTTAGCCTGGCCCTGTTGTCTGGGTCAAAACCCGGGCCTGTCATAGGGACGGTCATACGGCCTCTCCTGTCTGGGAGTGTATGAGCGGGAGGGTTGAGTGACTGTTGTACCTGTTGCTGGCCGAAAGGACTGCCTGCGAAAGTATGGAGTGGGGCGCTTATCGGGCTTTTTGTTCAAGTGAGCCATGACCTTGCGCTTATCCTTATTTTCAACAAGGTACGGAGCCAGGGCCTCCCCGAATAGATTGTTGCCCAGATAAGGGGCAGTCGCTAGATGCCATTTGACCCTGGCATCAGCCTGCCAGTGTTTGCGCCACAGCATTTGCCTGGCGGCGATATTGGATGCTATGGACCTTGAGGCAAAATTGGCTAACTGAAGTGTGGCATCTGCCGCGTACTCTGTGGCCGCCACCATTTGACTTAGGTCCTGGTGGGTCCGAATGTCCTCAGCGGAGACTATAAAAGAGTAGTCCTAACAAAAAAGGACGCGCAAGTGGCCGTTTTAATTGCCAATGCTGCAGACTAATGGGTCCTCCGGAAGGTCTGCTCTCATTTTTTATCGTCCGCCTTTAGCGCCTCCGACAGGTCCCCAGCTACCGCAGTCTGAGAAACCAGAGGGGTCCAGGCCTCATCTACCTTGGGGACCTCCAATGCATCAGTGAGGTCTGTGGAGGTGCTAAAGAGCTTTTTATCGGTCCTGCTTATGGAAGGGAATGAGGAAGGGGAAGCCCATTCTTTCTTGATCCCTTTAAGGAAAATGGAGGGGCACGGGACATGGTGTTCTGTTGCCACTGTTTCAAAAAAGATAGGATTGGGGCTGGAATCCAATGTGGCCTGCGGTTGCGGGAACTGATCGGATCCAATATTGGCCGTTGATGTGGCCTTGCGCAACAGCGTGAGAAATAGGGCCGGGTTGAATAGGCCCCCCGAAGGAGAGGGTTCAGGAGGAAGTTCCTCCTCCTCTGATAAAATAAGTTCCGGCTGTTCCTCACCTTGAGGGGAAGAGTAACCGCTCATGGAGGAATGCGCTGGAGAAGTGGGCTCCTGAATCATGGGGGGCTCCGTAGGGGGACCATAAGATGGCATGACTGACGTAGAAGCCCCCTGATCTGGTGCTTGAAAGGAACGCTGCGCTAGCACTCGGTCCACGACCTTGGAAAGCAAGGCTTCAAGACAGCCGTCGGAGAAAATGTCCCCGATGTCCGGCCCCCTGAGTCCTGCAGTTGTGGGAGTAAATGTGGCCTCTGGGGCTGGAGCTGGAGCCATAGTGACGTGTTGAGCCAGTGCGGATGGAGAACCCAATGTGACCGGCGTCCCTGAGAGGGACCACACACCCTGAGCTGAAGTTGAGGGGCCTAAGGGAAGGTCAACTTCAGGGGCCGCCAATTGATCAGTATCCAATCTGGCCTGCCTCTGTGCCCTGGAGAACTCCTTCTCCAGGGCCTGGTGCCTACAGCTGGCTTGCTTTTCCCCCAGCTTGGAAGACTTTTTAAGTGTGCGCTTCGTCTTGGATTTGGACTTGCCTGCCGCCTCCTGTTCAGAGGATTTTTGGCAGTCGTAAGAGGATGGAGAGACAGTACTCGAGGTTTGAGGCAACGAGGAGCCCTCCATCCTGGTTGAGCAATCTCAGGCGAACTGAGATTAGAGCTCTGGCAGGCAAGTAGCTGGCGGGAGCGAGATTGGAACAAGCAACAAGACTGTTCCCCTGACCACCCGACCAGAAAAAAATTCTCTCTGGGTCTAGGTCACGGCAATTGAGTCAGATGCCGAAGGCACGTTTGGGGCCACTCTCTGGGCTCCGCCCGGAGGCCTTAGGTGGCCAGTCAGGGTGCACCAGTAAAAGAAAAAAGGAAAAAAACCCCGAAAGGGCTTAGAGGCCTGAATGGACAAAAAAGGTCCTGACAAAGGGAGGATCAAATCTCAATTGGCGGCTACTCAAATTGTATATGCAATAGTAGTGAGACACAGCCCCGATGTGACTTATGCTAGGCCAACTACTATAATTAGGTGTCCTTGGGACTAAAGAAATCTGCACGTGTTCAAAATGGCCTAGTAGGCCTGTGAGCCCCCCCCCCCACGTGGTGTTAGATTGGTGGCCAGCAGGTGGCTATCCAGTAATTTAGGCCCGTGAAGGTGGAATTTTGAAGCCTTAAGGGAGGCCGGTCTAATCGCCTATTGGGCAGGAGCTTAGGGAAACGCCGAAAATGAAGGCCGATTAAGCCTCCTTGTCCTTTTCGGCGTTCCAAAATGGCGGCCGCGACTCGTTCTTCGTTGAGAACGGTCTCCACGGCCTTGGCCGAGAGTCCTGGGGCTTGTGCAGGCAGCGGTGGCAGCGCTAAGCACTGCGCCAAAATTGGGCACCGAGGGACTGCCTCCAAACGGCAGGCAAAGCGAGGAGGAGAATCCGGCTTCGTTGCCTTTAGCGGCAACTCAAAATGGTGCCCGCGACAATTACTGGCTGCCTGGAATGCTCCCGACGGTCAGAGGTCAAATTGACTTGGGACCTGCCGCCTGGGAATAGTTCCAGGAAAGAACAATGGACGGGGGGGGGTTTGGAAAGGGTTTGGAAAAAGTTCCAAGCAGACCCTGCTTGGAAGCTTTTCCCCAGAGCCCTGGGGAAAAGAACGCAGGGAGGCTGTGAGACCTCCCCCCCTTCCACCCCCACACCCCAATCAATATTAAACTAACACTGATCCCAGTGTTTGTGGGGACAATTTGGTAAGGGAAATCCAATTGTTTTAGTAAAATATTAAGGAGAATTCACCAATGGTATTTTTTCTAACCTGCTATCTGCTGAGAGCCAAACCAGATACGTCTTCAAGAGCTGAGACCAAGTTAAGACTGGATCTCCTAGCAAGAGGGGGGCGTGTCAAGTTTGGCTACTTGGTCTCAAGAGCAGGCAGACAGAGAAAACCCATTGGTGGATTCTCCATCTCCTGTACTGGAGAAAACTACATTACATTACTTTTCAACATAATTGCCATTCAAATTGAGGCACTTGTCATAATGTCTTACAAGGTTTCAAATTCCTTAGTAGTAGTCGCTCAGCGCCAAATCTGGGCTATGGGGGGGTGATCAAAAACATCCCAACGGAACTGCTTCAAAAGTTCTTGGGTGCGTCTAGCGGTGTGCGGGCAAGCATTATCACGAACCAACACACCGGAAGTGATGCCATAGAAAATCCCGCCAAATGTGAAGATGCCAAAGGAGTACTGCTAGTAAAGTTCATGGACTGTGGTTCGACCATCAATTCAGAAGTCTACTGTGAAACGTTACGAAAACTCAGACAAGCCATCCATAACAAGCGTCGGGGTATGCTGACTTCCAGTGTGGTGTTGCTTCACGATAATGCTCGCCCACACACCTCTAGATGCACCCAAGAACTTTTGAAGCAGTTCCGTTGGGATGTTTTTGATCACACACACCCCTATAACCCAGATTTGGCGCTGAGTAACTACTATTAAGGAATTTCAAACTATGTAAGACATTATGACAAGTGCCTCACTTTGAATGGCAATTATGTCGAAAAGTAATGTAATGTTGTAGTTTTCTAATGTGTATAATAAACGTTGTGTATCTGTGAGTGGCTGTCATTGATAACCAAATGGAGGTTTATTTCCAAATTGCCCTCATATTTTACACAAGTAACTCAGGAAACCCTTTTGCATTACTATTCTTTTGCATATTTAATGACCATGGGCCTCACAGTTTAAGGATTAATATTATAGTATAGCTAGGTCATGCTGTGTTTTGCTCATGTGTAACTGACATATTGGATGCCAAATTGTGATTTTAATATAGATTTTATCTGTTATTTATTATTTTATTTTAGATTTTTTTTTACCGGATATTCCTTGTTCTGGTCTCTGGTCTTTGACTGTAATAAACTTACCTGACTTGACTTAATGCAGCTACTGTATATAGTACATTGGTATACTTACTGTGGGGTTAATTTTGGTAATGGTCGACCAAATGCTACAACAGGCAAATATGGGGTGATCAGCAAACTTTCAACTAGAAGAAACGGAAGAGAGAACAACATTATATATTTAGCAACAACGTTCATTCACATATTATACTTATTTGAAAATATATGTTTTTACAATAGAATCATCCCAGATTCTCTGTGCATAAGATATGAGAATTTTGATAACCACTTACCATCATCTGACTCTGGAAAAAATGAGGCAACTTCAGGCTCAGATTCCTGAATTCCTTTTTTTTTATACATTCTAAGTTGCAATCGTTGCAAGATTCTTTGTTCCCGGATACGCTGAATATCCCACCTGCAAGTGGAGGAATCAAAGGAACAACAACAGAAAAGCCTCAAAATTTCATTTGTGGGCAAATCGGAGTATTTTAGAACAAAAGTAACACATCCCTTTGTATTAAACATGTTTCTGAATTTCTATAGGTTCTCCCAAGTTCTTGTATTACAGCCAAATCATAAAATATGCTCTTGCTTAATCCTTTGCTAGATTAAATTGCTACTCATGCTTTCTTCAACTAAATAAGAACAAAGTCCCAATCCAAAGCCACTCAGCACACAGTATAAGGCAAATGCATACAGGTAGTCCTCAACTTACAACCAGTTGCTTAGCAACTGTTCATAGTTACAATAGACCACTCCAAAAGGTACTGGTGATCCAGTTTCAAAGTTATGGCCGCTGCAGTGCCCCCGCCATTTTTCATCCTTAAGACCAACCGCAGGAACACTAAAGCCCTTCCCACCTCCCCTACCCATCCCACAAGGTCCCACCAGGCCTTGGCCTGCTCCCAAGATGGTCGCTCAGCCAGGCAAGGGAGCCTAAATCCAGTCAGCAGAAGCAACTGGCACACAGAGGGTAGTTACAGCCTTAGGCTGAGGCCTACTTCCCATCCAGTCACCCAAGGGACTTACAGGACTCAGCCTGCTCCTTGCCCAGCCCCAGGGCCCAGCAGCAGCTCAACTTACCATTTTGTTTTTTGCACAGAAGCTCAGCCAATGTGGAGCTTCCTCAAAAACAAAGCTCCCTACAGTCTTGTGAGAAGTACTACTTGCTAGTAGAATAGCATGAGGTTGCCAGCCTCTGTAAGAAAGCTGAGCCTTGCATTGCATCAGCCATCCGTGTGCTGGTCGATTCTGCTGACCGTCTTTAGGCTCCCTTGCCTGGCTCAATAGCTATCTTGAGAGAAGGCATCGGGAGGCCCTCGGATGGCCAGTTGGGAAGTAGGCCTCTGCCTACAGGCTGTAACTGCCCTCCATGTGCCGGTTGCTTTTCCTGACCGGATTTAGGCTCCCTTGCCTGACTGGATTTAGGCTCCCTTGCCTGTCTTTGGAGTAGGACGAGGCCTGGGGAACTCTGGGGGACAGGGAGCAGAGCACAGGGTGCCTCAGAGGTGGGGGAGGCCTTGGGAGGCCCAGAGCAGGTGGGCCTGGTCCTGCACTAGGCCTCCAAGGACCTGCCCCACCCCGAGGCACCTTGTGTTCCACTTAACCCGCACATTTAACAATTGCATTGGGGAAAGCAGGGATGGGGAGGTCATTAAGTCAGGTGCTTCACTTAACGGCTGTTGTGACATGTGGCTGTAACGGGCAGGCTCCATTACGTTTGAAAGTTAAGAACTATCTGTAATGGCAAAAGATTTAAGACATACCAACTGCACAAAACCTTTCATATTATTACATACCCCACTGTTAACTGTTTGCAATCAGTACAACTTCTATGTACTGTTAATTGTTAAATGTTTAAATAAAAATGGCTGCTGAAGGTTCTGACATGTAAAACAGCTTTATTTCATCACTCACCTTTTCCTCCTTTTCTCATCCAACTCCAACTTTGCATGTCGTTTGCAGAAGATGTTGTCTTCTAAGTTCTGTGAAAAGTTTAATATATATATATATTAAGTATTATATTAAGTATTAATTAAGTATTAATTAATTATAATTAATATAATTAAGTATTATATTAATATATATATATATATATATATATATATATATATATATATATATATATATATATATATATATATATATATATATATATATATATATATATATATATATATATATATATTAAATGATATATATATATATCATTCCCAGAGAGAAATCATCCAGATGCCCTAAGCTCTATGGTCTCCCCAAGATACACAAAGAAGGAACCCCACTTAGACCCATAGTCAGCTCCATAGGCTCACCTCTACAAAACCTAGCCAAATTTCTCGCCAAACAACTACAGCCCTATGCAGAATCCATCACCTCACACGTAAAAAACTCATTCCAGTTCATAGAGATCATAAAGAAACAAAACTTACAGCCCAGCGACCTACTCGTTAGCTTCGATGTCATATCCCTCTTTACACAAGTGCCAATTAAAGTAGCCTTAACAGCTATCCAAAACAAATATAACCCCCCCAAACACATCCTAGATCTGACCAACCACTGTCTATCCAACACATACTTCATCTATAACGGACAAAAATACAAACAAATAGAAGGAGCACCCATGGGATCACCCCTCTCACCTGTCATTGCAAACCTCTACATGGAACACTTTGAAACCCAAGCTCTAGAAAAATCTGATCACAAACCCAAACTCTGGCTCAGATACGTAGATGACACCTTCGTAATCTGGCCACATGGGAAAGAAAAACTGGACAACTTCCTCACACACCTCAACAGCCTACACCCCAAAATACAGTTCACCATGGAAACAGAAGCTAATAACCAACTTCCCTTCCTGGATGTCTTAGTCTACAAGAAATCCAATGGCTCCCTAGGACACACCATCTACCAGAAGAAAACACACACAAACCGCTACCTGCACGCACTCTCACACCACCACCCAGCACAGATCAACTCCGTAGCCAAGACACTCATCTCCAGAACCAAATGCCTAGCTGACGAACAACACCTAAAAACTGAACTACACACTCTCACTAATGTACTAACATCCAACGGATTCCAAAGAAATAAGATTTCCAACTTAATCCAAAAAGAAACTCCCACTAAAATCCAAGACAGAGAACAAGAAAACAGCAAAGCCCTTCTCCAATACATAAAAGGCACCACAGACAGAATCAGCAAGATCCTGCACAAACACAATATCAAAACAGCATTCTGCACAAACAGAAAAATATCCACCATCCTAAGAAACCCCAAAGACAAAATTGAGTTAGAAAATCAAGGAGTATATGAAATCCCATGTACTGCTTGCCCCACCACATACATCGGACAAACCAACAGAAGAATAAGTGCACGCATTGAAGAACACAAAAACTCAGTCAAAAAAGTGGAACCAGCTTCTTCCCTGGTCCAACACCTTAAAGCCACAGGACATGAAATTGATTTCAAAAAGACCAGAACTATTGCCAAAACTGAACACTTTAATAACAGAATAATCAGAGAAGCCATCGAGATAGAAAAACGCCCTCACAGCATGAACAAAGAGATGATACCTCCCGCCTACCAGCCATTTGGAAACCCGCCCTTATTGACAAACGAGTCCATAACACAAAGAATGACACCAGACCTACACTCACAAAAAACACACAGGATGTCACCACCACACATCCAGGCAAAAAGCAAACCCAAACCCACACCGATGATGAGGCACGACCACAAACCAGAAGCCAGACCACAGCTGCATCATTAGCCACCTTAAACCCCTCCAATCCATACATGAAGCAAACTGACACCCACCATGAAGATGAGGCACGGCCACGAACGCGAAGCCAAACAGCTATGCAGCTCACCATCTCTAATCCCCCTGTAACTCAGACTAACTTGAGCACAACAAAGCCCCCACCCAAACAGAACACTCCCCCAGCCAATCAGAGCACAGCCAACCCCCCATCCAATCAGAGCACAGCCAAGCCCCTAACCAATGAGGACACACCTCCACCCAATCAGAACACAGCCGAGCTCCCAGCCAATCAGTTCAAACCCCCACTGGCAGTTAAAAGGAAGAAACAGCTACAATCACACATTGTATACACACACACACACACACACACACACACACACACACACACACATACATACAGTGCATTCAGAAATTATTCAGACCCCCTTTACTTTTGTTATGCTGCAGCCTGAATCTATAGTTGTTGAAATTCATTTTTTTTCTCATTAATCTACACTCAGTACCCCATGATGACAAAGTGAAAACAGAATTTTAGAAATGTCTGTAAATTTATTAAAAAGAAATAACTGAAATATCACATTGGCATAAGTATTCAGACCCTTCACTCAGTACTTTGTTGAAACACCTTTGGCAACAATTACAGCCTCGAGTCTTTTTGGGTATGACACGACAAGCTTTGCACACCTGGATTGGGGGATTTTCTGCCATTCTTCCTTGCAAATCCTCTCAAGCTCAGTCAGGTTGAATGGCGACCATTGGTGGGCAGCCATTTTCAGGTCCCTCTAGAGATGTTCAATAGGGTTCAAGTCAGGGCTCTGGCTGGCCCACTCTAGGACATTCACAGTTGTCCCTAAGCCACTCCTGTGTCGTCTTGGCTGTGTGCTTAGGATCATTGTCATGTTGGAAAGTGAACCTTCGGCCCAGTCTGAGGTCCTGAGCGCTATGGAACAGGTTTTCATTGAGGATATCCCTGTACTTTGCTTCATTCAGCTTTCCCTCAACCCTGACCAGTCTCCCAGTCCCTGCTGCTGAAAAACACCCCCAAAGCATGATGCTGCCACCACGCTTCACTGTTGGGATGATATTGGGCAGGTGATGAGCGGTGCCTGGTTTCCTCCAGACATAATGTTTAGAATTGAGGCCAAACAGTTCAATCTTGGTTTCATCAGACCAGATAATCTTCTTCCTCAGAGTCTGAGTGTCCTTCAGGTGCTTTTTTGCAAACTCCAAGTGGGCTTTCTATGTTTTGCACTGAGGAGAGCCTTCCGTCTAGCCACTCTGCCATAAAGCCCAGATTGGTGGAGGGCTGCAGGGATGGTTGTCCTTCTGGAACTCTGTCCCATCTCCACACAGGATCTCTGGAGCTCAGTCAGAGTGACCATCGGGTTCTTGGTCACCTCTCTTAAAAAGGACCTTCTCCCCTGATTGCTTAGTTTGACCGGGCGACCAGCTATTGGAAGAGTCCTGGTTGTGCCAAACCTCTTCCATTTGAGAATTATGGAGGCCACTGTGCTCTTAGGAACCTTCAGTGCAGCAGAAATTTTATTGTAGCCTTCCCCAGATCTGTGCCTTGCAATAATACTGTCTGAGCTGTAGGCAGTTCCTTTGACCTCATGGCTTTTGCTTTGCTACAGTATGCATTGTCAGCTATGAGGCCTTCTGTATAGAGGTGTGTGCCTTTCCAAATCATGTCCAATCAATTTAATTTACCACAGGTGGACTCCAATCAAGGTGTAGAAACATGTCAGCAAGGATCAAGAGAAATGGGAGGCACCAGAGATAAATTTCAAGTGTTGTTGCAAAGGGTCTGAATACTTATGCCAATGTGATATTTCAGTTTTTCCTTTTTAATAAATTTACAGACATTTCTAAAATTCTGTTTTCACTTTGTCATTATGGGGTAGTGATTGTAGATTAATGAGGAAAAAAATGAATTTCAACAACTGTAGAATCAGGCTGCAGCATAACAAAATTGACAAAAGTGAAGGGGGTCTGAATACTTTCTGAATGCACTGTATACAGGTAACGTGCTGTATCTGAGTTTCCTCTCTTTCCATTTTCTCATGGAAAACATTCAAGTCTGCCATGCTATGTGCCATGTGTTCATAAGAAGAGGATTTAAACTTCATTTTATGATGCGTTATCCTAGGGTAAAAGGAAATACGAACTGAAGATGTTCAGGAGTGACTCCAACTTTGCTTTTGGGAGGCCTGATATGTTCTTTATCTCTTTGCAACACCAACGGAAAAAATCTATTTATTAAGATATTATTGGTTATTACTTTTCCCATCACTGTTTATAAACACAATACTGTCAAAAAATATGACTCATCTAAAGATGTTTGTTTAGAAGCAAAGTTGGAAAACACAGTTAGGAAAGATAAGCAAAAGTTAGGTTAGTTGTGGTGAAACTGGATAAGTTAATTACTGTAAGCAGTTCCAAATATAGATGTTATACATGAATAACTCTGCAAATCAATCTTTCATTTGACAGTATTTTATTTAAATGATAGTGGTTAAGCTCCTCATAGCACATCCCTCAAGTGTGAATAAAAGACACATTCTCACAGATACTGCTTGCCAAAGAGTACTAGTTGAGGGGCAGAATTGGATTAGTTTTATCAAAATTGAAATGCTTATATTACTATAGGGATTTTGAAATTGGTCCTTCTTTGGTATTTAATTTTTCTCTTTGAAATGCTGTGACGGTATTAGTAGTATATTCATTTTGGTTTTGAAAATTATTGTAGGCAGTCCTTATGACAACAAAAGGTCCAAAGGCCCACATCCTGTCCCCACCTTTAATGTTGTAGAATCCCTCAAAGTCATTCCACCCAAATTTGACAGTTTTCCATCTTTTGCCTGCAGTCTTTTTAGAAGAAAATAAACAGAAAAAGCCTTAAGTAGAAATAACCAATCAATTTCATTTGTAAGTTCAAAAATTCATTTCAAAAGCTATGTTCACTTCTTTGGTGATCACAAAGACCCTAATACTTACACCAACTCAGTGCTCAGAAATCAAATCTCCCTCCTCCCCTCCCCTCCAGTTACTGGCTAAAAAAAGGATGGTCGGGCCTGATATAGGATAAAAAACCGCAATAAAAATAAGTGTCTTGCAGAATCACCATTCAATTGCCCAAATGAATAGGCAAGGTTGAGATATTGGGGTTTGTTTGCAAATAAAACCCAAGTAGGATTAAATATTGTAATAAAAATGTCATAAAACAAAAAATGTAGACCAGGGGTGTCAAACTCAATCCGCAACAGCATTGCGGTTGCCCTTGGGGGGCCGGGTGGGTGTGGCCAGGGTGGGTGCAGGCTACTGGGTGGGCGTGGATGGAGTGGGTGTGGCCTATTGGATGGGTATGGCCAGCTCTACATCATTCACATCAAGGGTGCCTGTGGGGGCCTGGGCAGGAGTGGGACAGATCTGAGGGTCTCTGGCAGAAGAGGGTGGGACCAGGGCAAGTGCCAAGGCATGATCCACTGGAGGAGCCTCACCATTCCTCTCAGGCCATGAGGGGTGGGGGGCTGGATGGTGGTGCAGGCTGCCTGGAGCCCTGGGCAGCAGAGGTCAAATGCCCAGCCTGGCCTTCGAGCACCCGCGGCACCAAACCGAGCCCCACTTCCCCAAGGGAGCGCCCAGCTGCACTTACCTCCTCCTCAAGGCTGCTGCTGCTGTGCTTCCTCTCCTTACCCAGGTTGCTCATGATGGGTACGAGGGCAAAGTCAGAGGGAGGCCCATTCCATCTCCATGGGAGGAGACCCGGCTTTCTATCCAAAGCTTCCTTAGCAATAGGATGGGAGACCCCCAGGATAGGCCAGCAGGAGGGGGCAAGGGGAGGGTGAAAGGGCAGCAGGGCAGGACTAAGGCAGGACTTCCCTCAGACCCTCCCTCTCCTTCTTTCCTTTCTTCCTTCCTAAGTACAGAGTGGTGGGAAAATATTTGACATGAGGGAGGGAGAAAAACAGGCAAGAAACGCAGCTGGGGAGGTGTCACCCTTCATGAGGAATGAAGAAATGCACCATCACCTGGAAGTGGCCCGCACATGGCCCTCACCTACTTCACATATCTGGCTTGGTGGGCTCTGCGGGAGGGGATGTCATGAGCAGTGTGAGAGTCAACGTTACCTGTGCAATGCCGCCCAGCCCCCAACCTGCCCGGTTTCAGCAGGCAGCAAGGCGCTCTCCTCACAGTGCTGAGAGGCTGAGCCAGGCGGCACAAATCTGAAAAGAAGAGCGATGCCGCCCAGCCCCCAGCCTGCCCGGTCTCGGCAGGCAGCAGGGCGCTCTCCTCACAGCGCCGAGAGGCTGAACCAGGCGGCGTGAATCTAAAAAGAAGCGCGATGCCGCCCAGCCTGCCCGGTCTCGGCAGGCAGAAGGGCGTTCTCCTCACAGCGCCGAGAGGCTGAACCAGGCGGCGCAAATCCAAAAAGAAGCGCGATGCCACCCAGCCCCCAGCCTGCCCGGTTCCGGCAGGCAGCGGGGCGCTCTCCTCACAGCGCCGAGGTTAAGCCGGGAGGTGCGAAGCTCGCCAGCTTTGCACCTTGCTGCCTGCTGAAGCTGGGCAGGCTGGGGGCTAGACAGCATTGCACTTCTCATCAGTTTCGTGCCACCCAGCTCAGCCTCTCGGTGCTGTGAGGAGAGAGCCCCGCTGCCAGCCGAAACCCCTCCCCCGGAGCCCATCAAGCTGGATATGTGAAGTAGGCGAGGGCCATTTGCTGGCCACTTCCAGGCGATGGTGCATTTCTTCATTCCTCACAAAGGGTGACACCTCCCCAGCATGCACCCAGGGGGCGGTGCCAATACAGCAGGGGCTGTTTCCTCGCTGTTTCCAGACGGTCTTGTGGAGCTAAGACTGAATGCGTTTCAGCATAGATGGCCACCACAAAATTGTACATTGGCTCCCGGCTGGCCTGGGCCAGGGCCAAGACAGCAGGGGCCGTTCCCACACTGTTTCCAGGATGGCTTAGCAGGCCACATGAAACCACTTCGCGGGCCACATCTGGCCCCTGGGCCTTGTGTTTGACATGTCTGATGTAGACTGTCAATTAGCATTAGCAACCAAGGCCCTGGAAACTAGATGCCAAAAATGCTCTTCACCTACAAGAACCCTCTGGAGAGTTTTATTTGACAATTAAAAATAATTAATAAAATAAAATAAAAGCGTTGGACTTACCTGAACGCATTTTCTCAGCATGGGGGGATGGAGAATCCACCAATGGGTTGTGTCAGCCTGCTACCCAATCACAGACTAGGTCCGAAATTTAGCTCCGCCTCCTGGCTTCCTTCCCCAGTTTTTGACAGGCGAAGCTCCTCTTCAGGTCGGACCGTGTAGCTCCCTCTCAGTGTCCTGTAAGAGAATTCCTGCCTAGACAAATTAGAGGAGGGCGTGGATTCTCCATCCCCCCATGCTGAGAAAATGCGTTCAGGTAAGTCCAACGCTTCTTCTCCAGCATGGGTGGATTCCGAATCCACCAATGGGACGTACCCAAGCCCTCATGAGTCCCTTTGGGTGGGGGTCTAGGCTATCTCTTACTAGGACTCAACTATCTGCTGCAGGGCCCTCCTGCCAAACGAACCCTCAGCTGCAGCAAATTGGTCTATCTTGTAGTTCCTAACAAAGGAGGACGGAGAGGCCCACGTGGCCGCTCTGCAAATTTCCTCCAGCGGTGCCTGCGTGCGCCAAGCTGCCGATGTGGCCGCGCTCCTTGTGGAGTGAGCAGTGATGTTGCTTGGTACCTGCAGGTCCAATGACTCATAGGCCTTGGCTATGCATGCCCTGATCCATCTCCCAATGGTCGAAGAGGATACCTTCAGACCCTTGGAAGAGGGATGATAGGAGACGAATAGCGCCTCTGATCTCCTGAAAGTTGCTGTTCTGTTAACGTAGTGACGGAGAGCCCTGCGCACGTCCAATTTGTGCCACTGTCTCTCCAGACGGTGTGTGGGATTTGGGCAAAAGTCCGGGAGGATCAGTTCCTGAGCCCTGTGGAACCATGTGTTGACCTTGGGAATGAAGGTTGGGTCAAGCTGTAGAGTCACCCTGCCCTCTGCGAACGTGAGCAGGTCCGGACGGACCGACAGGGCCCCCAACTCGGAAATCCGTCTCGCCGAGGTGATTGCCACAAGGAAGGCCACCTTCAGCGTCAAAAAACGGAGTGAGCTGGTTCCCAGTGGTTCGAACAGAGCCTCAGTTAGGGCCTGTAGTACCTTGTGTAAATCCCAGGATGGGAAACGGTGAACTGCTGGAGGCCGTCTTGTGGCGGCCCCTTTTAGGAATGCGTTCACCGCTGGGTGCTGAGACAGGGTTCCCCGATCTTCACAGACCAGGACCGTCTGTAGGGCTGCTACCTGTCTACGGATGGTGTTGGTCGCTAGACCCCTGTCCATGCCCTCCCACAGATACTGGAGGATATCCGGAATGGTAACTGACAGGGGGTCTAACCCCCGCCTGCTGCACCAGGAGGAAAAATTCCTCCAGGTGGCGTCATATATCCTATTGGTAGAGGGCCGACGGGCATCCTGGATGACCGAGATGACCTCCTCTGAGAAGGCCTGCCTGCTCAGACCCTCCCGCTCAAGTGCCAGGCGGCTAGTTGGAGCCATTGTGGATCTGGATGTTGGAGTTTCCCTTGGCTCAGAGATACCTGGCTCGGAGGAAGTCTCCACACTGGCGAGAGTGATAGATCTACCAGGTCTGCGAACCATGGGCGTCTCGGCCAGTATGGAGCGATTAGTATCACCTCCGCCTCTTCCAGAATCAATTTGCGAATTGTTGCTTGTATTAGGGGCGGAGGAGGGAAGGCGTACAGCAGCCCCTGGGGCCACCTGCATCTGAGCGCGTCCGTCCCCTCCGCTCCCCGTGTCTGGAACCTGGAAAAGAAACGTTGAGTTTGAGTGTTTGCTGGAGACGCGAAGAGGTCCAGGCAGGGCCGGCCGAACCTGTCCGAGATTGCCTCGAACAGTTCCGGGGCCAGCCTCCACTCTGCGTGGTCTACCGTTGTTCTGCTGAGGGAGTCCGCCTGCTGGTTTGCCTCCCCCGATATGTGTTCTGCCCTGAGCGAGGCCAGATGCTGTTCTGCCCAAAGTCCCAGGTCCCTGGCTTCCTTCATGAGTGCCACTGACCTGGTCCCGCCCTGCTTGTTTACGTGTGCTTTTGCTGTTACATTGTCCGTCAGGACTAGCACATGATTCCCTGACAGGTGGGCTGAGAACTTCCGCAGGGCCAGGTGTATGGCCCTCAGTTTGAGCCAATTGATCCTGTGACGTAGGTCCTCCGTGCTCCACCTCCCTTGAGCTATTTTGTCCGTGGAGTGGGCCCCCCACCCGAACAGGCTTGCGTCGGTCGTGACCGTGATCCTGTCTGGTTCCCTGAGCGGGGTGCCCCTTCTTAGGGCGCCTGACCTCCACCATCTGAGGGATGATATGACCTGGGGTGGAACCCTGACCCTCTTGAGCAAAGCGCTCTGGTTTTGCCTTTGGTAAGGGAGTAGAAGCCATTGTAGACTTCTGGAGTGGAGCCTTGCCCACGGGACAATTCCCAGGCATGAAATCATCTTTCCCAGGAGCTGAGAGAGCTGTACTATGGAGGCCGTCCTTCTCTGTGTTACCAGAAGCGCTAGCTTCCTCAGGCTCTCCCGCCGCTCCTGTGAAAGATACACCATGCCCTGCTCTGAGTCTATGATGGCTCCCAGGTGTAGGAGCCTCCTTGATGGTGTGAGCTGGCTTTTCTTGTGGTTTACTGAGAAGCCATGAGTCTGGAGGGTGTCTATGGTGATCCGAATGTCTGTCAGAGCTGCCTGGTGGGAGCCCGACAGGATCAGGATGTCGTCCAAATAGCATTGGACTCTTACCGGTATCATGCGTAGATGCGCTCCCAGCGCTGCCAGAATCTTCGTGAACACTCTGGGTGCCGAGGACAGGCCGAATGGTAGGGCCCTGTACTGGTAGTGTCGGTCCCTGTAACAGAATCTGAGGAACCTTCTGTGTTCCAACCTTATTGGGATGTGAAGGTAGGCCTCTGTGAGGTCTATAGATGCTAGCAGGTCCCCTCTTCGTATGCTGGCCAGAATGGACCTGAGGGACTGCATCTTGAACTTCCTGTACACTACATGGTGATTTAGACGTTTGAGATCCAGGATGGCCCTCCAATCCCCGGATGACTTTGGAACCAGGAAGAGGATGGAGTAAAATCCCCTTCCCTCCTGCCCTGGAGGGACCGGCTCTATCGCCCTTGTTTCCTCCAGGTGCTTTATGGCCTGATCTAGGAGGCCCGCCTTGGCCTTGTTGCGAGACAACGGGCACCTTATGAAGTGGTCCGGTGGGATGGAGTAAAATTCTATCGCTAGACCCTGGGCTACCGTCTCCCTGGCCCAGGCGTCCGTCGTGGTCGTCTGCCATGCTTCGCTGAACAACGCCAGACGGCCCCCGATTGGGCTGCCCCAGGCGTCACTTGAAGCGTCTGTAGGGCCGTCCTCCCCCCCTTTAAAGGGGCGTTTGGAAGGTTGGCCCCTGCCAGAGGCTGGACGGTCCTGGCCGCGCTCCTGCCTGTATGAGAAGGTGCGCGGAGTTCTGGGCCCCTCCCAGGACCGTCCCCCTTGAAAGGGCTGTCTCCATTCCCCGCTCCCGTTCTGGCGGGAACCCAGTCTGCGGAAATCCTGGCCTTCCCTGTCTGTCTTTTTGGAGGGGTGTGCTAACACCTTCCTCTTGGTCTTGTCCTCGATCACGTAAGGATCCAGGATCGCTCCGAATAGCTTCGATCCCGAATACTTAGATGTGGCCAGATGCCATTTTGACTTTAGGTCTGTCTTCCAATTTTTTAGCCAGTTGAGTCTCCTCACCGCTACTGTACCTGTGATGGCCCTGGCTGCGTATCGTGAGGCGAACATTGTGGCGTCCGCCGTGAACTCCGCTGTCATGCGCAGCTTGGTCAGCGTCTGCTGTATGCGCACCTGATCTGCTGGAACGCTTGCCTGGAGCTCCCGCAGCCACCTAATTGCTGCCCTGGAGAACACCGATGCCGAGGATGAGGCCCTAATGGCCCAGGCCGCTGAGTGATGTGCTCTGCGGAGGGAGAGTTCTACCTTCTTCTCCTCCGCTCTCATTGCCTCTGACATGTCCCCTGGGATGGCTGAGGAGGAAAACAGAGAGATTAGTGGCGCGTCCACCTGTGGTACCTCTATAAGAGAAGCCAGGGGGCTGCATACATTAAACAACTTTTTCTCTATACCGCCTGGTGCCGGAATAGAACCCAGGTTTGACCACTGGGACCTTACCGATGACCTGAACACCTTAGTGCAAGGAACCTGTATGACCTCCGATACAGGAGAGGACATCAGGGGGTCCTTAGCGTCCTCCTCCTCTGAGGACGGTGGTCTGGTCTCTTTCGTCTTGGCTGGCAGATCGAGTGCGGAGCATATCTTTATTAAGAGGGAGGTGAAAAAGGTGTGGTCAAATAGACCCGAAACCTGTGTAGCTTGCTGCTCTGTCTCCTCATTCTCTGACAGAAGCGCTCCTTCTTCCTCCCATTCCTCCAGCTCCTCGTCTGCTACCTGTGAAGAGGCTTCAGAAGCGTCAGAGTCATGGAACAATGTTTTGTCCCCCCCCCCTGTGTGTATGCCTCCGTGATGAGGGGACCCTCCGAGGAGGTGACTCCCTCCTCGAGGGCTGTAGATGTTCCAGTGCCTCCTGTAAAATGGAGTGAAGCTGGGATGACCACTTACCAGACCTCGTTCGTTTCCTACCTCTGCTTCCAGTCTCCTGGCTGGTGGTGGGTTCCGAGTGTGCTGGAGATGACGGCACTGAGATGGGGGACAACTCCCCCTCCGTCTCCCCCCTTATAGGCCATTCTCTGGGGGTGGATTCCGAGGAGGCAAAGCTACTTGGGGCTTCCATGAGAGACAGATCTGGTCTCTCTGTTCCGCTGGCTCTGCTCCTCTGGGCTAGATGCTTCGTCTTGGCCTTCTTCTTGCCCCCCCTGTTTCCTCCGGTCTGCGGGGCGGTGACGGGGGAGGCGCTGAGCCTTGGGCCGAGGTGCCATCTGCCATGGCCATGCTACGACTCGAAGTAGGTCGGCCCGGCAGGGGTCGGCAGCGCTAGAGGGACTGTGTCCCTACTCTTGCACGACCGGGGTGGAGTGCTGGGAGGCTCCTAGTGCCCACACACGCCTCAATCACCCACTCACGACGACCGCCGGCCTCAATCAGTCGCTTATTTCCTTAAACCCCGGTGAATCCGTTCACCTCTGCCGGCCGGTCCTTTCCTGTTTCCCTAGGCCCAGGCCCGACGGGAGTAAACAAAGAGTACAACAAAGAGGCTTCCCCGCCCTCTTTTTTTTTGCAAGGAGTTTTCGCGCCCTAGCGACGAAAACCAATCAGGCAGCAGGGACCGTCCGGCGACGCCCCCTTTGCAAAATGGCGATTCGCGCCAGTGGCCGGGACCTCCCCTTTTTCAAGATGGCCACCGCGCCAATTTTTTGGTCGGAGCTCTGCGCTCCCGACCACGCAGTGAATGCCTTCTACCGGCCCCGGTCTACCCGCTTAGCTAGAAACGACTCCCGCCTTCTTTCACCGACCCCGGTGAATCGGCGGCCTCCTCCCCGCCTCCAGGCAACCCCACTTGCGGTTAGTCGTAGCGGTCCTCCGCTAATCTGCGACGATCCGTCGACGGCCTCTGGCGACGTCCTCTTCCTCGACGCCTGCAGTCCGGTGGGATGCCTGTCTGCTTCCTGGGAGCTTTCGGGGTTTCCAGGGATGTTCCTCTGCGATTCCCCGGCCTTCTCCCAAGGCCCCGGGCCTTGGGCGGTCGCCCCCGCACTCCCGCCGGAGAGGGAGGAGGATTGGGCCAAAAGGCGCCCGAGTCACCAAGAAACAGGTAACTAAAAATTCCAAACTTCCTAAATTTCGTTTGTCCAATTTACTTCTACCAAAAAACCTTAAATTCTACTTTACAAGTCCTTGCTTAAACCAAAAAAACTTTCTTCCTACGGAGCTACCGAGAAGAGCTGTTCTTGGGCTTCAGACTAGGAAAAAACTGGGGAAGGAAGCCAGGAGGCGGAGCTAAATTTCGGACCTAGTCTGTGATTGGGTAGCAGGCTGACACAACCCATTGGTGGATTCGGAATCCACCCATGCTGGAGAATAAAATAATTGTCTCATCCAACACTATAGCATGACAAACCCTGTGAAAGTTTCCTGAAATACCCCCCTTGGGAATCAAGTAGGCTGATGGTCAGCTTTGAAAATTCTGAGCCAAGACAAAATGGCTGCTCAACATTCTCATGAAAATAACTGTCAGTACAAGAACCCCCGCTTTGTTCAGATTAGTAAACTACCTGTTTTATACTGAAGTCTAAATGTAATTTGCAAACTCAAAAAACCACCATAACACGCTAAAATTGTAAACAGTTTTATTACGTAGAGTACAAGGCTTTGCTTTTTAACTATTCTTTGGACTGCAGAGAACATGTCAGTATATCACTAGAGTATATGGATCCAGAATTTTCTGCACTTTTGGAGAAGTATATTTGGGAGCTTATTTAGAGGTGTGCTGAATTTATCAGAGGCTCAATGAATTATTTTTTTTATTCATGAATTTTCACTGTTCACTGGTAAATATAGAAACTATACATTTCTTCTTCCATAACAGCTTCCTAGGCTACCTATTCTACATCAGCAATTATACCTAGTACATGTTGCTTAGTTCTTGCTGTAAAGTTATTTGCTTACATACCTCTAAAAGTTCAGAAGGATTCAGATCTCTCAGGGGCTCTACTGTGTGGTCCCTCCATGATGGAACTAGAAAGGGGAAAACAGTGTTATGATACTAATTTTAAAGTATTTCAATAAGGAAGCTAACAGTGTACCCATCCAAATGTTCTGAGTTAAATTCAGCTTAGATATTTCACTAGTATTAATTACTTTACACTTTTCTATCTTTTATTTTCCTTTTCACCATTCTGCATGCATAAGTAAATTATGTCCTCTTTAGGGAACAATTTTTCAGTATTCTTCATCTGAAGGCTTGAGTTTAACTTGCTGTCAAACTTACTTTGTAAAACTTCCCCACACCCACACAAATGCCCAAGTTGGGTTATGTAATGCCTTCTGGTTTTATTCTCAAGCATCCTTTGACAAAGACAGGGTTTGCTTTTGGTTTCTCAGTCAGATTTGGAGTTCAGCAAGGCTTTAATTTCAGCAATGTTCAAATATTACAATCCAAACTGAGTGCTATGGAATCATAATTAGTCAGTATTAAGAAACCACTTTTATATAATTTTATAGATGGTTTTTATTATTTAACAACACCATATAAACAACCATTTACTATATTCTAGAGTCGACAATCCAGAGCTGAGCTGCAAGGATCTTCCCTTTTATCAAATTGTACAATCTGATACAAATTAAAATTCTCTTATAGAATACAGGATGGGTTCCTATATCATACTAAGCAATAATATAGTTCATCTGATTTTGACTTAGCAAATTATATAATCTAGTCATAGTGGCAAATAAGTCATGGTTTATAACAATGTGTTTTGGGAACCAGATAAGCCAATACCCAGTCAAACCACTGTATGACTATGTGTTACTACAACCAATGTTTATTACATACTGTATATCTTATATAGTTTAAAGTAGATATTCCAGTTAAAATTATCTAAGAATTAACTTTAGCCAAGCTTTATCAATGAAATCCATAAAAGCCCATTTACCTACACATACCTATATCACAATGTAATTGATCAGTGTCCTAAAATTACAAGCTAAAATGACAGTCTCAATAAAGGATAATATTTGCAGCTCAGGGTTGAAATGAGTGGTCCTTGATGCTCTCTGAACCTGGTTGTTTTCTTGCAGTTTCATTACCCAAAACAGTTAACATTGTCAGTGCTAGTAAGAAGTGGGGTTTGCTCTCAGTTTATATTCTAGTGGCTTGCCCTGTAAAATGAGTCTCTTTCAAACTATAAATTGCTGCTTATTTTTCATAAAGCAACTGCCTATTTTACCATCATGTGCTGGCTGTTAAAACAACACTGCATTTTCTACCACACTTGTAAAGTTACCTGGATTTGAAAGTTGCCAAGCTAATGTTTTGAAGAGAGATTAACACTCTATAGTTTATATCAGGTGATCATTTATCTAAAATATTCACAGAGGCCTCACAAACTAGGTCTTTATAGCAAATCATTACCAAATCTTCTGAGTTTAAATCAGCTCTAGCTTTACCTGAAGAATTGGCTAAGCATCACAGGATCCTGCAAGAGACATTGGGCTCAGTGTTTTTAAAAAAGAGAAATGGATTCATGAATGCTTATTATCCTTGAGAATTACAAATGAAAATTTTCAGAGTATTTGAGGCACATGACCAGGTAGCTATTTTCATTGTTCCTGACATCTGAACTGCCTAAAGTAACAAACTGGCTGCAGTTGGAAATAAGCTGCTGGACTTAATGAACCTTTAAACAAATATAGCAAGGCAATTATTAAGACACAAGCCCTTATTACATTAGCAAAAACAATAAAAGAAAAAGCTAATTTAGAAGAGGAAAAGGTGTCCATAATCTGGTGCGAGAGAAAAAAAAATCTTTTCCAACCTTCAAAAGGAAATTACTTCACATCTTATCCAATAAATATATATTTTTGCCATTTTGTAAGACACTGTAAAAAGAATAGCAAAATAGCTCATTTTTTTCAGGTTCAAACAGGTGAAATATGGGATGACATCAAACAAAAGTCCTAGATACTTGTGGCTATCCTCTTATCTGACTGACACTGCGCAATGCCCTCCTCTGAAATAAGGACATGTATATTAAGATGCTCATCTGTAAATACAGCAAGTTCTCAACTTACAACCGTTCATTTAGTGACCATTTGAACTTACAACAGCACTGAAGTGACTTACAAACATTTTTCACAGGATTGTTGCAGCATCCCTGTGGTCATAAGATCAAAATTCAGACACTTGGCAACTAGCATGTATTTATGATGGTTGCGGTGTCCTGGGGTCATGTGATCACCTTTTGCGACCTTCTGACAAGTCAATGGGGAAGCCAGATTCACTTAACAACCGTGTTACTAGCTTATCTGCACTGATTCATTTAACAAGTGTGGCAAGAAAGGTCGTAAAATGGGGCAAAACCAGTGGTGGGATTCAAATATGTGAACAACTGGTTCTCTGTGCGGATGCTGCTTCCGGAAGTCCATTCTGGGCAACAAAAAATTAGCTACCGGTTCTGCCGAACTGGTGTGAACTGGCTGAATCCCTCCACTGGGCAAAACTCACTTAACAAGTGTCTTGCTTAGCAATATAAATTTGGGGTTCAATTGTGGTCATAAGTTGAGGACTACCTGTACTTCTTTCCATGTCCCAAATTTAGTTCTCATGTATAAAAAAGTTTGCTGAAAGTATGCTTGCAATGGTTTAAAGTCTCAGACATTATGCTAGAAGATCCTTTTAATTGCCTGTAAAGATAAACCAACTTAACTATCACGGCTTCTCTTTAGAAAACCTGAAAACTGTAGTTCAATAAAAAAAATGAAGTGATTTCAAATGATTCAATATTTTGAGAAGACTGGAATCTACAAGATCAATGAACACTTTTTTTTTTATTCTTCATCTTTCCAAAATTTCAGCTCATGATCTTGTCAGCTACAATGCTTTCCTTGCTATGTAAAGTCAAGGCTCAATTCAGTAAATTATGTAAATATTACTTTTTATCATATATTTTACAAAAGAAATTTGGAATATTAAATTTGGAATGTTATCTAGATGAAAACTTTTTAATAATGCAGAGTAGAGAGTACAGTATTACTAGCAGCTAGGAATGCTGATTCCTACAAGAGTCTAGGCCACAGTGCAGATAAATTCTGGATAGCTCAAAATCCATTAATCATAGTCTCTCATTGTCTAATTACTTACACAAACATACTATCATTCAAAGGTTATCAGTCTGTCTTCTATTACCAGCACCATTTATACACACAGCTAAACAAACATACCTTCATGTTTTATGGAACATTTTAGCAATTTTTAACCTATGCAATCAGAATTAAAAATAAGAACATGTACACATTAATTTATATAATTGAATTTGATCTTGTCTGCATAGCACAGTAGGTCTGAATGTCTGCAAATATTGGCTTACTGTGAATCAGGCTGCATAACCACAAACACTGCTCAGTCTGTTCCCAGGAACAGCTACACAAGCTGTCAAATCTCTTTCCATGGCTAAATTATGATGACACCATACCTAGGATCTATAGTTTGTGTTCTTACCAATCTAGTACTAGAAGTCATGCTTTGTTCATGTTTCTGACCATTGACTTGTAAGAGGCAAGCCAAGGATCATGGTTTAAAGAACAATCTGATTAAAGACTTTCATTTATCCATTCCCACTTATAGAAGGGGTCAATTGGCAGCAATTGAATAGTGTGTGGCATCACATTAGCTCAGAATTCTAGAATACTTGGCTCATTGTGATGTGTGAACCCTTTCATACTATGTTCCAATGTAAGGTACAACTGGAACTTTGCCACAGTGCTACACTATAGGTATCATTTTAACTTAATACACTTTATACCATATCTTAGCATTTTGTTACATCGGAACATTGGCAATTGTCTTTATCCTTTTTTAAAATAGTCTGATCAGACAACCTTAATCAGGGCTCTGTTTGCTAATCCATCTCTTCTAATCCACAGCAGGGCCAACTTTTACGAGGGCAATTTGGAAATAAACCTCCGTTTGGTTATCAATGACAGACACTCGCAGATACAGAACTTTTATTATACACATTAGAAAATTACAACATTACATTACTTTTTGACATAATCGCCATTCCAATTGAGGCACTTGTCATAACATCTTATAAAGTTTGAAATTCCTTAGTAGTAATCACTTGGCGCCAAATCTGGGCTATGGGGGGGTGATCAAAAACATCCCAACGGAACTGCTTCAAAAGTTCTTGGGTGTGTCTAGTGGCATGCAGGCGAGCATTATCGTGAACCAATACCACACTGGAAGTGGTGCCATAGAAAATCCTGCCAAATGTGAAGATGCCAAAGGAGTACTGCTAGTGAAGTTCATAGAGCGTGGTTTGACCATCAATTTAGATGTCTACTGTGAAACATTACGAAAACTCAGACAAGCCATCCATAACAAGTGTCGGGCCATGCTGACTTCCGGTGTGGTGTTGGTTCACGATAATGCTCGCCCACACACCACTAGATGCACCCAAGAACTTTTGAAGCAGTTCCGTTGGGATGTTTTTGATCACCCCCCCTATAGCCCAGATTTGGCGCCAAGCAACTACTACTAAGGAATTTCAAACCTTGTAAGACGTTATGACAAGTGCCTCAATTTGAATGGCGATTATGTCGAAAAGTAATATAATGTTGTAGTTTTCTAATGTGTATAATAAAAGTTCTGTATCTGGGACTTCCGGTTCCGGGTCGCGGCGCTCTTAGTCATACGAAGAGACTTGTCTCTTCGTCGGCTAGCTTCCCTCCGCCGGTAGACCCTTATACGGGTCTAAAGTCGCCCTGCAGGGTGCGACTTTCGTCGAAGAGGCTTTGCTCGGCTGTGGAGGAGCAGCAGCTCCTCCAGCTGTCTGGGCCAGACTCTGAGGGTCGACGGAGAAGAAGATCGGCCAGTAAAATGGCCGATCACTTAGCCGCCAGAAACCGCAAGTCAAAGAACAGCTAAGCTTCAAACCCACCATGGTGAATCTGGGTGAGATCTCCCCCCCCCTTTTTTTGCTTTTTTTTTTTTTTTTTTTTTGCCTGTAAGAGCTTTGTTGGAAATATTTCCCGGGCTTGGAAAGGCAGCTTTTACTCGTCTGGGAAGAAAGGCGAACAAAAGAATAGAACAAAGCTTTAAAAACTACGTTTCTCTTTTATACAAGTACGTTTTGGGGTACTGGAAAAAACTTTTTCTTCCTAAGAACTTTATTATTAGTCTATGTTGTTGTCTCCTTTTTTTTTTTTGAGTACTTCTTCCTCTATTTTTCCCTGAAAAATTAGACAAAAGGGAAAGGCAAAGAAAAGAAAAAAAATGAAATGACTTTTGAAAAAAGATTTCTTAGCTTACTGAGGACATCTACTGGCTAAAAGCTAATATTGCAATTGGAGAGGAGATGATTTCTTTATAAGAAAGTTAATTGGATGTTTCAATATTCCTTTAAAATGGAGCTGCACTCACATCTAAACTGTAAACTTATTCTGGAAAAAATCTATGAGACTAAAGAGGAAATATGTGTTACAATGAAAGAGCTTACTACAGAATGAAGAGCCAGAATCTCTTCTTCAAACTTCAAAATTGACTTTCAGATTGCACCTGATTCTTCTATAAAACAGACTACACAAGAAGACTTAACTGAGAATAAAGAGAAATTGACTTTGCCTTATATGCAATTCACCTATGGTGTTGAGAATCAGAAAAAGCAAAGACTGGGACTTGGAATGTTAAAGCAACGAGACTTTATGGTTAAAAAAATCAGAAGGCCAATCCAGAGGCCAAGATGGTTTTCATTGATCCAAATGATACTACAAGCAACAAAGAGAGACCTATCTGTTGGAAAGGAAGCTTTGCTATGGAAATGTACTTGGCATTTGAAAAAACCTAGAATAAGACTGAAAAAAAAAGAGTGAAAGTTAAAGTTTTGTGTAATGGACTAAAGGCAATCTAGAATTATGGACTGATTTAAGGACCAAGATTAAGAGTTAGATGTAAGAAAAATGGGATTAATGGAAGATATATAAAATTTACCTATATAAAAATTACTGATGATCTATTTGTTTGATGATTAATGAATTGAAATATCTTAAAGTTTGATGTTATCTTCTTAGTTTAAAGAGATTGATTTATGGATTAGATAGCTTTAGGATAGATTAATATTTTAGCTTAAAAAGGAGATATTTTTAGGTAATGGATTGAAGGCAATTTAGATTTATGGATTGATTTTAGGATTAAGATTATGAGTTACAAGTAAGAGAAAAAAGGGGTGATTAATGAAATATATATTAAATGGTTTAAGAATGTGTTCTTTTTTTAGGACAATAGGGTTACTTGCAAGAAAATTACTATGTAATCTTGAGTTAATCTAATAACATGATTTCTGCTTGATAAGATCGATGTTATTAGTTGTAATTAATTGGATATGATTTGAATTATGTTTAATGGATCGAAAGAACTTAAGGTCTGATTTTTTTTTATTTTGTCTGTTAGTTAAAAGAGATTGATTAGTTGATAGACTAGATACATATAGGATAGACTAATACTTTATTTTAATTAAGGGATATTAGTGGAAAAAGAATCAAATACAAATTATAATAAAAATCAAGGAACTAGAATATATTTGGAAGGGATACCCGAACTGATAAAGTTTGTATTTAAAGTTAATTTGATCATGGTTGTATAAATTTTTAAAAGTGTTAGAAACAGGTATAGGTTGATTAAATTTAAGCTAGATTGAACTATTTTAAATAAATTATGTTATTTAAGGGAAAAAGAGAGGGAATACTAGAGGTATTGATTGAATTATGTATAAATGTTTTGTTTTTGGATGATTGTCTACCTTAACACCACGGTGTGCCTTGAGCACTTTGTTGTAAAAATAAAACCAATAAATTTTGTATTAAAAAAAAAGTTCTGTATCTGCGAGTGTCTGTCATTGATAACCAAACAGAAGTTTATTTCTGAATTGCCCTCATATACCCAATCTGTAACATGAAGCCCATTTTAACCACACTTGTTTTTTTGCCTCGTCCTTCATTTCTACTTTTTCTTCTGCTCCACTTTCCGCCTTTTTCTTCATTTAAAGGTAGAATAGCTGCTGATTGAATGTGTACAACCAACCCCTCCCCCAATCATGAAATATCATGAAAGGGAGCAGATGGTGACAGAAAGGGATGTTTATTGCATATATTGTGAGAACATTGAGACATAAATGTCACTGTTATTCATAAATATCACCACAGGTCACTAAACTAAACAGGGTGGTTGATCTTCATACTCTGCTCGCATGCAGTCTACAGCAGGGAGGGTTTCAAAGCCTTCGATAATCCAGACCCAGCATCAGCATCACTCAGAAATGGAATGTTGCTCTCTAGCTGTCTTCAAGTGTTCAAAAGACTCTTAAGGAGACCCCCAATTAGTAAGTTCCATGCCCCCTCCAACCCAACATCAGGCCAATCACCACAAAGGCACAAGCAAGCCTCTTACTTGCTACAGTCTCCTCCTTCTTGGGAGAAGGCTCTCGCAACAGGGAAGGGGGTGGCTGGTGCCAGCAACACAAGTACATTTCAGTGGTGGAAAGATACGGCAAATCTTCTATTTCACTGCAGGAGCCTTTGTCCTTTGAATGGCACACAGGTCCTTTCAACGGAGTTGAAGACTTCAATTGTGTGTCCACCAATAATTGAGTTTTCTCTGGAGTCTCCTGACTTCTCAGTTCACGTCTGCTTATTGACTCAGTTAAAGAACTACTGGGTTCCTCCTTTAATGCAGACACCTTTGGCATTTTACAATTGACTTTTGAGAATTCAGCTACCAGCTTCTTCACTGGCGTTTTCCTCTCGGCACTTCCAAACACAGATTTTCTGCAAAAGGACAGGGAAAGGAGCTAATAGCAGCAAATAGAAAAAGGCTGTAAAGGACCTATCAGCTCTTATCATCAACCTAATTAAAAATTAGAAATCAAAATCCAACAATTTCTCAGATCTCAAATTTAAAGGGAATTCACATATGGGTTTAAGAAGAGTTTTCAAGAAGTCACAAGATTTAGTTCAGCACAACTATAAGGATCTCAGAACTCGGAATCATGACAAATCAACAAAAGTACTATCTTATAGCTCCTGACCAACTAGAGATACTTTATCACCTATCAATAAAAACCCTACTTGAATGAAGCATTTATCTCAAAACCAGCATCAATAGATTGTGAATCGGCAGCAGCATAAGTCATGAGCTCTCTATCTGAAATCTCACCTCATTATCACACCATCTGTAAATATGGGGGAGATGTAATAGCATTAATATTCCTTTACAGTGAAGTTGTAGGGTTTACTGAAAGTGTGCATAAAGCATTTTCAATGCTAAAAAGAGTAGCAATTAACATTTTTAATCATTGATCTTATCTCCAAAATTCTTCTGTGGAAGATTTTTTACCATCAAAGCGTGTTAAATTCTAAAAAAACAAAAGGCAACTGATTATAGACGTGATGGTAATAAGGATGGACTGTAAGTCTAGAAAGGTGTATAGAAATATAGTAAATGGTATTGATATAAACTAATTATAGCTGTTTCCTTTTCTTTTTCCTATCTCTTGTCTTTAATTTCTTTGGCCTACTACTTCATATTTCCTTTCTGCACTGTGCATAAAGTTGCTAACCCTAAAAGAAAATAGTAAGATGGCTATATAAGACACACTGTGCCCTCTTTTTTCCCTTGGCAAAAGGGAGGAAAAAAGGCGTATCAAACATTAACATATAAACTTAGATACCACAATGCTCATGCAGATGATCACTGAAAGTACTGTTTCCTGCAAGTAATTCTACTTAGAAGATAACTATAATTGAGAGTGTCCCATTTGACTCATGATTTGGCTCTGAAGTGAGATTCATGTCCTCCATTGACTAGCAGGGGAAAGCAGAAATGGCTACAACTCTTTAAAAAATATTAACAGTATACAATTAAAGTTATAGGCAAAGTAAAACTATTCCAGCATACAAAGGGAACGTTTCCCCACTTAAATATGAGATGTTTAAAAAAAATCAACCCCTCCATTGTTTGGTGAACAACTCAATAAAAATGCAGATATTACAGAGATTCATTTTGGCACAACTTGTATAATTTCAAAAAAGTGCATAAGCTTTGAAGCTAGGTTTCTTTAAATTCTGATCAAATTCAGTTCAGTTTGAGATACTTTGTGGGGTTCCTGTTTCGCCTCAGTGAGAAAAGGAATTAGAACTCAATAATTGAATTTGATTCAGCCACAGTAATGCATATCCCTAGTGAATATTTTTGAAACTAGGTTTAACCACTGATGTTTTCTCCAAAAAATTAGAAATTAGATTTTGCAGGACATTAGGATTTCTTTGTAAGCAATGGATAGCTATTTCCTAGAAGAAAAATTTTCAGGTTTCATTGATAGAAACCTTAGCAGAATAGGTTTAAAAACATAACTGCAGCTTTCTAGCTTTACCGTTTGTGCCCCTTTCCATTCCTTCCATATGGGAAATGTTTCAAAGGCCGCAGTTGAGAGGTCTCCAGGAGTTCTTGTGGTGGGCATTCTATAGGCAGCTTCTCTGGTACTTCAGGGTCAACCTTCTCTCTTTCATACCCTTGAAATATTTTGCATTTCTCATGCTCGTCCTTCTTCACCAGTTGCATCCTCCTTTCCATGCGTTCAATTCGAGCAAGGAGCTAAGAACACAACATTGCAATTTGGCATTAAAGGAGTATTCCATTAACTAAATACGAGGTTCCTAGTAATTAAAACTCACTCTACTTTGACATTAGATGGAAATAAAGTGTAAGTTCTATACAAGCTGTGCTATTTTCATATTGCTAAGCCTGCAGTGCTTACCAGTATACTGTTAATGATTTGTTTAAATAAATTCTCGACAAGACTGACACCATTTGGATTTACTGTGAAGAAAAAGATTCTATATTATCACCCTTTTTCAGCTAAATGACCAGCAACAGTAATCCTTTCTACAATGAATATACACACTATGTTTGAACTGTTGTATGCCAGTGTTATTACACTAGCCAATGATGTATCACTTTGCCAGGATACAGTTTTTGTATATAAAAAAAGAAGTCTACTTCCTTTTTATGAGGAAACACCATGGAGGTTTCTTCTAGTACATGTAAACCACCACAGAGAATAATTTTTAGAGCTGTCAGTGCTATGGATTTAAAGACAAAAAGGTCCATTGGAGCATGCAAGGGTATGCATATAGCATTTATTTGTAACTTGTTAAACCATACTCAACTTTTCTTGCAACTGCATGGCAACTTCAAAGAGCAACTGTGTGATCCAGGAAAATGTTTACTTTAAAGCTTTAAAAAAATGGAAGCAGTGCATATTTACCAGTGTAGCCTAAAGCATCTTTTTGCATTTGAAACAGCTCTAATAATGCAGGGGTTCAATTTCCAAATCAGTGGATACAATTACTTCTATGAAACAAAGGTGAAATTTCTACTATAATAAGTAAGAATTCAGAGGAGCAACCCTTGCAGCTATTTCTTATGTTACTTCCCTTTGTTAATATGGGCTGGACCTATGAATAAGTAGTCCTTGACTTAAGATTGGTCATTTAGTGACCAAAGTTACAACAGACCTCCCTGAGGGTACTTACGACCTGGATTTGAAGTTCTGACAGCCGCCCCCCTCCACAGTACTGTGACTTCACTTCAGGCGCTTGGCAACTGGCCTGCCTTTATGTCCATTTGCAGCATCCCATGGTCACATGACCATGGTTTCCAATGGTTTTGCAGAAAACTGGCACTTTCTTCCTTTTTTGGCAAAACTGGTTCATTGAAAACCATTGGTTCACTTAATGACCACTGCAAAAAAGGTTGTAAAATTGGGTTGGTCACATGGGTGACCCAATTTATGACCATCACAACTTACAACTGTGATGGGCAGCCTCCATTACAGTCGTAACTCGAGGACTACCCATTTGTTACATATTAAATTATATGCCCATAATAGTGTACATTTAACATTTCAAATTAGGATATTTTTACTCACAGTATATTAAATGTATTTATTGATTCTTCAAGAATCACATTACCTTATTAAAAACACAAAGGATGATTAATGCTTGCTACTAGTTCCTAGCTCACATTCATCTGATAGTACTGGGAACAGACTCTGTCCCCATGATTCTCAAAGCATATACTCGGAACCAATACCATAGCTTTAAAAGCAACACACATACAACTACAAGCTATCTAGTAAGGGTATCTTAATTCTGAAGCAGCACTGCAGAAATCAAATAGAGCGATTTATGACAGCTTTATTGGCTGAAAACTCCACTTAGCTGTGAATGCTACATAAGATTTTGTCAAGTTCCCCTTTTATTTAAGCTGTCAATTTGTAAACCAGGAGCGAACAGTGGTGTATTTAATAAGATTATCGGACTTTTCCATCTTAGGCACACACTATCAAAAATCTAACTTATCTGTTTCTTTTTGCCTCCGTTTTCTTTATGCAGATTGTGATACAGTATATTATCTAAAGCAGTGGTTCTCAACCTTGGGGTCCCGACCCCATTTGGGGTCACGACACCATTTCGCGGGGGTCGCCGGGCACCGCCGGCCGCCATTTTGTTTTTTAAAATTTTTTTAAATTTCTTTTAATTTTTTTTATTTTTTTTGGCGCGCGCGCGCCGCGCACGCTCAGATCCACCCGTCGCGCTGGAAAAAAAATTAAAAAAAATTAAAAAAAATAAAATAAAAACAAAATGGCGGACCGCAACGGGCGGATCCGCGCATGCGCGGCGTGTGCGACGGGCCGATCTGTGCAGGTGCAGATCCGCCCGTCGCGGCCGCCATTTTGTTTTTTTTTTGTTTTAAATTTTTTTAAATAAATAAAAAAACCAAAATGGCGGCCCGCGACGGGCGGATGTGCGCATGCATGGCGCGTGCGACGGGCTGATCCACGCATGCGCAGATCCGCCCATCGTGGCCGCCATTTTGTTTTGTTTTTTTTAATTTTTTTAAAAAAAATTAAAAAAAACAAAATGGCAGCCCGTGACGGGCGGATGCGCGCATGCGTGGCGCGTGCGACGGGCCGATCCGCGCATGCGCAGATCCGCCCGTCGCGGCCGCCATTTTGTTTTTTGTTTTTGTTTTTTTTAAAAATTTTAAAAAAAAATTTTTTGCGCGCGCGCACATGCGCGCACCCCCGGGTCAGGGTCGCGGCGCGCATGGGCGGGGCAAGTGGGGTCTCAACCTCAGAAAGGTTGAGAACCACTGATCTAAAGTACTTGGCACATTGCATTCAGCCACTAAATAAAATTTTGAGAATCCTCGCTTAGGCTCAGAAGCTGGCTAGGTGATTGTCCTAGTCACTGTCCTTCAGCCCCACCAATCTCACAGAGTTGTGAGGAAAACAGGAAGATGGAGTATGATATATGCCATCTTCAACTCCTGTTATAAAAGGCAGGATATAAATTTAATATAAATGCAAAGTATTTGGAATGTTGGAATGTTTAAAATAGAATTTTAAGAAATTATCAGGTGAACACCAATAACTAAGGAACACAAGTGAAATTATGCTATATCTAGAGCCCCTCAACTGTATGACAAACCAAGAACAGTAATGTTTTAAGTACTTTGCACCATACTGACTTGCTTTTACCTAAAGGAATGAAAAAATAAATTCAGATTGGACCAAGGAGCCTGTCAGATTCCAAGGAAGATACTGCTAGGCATACAAGGGCCCACAGGTGTCACTTAAAGCAGGGCTTTTCAACCTTTTTACCGATTGTACCACTTTTAGGATATGGCAATATTCCAGTGTCAATAGCAATATTCAATAGCAACGTGTCAAAAACTTGATGACCAAAAAAACCCTGTTCAAAGTTGCAATTGCACTGAAATGACTTATGACCATTTTTCACACTTATGACCATTGCAGCATGCCCAAGGTCATGTGATTTATATTTGGATGCTTGGCAACTGATTCATATTTATAATGGTCACAGTGTTCCAGGGTCATGTGATCCCCTTCTGCAACCTTTTGACAAGCAAAGTCAATGGCAGAGCTGCTGGTGGCCAAGTGCTAAGGCGGGACTTCCTTTCCTCCCTCCCTTCCCTGCCTCCCTTTTTCTCATTCCCATCTCCTTCTGAAAGGAAGAATTTGAAAACCCTCCCCGATATTTTCCCTCTTCCATATATTGATCAAATAAGGAAAGGCCTCCAGAGACAGAAAAGACAAGCTGCTGAGTGAACTAGCTTAAAAAGGCACATTCCCCTTTAAGAATTAGCTACTGGCTAGAAAGGAAAGTAAGGAGCACAGCCAGCACTTAAGGAAGAAAAAAAAATGTAAGTACTGGCTGCCGGCTAAGGCAACCTCCCCAAATGGCTCCATTCATAAAGTAAAGGAATGCTACAGGCAAAATCCATTCAGGAGAAAAATACTTCAAAATCCCTTGCAGCAAAACTTACAGCTAACAACAGCAGAGCAATAGAAGCTAAGAGGAGACATCAGCCATCAGCCAAATAGAAATTGCCAAACACTCCTTAAGAACACAAAGCCCACATTGCACAAATCCCAGAACTTCAAAGTCACAAAAGCACATAAGAATCCCTCCACTCTCCATCTCCTTTCCTCCTCTGTGCCTCACCTCCAGCCATTGCTGCCTTTTTTCATTCCTCTTGGAGGGTGACCCCTCCCCTGCTGCATTTCTTGCCTGTTTGCTGCTGCCAGCACAGGTGGCTGCCACAGCAGTTGTAGATCAGCTCATGGCCAGCCTGCTTGATCTCCTCTCCCTCCACCCTCCCCCTCCTTCTTCCCCTCATGTGCAGCTGACTCTGCCTCCTCCCAAGGCTGCTGTGTTTTTTCTCTCTCCCTCTCCTGCCCAAACTGCCTCCTTTTATAGGCTCTCCTGTCTCCGCCCCCTCCTCCTTTCTCATGGGGGAGGGTGAGCCAGAAGTGAGCCTGGGGCCTTTGCAGCTACAGAGGACTCTCTCACTGCAAGTCCTTGCCTATGCTGGCTCTTTCCCTCCCCCACTACAGTTGGCTAGGCAGGGCTGCATACCACCTGCCACTCATTAATGTACCACAAGTGGTACGGTACCACCAGTTGAAAAGCCCTGACTTAAAGAATGTATATTTTGTTCCAACTTCTTAACCTCTTCCCCATTTCAGTCACTGCTATAGCACATAAGATTGATTTAAAGCACGGGTGTCAAACTCGCCACGTCACATGACGTGACGTGTCGCAACGTATTGCAACTCTTTTTGCATTGCTAGCAATGGGGTGGGCGCAGCTTCGGTATGATGAAACCAGCCCACGGGCCGGCAGTTTAACACCTGATTTAAAGCATTGCAAAAAGTTCCTAATGGCATGAAATCATTCCACTTCCTTAGCTTTCAGGTGGAATAATGGCTTCATAGCCAGGCAGCTTCACACAGCTACAAAAACTCATTTTTCCCCCAAATGACCAGACAAATGCAAATGATAGAAGTAAAAGAAAGGTCTTCAAAATTTAATATTGAAAGAGAAATTTAAAATTGAATTTTATGCAGTGGAAATTTACTGAGTAGAGAAAAAAATCCCTATAATGGTTGGGAACCAGGAAAGGAGAGCATAAAGAAAGGAAGTAAGATAAACACATAGGCAAAAATAGCTGGGTCTTAGAGTGGGAAAAGGAAGAAGACAAACTATAAAAAAATATAGCTGTAAGAGGAAATGGCTAGCCAGGAAAGACATGTTGAATTGAAAAATAGGAAATAACCTATTGTTCTAAAAGGGGGACATAAATATCCACAGAGTTTAAAATAACCATTTAAATGTCTAATTTTTCTTCTTATTATTGTATATGTGAATATGATTTAATATGTTATCAGGAAATGTGTAAGAGGTGGTCGGAAAGAGTGTAACCTCATAGTACCTCAGCCAATGGGGAAAGAGGAGGGATGTGTGGCCGGGACAAGGATTGTATAAAGAAGGAAATATTTTGGGTTGGAACTTTGGAGAGAACCAAGCTTTGATAGCTTCTCTCCCCGCTTATTGCAATAAACGAAACAAAAGGCCTTCACTGTGTCTTGGCTGGTTATTGGTCAGGCGAAGTTGCCTCTGGTCATGAAGGAAAGTAGCCAGGAGCACATAACAGCCTTGGGGGCTCGTCCGGGATTTGCATCCGTTCCATCTTTGGCAGCCAGGGATATTCGAAAGGGGAGTGCGCACCTGGGTAAGTTTTTCCCAGCCCTAAAGGTCAGATTGCCCCTGCTCAAACAAGGAGGAATCGGAAATCCTGAGACAAAAAGCCAGGACCCAATGAAAACCTAAGGGAACGTCGGCCGACTCAAGGAAGGACTTCAACTCTGCCTTACAGGTAAGATACCAGAGGGGTATCTATACACTAGAGGGGTATCCATGGCAATAAGAGTTTGAAGAGGAGGGACGCGTCCCCAGCCAGTGTGCTGGCCAATAAGGAAAAAGAGGAAAGGTATTTACATTCTGGAATGAACCCCCTTAGGGAGATGGGAATCCCTTAGGGAGAATGTTGAAGTATTTTAAGTCAATGTTTTAAACAAGGCATTTGGACAGAGGAAGGATGATACATTACAGTATATATCTGGCCTAAGTACATGTTTGGCCACCCAATAAATTAAATTGGGCTTCTCAGCTTGGCTTAGAGCAGTGGGGAATGGATAGGCAGTGGTTAAGGTCTATCAGAAACACTCCTTGCATTTCCCCACTGCCTGGAGAACAAGCTACAAATTTCCCCAAAAGAGTAAAAGTGGAAATTTAAAGGGACACAAACCTCCAAAGGTCTGGAAATGATGTTTAAGGGTCTCTGTGTTTGTGTGTTTGTGTTGACTCATTTCTAAAGACCTGGGGGAGGGGGGGAAGAGACCCTCTAACAGTAAATATACAAAACAACAAATTTCCTTATTCCAAAAGGAAATTTGGGAAATGGAGCTCATTGGCTTGTGATTAAGCTCCTTGAAAATAATAATGACTGTTTTGCCTGGGGTGAAGCATTTGGAATTTTTTTGCGGCTGGTGTAAATGCAAGAAAAGGTGAAGGAGGATAGTTTCTTAGTAATTAGATGGACAACAGAAGGTGTTAAAAGAATGGAAATAAACAGATGGAAGAGAGGGAGAGAGAGAGAAAGAAAGGAGCTGTGTGAAGTTTTATGCCTGACCAGGATGAAAGGCGAGAACTCTGATCTGCTATTTTGTGTGAAAGAGTTAAGTAGAAAGCTATGTATTTCTTGAGGTTCCTATAGTTTGGAAGGTGACAAGAGAGGGGAAAACCCCTCACCAAGGGGAAAAAAATTGTCCCCCCAACAGCTTTTGAAATCAGGCAATTTAGGAAAGAAGGGGCGTTGGTCTTACCTGAACGCCTATTCTCAGCATGAAGACGTATAATCCACTCGTGGGTTGCTTTAGCCAATCAGCTTGAGACTAGGACATCTAATTTCCAAATTTCTTGCTCCGCCTCTTCCGGTATTACCTTCCTGTTCCCAGTTTTGACCGAGGCGAAGCTTCCATGACGAAAGTCTGACTTAATTTCAAACGACAACAGTTACTTTTACTAAAACGCAATCCTGCCTAGACTAGATAGCGGAGGGTGTGGATTATACATCTTCATGCTGAGAATAGGCGTTCAGGTAAGACCAACGCCCCTTCTCCAGCATGAGAAGACGTATAATCCACTCGTGGGACATACCAAAGCCCCTCATGTCCCTACGGGTGGGAGTCTAGGCTAGTGATTCTGATGTATTAACAACCTGCTGCAGTACCCTTCTACCAAAGGAGGTCTCTGATGCAGCAAACTTGTCAATCTTGTAGTGTCTAATGAAGGAAGAAGGAGAAGACCAGGTAGCCGCCCTACATATTTCCTCCACCGACGCCTGAGTAAGCCAGGCCACTGAGGTAGCCGCACTTCGAGTGGAGTGGGCTGTAATATGTGGCAGGACCGGAAGCGACAATGAGTCATAAGCCTTGGCTATGCATGCCCTGATCCATCTGCCAATTGTCGCAGAAGACACCTTCTGCCCCATGGACGACGGCTGAAAGGAGACGAACGCCTCAGATTTACGACTAGCCGAAGTCCGCTTTACGTAATGCAGTAGGGCCCTGCGAACGTCTAAGGTGTGCCAACGTCTCTCAAGGCGACGTGAAGGTCGCGGGCAAAAATCTGGCAGTACTAGCTCCTGCGACCTATGGAAATGAGAGCCCACCTTTGGCACAAAGGATGGATCCAAACGTAGAATAACCCTATCGTTAGAAAAGGTGATTAGGTCCTTTCGGACCGAAAGGGCTGCCAGCTCCGAGATTCGTCTCGCAGAGGTGATGGCCACCAAGAAGGCTACCTTCAGTGAGAGGTGGCGGAGCGCGCAGGACTCGATAGGTTCGAAGGGTGGGACGGTTAGTGCCTGCAGAACCTTGGGAAGATCCCAGGACGGAAAGCGGTGAATGACCGAAGGCCTTACTGAAGCCGCTCCCTTCAAGAAGGCACCCACTGCCGGATGTTGTGACAAGGGAGCCAGGTTGTCGCAAGAGAGGACAGTCTGCAGGGCTGCCACCTGTCTGCGAATAGTACTGAGCGCTAGTCCCCTATTCATGCCTTCTAACAGGTACTCTAGTATGTTTGGAATAGTGACCGAAAGGGGATCTAACTTGTGCTTTCTGCACCACATGGAAAAGTTCTTCCACGTAGCATCGTATATCCTATTGGTGGAAGGGCGACGAGAGGCCTGGATGATAGCAATAACTCCATCCGAGAAGGCTTGCCTAATCAACCCCTGCCGCTCAAGTGCCAAGCGGCTAGTTGTAGCCACTGCGGGTCCGGATGTTGGAGGTGTCCCTGACTGAGTGACACCCGATGCGGAGGGAACCTCCAGGCTGGCGAGAGCGACAGGTCCACAAGGTCTGCAAACCACGGACGCCTTGGCTAGAACGGAGCAATTAAGATCACCTCCGCCTCCTCCCGGATCAGCTTGCGGATCGTTGCTTGTAGTAGTGGGAGTGGGGGAAAAGGCATACAGCAGGCCCTGTGGCCATCTGCTCCTGAGAGCGTCCGTCCCCTCCGCTCCCCCCGTAGGGAACCTGGAGAAAAACCGGGGAAGTTGGGTGTTCGCCGGGGACGTGAAGAGGTCTAGGAGAGGGCAGCCGAACCTGTCCGAGATCTCTCTGAAAAGGACCGGGTTCAGACGCCACTCCGCATGGTCCACCGTGGCTCTGCTGAGTGAATCCGCCTGGCGGTTCGCTTCCCCTGAAATGTGTTCCGCCATGATGGACCCTAAGTGAGACTCCGCCCACAGCCCCAGGGCTCTTGCCTCCTGCATGAGGGCCCTTGATCTGGTCCCTCCCTGTTTGTTCACGTGAGCCTTTGCTGTGACGTCTGTCAGGACCAGAACATGTCGTCTTGACAGTTGAGGAGAGAAGTGAAGAAGGGCTAGGTGGATGGCTCTGAGTTCAAGCCAATTTATGTTGTGGGCCAGGTCCCGTGGGGACCACCTGCCCTGGGCCAGATGGGTTTGGAGATGAGCCCCCCAGCCGAACTGACTGGCGTCGGTGGTCACCGTGATCCTGTCTGGCTCTCTGAAGTGTTCCCCTGGCCATAGCGGGCGAGGCCCACCACCGGAAGGATGATAGTACCTGTTGCAGTACCTTGACCTTCCTTAGCGAAGCACTCTGGTTGAGTCTTTGGAAAGGGAGGAGGAACCATTGGAGGTCCCTTGAATGGAGCCTGGCCCAGGGGACGATCCCCATGCACGAAACCATCTTCCCCAGGAGCTGGGATAGCTGAGCTAGCGTGGCCAATCTTTGTCTTTGAATGAGACGTGTGAGCTTTTGAATGCTCGACCGCCGTTCCTGGGAGAGATGGACCATGCCCTTGTCTGAGTCTATGATTGCTCCTAGGTGTAGAAGCCGTGATGCGGGGATCAGGTGGCTTTTCTTGTAATTTACTGAAAACCCATGAGCCTGAAGGGTGTGTAATGTTACCTCTAGATCTGACGGGAGTTGGATAGTATCAGAATGTCGTCCAGGTAAAACTGGACGCGTACTGGTACCGTGCGAAGGTGCGCCCCTAGTACTGCGAGCACTTTTGTGAATACCCGAGGCGCCGATGACAGGCCGAACGGGAGTGCCCTATACTGGAAATGCCGGTTGGCGTGACAGAACCGGAGGAACCTTCGATGCTCCTGTCTGATAGGGATGTGCAGGTAGGCCTCCGTCAGATCTACTGACGAGAGCAGGTCCCCTTTTCAGATGCTGGTCAGGATGGATCTGAGGGACTGCATTTTGAACCGTCTGTACACTATGAAGTGGTTTAGACGTTTGAGGTCGAGGATTGCTCTCCAACCTCCCGATGGCTTGGGAACTACGAACAGGATGGAGTAAAATCCCTGTCTCTCTTGGCCTGGGGGGACCGGTTCTATGGCCTTTATCTCTAGGAGGTGGTCTATGGCTTGCCTTACCAGTTGCGCTTTTGATGTGCAGCGTGAGATGGGGCACTTTATGAACTGACTTGGTGGGGTGGAATAGAACTCTAGCGATAGCCCGTGGGCTACCGTCTCTTTGACCCAGGCGTCGGTTGTGGTCTCCTGCCACACACTGCTGAACAGTGCCAACCGACCGCCTATGGGACTGTCCCTGATGTCACTTTGACCTTCTGAAGGGACGGCCCCCCGACCCCCTGTAAGGGCGTTTTGAGGTGAACTGGCCCCTATTGGAGGGAGGGCGGTCCTGGAAGCGTTCCTGCCTGGAATGAGCGGGACGCGCGCTTCTGGGCCAATCCCAGGACTGCCCCCCCCGAAAGGGCTGCCTCACATCCCAGGAGCCGCCCTGTCGGGTTCCTTGTTTCTGAGGCCGACCCTCCGACCTTTTGGAGGGGTGGACCAGAACCTTCCTCTTGTTCTTATCCTCTATGATGTAAGGGTCCAGGATTGGACCAAACAACTTCTTACCGTCATATTTGGAGGTGGCCAGCCGCCACTTAGCTCTCAGGTCCGTCCTCCACTGCCTGAGCCATAGGAGTCTTCGAGAGGCTACGGTTGCGCCAATCGCTCTGGCCAAATAGCGCGTTGCTGACAAGGTGGAATCGGCCGCGAACTCTGTGGCTGACAGCAATTTTGCTAAAGTCTGTTGAATACGTACCTGATCTGACGGTACACTCGCCTGCAGCTCCCGGATCCACGCAATGCAGGCCCTGGTGAAAAAGGAAGCTGAGGAAGCTGCTCTGATGGCCCAGGCCAAGGCCTGATGAGACCGCCTGAACGAAAACTCAAATTTCTTGTCCTCCGCCTTCATGGCTTCGGCCATGTCTCCTGGTATGGCAGAATTGGAGAACAGGGAAATGAGAGGTTCATCTACAGGTGGGACCTCCAAAAGAGAGGCAAAGGCCGACTCAATATTGAACAGAGTTTTCTCCAAATTGTTTGGAGAAGGGACAGTTGCCAGGGATGCCCACTGGGACTGCACCGTGGTGCGAAAGGCTTTGGGGCATGGCATCCGCACCTCCTCCGACACTGTAGAGCCAAGAAGCGGGTTAGAGTCCTCCTCCTCGTCTGAGGAGTCGGACTTGACTACCTTAGCCTTAGCCGACCGGTTCAAGGCAGAGCAGGCCTTGAGCAGAATGGAGCGATACGAAGCCGAGTCGAATAAACCTTTGGATGGCTGTTCAGGTGCCGCCTCCTCATCCTCTGACATCGGGTACCCCGTGGCCTCCGGGTCCTCTGGGTCCTCCTCTGCTACCTGCGAAGAAGTCTCCGAAACCCCTGAAGCCAGGGTCGCTGTTCGCTCCCACCGAGATGGTAATGCAGTTTCCGATGATGAACCTAGAGGATGAGAAGACTCCCTGGAAGGAGGTAAGTAATGCTCCAGAGCCTGTTTTACCAAGGAATAGATCTGTTCAGACAACTGACCTCTCTGATCCTTGGTGCTAGGCCCCGCCTGGGCCTGACTGGCTGCAGGGGCCTGTTGTTCAGGTGAGGATACACTGGAATGGGGAGAACTCACCTGTTCCGTCTCCCGCGGAGAAGGCCACTGCTGAGGATGCTGCCCAGAATCCGGAGAAGGCTCGAATGGACTGGGGAGCTCCCGTGGGGTGAGCATCGCCCCTTCTGTCTCGCTGGTTCTGAGCCTCTGGGCCTTGGCAAATTCTCTTTCGAGAACCTGATGCCTCCTCGAGGCCTGCCTTTCGGCTGCCCTCGTGGGCTCCCTTTCCAGGTGCTTCGTTTTGGCCTTCTTTTTGCCTCCCCCCGGATCCACATCAACTGGCCTGCGTTTATGCGAGGCTGGTGGGGGAGGAAGGGCCCCTGAGCCTTGACACCCCTGAGGTGAAGAATTCCCTGCCATCGCTGCTTGCATCAGCCCCCAACCAGGGTATTCCAGGCCTTCGGAAGAGACGGCTCCTGAGGAATCAGCTCACAGGCAGTTAAGGAGTTCACCTCCTTTCCCTGCTCAGGAACTACGGTTGTCCCCCTCGACCGTCTCAATCCGATGTTCACAAGGCCGGCCGGCTCCCCGTGCGCTCCGGGCGATCAGCTGCCTGAATTGGGCTGCCTGATATGAGCAAATGCTACAACAGAGATAAACCGTACCAAGGTACTTGCAACCGACAGGCTCCTTATGAGAGAAGGCCTAGGCCTTACTTCTCCTAAAATGGCCGCCGGCTCTTTCCGGTAGGGCCCAAGCCACACTTAAAATGGCCACCGCCCTTACAAGAAGACGCCTCGCTCAAGATGGCGATCACTCTGACACACTTAAAATGGCCGCCGCCCTCACAAGAAGATGCCTCGCTCAAGATGGCGATCACTCTTACTAGAAGGGCCGGCCGACCTTCCCAAAATGGCTGCCGTGTGCCACGTGCGCCAGGCGCTTCCCCAAAAAATGGCGATTCACGCCGAAACTCTATCTCTCCGACATGCGGCCCCTAAAACGGCCGCGACTACGCGCACACACCCTGTTTCGATCCCAACGGGGGTCCCCGTGCGCTGGATCACTCCCCCCCAGGCCGCTCCCCCAAACTTGCGGTTAGCTGAACTCTGGCGTCGTCCAGGGAAGTCGCTCTGCGCCTGGGAGGTCGATGAAGAAATCCGCGAGGTGAAGAAACCGCTCCGGATGAGAGGCGAAGCAGGGAGGCTGGATTGTAAGCGGCTGGAAGCCCGGGGAATCTCCCCTTTAAGTTCCAGCGGCCCCAGCCACGAGGCTTAGCTAAGCCCTCTCCCCTTCGCCTACTCTCTTCGAAGCCGTCGCGAGTAAAACAAATTGAAAAAATAAAATAAAAGGAGAAGCTAATTTCGAATATCCAATTGGTTAGAAATTAAAGGTTAACGTTTCCAATCAATTTCGTCCAAGGGTAGCTTCAGATGCAGAGCTACCCAAACGAGCTGCTCTCAAGCTGGAGACTAGGACAAAACTGGGAACAGGAAGGTAATACCGGAAGAGGCGGAGCAAGAAATTTGGAAATTAGATGTCCTAGTCTCAAGCTGATTGGCTAAAGCAACCCACGAGTGGATTATACGATTTCTCATGCTGGAGAATTGCCCAAACTAATAGAACATAAGAACATAAGAACATAAGAAGAGCCATGCTGAATCAGGCCAAAGCCCATCGAGTCCAGCATTCTGTGTCACACAGTGGCCCACCAATTGTACATGGGGATCTTGAGCAGAAGGAGAAGGCAAAACCCTCCCTTTCCCTTGACCCCCAACAAATGGTACCCAAGGGAATCCTGCCTGCCTCAACCAACATAGAGGCGGCACATGGACATCCGTTTTAATAACCACCGATACACTTTGCATCCATGAATCTATCTAGCCCTGCCTTGAAGCTGTCAAGGCTGACAGCTGTCACGACCCCTTCAGGAAGTGAATTCCATAAATCAACGACCCTCTGGGTGAAGAAATATTTCCCTTTATTTGTCCTCACTTTCTTAGCTATGAGCTTTAGGGAGTGCCCCCTTGTCCTGGTATTGTGTGATAGAGAAAAGAATTTTTCTCTATCCACCTTTTCTATCCCATGCATGATTTTATACACTTCGATCAAGTCACCCCTTAAACGCCGTCTTTCAAGGCTGAAGAGACCAAGGCGTTGCAATCTGGTTTCATAAGGGAGGCGCTCCATTTCCTTGATCATTCTTGTTGCCCTTTTTTGCACCTTTTCCAGTTCCATTATATCCTTCTTGAGGTGCGGTGACCAGAACTGTACACAGTACTCCAAGTGTGGTCTCACCATCGATTTGTACAGAGGCAATACAACACTTGCTGACTTATTTTCGATTCCCTTCCTAATCATGCCAAGCATGGAATTTGCTTTTTTTACTGCTGCTGCGCATTGGGTTGACATCTTCATCGAGCTGTCCACCAAAACCCCAAGATCCCTTTCTTGGGTTGTCTCAGAAAGTTTGGTCCCCATCAGTTGGTAAGTATAATTGGGGTTCTTTGCCCCGATGTGCATAACTTTGCACTTGTTTAGGTTAAAATGCATTTGCCACTTTGTTGCCCACTCACACAATTTCGAGAGATCCTTCTGGAGCTCCCGACAATCAGTTTCACTTTTCACAACCCGGAACAATTTAGTGTCATCAGCAAACTTGGCTACCTCACTATTAACTTCTACATCCAGATCATTGATGAATAAATTAAAAAGTAAAGGTCCCAAAACTGAACCTTGGGGTACACCATTTCTCACTTCTTTCCATCCGGAGAATTGTCCATTTATTGCCACCCTTTGCTTCCTACAATTTAGCCAGTTACCAATCCAGGACAAGACCTGTCCTCTAATTCCGTGGCTGGAGAGCTTTTTTAGGAGCCTTTGGTGAGGAACTTTGTCAAAAGCCTTTTGAAAGTCAAGATATACAATATCAACTTGGGCCCCTTTATCTATGTATTTATTTACACCCTCAAAGAATTCTAACAAGTTAGTAAAACATGATTTGCCTTTGCAGAAACCATGTTGATTTTCTTTCAGCAATGCCTGTTTTTCTATGTGCCCTGTAATTTTATCTTTAATAATGGTTTCCATCAGTTTGCCTGGAACTGAGGTTAGACTGACTGGTCTATAGTTTCCTGGATCACCTCTGGATCCTTTCTTGAAGATCGGGGTTATATTTGCTTCCCTCCAATCCTCCGGTACAGTGCCTGATCTTAGAGAAAGATTGTATATTTTAGCTAGAAGTTCAGCAATTTCACACTTGAGTTCCTTGAGAATTCTAGGGTGGATGCCATCTGGACCCGGCGATTTGTTGACGTTTAGTTTAGAAAGGCATGCAAGAACATCGTCCTTGTTTATCTCTATCAGGTTTAATTCTTCTATTTCCCTCCCTGGGAAAACTAATTCAGTGGCAGGCAGATGTTCTCTATCCTCCTCAGTGAAAACGGAGGCAAAGAAGTCATTTAGCCTCTCAGCAATCTCCTTGTCTTCTCTGATTATCCCCTTCTGACTATTGTTATCAAGTGGCCCAACTGATTTTCTGGTTGGGTTCCTGCTTCTGATGTACTTAAAAAAGGTTTTGTTATTATTTTTAATATTCTTGGCTATATGCTCCTCAAAGTCTCTCTTGGCTTTCATGACTATCGCCTTGCATTTGTTCTGCCAGAGTTTGTGATCCCTCCTGTTCTCCTCGGTAGGAAGAGCCTTCCATTTCTTAAATGAGTTTTTCTTCTTTCCAATAACCTCCTTTACCTCATTCGTAAGCCATACTGGTATCCTCTTGGACTTTCCAATCCTCTTTCTTCTTTTAGGAATGCATTTTATTTGAGCCTGCTGTAACGTATTTTTAAACAGTTTCCAAGCATTTTGGGGGGATTTGACTTTTTTTACTGTTCCTTTTAGTTTCTTCTTTACTATTCTCCTCATTTTGTCAAAATTTCCTCTGTGAAAGAAGATCCTGTTGAAGTAATAAAACAGGGTAGAAATGTTTTTAGGACCAATGGAATATTCATGGGGAGAAATGCAACCCATTTTTAACATGTTTACACCAGAGGAGAATGGGATGATTAGGAGAGCAGCTAAGGAACAATGCAAGAAAAAGTTTCCACAAAAGAATGAACAGAATGAAATCCCTGATGCAGATCCAAAGTGGGAAGGTAACATGAGTGCAGAGAGGAAAGCTATGGCTGATTACAGGGGATATTAAATAGAAGGTATTAAATATGCAGTGCCTCAGAGTTTTAACATTCAGAAGGCACTGTGATTAGAACAAGGAAAGGAGGAAACATGACTGAATGGGTAGAGAAATTAAAAAGCCAACTTCAAAAGTATGGACTTTGGATCCTGGTAATCCAGGACATCAAATGATTTTGAAATATCAATTTGTATGGAAAGCATGGGAAGGTATTAGGGTAAAAATGCAGAAATCAGACACATGGAAAACTAAAACAATAGATTTATTACCGGTAAGAGAGGCTCTGAAAGTATATGCAAAGAGAAGAGAAGAGAAGAGAAGAGAGATAAACTAAGGTGACCAATCATCCTCCTTTAGAGAGGACAGTCCTTCTTTTGTAAGTTCTGTCCTCTCTCAAAAAGTGTCCTCCTACATGTCCTCCTTTTCAATATTTGAAGACTAATCTGTAAATCTCCATATTCGATCAATGCCAAGCCGATCTGTTGCGTGTGATGTGACGTATTTGTATTTGACATGACGATTCGTCAAGGCTCGGTACAGTGCAGCGAGACGCAATTATGAGACGCATGTGCTCCACACAGGAGAATTGTTTTGAGAGAGTGCGTCATGCGCAAGTGGCTTTACTTCTTACTGAAACACGACACGGCACACACGCATTAGACTCACTTCTTTCTCAGTGAATATTCAACCATACACAGGTGAGCACAATAATTCATGTTTTATTAATTCATTATCTATTTAATAATTTCCAAATATGTATAAATTTACAAGTTTATTCGCTTGTTGTTTCAGTTTTAATAATTAATTTTATTTATTCATAATGAATGTGCTTGCATCATTCGTGTAACTCTATATTTTATTTTTAATTATTGTTGCAATGAATAAAATGTTTCTTTTATTTATGATTTTTTTTCTTCAATTTATTTGTGTCCTCATTGTAAAAAAGTTGGTCACCTTAGATAAACGTAAGATAAGATAAAAATCATGGCTCAATTGGTGCAAACAGGCTAGCAAAGAGGATGGGGAAGAGTAATCAGGAAATCAGTAAGGGGTCTTGGGAGAGGTCTAGGCTGGAGGTGAGGACAGCCATTTGGCACCAGGGGATATAAACCCCTAAGGGGAAAAAAAAATTCCCCAGTCCCTAAATAAATAAAGGTGCCTTTTGTAAGGAGGAAGGAGACTGGGAAAATGAGTGCCCTAAGAGGAAGGAGAGGGAAGAACTAGCAAAATTGGTGAATTTTGAGGATTAGGGGTGTCAGGGGACTAATCTGTTTTCTGGTCCAGCTTTTTAGGAACCCCTGATAAACCTTAAAGGTTGGACCCCTGGAGGAGGAGGAAAGGGTGTATTCGGTGGATTCCGGAGCCACCAGATTTACCCTGAACTATATACCTCCAGGAATGCAAATTGGGAAAGGGAAGATTAAGGATCAGGGAATTGGGGACATGTAGTAGAAGCAACAATATTTAAATCTGCTATGGTCCAGACAGTAGCAAAAGGGCCTGGATTATGTTTTGGTAGAAGGGAGCTGCAATTTGGCCAGGAGGTACTTAATTGGTAAATTGGGGGTTGTTATTATGGGGAATGAAAGATAAATATTTGTAAATATTATGGCCTTGAGTAAGGAAGCTCAAGGAAAAGTGGACCCTCTTATATGGGCCCAAGAGGGCAATAGAAGAGGGGTACACATGGATCCTTTAAAAGTGACTTTAAAGAACCCTGGTGAAGTAATTCACCAGAAACAGTCTATAACATTACATTGGAAGGAAGAATGGGTTTAAAGCCCATGGTGGAAGGGCTGCTGAAGGGGGGTGAAATTTTTGAGCAATCCTTTTAAACATGTTTAGTTTGTTACTTTTTTAACCCAAGAATTTCTGCCTTGGAAAAGTAAGAGATGAAGAAAGAAAGAAAGAAAGAAAGAAAGAAAGAAAGAAAGAAAGAAAGAAAGAAAGAAAGAAAGAAAGAAAGAAAGAAAGAAAGAAAGAAAGAAAGAAAGAGGGGAGGCAGTTTCTATCTGCATGTTTGTTTGCTTTGTTTTTTTTTAAAGAACAGAAATTGGGTAAAATTTTCTGACTGTAAGAATAATTAATCAGTGGGATAATTGTCTCCAGAAACTGTGGATGCTTCATTATTGGAGGTTTTTAGGAGGAGGTTAGAAATTGATAGGGTCTGAAATGGATAGAGTTTCTTGTTTCAGTAAGGGGTTGGACTAGAGGACATGTCCCATCCAACTCTGATATTTTGTTTTTGTATGCGTGGCATGCTTCAGTGATTTTCCTTTGCATTTTAGTTTGGATTTATTCTTAATAATGTATTCTTGTCAAAGGAACATTATTCTTAATAATGTATTCTTGTCAAAGGAACAATCCTATGATGTTTTATTTAACAAAGGGGTGTCAAACTCAATTTCACTGAGGGCCGCATTAGCATTGCGGTTGCCCTTGGCGGGCCGGGTGGGTGTGGCCAGGGTGGGTGCAGGCTACTGGGTGGGGGTGGATGGAGTGGGTGTGGCCTATTGGGTGGGTATAGCCAGCTCTACATCATTCGCGTCAAGGGTGCCTGTGGGGGCCTGGGCAGGAGTGGGACAGATCTGAGGGTCTCTGGCAGAAGAGGGTGGAACCAGGGCAAGTGCCAAGGCATGGTCCACTGGAGGAGCCTCACCATTCCTCTCAGGCCATGCCGGGGGGGGCTGAATGGTCAAATGCCCAGCCTGGCCTTCGAGCACCCGCGGCACCAAACCCAGCCCCACTTCCCCAAGGGAGCGCCCAGCTGCACTTACCTCCTCCTCAAGGCTGCTGCTGCTGTGCTTCCTCTCCTTACCCAGGTTGCTCATGATGGGTACGAGGGCAAAGTCAGAGGGAGGCCCATTCCATCTCCATGGGAGGAGACCCGGCTTTGTATCCAAAGCTTCCTTAGCAATAGGATGGGAGACCCCCAGGATAGGCCAGCAGGAGGGGGCAAGGGGATGGTGAAAGGGCAGCAGGGCAGGACTAAGGCAGGACTTCCCTCAGACCCTCCCTCTCCTTCTTTCCTTCTTTCCTTTCTTCCTTCCTAAGTACAAAGTGGTGGGAAAATATTTGACATGAGGGAGGGAGAAAAACAGGCAAGAAACGCAGCTGGGGAGGTGTCACCCTTCGTGAGGAATGAAGAAATGCACCATCACCTGGAAGTGGCCCGCACATGGCCCTCACCTACTTCACATATCTGGCTTGGTGGGCTCTGGGGGAGGGGATGCCATGAGCAGTGTGAGAGTCAACATTACCTGTGCAATGTCGCCCAGCCCCCAGCCTGCCCGGTTTCAGCAGGCAGCAAGGCGCTCTCCTCACAGTGCTGAGAGGCTGAGCCAGGCGGCACAAATCTGAAAAGAAGTGCGACATCGCCCAGCCCCCAGCCTGCCTGGTCTCGGCAGGCAGCAGGGCGCTCTCCTCACAGCGCCGAGAGGTTGAGCTGGGAGGTGTGAAGCTCGCCAGCTTTGCACCTTGCTGCCTGCTGAAACTGGGCAGGCTGGGGGCTAGGCAGCATTGCACTTCTCATCAGTTTCCCGCCACCGGGCTCAGCCTCTTGGCGCTGTAAGGAGAGAGCCCCGCTGCCTGCCGAAACCCCTCCCCCGGAGCCCATCAAGCCAGATATGTGAAGTAGGCGAGGGCCATTTGCTGGCCACTTCCAGGTGATGGTGCATTTCTTCATTCCTCACAAAGGGTGACACCTCCCCAGCATGCACCCAGGGGGTGGGGCCAATGCGGCAGGGGCTGGTTCCTTGCTGTTTCCAGACGGTCTTGTGGAGCTAAGACTGAATGCGCTTCAGCATAGATGGCCACCACAAAATTGTACATTGGTTCCCGGCTGGCCTGGGCCAGGGCCAAGGCAGCGGGGGCCGTTCCCTCACTGTTTCCAGGATGGCTTCGTGGGCCACATGAAACCACTTCGCGGGCCGCATCCGGCCCTCGGGCCTTGTGTTTGACATGTCTGATTTAACATCTGATAAATATGTGTCTTTGGGACTCCTTGCTACTGCAAAAGAGATGATTAATTGCTGCATACTGTGTGTGTTCAATTTGTTTTCCTTTTCCTTGGAGCCAAGGAGGGGAAGGGAAACCTTTATGGAAAACCAATTTGGTTTCAGGGTTATAGCCACAGGCTGCAAGGGTGGATTTGAGTTCAAATCCTGCTTTGGCCATGAGGGTTGGCTGAGTGTTTTGTGGCTGGCTTATTTTTGTTCAGCCCTAGGAGGGAGGTTTTGGCAAGCCACTTCTGTAAATGTTACGGCAATTTTCCTCCTGAGGGCTGTTTCAAGCAAAAGTTTTGTATAAATTTTTACTCTGTCTGGTTTGGTGAGTGGGGGAAGGGGGAGACAATCTTTTGTCTTCTTAGCTATCCTGTTTTATGTGCTGCCACAAGAGTGATTTGAATATTATCTGCCTGAGACAAAAAGCATTCCAGAAAATGTTGGCCCAATGCTGATCGGTGAGCCTATGTGCTTTACCTTTTAAAATCCTGAATGTGTTATTTACAATGTTCATTGAGTTATATTTTTGTAACATGGTATCTAATCAGGGTGAAAGGGGGAGAAGAAAGAAAAATGTGACAATTTTTGATAGAGCTTCCGTGGACAAGTATAGTCTATCTGACACAGGACAAATGATTTTTTTTTTCTTTCTTTTCTTTCCTCCACTTTTAAGCTGTGGAAGCAAATACATTTTTATGTAGCTTCCCAGTTTTGTAAGATCTTATTCTGGGAATTATAAAGAAATGATAAAGCAACTTTTTGGCAGAAGAAAGGATTGAGGGTGTCTAGCAAATAAAGCCCAATTGGTAGAAAAGGAGGTAAAATATCTAGGATATACAGTGGGGAAAAAAAGTATTTAGTCAGCCACCAATTGTGCAAGTTCTCCCACTTAAAAAGATGAGAGAGACCTGTAATTGTCATCATAGGTAGACCTCAACTATGAGAGACAAAATGAGAAAACAAATCCAGACAATCACATTGTCTGATTTGGAAAGAATTTATTTGCAAATTATGGTGGAAAATAAGTATGTGGTCAATATCAAAAGCTCATCTCAATACGTTGTTATATATCTTTTGTTGGCAATGACAGAGGTCAAACGTTTTCTGTAAGTCTTCACAAGGTTGGCACACAATGTTGCTGGTATGTTGGCCCATTCCTCCATGCACATCTCCTCTAGAGCAGTGATGTTTTGGGGCTGTCGCTGGGCAACACGGACTTTCAACTCCCTCCAAAGGTTTTCTATGGGGTTGAGATCTGGAGACTGGCTAGGCCACTCCAGGACCTTGAAATGCTTCTTACGAAGCCACTCCTTCGTTGCCCGGGTGGTGTGTTTGGAATCATTGTCATGCTGAAAGACCCAGCCATGTTTCATCTTCAATGCCCTTGCTGATGGAAGGAGGTTTGCACTCAAAATCTCACAATACATGGCCCCATTCATTCTTTCCTGTACACGGATCAGTCGTCCTGGTCCCTTTGCAGAGAAACAGCCCCAAAGCATGATGTTGCCACCCCCATGCTTCACAGTAGGTATGGTGTTCTTTGGCTGCAACTCAGCATTCGCTCTCCTCCAAACACGAGTTGTGTTTCTACCAAACAGTTCTACTTTGGTTTCATCTGACCATATGACATTCTCCCAATCCTCTTCTGGATCATCCAAATGCTCTCTAGCAAACTTCAGACGGGCCCGGACATGTACTGGCTTAAGCAGGGGAACACGTCTGGCACTGCAGGATCTGAGTCCCTGGCAGCATAGTGTGTTACGTTGGTCCCAGCTCTCTGCAGGTCATTCACTAGGTCCCCTCGTGTGGTGTTGGGATTTTTGCTCACCGTTTTTGTGATCATGTTGACCCCATGGGGTGAGATCTTGCGTGGAGCCCCAGATCAAGGGAGATTATCAGTGGTCTTGCATGTCTTCCATTTTCTAATTATTGCTCCCACAGTTGCTTTCTTCACACCAACCTGCTTGCCTATTGCAGATTCAGTCTTCCCAGCCTGGTGCAGGTCTACAATTTTGTTTCTGGTGTCCTTCGACAGCTCTTTGGTCTTCACCATAGTGGAGTTTGGAGTGTGACTGTTTGAGGTTGTGGACAGGTGTCTTTTATACTGATAACAAACTTAACTAGGTGCCATTAATACAGGTAATGAGTGGAGGAAAGAGGAGCCTCTTAAAGAAGAAGTTACAGGTCTGTGAGAGCCAGAAATCTTGCTTGTTTGTAGGTGACCACATACTTATTTTCCACCATAATTTGCAAATAAATTCTTTCCAAATCAGACAAATGTGATTGTCTGGATTTGTTTTCTCATTTTGTCTCTCATAGGTGAGGTCTACCTATGATGACAATTACAGGCCTCTCTCATCTTAAGTGGGAGAACTTGCACAATTGGTGGCTGACTAAATACTTTTTTCCCCACTGTATTATAGTTGAAGGGGAAAGGAAAATAGATAGTAAAAGGATTGAAGTTATAGTAGATTTATAATTACCAAACAATAAAAATGGCATTAAGGGAATTTTGTGTTTATCATAAGATACTGCAAGAATGGTGATCCAAAAACTATATGAGGGGAGTCATTCCAGAATTAAAGCATAGGTAGAAATGTATTTGAAATTCTATGCTACCCTTGGAATGTATGGGATAGCCCAAAGGGCCACAGAGGGATGTTTGATATGTAAAAGGGTTAATAAAGGGTTAAGGCTCCCAAAGGAGGGAGACAAATAGCTAAATGTAGAACAAGTACTGGGGTCTCTGTCTTCTCTTTGACAGGAAGGCTTGGTGGCGCAAACAGCTTCTTTGGAATTTTCAGTCCATAAGATCCAGCCAGGACAGTGGGTGCTGATTCATAAATGGAAGGAGGAACTTTTGACAACCAAAGAAGGGAAGTTCCTTATATTGAATCTGCTGTCCAGAGGGCTGAGAAGGGTTGGACTCACTACACACGAGCGAAGGTGGTGACTGGACCTGAAAGAGGTTGGATGGTCATTCCAGGACAAGGACTGAAAGCCACGTTTAAAGGACTTGAATGGGTAGTGGACTAGAATCCCTACCTAATTTGAATATCTCTATTAGAATTTCAGGTGACCCCAGACGAAGAACAAAGATGTTGGTGGTGACTCATCAGAGAAGTAAAAGTGGTTTGTTACAAATAAAGCCAATAATTAAGACAGAAGTCACACCATTAGAAACTGAAAACGTAGAATTGTAAATTGTAAGAATTAGGTGGTAAATGTATATTTTTGTTATTATCACTGTGATTGCTGTAGCTGTTATTATTGTTGTGATTATGGACCAATTTGTGGGAGTGAAATATTGTGAAATAATCATGAGGGGTGGATTCTAATTCTAATATTACTGAAGACAACACACCAGAGCAGCCTGGGAAATAAAGGTAAAAATTTGTTTGTGGGATTTAAAGGTAGATGACAATCATGAAGCAGTAATGGATATTGCAAAAGGAATCAGGAAAGTGGTTATAGGACTTATGTGTTGTGCATGTCTGCAATGTATTCCTTTATGTGCATCTACTTTAACCAAAGCTTTAGGAAAGCCTTAGGAAAAGAAGAAATTATACAGTTAATGGTTATTAAGATTTTCTAAGCATGATAATGAAGACCTTTCAGTGTAATAAAAATTTAAAGGGGTGGATTTGATAGAAGTAAAAGAAAGGTCTTCAAAATTTAATATTGAAAGAGAAATTTAAAATTGAATTTGCTGCAGTGGAAATTTACTGAGTAGAGAAAAAAAAAACCTATAATGGTTGGGAACCAGGAAAGGAGAGCATAAAGAAAGGAAGTAAGATAAACACATAGGCAAAAATAGCTGGGTCTTAGAGTGGGAAAAGGAAGAAGACAAACTATTAAAAAATATAGCTGTAAGAGGAAATGGCTAGCCAGGAAAGACATGTTGAATTGAAAAATAGGAAAGAATCTATTGTTCTAAAAGGGGGACATAAATATCCACAGAGTTTAAAATAACCATTTAAATGTCTAATTTTTCTTCTTATTATTGTATATGTGAATATGATTTAATATGTTATCAGGAAATGTGTAAGAGACGGTCGGAAAGAGTGTAACCTCGTAGTACCTCAGCCAATGGGGAAAGAGGAGGGATGTGCGGCCGGGACAAGGATTGTATAAAGAAGGAAATATTTTGGGTTGGAACTTTGGAGAGAACCAAGCTTTGATAGCTTCTCTCCCCGCTTATTGCAATAAACGAAACAAAAGGCCTTCACTGTGTCTTGGCTGGTTATTAGTCAGGTGAGCTTGCTTCTGGTCACGAAGGAAAGTAGCCAGGAGCACATAACACAAACAATATGTACAAAAAATATTGCTGGGGGAGGGTGTGAGGAGCAGTTCTTTTCTGTGGGGGTTGGAGGTCAAGGAACCATGATGGGGGGGAGTGTCAAAAAAATGCAGACTGTGGTCATGGCAGTGCAATCAAGGCCTTATTTATTGAATTACCCAGATGATAATTCTTAGAACTGTACAATTTAAAACCAATTTCCACAAAGCTTCTTTTAAGCAGTACTACTGTAGACAACATGTAAGAGAGGCTAGTGATATGAAGATATTCCAATATTTGTACAACTGAAAAGAGGTACCTCCCCACAGGAAGAAGGGGTGTAACACAGAACCAGAAAGATAATCAGTACAGATACCTTATAAATCTGCAATTTTCTAATGCAGCATCAACTAAGCAAGCAGTTCTAGTATCCACCTAATTCACAAACTTTCATTTATTTGTTCTGTACATATTATAGCTCCTCCTGGTGTGCATGTTTATGGTTTGCTTTTTTTAAACCTGTACAAGAGAATGCGAAGTACTCAGTCTGCTATCATAACACCCTTGACTGCAAAATGGCAGCCAACACCTTCATATTGCTTAACTTTGCACAGGCCTGATAGATTTTGTTTGGACAGTTTTCTGCTACAAGCAGTAAAATATTAAATACATATGTTGCTACTCCTGAAACCAGTTGCTAATTCTACTTCCCTACCCCACATGCACTTTGAACACAGACCCTGAAGATTATGACTAAAGAAGTATTTCCTTAGTAATAATGGGTGCAGCAGCTGCAGGAACTGGGAAGAGGGGGCTATTTTTAGGCTGCAGATGTGTCATGCATACAGGCCAGGATTAAAATTCTTTCTGGCAATTTAGGGACAAGAGTTGGAGGGGGGAAAGTTAAAATGATAATCAAACAGTTGTTTACAAGACTACAACTAAGAATTGTACATTATGTACATTATGCACTGTTTGCTTCAGATAATACTCCCTAGATGCCCAGAGTTGTTTCAATACAAGATGGGCTGCAAATAAAAACAGGAAAATAAACCAATCTTCATTTGCAGCTGATCCACATTCTCTCTTCCCAAAGTTCAGCCCATACCCCATTTACCTCTTATGGAAACAAGGTAAAAAAAGTAATGGACCACTTTCTTATCCATCCCCATGCTTGCAGTAGGCATTGCTTTTGAATGGAAAGGCAGAATTCTTTATTAACAGCAGCTCTCATGCTGCAATTTCATAGGTTCTGAACAGCTGAATTTTACATCATTTACTAAGGTGAGGGGAAGGCAAGATAGGGTATGTTGGGTCCAGGCAAAGGTAGATGAATACTTAATCAGAGTGTTACATACTGTTTTTTCTGCAGTATTCATAATTAAAAAGTAGACTGGTACTTCTGGAAAATGAAAGGAAATCAGAAGAAAGGAGATGAAAGATAGCACTAAACCTACATCTGTAATCCTCCTTTAAAAGTTAAAAGGCCCCTCTCCCCTCTTGGTGTCCACATGGCATAAGCTGCAGATGATTGTTTTTGCTGTCCCAAACAGTCCCCTTTAAATTAACTTATCTTGTGCCACATACTTCCCCAAAGAACAGCCTGTTGCTTTAAATTAATCCCATTTGTTGCTAATGCCTTCCTGCCCTTGGGCCACACACCCTCCTCCTAGATAGCTGCAATCCTTCCAAATTCCATGCCCAAATATTACTATCTGGGCTGTACTGGTGTCCTTAACCACACCTATTAGGTATAGCCAAATCATCAAACAGGCTTCTTGATTTAAATCCTAGGCTATTAACCCTATGGGTTGCTTAACCTGACACATACCAATATTACAGGTCTAATTAAGTACCAAGCTGTAACACTTCAGGTACACCTTGTATTGCTGGGCTTGTCGTACTGTAGCTTATCCTTATAAAGTAGAACTCCATTTTTAAATTTTAAGCTCTAATTTCCTTGCCACAGTTAATCTCTCGCATACAGTTTCTGTATTTGATTCTATTTCAGGAGCCAATCCCCAATTATGCTAATCTCTTTACCAACTCTTCTACTCATGCATATTATTCTGATTGGTGGGGGATATTCCTGTTCAATTCTTAATCCTTCTTGCTTAACTCTCCCTGTATCTACAGGAACTCATTCCCAGAAATAGGTGCCGAAATAATATACTGTACTCTCATCCCTTTACCCTTTATGTATTATCAGTGCCAATACACCCTATCTCATCTTTTTACACATCCACTCTAAGCATGTGCATCCCTTCATTAGACGCCATGCTTTACATTAACTCCTCCCACTGTTGACACCAGGATCCCAAAGTTAACCCTTCGAAAATCAGCGCACACCAATATTTAATTAACCAACTTGAACATTAACCCCTTCTAACCCACATTTCCCAACACCCAACTCACTGTGTCCCTCTCGGCTTTGAGTTCTTCGATCTCCTTTTCCTTGGCCTGCAACTGTTGCTGCTGCTGCTCGATAAGGTCCAACTGGAGCAGCATGATCTGCCTGAGGCAGGTCGCCTGGCTGGAGTTGCCTCCACCGGCCCCCATGGGGCTCTTCCGAAGGCTGCTCCCGCCGCCACTCCCGGTGTTGTTGCTACTACTAACACTTTTCCACTTGCCGCTGGCTTCCGATGAAACCGGAGAACCCACCGCTGCCACTGCTGGGGGTGGAGGAGGCTGCCCGGGTTCGACCGTAGCGGAAATCGACGACGGTAGCGGCGGCAGCGAGACAGACGCTGGAGCTCCTCCAGGCCCGGTGTGGGAGTCCGCGGTATGTCCGGGTAGCACTGCCAGGTACTTGGAGGGGCGGGAGCTACCGGCGGCATCGCCCACGCCCGCTTGCCGAGTACTGCCTTTCGGGCACGGCGAGAGCACTAGGCCACCCCAACAGTAGCCACTGTCGCCACTTTCCTGTTTTCCGGGAGCCGCGGCTACCGGAACGATAGACCGGGCCTTGCGGCCTGTTGCCGCTGCAGCCACGGGAATCTGGTTGTGCCGGAGAGGCGGAGGCTGGTGAAGATGCGGTGGCAGCTCCTCCTCTTCCTTCGGGCTAGGCTCCAGTAAGCCCGTCCCCGTCGTTGTCGCAGTTGCTTTATAGACGGTCGATCTCATGGGGATGCAGCACCTTCAGGCTCCTCCGCCTCCCCCTCTCCGCTGCTGGTCCAAATTCCCCACCTGGACGCCTTGGGGGGCGCCGCCACCCGCCCCACCAAAACCCATTGCCTCCCTTTCTTCCTACGCCACCTTCTCCCGGCCGGTCCTCCCGACTCACCAACCTTCACTGTTCCCTGTCGCTAGTACCAGAACCATCTCTTTACTGAACCATCTCTTTGCTTTTCTTGCTCCTCTTTTTTCCAGATTACAGGAGTGCCAGCCCTGCTCATCTAGGAAAAGCGAAGCGGAGGCCCTGCTGGCTCTCCAGAATGGAGGGGCCGTTTAGATCAGTCTTAGATTCTTCTGCAAGGAATCGGGGAGGGGCGCGTTTGCTTCACCCTTCCACACACACCCAGTTCTTTTGGAAGGAGGCACGTGAACGGTGGCTTTTGGTTTCTTTCCTTCTAACGGACACAGAGGTGCCCAGTGGGTATGTGGGGGAGGGGGACAAATCGGGGAAGGGGATTACGTCTTTCCGCGCCCTCCCAGCAAGAATAAGAGAGGAAGTGTGTGGGATGACCAGCCCAGCTTCTAATCGACCTGTCCAAATGAACAAGCAAACACTCCTATCTAGCGGATCCCCCTCACTGGGAGGCAACCTTCCCCAAGAACGTGGAAAAGGTTACCGATGTCCCCCCTTTGCCAGTCTACATGAGGAGCCGTCTACAACACATGATGTGTCTTTTACGCTGGAAATGGGAAGCTAATGGGTTCCCTCCAGAGTATCTCGTTTGCCTACCAGCCTTTCCCAGACCCTTTCTGGGAATAAGGTAGTCCCATATCCGGAGAGCACAGATGAAATTAAGGGGTTATTTTTACCCACTCTTTATTAATAGAATGATTAAGGTGGAAAAAATATTACGGTAAAGAAGGGCTACTTTTACAAGCAAGATTGAAACGTCCCGCAGTATTAGCGGAGGTGAGGTGGAGGATAAATATAGGTTCTGCAAGGCGCAGGGGCATAAGAAAAATTCCCCTCCTCGAATACTTAAAATTTTGAGGGGCCGGCTAGGAGATGTGTGACCTGAACCGTCTGCGGGAGGCGCGGGAAATTCCAGGCGTTTCCTAATGTGGAATTTTGTCACATTCTGACAACATGGCGGAGTGGGAAAAGGGGGATTCGGTGGAAAAACCCAGTTCTGCTTAATCGGTTACCTTTAAACGACCGCCATAGCCCGGACCGCCTCCCGCCAATACGCATGCGGCAACCGCCATTGAGGGATGGAAAAGAAGCGCCCTGGAAGGGGCGGGGCAACACTGACTAGGCGGAAGGAGAAGATCAAGGTGGAGAGGAGTAACGCAAGATCGGCAGGAGCTAGATAAAATCAAAGGTTGAAGAGCTTCCCCCTTACCTAGCCTGTTCTAATATATTAGCGATGCCTAGCACAGATACAGCGCCTCCTACAACGTATGAGGTATTCTTAAAACATAAATGATTCCGAGAGCACCTCCAAAATCAGATCACCTTGGGAATGCAGAAAAAAGTATATTTGTACACTTTGAATTTCAACACACATACCTCAACAGCTGTGGCTCCATTAGTCGATGTTCCCAGTGAACCTTTAAAATCTTTGAGTTTCTGTTCTGAGCCAGGTCCATAATTCGGTTGTTCAAAGTTAGTGCCCCAACTGATATCTTGGAAGATCCTGGATTGGGAAAGGTGGATGAATACAACTGCAACATCACAAATGAATGACTTTCTTTCACAGGGCTCTCCATCAAGGATAGCTTTGAAAGGCTTCTAATTGTGATAATCTGTCATTTCTAATATAAACAGCTTTTATCAACCTCGATTGCCCAAGGCTAGTGTACAGTTTTATTTTGAACCCCACCCCAAATCAGGAGACCCCACAGGAAAATTTTCCTAAAGGAGTGTGGGAAGACACACACACACCCAGAGAAAGAAATATTTTGGAGAATATTAAAAAGGCAGAATATTATATTTCCCCAAAGGAATAATGGAGAAGATCTTAAAAAGGCAGAAACTTCTCCCTCTCCCCCAGACAGAAACTCAGCAAGCCAGGTCTGTAAAAATGCAGATGTGATAATCCTTTCAGAAAGACTGGAGCCTGGAAGCTTGGAGCTGATGGGATTAGAAAGACAAAGACCCCTAAAAATCTATACCCCCCACCCAATATCTAAAGAGGTGACCTTTAGGACATAATAGGACATAACCCAGCACCACTAGACTACCAAAAGGGCACACTGAACCTCAGGTCAAAGTTCATGCCACAGGAACAGGAACAACTCCAAACACAAAAGCCCAAGAAGGTATAAAAACCCACCACTCCCAGCACCATGTGGTCAGCTGCTCCAGAGCCACATGCTGTTGGGGTTCTGCTTTTCAATAAACTAGAACCTTTCTAAAGCAGTCTCCATTTTGTTTATTCCTGACTTAGACTGGACCCTGATGAAGATTTTTCTTTCCACAGGAGTGAGAAGAAATACCCATAAGAAAACACCCCTCTCTCTTTATTTTCCTTTAAACCGATTATGCCATCTGCCGGCATTGCTTATTACCGGAGAAAGGTGGCTTCCATTCATAAAATACAATGTTTCCTTAACCAATTAAGATGGAGATGCAATGTATTCGATAACCTCCGAAAGCCGGGAAAGTAATAAACTCAAATGTTGCGATCACTGGCAGATGGAGATAGATTACAGAAAGCAAACCTTTATTCACTAAATTCGCAATAGCGGAGATAAATTGTCCCAACCTTAGATAACTGGAGAAAGTAATAACTTGGAGCGCTAAAGAGGCGGCAGTACAAAGGGCTCAGTCAGGAATCCGTCGCTGAAACCAATCCACATTTAAAGGGCATGGGAATTTAACACCTATGCCCATGTTCTCCTGAAGGACAAACAACAAAACCCATATGCCCAACCAGAGAGATCTTTCTGATAAAAGAAATAACAAGTAAAATATTTCCTCTTAAGTTTCTCCAGTCATAAAATCATACACCACACTCACATTTTCTTCACAAACATAACACAAAAGGAGGAAATGGTAACCAGCATTAATTAACAAATGTAATGACAGAAAGGAAAAATAGATGTGCTGTATGTCTAATAAAGTAAGAGAAAAGGGGGAAGATATACTACTAATCAGAATGTCATGGTTCTGATAGATGAAACCACAGCAATGACAGCAACACATGGCTGTTCCCCCCCCAAAAAAGCTACATTTGATGGGGACCCTGAGAAGTTAACTTTCTTTTTGAATCAAGTGCATTCTTATGTGAACCGCAATGGCAACGCCTATCCAGACCAGGCGGCAATGGTTGATGTCATTGCAGCTAACCTGGAGGGAGAGGCTTCTGAGTGGCTCAATAGTCTGTACAACAAGCAAGCACCTGAACTATGGAATTTCAACCTATTCGTCAGGGGGGTGAGAACCCGATTTGAAGACAACTCCATAGCCTTGAGAGCAGAGAAAGGCGTTCATGTAGTGAAACAATGTTTCAGTCTGCTGTGGGTCCTAAAAGGACCGAAAATTGCCCCGTAGAGGTGACAGACCAAGAGGGGACCCTTGCAGATCGCGGGAAGGCAGTAGCCGACTCGCTTGATCCAAGGAGCCTTCCGGAACGGCAGGAGAAAGACTGGCTCTATCTACGCAGCCAGTCAGAAGCTGCTGACAGCCGGGAGGAAAAGCAATTTAAAACAAGCGTGAGCAACATTTTGGACTTGGGTGAGACTATTTTTCTTTTTTCTCTACAAAGTGAAAACCTGTTCTGGGAAAAAAAACCATCCAAAAGCAATTCCCGAGAGTTAAGGGGGGGTTATCCCTCCCTCCAGAAAAAGGTGACGGTTTAAGTGATTTGGAGGAAACAGAGAAGTCTACAACATCATTGTAGATATAACAGAGAGAAACAGAAAAAAGAAAAGTTTGGGGAGTTTTAAATTTTTTCTTCTTTTTATATTATTCTATATTATTTTTGGAGAACATTGGATCAAACTTGGTCTAAACCAGTGATGGCGAACCTTTTAGAGACCAAGTGCCCAAACTGCAACCCAAACCCCACTTATTTAATGTCGGGTGCCGAGTGGGCATGGCCCACTGGGTGGGCGTGGCTGCAGTGGTCATGGCAGACTGGGTGGGTGTGGGCTTGGCCACCTCGATGTTGTTCATGGGGAGGGATGCCTGTGGGGGCTGGGCAGGGTTGGGGGAGATCCAGGGCGTCTCTGGTGGGTGGGACGGTGGGCAGGAGGCTCATTCTGTGGGGTGAGGCGAGGCGAGGCAGGGGCTGGGGCAGCTACTGCCTGACACCATCGGCCCCTGCGCACAGCGAGCCAACTATTCCCAAATGCCATCCCTCCATGAATCCCTTCAACTGCTTAATTACAACACAAATGGGGCAAGAAAGAAAACCTTACAATGAGTTTCTGCCCTCCCCCCATAGTCTTTCCAGTTGTCTTCTGAGGCTTCACATGGGGGCCACTGGCTCCAGGACTCCTTCCTTCCTCTGTAGCTTTCACAGGCATCTCAGGGGATGATAGGACTTGGGAAGATCTGTTCCACTCTGGTTGCATGGTGGCTTTTAGTGAATGGCTGGATCAAACCCAATTCCATGGCTCAAATGAATGGAGGCAGCATCTGGGTCAGTGTGCTCTGCTTCCAAAGGTTGTGGGGTTCATCTATGCAGGGCTGAAAGATATGAGAACAAGATCTACTCACCACTTTCTGGGTGATTCTCCCAGGAGAGGCAGACAAAGGCATGGAGAACAGAGGATAAGAAAAGGAGAAGTAGAATGGGGGCGGGGGTAGCTTGCAGACAGAGTTTGAAAAGGCATTAATACTGCAGTTGTTAAAGAAACAGATAAAACCAGTCACAACAAAATAAGGACACCACAGTTGAGGACAAAAGAGAGGCTGGATTCTGGTAAGAGAACAAAAAATGAAAGGTCTCACTTCTGAAATTGAACATTTGCAACATGTTAAAGAAGACTTAAGGACTTGCAACTTGAAAATGCTAGGCAGCTTGAGAATGCTGAAAGCTCCAAATAATTTTTAAAGCCTAATATTTTAAGGTGTGCAATTTGCCAGGGGCAGGAGAGTCTACCTTTTATATTTATTCTAAAATAGACCACATTATTTTAGAGATTAAAAAATGCTTATATGTTCCAGGATTAGTTTCATAGTAGTTTCACTGATTAGTGATAGGATAAGAAAAATAACTTAAGAAGAAGGTTATTTCCCTACACAAGCAAACTTGAGCTTCAGGAGGCTCTTGTAGCTAGACACACCTCATGTTTCAGGAAAAGGATAGACAGTTAAAATCCATTTACAACACATACAGAAAATGCACAAATAAAACAAACAAAATTTTCATTCTAAATGAGCTTAAAACATTCCCTCCTAACAAGGGAAGGCAAACTCAATTATCTTCAGCCTGTTTTTTGGCCAGGCAAACAGACTGAAGGTATTTTCTTTTGATGGCTTATTTTAAGCAGAATTTCTAGCAGAATTTTAAAATTCTTTACTCTTTGGATTAGAGACAATTAACAGTCACATTTACCTCACACATAAAGACTTTGACACACATATACACACAAAGACAAGGAAAAGATAACAGAAAAGGGAAACAGAAGTCCTAGTTTTACACATCCTGGTCATTCCCACCATAAATCTCAGTTAACTCAAATTAGGGAAGGCATAAATCTTAAACATATCATGTGGTTGCATAGAAAGAGAGGGAGAGAGAGAGAGAAAAAGAGAGAGAGAATCACTATTCCTATATTTTAATTTCCTTTTAAGTACCTTTATTTAGCCGAATTGGTTTCCCAGCAAAGCCCCCCCTTTTTTACACAATTTCTCTACCTGTCTCTTTTTCATACCTGCCTGAACGGGTAGCCGATTCCCGTCCTAGGCCTCATGCAAGTCTTTTACGGGGGAGCCTATCTCGACCCTTGAACTAGAACATCCCATGATTCCCTTATTTCTGATGCAGGGGTTCACTTCAGTTCTGTTGGGTCCAGTGCACTGAAGACTCCTAGTGAGACTTCCGCCTACCACCACGGTTTTTGGGTATGTTAGTATTCATGCTGTGAGCCGCCCTGAGTTCTTGGAATAGGGCGGCATAGAAATCTAATAAATAATAATAATAATAATAATAATAATAATAATAATAATAATAATAATAAAAAGGGACCCGGGAGGACTCTGGATCCCTCACAGAGTACAGGATGCTCCTTTAGGGATCTACCATCAGGGTTTCAGACCAAAAAGGGGCCTGCGAGGACTCCTTTGCTCCCCACAGAGAGTACGGGATGCTCTTTTACTGGCTTTGCCTTCACCTTTCACCACTACTGTTTGTGGACTTCAAATGTCTGGGAGGACCTCTGCTTGCTTTCCAGAGGTAAGGGACGCTCCTAGCCTGGGGCTTAATTTCCTAACTTGGGGCTTTGCTTACAGGGTCTTACCAGCTGGTTGCCCAAATCCAATTCTCTCATTCACTCATTCCATTCCATTTTCACACAGCCTCTCCCTTTTCCCTAACAAAAAGTCCTGCGCTCTGGCCAAACCCCCATGCTTTCCAGGGTCTGCCACTTAAACAGATCCTTTCTGCGGTTAGGAAAGACCAGAGGGAGCAAAAACCAACTGTGATTGGGAAAAGGTTCTTCTCACTCACACACACAGACATACACACATTTCTTTTGCTCCCCTGGGCTTTAAAGTTAAAATTTAGAGGTACTCACCTTCTTTCCAAAGCAGCCCTTGTGCTTAAACTCAAAACTCCCTTTACTACCCTCGCTCCACATGGGCAGGGCCTGGGAAACCCATCCACAGACACAAGGGGTCTGCTGCCGGCAAGATGGGGCTTACCAGTCTCAGTCCATTGGAGAGGTTAGCTTGGAGTCCCATCCTGGGTGCCAAATTGTTGAAGAAAACGTCTTCATCAGAGTGCAGTCCAAGCCGGGAATAAACAACATGGCGACTGCTTTAGAAAGAAGGTTGCAGTTTATTGAAGAGGAGAGCCAGACAGAAAGATGGCTCTGGAAGAAAAGAAAGAGAGAGCACGTGTAGGGAGTGGGTTTTTATACCCTCTTGAGTTTTTGTTTGGAGTTGTTCCTGTGGCATGAACTTTGACCTGAGTCTGAGTGTGCCTTTCTGGTATTCTGATGGTGGTGGGTTAATCCTATTATGTCCCAAAGGTCATATCCTGCTTCCCTGGGGCTGTGGCTGATGTCTGTTGGATTTTTGGTGTGAGGGATTGTTGATTCTAGGGATCTTTCTTCCTAACTCCAATCTTTCTGACAAGATTATCACATCTGCATTTCTGCAGACCTGGTTTCTGTCTGGGGCAGAGAGACTGGAGGGGCGGGGGTTGGTTTCTGCCTTTAAAATACTTTGGGGAAATATATTCTGCCTTTTTATTATTTCCCAAAATATTTCTTTCTCTGGATTCTTCCCACAATGGTTATTTCTGTTACACAAAGGTAAGTAGATATACTGTTCTTGCATGCACATCAAATATAGCTTTGTATTAATCATGGGCAAAACATTCACTTAGCAGATATGCCCCAAATACATAGTAAAATACAGATGGCCATAACAAACTGGGCTGCAGAGGTTACCATTATTTTTCCGTGTATAAGACGCACCTGATTTTTTTAAAACAAATTTTATTGGTTTTTTAATTCTTAAGACAAAGTGCTTGAGACACACCGTGGTACTGGGGCAATCAAAAATACAAAAACAAAACATATGTAAATAACCTAGCCTTTGGGCAGACCATAATCCGATAAGTTTTCGCTTGAAAGGACAAAGGAGCAGGCCAAGATGGACTTTCCAAAGAGCGATTCTGAAAGAAAAAGAATTTAAGGAAAGAATGGAGAAAGAGATGCACCTTTTCTTTCAAGCGAATGACAATGAGGACACATCCTTGCAGAACATCTGGGACACGGCAAAAGCATATATGAGGGGTGTAACAATTTCGTACATGGCCAAGAGAAACAAAGAGAAAAAACAAAATAGGATGAGGCTCGAGGAAGAATACAAACAGGCTGAAATACAATTTCAGAGAGACCCTGAAAACAAAGGATTAAAAAAACAAAATGGATTTAATTAAACATAAACTATGTATAGAGGATTCGGAAAAGTTAGCACAAAAATTACAAGCAGCTAAGCAAAATAACTTTGAACATGCGAATAAACCGGGTAGATGGCTAGTGTATAAATTAAGAAGGCAGAAAGAGAAGCAACGAATTATTAATTTGGAACACGAGAAAGGAGAAATTCAGGGGGAGGAGACTATAAAAAGGGGAATCGCCCAAAGATACTATGAAAAACTATATAAGAGAAATGAGGGAATAAATGCAGAAAGGATAATAGAATACTTAGAGAAGGCAAACATACCAAAGATTCCGGAGGAAACTAAATTTATGTTAAATGAGGAAATAAGAATGGCTGAAATAATTAGGGCTATAAATATCTTTTTTTAATTGGTTTTTTAATTTTTAACAGAAAAAGAAAAATGCTCAAATCAAATCATAGTGTTGAAATAAACAATAAACATAATCGCAACATAAATACATATTTCAAAATCATCCATAAACAAAACATAAGTACTTATTTCAATACATCTAATAATAATAACTCAACTGAAAATAATCATAGACCACATTTACCAAACAATTAACATTACTGCTCGGTACCCCCATCACCACATCCCCCTAACCCTAACCTTCCCCCCTCACTTACCAACTAACTATCTACTCTCCTCTCTCCTTCTCTATCTCCCTCCTTCTACTCCACCCAACTATCCCTACTCTTCCCCCTTCTTATCAACTTTCTACTTACATCAACCTTCACTCCTCCTTCCTCTTTCCATCAGATGTGGTGCCCAGAGGCCACCCGAGCAACCCCTTAATAACAATAATTACATATTCTTGCATCAACCCCAATTGCAGTTGAGAAAACATAGTATATAAAATTATAAACCCTCCCTACCCCCCCCCCTGACTTCCCAGAGTGAGTACAGGGTAAAACAAAAGAAAACCCACTACTTCAAACAAAGTTATTATATAATCCTAACAAGAATTTTAAACTATATACTAAATACAATCTCTACTTAACATTTATTCAACCTTATCAATTCTAATACATATCTAATCCCTCAATCAGTCCATCTAATATCGAACCTTAAATCATTTCAATCCACTAAACAAAACAGACAAATCATCTTGTTAAGAGTATTAATTTTCATTTACATATCTAAACCATCAATCTAACAATCAATCCATCACTTCCACTTCTTCAATCGACTTCTGGGCTTTCTCATATGTCAAGTAAACCTAAATAACAAATACAATCTATTTAGTCCATTTCTAACTTAAATTCCTTCAACCTTATCAAATCGCATAATGCTTATCTATCCCATCAATCAATCAATCTAATGTCAAACCTAGATCATTTCAAAGCAAGTACATTCTTCTTCAATTTAATTATATCTTCCATTAGTCATCTTCTTTTACGTCTTACTCATAATCTTAATATTATATCTTCCATTAATCATCTTCTCTTACATCTTACTCATAATCTTAGTCCTTGAATCAGTCCATAATTTTGAATTACCCATAATTCCTTGCATACATTTTTAAATTTCACTTCTTCAATCGTACTCTTGGTTTTTTCTTCTGCCAGGTAGATCTCCATAACGAGGCCTCCCTTCCAAATAATAAGTCTTTCTTTTTTACTTGCAATATCATTTGAATCCATATAAACCATCTTAACCTTTGCATTAGTCCTCTGTTTCTCTTGACCATAGACTTTCGTTGAGGTAACATTTCAAATCTCTGTCTTTGCTTTTCCTGGTCCTCAGCACCATAGATAAATTGCTTCTTAAACTGGATCAATTTCTCTTTTTTCTCAATTAAATCTTCTTCTTGCTGCTTGTCTGAGAGGAATAGCCATCCCCTCCTGTCTTGAAACAAATCCTCTTCCTCCACTCCGTAAATGAACTGTTTATCAAGCAAGATCCATTTCCCATTATTCTCTTCATTCTCAACACTGTCCTCTTCCCGCTTGGACCGTTGTATGAGATGTTCAACAGTCGGTTGCAAATCAATTCCATTTGGAAAAAAGAATCCAATTAATTTCAATATTTCTGCACTAGTCTCCCTCAAGATTGCAATCCTTTCTTCTTTAAATTCATCAATGCGATCCAAAATAGGTTTGACATTAAAACGTAAATTCCACTCCATTTTAAATTTTAAAACAATCGCTCTGGCTTTAATCCAATTTCTACAACCGTCTCTCTAGCTTCGCTTACGAGAACAAAGAAAAAAAAATGGAGAATTCACTTTCACTTTCAAGCACTTTCCTTTAGCAGTGAAAGTAGTGAAAGCTATACGCCATCTTGAATGCATTATGTTGAATGTAACAGTTAGAAATATATAGCCAGAAAAACAATAAAAAATACTTGCAATCCAATAAAAACTCCTGTATTCACTCAGTCTGCAAACAGTCTCTCTTGTGTTCTATTTTTAAAAGCAGAGGCGGTCGCGGCGTCTTTTTCTGTCTGATGACAGAAGCGTCTCTGAGCAGGAGCGTCTTCAGGAGTTATGGGGAGCTCGCACTCTTAATCCCTGAAAGCTTTTTCCAGGGATATTAGAGGAGCTCAACCCTTTACTCCCGATGCTCTACACCTCTTCTTCGCCCGAAGAGGGGATTTTTCACCGCAAAAAACAGCTGATGTTCGCTATTTTTTGTGGCTTTACATACCCAGGGAACGGAGCCTCACAGAGGAGACTCTAGCGACGCCGGCGGAGCCACCGGAAGTCAATTAGGGCTATAAATAAACAAAAGATCAATAAGGTGACTGGCCCAGATGGAATACCAGCTGAATTATATAAAGAACAACAAAGTGCATTCAATCAATACCTACTAGAAGTCTTCTGCCACATACTTCCCTTCGACCGGTGAGAGCGCACAGGGTCGGCCTCCTCCGGGTCCCGTCAGCGAAACAATGCCATCTGGTGGGTCCTATGGGGAGGGCCTTCTCTGTTGTGGCGCCCACCCTCTGGAACCAACTGCCCCCTGAAGTCCGCGCTTCCCCCACTCTCCTGGCCTTCCGAAGGAATCTTAAAACCTATCTTTGCCAGCAGGCCTGGGGTTGACTGTGGATCGTTGAATGAATGATGAATGTGTCCGGGGTTTTATTAATGTTTTTTAGATTTGGACTTAGTTTTTGAAATATTGTTTTATTTATGTTGTGAGCCGCTCCGAGTCTTCAGAGAGGAGCGGCATATAAGTCCGAAAAATAAATAAATAATAAATAAATAAGTCTTCAACGCCGTATTAACCGATGCTAAAATACCCAAGTCTTGGTCAGAGGCAAATATAATATTGATCCCAAAAGAAGAAGCAGAAAAAACACAGATACAAAATTATAGACCTATATCATTATTGAATTCTGACTATAAAATTTTTGCCTCAATAATGACGGAGAGATTCAAAAAGTATCTAATTGATTTCATGCATTCAGATCAAAATGGGTTTTTACCAAACAGACAGACTAAGCAGAATATAAGAACAATCTTAGACATTCTTGAATTTTATGAACCGCATAGTGATCGTCAAGTGGCACTTCTGTTCCTTGATGCACAGAAGGCTTTTGACAATGTCAATTGGCAATTTATGTTTCAACAGCTAAAATTAATGGATGTTGGGGAAAAATTTTTAAATGCGACAACTGCAATATATTCCATACAAAAGGCCCACATCATAATAAACGGAGAGGCCACTGATAAATTCAACATACAGAAAGGTACAAGACAAGGATGTCCTCTCTCGCCATTGTTATTTATTTATACATTGGAAATTCTTGCTAGAGTAGTAAGACAAGAAGAGCAGATTAAAGGACTTAAGATTAAGAAAGAAACATACAAACTTCAAGCTTATGCAGATGACTTAGCATTTATATTAGAAGACCCAGAACAATCAGGGCAGAAACTATTCGAAATATTGGAAGAGTATGGGGATCTGGCAGGTTTGAAAATAAATAGAAACAAAACAAAGATTATAACAAAAAACATGACTAATATACAAATAGGAAATCTCGAGGTAAAATTAGGCATACAAGTAGTTTCCAAATTAAAATATCTAGGGATAATTATTTCAGCACGCTGCTCATCAATTAAAGAAGACAATTATGGCAAATTGATAAAGAATATAAAAGTAGATTTAGACCGTTGGAAAAATTTCCATCTTTCATTACTTGGAAGAATTGCTGCCGTGAAAATGAACATCTTACCTAAAATGATATTCCTGTTTCAGAATATACCAATCCAATTAGACAAGAAATTTTTTAAGGAGTTAAATAAATTAACCTTGGAATTTGTATGGTCCAGTAAGAAGGCAAGAATAAAATTAAAGGCTTTACAGGATGCCAAAGAAAGGGGAGGTTTAGGTTTCCCAGATTGGGAGCTATATTACCAAGCAGCGACCCTAACTTGGATTAGGGACTGGATAACCTTAGAAAATAAAAGATGTTTACATTTAGAGGGTTATGATCTCCAGCAGGGCTGGCATGCTCACATATGGATGGGGCAAAGTAGAAACCACCAATATTTTTTAAGACATAAGTTTCGGCAAGAATTAATAAAAAGCTGGAATATAGTTAAATCTTGATATTACACAAAGATTCCGGCTTGGCTATCGCCATTGGAGGTAGTCACATATCCCAATTTGTATAGGAAAGATAAGGCTATTATATACAAAGACATTCTGACAGAAGAAGGTTATTTAAAACAAAAACAAGAGCTAAAACAATAAGGAATAGACATGGAGTGGTGGACTTATCTTCAGATACAAGCAAGATACATGAAGGATAAGCAAGAATGGGGTATTAATAGACAAGATACGGGGTTAGACAAGATACTGCTAGGCCCAGATAAAAAACAAATAAAGAATAGTTATAAACACCTGTTGGAACATAAACTATATGAGGAGCAGGTTAAAGAAACAATGGTGAAGTGGGCAATAGATTTAGGATATAATATAAATATGGATCAATGGCAGCAAGTATGGGAGCGAAATAAGAAAATCACATTGGCGACATCATATAAAGAAAACTTGTATAAGATGATTTACAGATGGCATCTCCCTCTGGCCAGATTAGCCAAAATGTATAAAGGATATTCTTCTACATGTTGGAAATGTAAAAAAGAAAAGGGTACCTTTTTTCATATATGGTGGACATGTAGAGAAGCACAGGTGTATTGGTATATGGTCTGGGAATGGGTAATAGAAATGACTAGCCAAAACATTCTATACAAACCTGAGGCATTACTATTAGGAATATTAGAGAAAAATGTAAATAAAGAGGACACATTTAATTATTCACATGGCTACGGCAGCAAGGATACTATTTGCTCAAAAATGGAAAACAATGGAAACACCGAGTGAGGAAGAACTAATAAAGAAAATTATGTTTTGCGCAGAACTAGATAGGTTAACTAAAAGATTAAAAAATCAGGAAGACACAGAATTTTATTTGATATGGAATAAATTTTATAGATGGAGGGGAAAAAATAGAGGTCGCAAATAAAGAGATAAGTTAAAATAGAGATTAGAAATGTATAGTTTGTATATAGATAAGTTATATGCAATTAATGTACAATATGGACTGAGATGTCAGTCAAAGACAATTTACCATGTTCAATGTTTTTAATCCTTTTCTTTTTTTGTATTCAATAAAAACTTTATTAAAAAAAGAAGCAGCAGCAGCAGTGGCATCGTCATCAACAGGCTTGGCTGCCTGTTGATGACGATGGAAAGGGGCGTGGGCAAAGCGTGAGTGTGCCCTTGGGTGCGCAAGGGAAAAACTGGGAAAAAACATCTCCCACCAACTCGCCATCCCGTCACTGGCTGGGGCTCTCGCCACCATCCACCCACCCTCTCCGCGTGATTGGATGGCTTGCCCAGGAGGTTGAGGCAAGCTGGTTAAAAAGACAGGTTGCGCCATAATTTGAAGATCCCTGAGCTACAGCTTTGGCGGCTCTGTAGGCAGAGCTGCAAAGTTCTCTTCTCTGACAGAGCCACCAAAGCAGCAGGTGGAGCGCTGGAGGCTCAGGGAGGGAGGGTGCTGAAGTGGGCGGTCGAGCCATTGGCAAGAGCAACGCGTCTGAGTGGAAAGCGGCCTCCAAACAAGTGGCGCAGGTAAGTAATTCTACGTTTTAATTCTATGGTGACTGGGTTAATGATCTTTACAATGGGGAAAGGCCCCAAGAATTTCGGTCCTAATTTCTTACTGGGTAATTTGAGGTGTAAATATTTAGTCGACAAATATACCTTTTTCCCAACTTGGAATGTTCTTTGAGGAGTCCTTTTTTAATCTGCCTGCTTTTTATAGGTCTCAGAAGTCTTTTTTAAAGCAGTCTTTGTGGCTCTCCAAACTTCTTCCCATTCTCTCACCCATTGATCAAGTGTCTGAGAAGCGGAGGGTGCCTGGGGGTATTCAGGTATTGGGCTGAACTCTTTTACTGTGGCAACTCTGAAAGGCGTGAAGCCGGTGCTGCTGTGAACAGAGTTATTGTAAGCCACTTTTGCAAAAGAGAGGAGGTCGGTCCAGTTGGTTAGTTGGCAGGAAACATAGCATCTGAGATATTGCTCCACCATTTTGTTAATGGATTCCGCGGCTCCATTAGTAGACGGGTGAAGAGCAGATGATAGACCTTGAGATGATCCAATTAGTTTAAGAAAGCTCCTCCAAAGCTGTGAACTGCACCCCCACGTCTGAAATTATTTTTTTAGGGGCACCATGCAGCCGGTAGATGTGTTTCAAGAACAGTTTAGTCAGTTGTTGGGCAGACGGGAGTCCTTTGCAGGTGATGAAGTGAGCCTGCTTTGAAAAAAGGTCTATCACAGTCCAGATGACTGTATTTCCTCTACTTTCAGGTAGGTCTACTATAAAATCCATAGCAATTTCTTCCCATGGTTGAGAAGGGTCTGCCACTGGCTGGAATTCTTTTCATGGTGGCACATACAGTACAACTCCTGACATAATTTTCCACGCCCCGTTTTAATCCCGGCCACCAGAATTGCTGGCGGATGAGATGTAGAGTTTTAAAATACCCAAAGTGTCCAGCCTGTTCTACGTCATGGCTGTGTTGGAGAGCGTTAAGGCGGAGGGTTTCTGTCAGGTATAACTTTCCCCCCTTGTAAGCCAAACCATCCCTGCAAGTTATGGAGATTTGATTGTCTTTGAACCATTGATCGGTGAGGAGCTCTTATTTTATTTTCTTTGCCCCAGGGTCATCAGGATTAGGGGCTCTGTGAGGCGTGAGTTGAGCAGCTGTTTGTGGATTGGGGATGATTGCCTCGTTAACCTCTTCACACTGGCTTTTGTACTGGGGCAGTCTGGATAGAGCATCAGCTAGGAGGCTTTTCCCTCCCAGTATGTACTTTAGAGTGAAGTTAAAATGGTTAAAGTACTATGCCCATCGCGCTTGTTTCGGGGACAATTTGCGGGGAGTTTTCAGTGCTTCTAGATTTTTGTGATCTGTCCATACTTCAAAAGGCACCTTGCTTCCTTCTAGATAGTGCCTCCAGTTTAATAGAGACCAGCGGATTGCGAAAGCCTCCTTTTCCCACAAAACCCACCTCCTCTCGCTCTCAGTGAATGTTTTTGAGGTGTAGACATAGGGCTGTAAAGTCCCACTTTGGTTCTTTTGCAGTAATATATCTCCAACAGCCAAATCGCTGGCATTGGCTTGAATTACAAAGGGCTCCCCTAGGCAGGGGTGCTTTAGGACTGGTTCAACAGCAAATAGTCTTTTTAAATTCTCAAAAGCGGTTTGACAGCTCATAGTCCATGCTAGTGGTTGGCCTGGTTGTGGCTTCCCTCCCCCTTTCCCTGTTTTGAGTAGTTCCGTAAGGGGTAGGGCAATCTTGGCAAAGGAGGGGATGAATTGGTGGTAGAAGTTGGCAAAACCTAGGAAGCTCTGGAGCTGTTTGCGAGTCTTTGGGGGCTGCCATTCAATTACGGCTTTCACTTTGGTCAGGTCCATTTCAATGCCCTCGTTGGAAATTCTATAGCCAAGATAAACCAGTCGGGTCTGGCAAAACTCACATTTTGACAGTTTGACGTAAAGCTTGGCATTCAATAGTTTCTTTAACACTTCTCTCACTAGTTTTACATGATCAGTCATATTCATGCTGTATATCAGGATGTCACCAAGATACACCAGAACCCCTTTGTATAAATGATCATGTAGGACCTCATTAATCAGCTGCATGAGTATGGCTGGGGCCCCCTGTAGTCCAAATGGCATGACTTTGAATTGATAGCTCCCCATGGGACAGTTGAAAGCAGTCTTCCACTCATCTCCCTCCTTTATCCTCACCCGGTAATATGCATCTCTCAGGTCTCATTTAGTGAAGACACTCCCCTTAGCCAGGTGGGTTAGTAAGTCCTTCAGGAGGGGGAGGGGTATTTATTTTCCACACTCACTGCATTCAAACTTTTATAATCCATGCAGAGATGAAGAGACCCATCTTTTTTTTTTAAACAACACGGGCTCCCGCAGCAGACTTGGCCTGTTCAATGAATCCCCTCGCTAGGTTTTTGTCCATGTATCACTGCATCTCCTCCATTTTGAGGGGGGACATAGTGTACATTTTCGGTTGTGGGAGTTTGGCTCCCGGCAACAGTTCGATGGAGCAATCATTGGGTCGATGGGGAGGCAGGGCATTGCATTCTTTCTCACTAAATGCCTCTGTTAGGTCCCAGTACTCGCTGGGTATGAGTGGCTCACCTGGTTGCAGTGAGGCAGTGACGACAATGGATGGGTCCTTGAACCTTGCTCTCAGTCCTAGGAGGAAGAGATGGGGGTCTTCCAATTTGGGGGCTTGTTCATTATATAAATTGTTCAGCCATTCGGATGCCTCTCCATCTAAGCTGGATGCAATCACGTCAACCATAGTGGCTGGGTCTGGACAGAGATAGGCACAGAGGTTTAAATGAAGTGCACTTGGTTGAGGAAAAAATCAGCTTCTCTGGGTCCCCATCGAAGGTTGCTCTGAAAGGTGGTGCAATCAATGATTGCTGGCCTCCCCACTGTGGCTGTTGCACCCCCGGCTGCTGCTGCCCCCCGACAGCTACCACATTCCCAGTGGCTGCACGTTTGGGGGCTGTTGCCACCCCCCGGCTGTTGCTGCATTGCCGGTGGCTGTGGCATCCTGAGTTGCCGTAGGTCTCACAATGGTTGCTGCCTGGGTGGGTGCTGTTGCCATCCCCCCTGCTGCTGGTCTGCAGGGAACTGTGGCATCCTTAGTTGCTGCAGGCCCCCCCCCTGCGATCCTGGAGGTGGTGGTTGCTGGATCCCCATCGTTTGCAGGCCCCTCAGCGGTTGCTGTATGTTCAGGGGCAGCAACCACCCCCACTGCTGCTGCTGTCCTCCCACCGGTTGCTGGTCTCCTGGCATCTGCATCACCCCAAGTTGTTGCAAGGCCTCCATCAACTGCTGCATACTCAGGGGCTGCGACCCCCCTCTGCTGTTGCACCAGCAGAAACTGCTGGCCTCCCACATTGCACAAATCCCAGAACTTCAAAGTCACAAAAGCACATAAGAATCCTTCCACTCTCCATCTCCCTCCCTCGTGCCTCACCTCCAGCCATTGCTGCCTTTTTCATTCCTCTTGGAGGGCGACCCCTCCCCCACTGCATTTCTTGCCTGTTTGCTGCTGCCAGCACAGGTGGCTGCCACAGCAGTTGTAGATTGGCTCATGGCCAGCCTGCCCTCTTCTTCTTCTTCTTCTTCTTCTTCTTCTTCTTCTTCTTCTTCTTCTTCTTCTTCTTCTTCTTCTTCTTCTTCTTCTTCTTCTTCTTCTTCTTCTTCTTCTTCTTCTTCTTCTTCTTCTTCTTCTTCTTCTTCTTCTTCTTCTTCTTCTTCTTCTTCTTCTTCTTCTTCTTCTTCTTCTTCTTCGCAGCTGACTCCACCTTCTCCCAAGGCTGTTGCTTTTTCTCTCTCCCTCTCCTGCCCAAACTGCCTCCTTTTATAGCCTCTCCTGTCTCCGCCCCCCTCCTCCTTTCTCATGGGGGAGGGTGAGCCAGAAGTGAGCCTGGGGCCTTTGCAGCTCCAGAGGACTCTCTCACTGTAAGTCCTTGCCTGTGCTGGCTCTTTCCCTCCCCCCACTACACTTGGCTAGGCAGGGCTGTGTACCATCTGCCACTCATTAATGTACCACAAGTGGTACGTGTACCACCAGTTGCAAAGCCCTGTTGTAGCTTACTTATCAATCTTTTTTCTCTTTCTTTTTTCAATCTGTATGCAAGCCCTCTTCCTGGTTTATTAGCATTTTCAAAAAAGTTCTGTTTCTATCGTTTAATCTGTTGTGCCATTGTGTCCATCTCAAGTAAATTTAAGTTATGTTTTATTAATTCAATTTGTGTCTTCAACTTTTTCTTTTTTGGATCAATTCGTAACTCAGCTTCCAAATAACTAAATTGTTCTTTCAATCTAAGCTGTGTTTGTTTCTTTTCTTTATTCTTTTTGGCCACATAAGTTATGGCCAAACCTCTGAAATATGCTTTCGCCGTATCCCAAACATTTTGAATAGAGGTTTCTTCTTTCTTGTTAATTTTAAAGAAACAATCCATTTCTTTTGTTGGTAATTGTAAAAATTCTTTATCTTTCAGTGTAGATTTATTCAACAACCATCTTAATTTTTTCTTAGTTCCTTTCCAAGTCATGTTGATTGGATTATGATCTGCCCAAATATTAGGTTCTATTTCAATCTCCTGTATCATAGACTTTAAATCATAAGAAGTCCATATCATATCAATTCTTGACCACGATTTGTGCCTATCTGAATAAAATGTATATTGTGTTTTGTCTGGATTCATTTCTCTCCATGTATCTTGTATACACAATTCTTCTTTCTTCTTTAAAAAAGATTTGGGTAGGGTATTTCCCCCCTTTTCCCTTGTTTGTGGCTTTTATAGTCCTGTTTTGCATCAGCTATTGCGTTAAAGTCTCCAAGTATACAAAGATTTTGATAGTTTAATTCCACTAATTTGTCATGTACTTGCTGAAAAAACTGATCTTGCTTCTCATTGGGGGCATATATCGCAACCATCAAAATTTGTTTTTGATTCCATGTAATTTCCGCCATTAGTAGTTTCCCTTCATCATCAGCGTAAATTTGTTTTGGGTTCATCTTTTCTTTTATATAAAGGGCTACCCCTCTTTTCTTTTGTAGTGCTGAAGAGAAATAAAGTTTACCTATTTTTGGTTGTTCTAAAAATCTAAAATGTTGTCTGTGTCTCTTGAAGACAAATTATGTCCAATTTCAATTTTTGTAATCTATAAAATAATTTACTCCTTTTTGATGGGGAGTTAAGACCATTTATATTTATTGAAAAAATTCCAGTCTCCTCCATGATTTTAATTATGTCTAGATCTCAATCTTCTAGGGGAACTTATCTGCCTCTGATCTTTAGGCCTTACATCTTCCTCTGATTGAGTCTTTTTGGGTTCTTCCTCCTCCATTTGCTTTGATGTTCCTGCGCCCATCGTTTCCTCTGGTTTCTTGGGTTCAACATCGCCTTTTTCCAGAAAAGCTCTATGATTGTTGAAAAATTCCTCTGCTTGAATTGGGGTATCCAATCTGTATCTTTTCGAGTCTCAGACCCAAAAGGCGAGTTACATTGCCATAATGATATAATGGGAAAAAATTACTAAAGACTATTATGAGACACTCTATAAGGCAGAGATGATTTCTAGAGAGGCAATACAGGACTATTTAAAAGAAGCGAATCTTGCAAAGGTGCCCGAGAATATGTGACATATGTTAAATGAGAAGATAACAATGATGGAGATTACAGAGGCAATAAAAAGGCAAAAGAAGGATAAAACTCCAGGACCTGATGGACTTCCTGCAGAATTCTATGTAGCCCTTCAAGATATAGTAAGTCCTATTTTGAAAGATCTATGTAATGAAACTCTCAGAGACAAAAACACCAAATTCGTGGACTGAAGCTAATATTACTTTGATACCTAAAGAAGATACTGATCACACACAAATTAAAAATTATAGACCAATATCGTTATTAAACGTGGACTATAAATAACCTTAGAAAATAAAAGATGTTTACATTTAGAGGGTTATGATCTCCAGCAGGGCTGGCATGCTCACATATGGATGGGGCAAAGTAGAAACCACCAATATTTTTTAAGACATAAGGTTCAGCAAGAATTAATAAAAAGCTGGAATATAGTTAAATCTCGATATTACACAAAGATTCCGGCTTGGCTATCGCCATTGGAGGCAGTCACATATCCCAATCTGTATAGGAAAGATAAGGCTATTATATACAAAGACATTTTGACAGAAGAAGGTTATTTAAAACAAAAACAAGAGCTAAAACAACAAGGAATAGACTTGGAGTGGTGGTCTTATCTCCAGATACAAGCTAAATATATGAAGGATAAGCAAGAATGGGGTATTAATAGACAAGATACGGAGTTAGACAAGATACTGCTAGGCCCAGATAAAAAACAAATAAAGAATATTTATAAACACCTGTTGGAACATAAACTATATGAGGAGCAGGTTAAAGAAACAATGGTGAAGTGGGCAATAGATTTAGGATATAATATAAATATGGATCAATGGCAGCAAGTATGGGAGCGAAATAATAAAATCACATTAGCGACATCATATAAAGAAAATTTGTATAAGATGATTTACAGATGGCACCTTCCTCCGGCCAGATTAGCCAAAATGTATAAAGGATACTCTGCTACATGTTGGAAATGTAAAAAAGAAAAGGGTACCTTTTTTTCATATATGGTGGACATGTAGAGAAGCACAGGTGTATTGGCGTATGGTCTGGGAATGGGTAATAGAAATGACTAGCCAAGGACTTCCGGTGGCTCCGCCGGCGCCGCTAGAGTCTCCTCTGTGAGGCTCCGTTCCCTGGGTCTGTAAAGCCGCAAAAAACAGCGCACATCAGCTGTTTTTTTTGCGGTGAAAAATCCCCTCTTCGGGCAAAGAAGAGGTGTAGAGCATCAGGAGCAGGGTTGAGCACCTCTTAAATCCCTGAAAAAGTTTTCAGGGATCAAGAGTGATAGCTCCCTAAGCTCCTGAGAACGCTCCTGCCCAGAGACGCTTCTGTCATCAGACAGAGAAAGACGCCGCGACCGCTTCTGCTTATAAAAATAGATCACAAGAGAGACTATAAGCAGACTGAGTGAATACAGGAGTTCTTATTGGATTGCAAGTATTTTTTTATTGTTTTTTTGGCTATACATTTCTAACTTCTACAATCAACATAATGCTTTCAAAATGGCGTATAGCTTTCACTGCTTTCACTGTTAAAGGAAAGTGTTTGAAAGTGAAAGTGAATTCTCCATTTTTTTTCCTCTCTCCTTGTTCTCGTAAGCGAAGCTAGAGAGACGGTGGTAGGAATTGTATTAAAGCCAGAGTGATTGTTTTAAATTTAAAATGGAGTGGAATTTACATTCAAATGTTAAACTTATTTTGGATCATATTGATGAATCTCAAGAAGAAAGGCGGGTAATAGTGAAAGAGATTAAAGCAATACTGAAAGAGACCATTATAGAAATATTAACCAGATTCTTTTTTCCAAATGAAACTGATTTACAACCGACTGCTGAATATTTTATCGTGCAACCTAAACAAGAACAAGAACAAGAACAAGAAGAAGACAGTACTGAGAATAAAGAGAATAAAGGGAAATGGATCTTGCTTGATAAACAGTTCATCTATGGAGTGGAGGAAGAGGATTTGTTTCAAGAAAGGAGGGGATGGTTATCCCTTTTAGATAAGCAGCAAGAAGAGGATTTAATTGAGAAAAAAGAGACATTGATTCAGTTTAAGAAGCAACTTACTTATGGGGCTGAGGATTGGGAAAAGCAAAGACAGAGATTTGAACTGTTATCTCAACAAAAGTTTATGGCTAAGAGTAACAGAGGACTAATGCAAAGGTTAAGATGGTTTATTTGGACTCAAATGATATTGCAAGTAAAGAAGAGAGACTTATTATTTGGAAGGGAGGCGTCGTTATGGAGGTTTACCTGGTTAAAGAAAAAACCTAGAATTCGACTGAAGGAGTGAAATTTAAAACTGTATGCAGGAATTATGGGTAATTCAAAATTATGGACTGATTTAAGGACTAAGATTATGAGTAAGATGTAAGAGAAGATGATTAATGGAAGATATAATTAAATTGATGAAGAATGTATTTGTTCTGAAATGATCTAGGTTTGATATTAGATTGATTGATTGATTGATGGGATAGATAAGCATTATGTGATTTGATAAGGTTGAAGGAATGTAAGTTAGAAATGGAATAAATAGATTGTATTTGTTATGGAGATTTATTTGACAGATGAGAAAGCCCTGAAGTCGATTGAAGAAGTGAAATTTAAAATTAAATGTAAGGAATTAAGGCTAATCTAAGATTATGGGCTGAATTAAAGACCAATTTTATAAGTAAGATGTAAGAGAGGATGTTTAATGGAAGATATGATATTATTTGTTTTTTTTTTTGTAAAAAGATGAATTTTTTTTTATTTGATGTTCAATGGTTTGAAAGAGGTTGATTACTGGAAGATGTATATAAAACTTGATTGTTTGGGCGATTTTATATAACCTCTCAATGGATTGAAGTGATTTAAGGTTTGACTTAGATTGATGGTTTAGATATGTAAATGAAAATTATTATTCTTAACAAGATGATTTGTTTGTTTTGTTTAATGGATTGAAATGATTTAGAGATTGTATATAGTATATAGTTTAAAATTCTTGTTAGGATTATATAATAATTTTGTTTGATGTAGTGGGTTTTCTTTTGTTTTACCCTGTACTCACTCTGGGAAGTCGGGGGGGGAGGGCTAGGGAGGGTTTATAATTTTATATATGATGTTTTCTCAACTGTAATTGGGGTGGATGTAAGAATATGTAATTACTGTCATTAAGGGGTTGCTCGGGTGGCCTCTGGGCACCACATCTGTTGGAAAGAGGAAGGAGGAGTGAAGGCTGATGTAAGTGGAAGCTGATAAGAAGGGGGAAGAGTAGGACGGAGATAAGGAAGGAGGGAGGAAAGTAGAAAGAAAGTAGAAAGAAAGTTGGTAAGAGGGGGGATGAGTAAGGAGGGTGGAATATAGAGAAGTAGAGAAGGAGGGAGGAAAGTAGGTAGTTAGTTGGTAAGTGAGGGGGGAAGGTTAGGGTTGGGGGGATGTGGTGGTGGGGGTACTGAGCAGTAATGTTAATTGTGTGGTATGATTATTTTCAGTTGAGTTATTAGTATTAGATGTATTGAAAAATGTATTTATGTTTTGTTTATGGATGATTATTTATTTTAACACTATGATTTGATTTGAGTAGTTTCTTCTTTCTGTAAAAATTAAAAAAAATAATAAAATATATTTTCAAAAAAAAAAGAAATGACTAGCCAAAACATTCTATACAAACCTGAGGCATTACTATTAGGAATATTAGAGAAAAATGTAAATAAAGAGGACACATATTTAATCATTCACGTGGCTACGGCGGCAAGGATTCTATTTGCTCAAAAATGGAAAACAACGGAAATACCGAGTGAGGAAGATCTAATAAAGAAAATTATGTTTTGCGCAGAACTAGATAGGTTAACTAAAAGATTAAAAAATCAGGAAGACACAGAATTGTATTTGATATGGAACAAATTTTATAGATGGAGGGAAAAAGATAGAGGTCACAAATAAAGAGATAAAATAAAAAATAGAGACTAGAAATGTATAGTTTGTATATAGATAAGTTATATGTAAATAATGTATAATATGGTCTGAGATGTCTGTCAAAGACGATTTACCATGTTCAATGTTTTTAATCCTTTTCTTTTTTGTATTCAATAAAAAACTTTAAAAAAAATAAGGGAACCATAGAAGAAGTTTTTTTATGTCTACATTTGGATTATAAATCAAATATTCTTTTTTTCTTTTTTTCATCTTTTTTGTTCTTCTTTTTTATTTGTTACTCTTTTTTGTCAGCCTTGTTGTGTGGATATAAACATATTTTTTATCTTTCTTCTTTTTCTATTTGCTTTTTTTTGCCCAGAGATCTGCTATCCCTTTTTATATTTTTTCCTACTTTTTGATATTACTATTGCTGGATATTTTTATTTTTATTTTTATTTTTTTTCTGAGGGTTTTGGATTACATATATATTTTTGGGTTTTTTAAAATCTCCTCTCCCTTGAGCTTTTTGGTGGACTATAACTGGCCATCGGGCCCTACCCTTGTATTACAATTAATTGGGCCATTGGGCTTGATGTTGGATTATAAATTTATAAATTATAAATAAATACAATAAATACAATAATCAAGATGAGTGTTTCAAACTTGGCGAAAGGGGCGAGGAAGGGATCCTCTGCTCCTGCATCAACCTCAGTTAGTCCAGCACTTCAAAAATCGATTACAACCTTTTTACAGCAGACACGCAGCCATTCTCCAGGCAATTATGGATTCTAAAATGGAAATGAAAAAGGATTTTGAAGACTCTAAAATGGAAATGAAAAAGGATCTTGAAGATTTGAAAAATGATCTGCTTAAGATGGATAAAAAATGGAATCCTTTCAACAGGCAATGTCAGATACTCAACAACGAATGCAAAATATTGAAGACAAGTCAGTAGTAGTAGACCAGAAATTAGAGGCTCTCCAAGATGAAAATCAGAGATTGGCGCAATCTAACGCGGAGCTGGACAAAAGTATGGCAATGATGGAGTTTGAACGCGCATCATATTTTCTAAGTTTCCAAAATGTGATAGAAGAGAGTGATGAGAAGTTGTTACTATTGATGACTGAATTATTGGCGGACTTGCTTGGAATGGAAATGGATCAAATCAAAAGAGAAGTTGATGAAGTCTATAGAGTGAATTCAAATTATGCAAGAAGAAATAGAGTGCCTAGGGAAGTTCATGTTAGATTCAGCAAAAGAGCAGTACAGGATGAGATCCTGAGACTAGTGAGGGACCAACCTCTGAAATACAAAGATAAAGATTTGGTAGTTCTCAAACAGATCCCAAGAAGAATTAGAGAAGCTCGAAGAGAATACCAATTCTTAATGAGGAAATTGATCACTAAAGGAGTGAACTTCAGATGGCTGATCCCAGAAGGACTATTAATTTTTTGGGACACAAAAAGATATAGATTGAACGCCCCACAACAAGCAGAGGACTTCTTTAATAATCATAGAGACTTCTTGGAGAGAGGTGAGGCGGAACCTAAGAAACCAGAGGAAATGACTGCAGGAACATCGAAACAAACGGAGGAAGAAGTGCCTAAAAAGACTCAACCAGAGGAAAATGTGAGGCCTAAAGATCAGAGACAGATAAGCTCTCCTAGAAAATTGAGATCTCGACACAACTGAAACTATGGAGGAAATTGGAATTCTTTCAATAAATATAAATGGTCTTAACTCCCCATCAAAAAGCAGTAAAATATTTCATAGACTACAAAAGCTAAAAATGGATATAATTTGTCTCCAGGAGACACACATTAAGTTACAACATTCTAGAATACTTGAACAATCAAAACTTGGTAAACTTTATTTTTCCTTGACATCACAGAAGAAAAGAGGGATAGCTCTATATATAAAAGAAAAGATGAATCCAAAACAAATTTATGCTGATGAAGAGGGAAGAATACTGATGGTCAAGATTACATGGAATCAAAAACAAATATTGATGGTTGCGATATATGCTCCCAATGAGAAGCAAGATCAATTCTTTCAGCAATTATATGATAAACTGGTGGACTTAAATTATCATAGCTTGTGTATACCTGGAGACTTCAACGTGATTGTTGATCCAGTACGGGACTATAAAAGTTATAAACAGGGGAAAAAAGGAAGTAATATTCTACCTAAATCCTTTCTAAGAATGAAAGATGAACTTTGTATACAGGACATTTGGAGAGAGATGTACCTGGAAAAAGCACAATATACCTTTTATTCTAATAGACATAAATCGTGGTCAAGAATTAACATGATATGGACTTCTTTGGACTTAAAGGCCATGATACAAGAAATTGAAATAGACTCTTACATTTGGGCAGACCATAATTCAATGAAAATGACCTGGAAAGGACTTAAGAAAAGACCGAGATGGTCCTTGAATAAATCAATACTGAAAGAAAAGGAGTTTTTACAATTCGCAATAAAAGAAATGGCATTCTTTTTTAAAGTTAATAAAAAAGAAGAAACCTCTATTCAAATTGTATGGGACACCGCAAAAGCATATTTTAGAGTTTTGGCCATAACCTATCTTGCTAAAAAGAATAAGGAAAAGAAACTTGCTCAACATAGATTGAAAGAACAACTTAGTATGTTGGAAGCTGAATTACAATCAGACCCTCAAAAGAAAAAGTTGAAAATACAAATGGAACTTTTAAAACATAAGTTAAATTTACTTGAGACAAATACAATGGCACAACAGATTAAAAGGTCCAAACAGAATTTTTTTGAAAATGCCAATAAACCTGGGAGATGGCTGGCATATAGATTAAAAAAAGAAAGAGAAAAAAGATTAATAAGTAAGCTATGGGATACGGATGGTGACCTACAATGTCACAATGACTTAATGAAAAAAATTACGAAGAAGTATTATGAGACACTTTATAAGGTGGAGACGGTTTCTAAAGATGTAATTCAGGCTTATTTAAAAGAAGCAAATCTCCCAAAGGTTCCTGAGAATATGCGTCAGAGGTTAAACGAGAATGTTTCAATGATGGAGATTACAGAGGCAATAAAAAAGCAAAAGAAAGATAAAACACCAGGACCTGATGGTCTTCCTGCTGAATTCTATGTAGCGTTACAAGATACTATAACTCCAACTTTGAAAGACTTATGTAATGAAGTTTTTACACAGACAAAAATACCAGATTCATGGACTGAAGCTAATATTACTTTGATACCTAAAGAAGATACTGATCATACACTAATTAAAAATTATAGACCAATATCACTACTAAATGTGGATTACAAAATCTTTGCTGCAATAATGGCAGAAAGAATGAAAAACTTTTTGAATGAATGTATACACCTAGACCAAAATGGTTTCCTACCAAAAAGACAGATAAAGAACAACTTGAGGATTATTTTAAACGTCTTGGAATACTATGAAATCCATCCAGGGAACCAGATGGCACTTATATTCCTTGATGCACAAAAAGCCTTTGATAACTTAAACTGGCAATTTATGTTTCAACAACTTCAAGAAATGGACTTTGGTGAACATTTTAACAAAGCAATTCAAACAATTTATAAGAAACAAACAGCAAGAATACTTTTAAATGGAGATTACACAGATGGATTTGAGATTAAAAAAGGCACTAGACAGGGAAGCCCGTTGTCTCCTCTGTTATTTATTCTTACATTAGAGGTTCTGGCAAGAAATATCAGACAAGATACAGAAATTAAAGGTCTGAAGATTAAAGACCAGAAATATAAACTACAGGCCTTTGCGGCTGACTTGGTCTTCATTCTGGAGGAGCCATTGCAAACAGCTAATAAACTCTTGCAGAAAATTGAGAAATTTGGAGAAGTGGCTGGTCTGAAAATAAACAGGGAAAAGACTAAAGTAATAACAAAAAATTTAACAGACAAACAGAAAATTCAACTCGCTAAAATGACAAATCTTCAAATAGTTAAAAAAGTCAAATATTTGGGTATTTATTTAACGGCGAAATATACTACACTAAAAGAAGATAATTGAGACTTCCGGTGGCTCCGCAGGCGTCGCCACAGCCTCCTTTGGAGGCTCCGTTCCCTGGGTTTTGTCAAGCCGCAAAACAGCGAACACCAGCTGTTTTTTGCGGTGAAAAATCCCCCCTTCGGGCGAAGAAGGGGTGAAGAGCATCGGACGTGGGTTGAGCTCCTCTTATAACTTTTTCAGGGGGAAAGAGTGAGAGCTCCCCAGGCGCCTGAAGACGCTCCTGCCCAGGGACGCTTCGGTCTTCAGACAGAAATAGACGCCGCGACCACTCCTGCTTAAACAGATACTTAAGAGAGATCTACATGCAGGCGGAATGAATATAGGAGTTTCATATCGCAAGTAATTTTTTATATATTATTTTTGATTACAATTATTTTTACAATCCACATAATAGTATTCAAGATGGCGATCGCTTTCACTGTAAAAGGAAAGTGACAGGAAAGCGAAAGTGATTTTTTTTCTTTCTTTCTTTTTTCTTAGAACAAAGCTAGAGCAATCGTTTTAATTATTTTGATTTGAAAGAAGATAATCTACTGGCCAAAAGCTAATTGTTGACTATTTGGAGATGAGATGATTGGTTCTTAAACTGTTCTTTTTTTTTTGAGAGAAAGTTAATTTGATCCAGCTGAATATTTTTTAAAATGGAGCCGAACTCATACTTAAATTGTAAACCTATTTTGGATTGCTTTCGTGAAGCTAAAGAAGAAATATCTGCTATAATGAAAGAGTTTAAAGAAGAAATATGTGCTATAATGAAAGAGTTTACTACAGACTTAATGGCTAGAATTTCTCTTTTAAACTTTAAAATTGATTCACAACCGTTTGCTGATTACTCTATAAAACAAATTATACAACAAGAGGATTTAACTGAGAATAAAGAGAAACTGATTTTGCCTGATAAGCAGTTCACCTATGGCTTTGAGGATCAGGAAAAGCAAAGATTGAGATTTGAAATGTTCCAGCAACGAAATTTTATGTTTAAGAGAAATAGAGGACTAATGCAAAGGCCAAGATGGTTTATATGGACTCAAATGATATTGCAAGCAATAAAGAGAGACTTATTACCTGGAAGGGGAGCTTTGTTATAGAAATCTACCTGGCAGAAGAAGAAACCCAGAGTTCGACTGAAATGAAGTGAAATTGAATATTTTATGCAATGATCAATGGATTGAACTGAAAAGAAGTGAAATTTAAAATTTTATGTAATGAATTATGGGCAATTTAGAATTATGGACTGGCTTAAGACTTAAGGATTAAGATTAAGAGTAAGATGTAAGAGAAATGGGTGATTAATGGAAGATATATATTAAATTGATTAAGAAGGTTTTTTTTTAATTGATGGGTTTATCGACATGAAAATTATTATTTTTAATAAGATGATTTGTTGGTTTGATGGATTAAGATTATGAGTAAGATGTAAGAGAAATGGGTGATTAATGGAAGATATATATTAAATTGACTAAGAATGTATTTTTTTGAATTGATGGACTTATTGATATGAAAATTATTATTTTTAGCAAGATGATTTGTTTGTTTGATGTCCAATGAATTGAAATGATTTAAGGTTTGATATTAGATTGATTGATGGATGGATTAGATAGGTATAGGATAGATTAATATTTTATTTTAAATAAGGGATATTTGTATAAGAAGATATAAATAAGTTCTATGATAAAATTAAGGAATTAGAATACTCGAACTGAAAAGGTTGAATAAATTTAAGCTAGATTTGGATTAAAGAGACTGTTTTTAGCATATAGTTTAAAATTTTTGTTAGGGTTATATAATAACTTTGTTTGATGTACTGGGTTTTCTTTGTTTTACCCTGTATTCATTTTGGGAAGTCCGGGGAGGGGGTTAGGATAGGGGAATTTTTTTCTTTGTTTTTTAAATTTTAAATTATAAAATTAATTAAATATTTTGGAATAAGGTATGTTAATAATTTTATTATTGTAATATGTAATTGTCTTATATAAGACTAAATATGGATTGTTCTAGCGGCACCTCAGAACCACATTTGAGGAGGAGGAGGAGTTTGAGGAGTGAAGGAGAAGGGAAGTAAGGAGTTGTAGGAGGAATGAGGAGCGTGAGGGAGGTAGAGAAAGTGGGGGGACAGAAGTTGAAAGGGAGGAGGTAGAGGGGGATGTGGTTGGTGGGGTGCCTTATGATACATTTATGATATATGTTTATGTTTATTATATACAATTATATTGTAATAATTATTTTTTGTTGTATTTATAATTATAAAACTAATAATAAAAAAAAATAATATCAAAAAAAAGAAAAAAAGAAGATAATTATGAGAGATTAATGAAACAAATAAAAATAGACTTGGAAAGATGGGAAAATCTTCAATTATCACTTCTAGGAAGAATAGCGACGGTTAAGATGAACATTTTACCAAAGCTAATTTTCCTATTTCAAACAGTGCCTATTAAACTTACTAAATTTTTTTTGATGATTTAAATGCAATGATTTTAAGATTTATATGGCAAAAAAAGAAAGCAAGAATCAAATGTAAATTGTTACAAGAATCTAAGGATAGAGGGGGCTTTGGACTTCCAGACTGGAGACTTTGGCTTAAAGAATGGATTGTATTGAGAAATAAAAGATTGCTTTATTTAGAGGGACACGACCTTCGGTTAGGTTGGCATGCTTTTATATGGTACGAGAAATCTAAAGCACATAAGTACTTTCAAAATCATGCAATAAGAAACGTACTACTTTCAGAATGGGAGAAAATTAAACATAAAATATATATGAAAATACCTGAGTGGCTTTCAACAATGGAAGCATTTGCTTATCCAAATCTGATTAATTATGACAAACTGGTTAGTTATAAAGACATTTTAGACAAAGAGGGAAAACTTAAAGACAGGCAAACTTTACAACTACAAGGTATTGACTTGACATGGTGGTCCTATTTGCAAATTCAAACAAGATACGAAAAAGATATAAAATCGACAGGTTTTTACAAAGAATAGATAAAATTTTGTTAAAAACAGATGAGAATTTGATTAGAAAACTATAAATTTCTTTTAAACTGGAAGATGGAAGAAGAACAAGTGAAAGAAACAATGAAAGTATGGGCAAAGAACTTTGGACATTCTATAGATTTGGAAGACTGGCAAAAACTTTGGGATAAAAATATTAAGCTTACAAAAGCGGTAGCATATAAAGAAAACTTATATGTTTTATAGATGGCATATGACACCAGTTCGCTTAGCGAAAATGTTTAAAAATGTTTCGGATATTTGCTGGAAATGTAAACAACAGCCAGGCACTTATTACCATGCCTGGTGGATATGCCCTATCGCTAAGAAATATTGGTCTAAGATCCATAGATGGTTGGAAAAGATGATGAAACTACAGATAGAATTTAAACCGGAATTGTTTTTGTTAGGAATATTAAGACCTAATTATGGTAAAGAGAATGACTACTTGATATTGAATGTTTTAACAGCTGCAAGGATAGTATTTGCCCAATTTTGGAAAAATGAGAATTTACCACCTAACCAGATTATAATTACTAAAATTTTAGAGTGCGCAGAAATGGATAGACTAACATTAGAAATGAAAGAAAAAGATGATTCAATTTATTTTAGAACTTGGGAAAATTTTTATCAATGGTTAGAGACATGTTAGAACCTAAAGGATTCAATATTTTAGAATAGATGACTGATTTTTAATTGAGATCTAACTAACATTTTGATGATATGATTATTTTTCCTGATTTACTGATTTTCATTTGTTACTTTTGATTGTTAGGATTTTTTGAGATTTTATTAGTAGTGTTTACTTAATACATCAACGTATTTGTTTCCTAATTATTTCAATATGTTATAGTCTAAGCTTTGGTAAAAATGGTGGAATATGATATTTACTCATTATTATGATCCGGACAGTAGCTTGTTTGTTGAAATATGTGACTGTACCTATCCTTATTTTCCCCTAATTCCTTATTCCCTTCCCCTTTCCTTCCACCCCTGTTGCTATATAACCAGAGTGACTCCATCTTGAGAGACTAGGCTAGGATTACAAGAAGTAATCTGCACGTCTAGTGGAAGAATTTTAAGAGGAAGCTGGCTAACCACAAAATGTTCCTGGCAATTCTCGGAAGACACCTACGTGACAAAGGACACATCAGCAAAAGAATACAGGAGGGCGGGCAGAATGGCAAGTGGTGCAGTAAGGAATATATGTATAGGATAGAGATAGGACATGTGAAATATGTAAGAGGCTGGTGCATGTTGCAATATGTAACCCAATAAAAGAGGCGAGCACGGACTGCTCTGGGCTCTCTCACCCCGAGAAACTCTGTGTCCGAGTATTTCTTCTATTGGACCGTGAGGAGACTACCCGGTTGGCACCCCTCTCCAGCAGACCCTCCTAGAGGCTGGAAGGACAGCGCGTCAAGTGGTGACCCCGACGTGATTCAGGTCAGTGTCGCAGGCTTCGCGACATCCCTGACACCCCTTTACTCATCTCGCGCGCATCGCGGCTCCTTCGACAAGGACCGACTTCCTGTGAGTATGGGGGCAGAATTCTCCAAAGAGAAAATAGCACATTTGCAGGAGCTTGGAGCAATTGTCAAGGCTTCAATTAAGAAATTAAAAAAGGAATATAATAATCCATCTTCTAAAGATGTAAAAAACTTATTGAAATATATCTGGACACACAGTCCTTCGTACCCGCCGAAGGGCTCTTTAAAACTTGAGCATTGGATAAAAATTGGAACTTATCTCCATGAAGAGCCGTGGGCTCCTCCTGAATTTCTTTTGACATGGAAAGTGGTTCTTGCGTGTTTACGTAACCATTTCCAAGATTTTGTTAAAGATCAGGATTTATTCCCGGTGTCCGTACCTCTGTCTCCTCCTTCCTATAATCCTGTTTCGCCTTCATTTCCCTCTTCCTCAGTCGCATCTTCTTCTCCTTCTTCCCTTTTGCCTTCTTCTTCTGTTCTGTCTCCAGTTCATCAAGGCCTCCTAGAAGCTCGCAAACAGGGCTCTCTTACTTCAGAAGAGGACCTTGCTATAGCCGCAGCTTATCCTTTACATCTTACTGGTGCTAATCCGGTCTTTATCCCTCTTCCCTTCAGTCTTCTTAAAAACTTTAAGTCTGCTGTCACGACTTATGGTTTGAGTAGTCCCTATGGTCAGGAACTTCTTGCTTCTCTTTCTGTCACCTATACTATGATTCCCTATGATTGGAATGCCATTGCCAAAATCATTCTTTCCACCACCCAATTTGTGGTGTGGGAGGCAGAATTTCGCAGAGCAGCCGTGGCAAAGTTGCCTCTTTTAGCTGCTGCATTGGTGGCTACAGTCGATCATCTAATTGGTCAGGGCAACTTCGCGACAGCCACTCAACAAACCCCCCTGAATGCTGCTATTTTAACAGCATCTAGTGAATGTGCTTTGACAGCCTTTTCAAAACTTGATGACCCTTCTACCTCTTCTAGATCCTCTTTTGTGTCTATTCGCCAAGGTGTGTCTGAAGCATATGATTCTTTCATTGAAAAATTGCAATCCTCTATTTTTAAGGAGGTTGCCAATCCTGTGGCCAGAAAAGAACTTCTCCTTAAATTGGCATTTGAAAATGCTAATACTGATTGTAAACAGGCTCTTACCTCCGTACGTATCCGACCGGATGCCGGCTTAGCAGACTACCTGCAAGCTTGTCGCATGGTAGGCTCTACTACTTTCCAAATGCAGCAACTGGCCTCTGCCTTAGTGGCTTCTCAAACCCCTCAGAATGGCAACTGTTTCAATTGTGGTAAACCTGGTCATTTCCGAAATCAGTGCCCTACTGGTCCCTCTTCCTGGCGACCTTCCGCCTCCTTAAGGACTCGACCTAAAACGGTGTGTCCCCGGTGTGGGAAGGGATTTCATTGGGCTCGAGAGTGTAGAACTAAGCCCGTCACCAGAGATGGTCCTACAACTACTATCAATCCATCGGGAAACTGATTCAGGGGCGTGTAACCAGCCCTGATTCCAAGGTTACTTTATTCCCGATGATCCTCACATTAGCTAGTGATGTACTCCTTGATATTCCTGGCCTTACTTATTTCCTTCCTCTTTTTCTTCCTGCCCCTGGCCTGCCGCCATCTATGTCTGTTCTTTTATCTCCACATGCGGCTCTCCTATCTAAAGGGGTGGATGCTTCTCCATGCTTAATTGTAACAGACGACCTTCCCTCACTGTCTTTGCTATGTGTTCCCCGTTGTCATGTCCAATTGAAACAGGGGGAATCTATAGCATCACTTTCTACCCCGAGCCCGCTGTCTTTTGAGTCATAATCTTTTGCAAAATCTTCAGAATTGTTTTATACTGCCTCTGTATCAACTTCTAAACTAATGCTTGTCATGCTTCTTAACGGCATTTCCTTTTCTGGTCTTTTAGATACTGGAGCGGATGTTTCAGTAATAAAGGAGTCAGAATGGCCCTCCCAATGGCCACTTTCCTCCTCTCCAGCCGTTAGGGGAGTTGGTGGCATTCAGTGTGCCAAAAGAAGTTCTGCCTGGTTGCTTGCTTCCACTTCTGAGTCAACGGTTACCGCACGTATCCGCCCAGTTGTACTTCCGCTCCATACTAATCTTTGGGGGTGTGTGACTTGCTGTCTCAACTCCAAGCAACTCTTTCCTTTTAAGGAAAATGTCTATCTCTACTCTCTCTCTTTCCCTAACTAATGCCACTCCTGTCTGGATTGATCAATGGCCCTTGACCAATGAAAAAATTGCGGCAATGCAATTACTGGTTTAAGACTTATTGTCAAAAGGTCATCTTGAACCTTCTGTTAGTGCCTATAATACCCCAGTTTTTGTTATTAAGAAAAAATCAGGAAAATGGAGATTATTACAGGACCTCAGGGCTGTCAATGCCATCATTGAACCGATGGGCCCGCTACAGTGTGGGCTACCCAATCCTAATCTTATTCCTTTAGACTATACCCTTTTTGTCATTGATTTACAGGATGCCTTCTTCTCTATCCCTTTGTTAGAAAAGGATAGAAAATTGTTCGCCTTTACTCTATCACACAATACCAGGACAAGGGGGCACTCCCTAAAGCTCATAGCTAAGAAAGTGAGGACAAATAAAGGGAAATATTTCTTCACCCAGAGGGTCGTTGATTTATGGAATTCACTTCCTGAAGGGGTCGTGACAGCTGTCAGCCTTGACAGCTTCAAGGCAGGGTTAGATAGATTCATGGATGCAAAGTGTATCGGTGGTTATTAAAACGGATGTCCATGTGCCGCCTCTATGTTGGTTGAGGCAGGCAAGATTCCCTTGGGTACCATTTGTTGGGGGTCAAGGGAAAGGGAGGGTTTTGCCTTCTCTTTATGCTCAAGATCCCCATGTACAATTGGTGGGCCACTGTGTGACACAGAATGCTGGACTCGATGGGCTTTGGCCTGATTCAGCATGGCTCTTCTTATGTTCTTATGTTCTTATGTACTATTCCAGTACTTAACTCTTCTTTCCCAACTACCCGTTATCAATGGACGGTTTTACCTCAGGGAATGTTGAATAGTCCCACAATGTGTCAATATTATATTCATCAAATTCTGGCTCCATTTCGTTTGCAATATCCGCATGTTTTGTGCTTACATTACATGGACGATATTTTGCTTGCAGCCTCGCAGCCCTTTGATCAACTTTATCATACTCTTACTGAGTTGATAGCTCATTTAGCTTTATATGGCCTGTCCGTTGCCCCTGAAAAAGTGCAGCGGAAAGAACCATATTCGTATTTAGGTTTTAAAGTGATGGCTGCTAGAGGTGTTCCTATATTGCCAAATTTGCAATTACCTGCTGTTATCACACTTGTTCAATTACAACAATATTTGGGTACTATTAACTGGGCACGTCCCTATATGGGACTGACCACGCAACAGTTGGCTCCATTGTTTTTGGCACTGGCTGGTGCAAAATCACCATCTGACCAAATTGTTTTAACATCGGAACAGCGAAAGGTGGTGGATTTGGTAAATAGCTCCTTATCCCTCCAGTGGGTAGATCGATGTCAAGCAAATTTGCCTTTTTCTGTTTTGTTACTAAATACCCCACTTTTGCCCACTGCGGCGATTGTTCAAGGTTGGGAAAATAAGCTATTAATCATTGAATGGCTACATTTGCCCCATACGCCGCGAGCGACCTTAACTACAAGATTTTTAATGTGGTCTTTGTTGATTCAAAAGGCACGTAAAAGGACAAAAGCCTTAATGGGCATGGAACCTGTGATTTTATATGTTCCTATGTCCCTGCAAAAATGGGAAAGTCTATTTTTATTATCAGAAGAGTTGCAAATGGCATTAATTGGCCAGGAGTTGTTTCATGTCATTTTCCACCTGATCATCGTATTTCTTTGTTGCAAACAATCCCGGTCCGCTGGAATCAACATATGTCACCCATTCCTTTGAAAAATGCTCTCACTGTTTTTACTGACGGCTCTAAAATTCATGGTTCTTGTGTTTTTTACCAAAATTATAATTGGCAAACCTTTCATACCACTCCACAAAGTTCTGCGCAACGTTCTGAGCTTGCGGCAGTTATATTAGCCTTTTCAAAATTAGAAAATGAGCCCTTTAATCTCATATCTGACTCCTTATATGTTACCCAAATTGTGCAAAATATTTTTGATTCTTATTTATCTCCTGGATTGGACTCCCAGCTTTTGGCATTATTTTCCTCCCTCCAACATTTGATAGAACAACGTCGATTTCCCTTTTTTGTGGCTCACGTTCATAGTCACCAACCTTTTCTGGGATCCTTGTCTGAAGGTAACCAACGAGCGGATGAAGCTTCTAAAAGTATTCTTGTCCTTTCATCTCTTTCTCCTTGGGAAAGTCATGAATACTTTCATCAAAATGCGAAAGCCTTGAAAAAGCAGTTTTCCCTGTCCACCTCAGAAGCCTCTGCTATTATCCAACAATGTGCTACATGTAGCAAACAGGGTTCCTCTCTCCCTATGGGTGTTAATCCCAGAGGATTGTCTCGTTCTTGTATTTGGCAAATGGATGTGACTCAATATCCACCTTTTTCCCCATGGAAATTTGTGCATGTCACAGTAGACACCTTTTCAGGATTTATTATGGCATCCCCACAAAGGGGAGAAACAGCAAAGCATGTTATTAATCACTGTATTCGTACCTTTGCTTCGATGGGATGCCCTTTTGAGCTAAAAACAGACAATGGTGCTGCCTATACCAGTATGGAATTTGCAAAATTTTGCCATACTTGGTCGGTCGAACATAAATTTGGAGTCCCCTATAATTCTCAAGGTCAAGCGATTGTGGAAAGGGCTAATCAGACCTTAAAACATGCTTTGCAAAGATTAGAAAAGGAGAAAATTTCTCCTGGCCTCCCATCGATTCAAAATTGCTTAAACAAGGCATTATTTACTATAAACTTTTTAAATTTAACTGGTTCTCCACCCTTATCTGCAGCGGAGCGCCATTTTTCTTCTTCATCCTCCTCTACCCCCAAACCACAGGTCTACTTTCGTCAGCTTCCTGATTATACTTGGCATGGTCCAGCCCCACTGTTAACGTGGGGAAGAGGTTACGCAGCAGTCCAATTAGACGACAAGGTGCTGTGGGTTCCAGGTAGACACGTTCGCCCATGTTTCCACTCTACGCCCGGAACACCTGAAGATGGACCCCAAAAGAATGACACCTAATCCTGAATGTTTGCCTCCATCATACAGTTCCCTTTCCATTGCCTCCCCTCCTCCCCTTAACTCTCCACCTATTTTTCAAGTAACTAAGAAGACTCTTCTTTGTAACCTATGTATGCTTTTTATTTTAATTATTTTTATGATTACTTTTGCTATTCTTTATTTTGTTTGTTCCCTGTCTCCTGCCGATCCCCCTCTTCCCTTGCCCTTTCCCCATGACCGCCACAAGCGTGCTTTTTTTGATGAATATGATAATCTTTTTCTTAAAGATGCTTCCATTTATGCCATTTTAATCAACAAGTCCAATTGTTGGCTTTGTTCAGCTATCCCTCACCATTCACGCCAAATGTCCTTGGTTATGTCTGTCCCCGGTGATTCTGATTTTATTTCTAATTTGTCAACTGAGTGGTCGCGTGACTTAACTGCCCGAGTACGATTGCAAATTCAACTACATGCAGTTTCGTGTGTGATACGAGAAAATTCCTCTGCACCCTTCATTGGTACATATCCAAATTGTAATTCTACCTTTAATTGGACTCGTCAAGCACTGAACGTTATTGAAACCACAAGGAAAATTACTGACGCAGAAGGATATTCTTTGGCTTCCTATTTAGAAGGAGCCTTTAATTGGTCTCAACAACAACACGGTAATACTTATGCAATGCCTAATGATGCTTGGTTTTGTTGTGGTCGATTTGCTTATAGAGAAATACCAATGTACTGGACTGGTACTTGTTGTGTGTGTTCCCTCATGCCTGTTATTTGGCCGTTAGATAAATTGCCTCCTGCCGCTCACATACGGAATCGACGAGAGGATACTGTGGAGAAAAATGAACTCACCCTAGGTGGCAGTTGGTCCGTCCAAACTGCTAGAGCATTAATCCTTGCCATGGGTGTAGCCATGAATTATTGTGATTTGCATATTTTGAACAATTGGACTGTTGCTATGTTTAATGAAACTGTCAAAGCCTTAAAATTGATTAATACAGAACTATCTCAAATCCGCACTGTAGCCTTACAAAATCGTTATGCATTGGATGTTATTTTAGCCAACAAAGGAGGTGTGTGTGCCTTGATTGGATCTGCTTGTTGTGTATATATCACTGACTATGCTCCCAATATTACTGCAACCATTGAAACCATGGACATGATGATCAAGGAAAATCCGCTCAGATCAGACGGAACAGATGCCTTTGATTTGTCCAAACTATTTGCATGGTTGCCCAGCTGGGCTTGGTGGAAACAAGCTTTGTTTGTTACCGCTTGTTTGATTGTATTATTGATATGCATTTGCTGTTGTATTCAATGTATTCCTGCCCTTGTAAGCATGTTTCGCCCTCCGCAACGTATCAATGTTGTACAATCAGTCACGCTTAAGGAGCAACAACAACCCCCTCTCCCTTCACCATTTGATGATGAATGTACTGAACTGCCTGTCGAAGGAACCACCAAACCGATGTGTGCTATAAAGTTCCTCTCTGAAGATGATAGTGAATTGGACTCCTTTTAATAAAAACAAAAGGAGGAGATGTTGCTATATAACCAGAGTGACTCCATCTTGAGAGACTAGGCTAGGATTACAAGAAGTAATCTGCACGTCTAGTGGAAGAATTTTAAGAGGAAGCTGGCTAACCACAAAATGTTCCTGGCAATTCTCGGAAGACACCTACGTGACAAAGGACACATCAGCAAAAGAATACAGGAGGGCGGGCAGAATGGCAAGTGGTGCAGTAAGGAATATATGTATAGGATAGAGATAGGACATGTGAAATATGTAAGAGGCTGGCGCATGTTGCAATATGTAACCCAATAAAAGAGGCGAGCACAGACTGCTCTGGGCTCTCTCACCCCGAGAAACTCTGTGTCCGAGTATTTCTTCTATTGGACCGTGAGGAGACTACCCGGTTGGCGCCCCTCTCCAGCAGACCCTCCTAGAGGCTGGAAGGACAGCGCGTCACACCCCTCCCTTTACCATACCTGTATTGTTCCTATTTTTCCTCATCTATATAAACTTAATAAAATTTTGTTAAAAAGAAAAAAGAAATATTAAACTTACCAAAGCAGCCTCATATAAAGAAAATTTATATAAAATGTTTTATAGATGGCATATGACACCAGTTAGATTAGCAAAAATGTTTTAAAATGTATCAAATATTTGCTGGAAATGCAAACAAAAACCAGGCACTTACTACCCGTGTTTCCCCTAAAGCAAGACAGCGTCACAATTTCTTTTTATCCCCAAAAGCCCCACTATGTCTTACTTTCGGGGTACGGCTTATATTGATTGGAAAACAATTGTCAGTTTTATTTTAAGTATTTTAAGTATATTAAGTATTTTAAGTATTTTAAGTATTTAAGTGTTATGTCTGGCCTCTCATAACTCATTAATATCCACGTAAATATGTCTTTAAGAGGTTTATTTAATACATTTCAAAAGAATTCGTTTCAAAGCAAGCTGCTGGCATTATGTTGGCCTGAACGGCCAAATAAAATCTATTTACATTTAGATAAACATGCTCTTCTCCTCCTACATCCCAATTAACTTACTTTTCTTCTTTATCACATTGTCCAAGAGCTCATTATCCTTCGGTAGGTTTTCAAAACACCAGAATACTGAGTTCCAAAGCACTGCCAAAGTTTTCAGCCCACTCTTTGATCAACGTTGCTCGTGACAAAGGCGTAGTCATTCTTTCCCCTTCTAATATAGTGTCCGATACGTCACTTCCCCAATTACTTCCTTTTTCCAGTTAACTGACACCTTCGCTTATCAAACCTTCGGAACCTCGGATTAATCCATTTATCTTCTTGTTCTAAATCTGACTCATCATTTTGAGAATCTGATTCAGAATGCATACAAAGCTCTTCATTATCTCTCTCAGCTGCCGGGAGGGGAAACCACCCAGAGGGGCCTGGCTGCTGATCCTCGGCTGCCGGGAGGGGAAACCACCCAGAGGGGCCTGGCTGCTGATCCTCGGCTGCCGGGAGGGAAACACATTCAGAGGAACCTGGCTGCTGATCCTCATCCTCTGATACTTCCCAAGCTGGTCCAGGGACACTCACAACACTATCCCCCCCCGCAGGCCCCTCCCCCCGGGGCCGTCGCAGGGGATGTGGTTTGTAGGGAAACGCAGAATGAAAATCCCAAATTAACCGAGGAGCCTCAATATCACGAGCATCGACCCAACAGCCAGCGGCTGGCCCACCCCCGGTCCAATCAACCAAATATTGGAAGCGGTCGTTGAGCCATCGGGAATCTCGGATGCCGGACACCTCCAACCGGGAAACAGGAACGTGAGCACGGCGAGCTGTCGGGCCCGGATCAGGAGGTCGAAGCGGAGAATCAGGGTTGACAGGAACAAGCAAGGAGCGATGAAACACGGGATGTACACGAAGAGACCTAGGCAAAGTCAAACGATAGGTCACCGGATTGATGACCGTCTCCACAGGGAAAGGACCCAGGAAACGTTGATCAAGCTTGCGGTGAATTCTCCCTGGAAACAAGTACTTGGTGGAGAGCCAAACCCGATCTCCAACAGCTAACGGCGGCGTGTCACGACGCGAGCGGTCTGCAACCCGCTTGTAGTCTTCCTTGGCCTTAGTCAAGTGCTGCTTAACCATGTCGTGGACTGACTGCAGTTCGGTTAAATAGTCTTCTGCAACTGGAACTGGAGAATCGAGGAGCGTGAGCGGGAAAAATCTGGGATGATAGCCGTAGTTGGCAAAAAACGGGGTGGTCTGAGTGGAAGTATGCTGAGAGTTGTTGAAAGCGAATTCGGCCACGGAGAGATATTTGGACCAATCGTTCTGTTGGTCGTTGATGAAACAACGCAAATACTGCTCCAGGATGCCAATCACTTTCTCTGTACCCCCATCAGTCTCTGGGTGATGCGTGGAGGCTAGATTAACTAGGACTTGAAGCGCAGACATGAGTTCTCTCCAGAACTCCGAGGTGAACTGGGTTCCTCGGTCGGACACTATTTTGTCAGGCAAACTGTGTAGCCGGAAGATATGTTGAATGAACAGCTGAGCAGTGACCTTGGCTGTCGGTATTCTTCGGCAAGGAATGAAATGTGCCATTTTGGTCAGCATGTCCACCACTACAAAGACAACGGTGTAGCCGGCAGAAACAGGTAGACAAGTCAAGAAGTCCATGGCAATAGCTCCCCAGGGTCTCTCCGGCGTGGGTAAAGGCTGTAATAATCCCGGAGGGGCTCCTGTGGCATGTTTTGCCTGACGGCACCGTACACAGGAATTTACATAGGATTGCACATCATGGCGAAGTCTGGGCCACCAAAAAGTCCGAGACACTAAGTGAAGAGTCTTAAAGAAACCAAAATGACCTGCCGCAGGGTTATCATGGCATTGAGTCAGGATGAGACCTCGGAGTGGGCCTGCTGGAACATATAACAGGTTGCGGAAGCGTAATAGTCCCTCGGACAAGGTCCAAGGTGAGTCGGGACCCACCTCTTGTCTCTTTCGTATTGCAAAGTCATCTAGTTGTTGCGCTTCCCGAATCTGTCGTCGTAGATCTACTGGATCATGCACGGCTGCGATCGATTCGATAGGCAGAATGGTTCGAAGCGGTAAGGGATCCTTGATCTGTAGATACTCAGGTTTACGGGACAGGGCATCTGCTCTTTTGTTGTACCCTTTCGGAATGTAGGTGACTTTAAAGTTGAATCGAGCGAAGAACAAAGACCAACGGATTTGACGTTGATTCAATTTCCTGGCAGATTGCAAAAATTCCAAGTTTTTATGGTCAGTCCGAACTTCAACTTGGTAGCGGGCTCCTTCCAGGTGGTGTCTCCAGGTCTCAAAAGCAGTCTTGATGGCCAATAGTTCTTTTTCCCAAATGGTATAATGGCGTTCGGAGGGAGTCAGTTTCCTGGAGTAATAAGCACACGGGAACAGGGGGCTGCCATCTTGGCGTGTTTGAAGTAGCACGGCCCCTACTGCAACATCTGAGGCGTCAGCCTCCACTACAAAGGGACGACAAGGATCTGGATACTTGAGAATGGGTTCCTGAACAAAAGCCTTTTTGAGGGTCTGAAACGCCTGTTGCTCGGCATCGCCCCACTGGAACTTAACGCCTTTCCGTAACAGTCGAGTAAGGGGCGCAGTCAAGGCAGAAAATCTTGGAATAAATATCCTGTAATAGTTCGCAAATCCCAAAAGTCTTTGGACATCTTTTGCTTTACATGGTGGTTGCCAGGTTTGCAAGGCCTCAACCTTGCCAGGGTCCATGGCGATGCCTTGTGGAGAAATCACATGTCCCAGAAACTCAATTGTGGTTTGATAGAATTGACATTTCTCTAACTTGGCGTAAAGGTGATGCTCTCTCAAGCGTTGCAAAACTCGCCGGAGATGTTGAAGATGGGTGGCTCGTGACGGGGAATAAATTAGGATGTCATCGAGGTAAACCACCACAAATTGATCTAATAAATCCCGGAAGATGTCATTCATGAAATGTTGAAAGACGGCCGGAGCATTGGTGAGTCCAAAGGGCATAACGGTATACTCAAAATGACCATACCTGGTTCCAAACGCGGTCTTCCACTCGTCCCCCTCTCGAATGCGAACCAGGTTGTAAGCACCCCTTAAATCTATCTTGGTGAAGATGGTCGCTGATCGGAGACGGTCCATGAGATCAGGAATCAAAGGCAGAGGGTACCGGTTGCGCACCGTGATGGCATTGAGCTTGCGATAGTCACAGCATAGGCGTAAATCTCCGGTTTTCTTCTTCACGAATAACACAGGAGCTGACAAAGGCGAGGAAGAGGGACGAATGAAACCCCTGGCCAGGTTTTTGTCCACAAAGTCTTTCAATGCGGCCAACTCGGGTTCTGACATGGAGTAAAGGCGTCCCCTTGGAAGCTTGGCATTTGGTAGTAAATCAATGGTACAGTCATATGGTCTATGCGGAGGCAATTGGTCTGCCTCTTTCTCATTGAATATATCTGCAAAGTCCGCTAGATCGGCCGGCAAGGTGATGTCAGGGTGGGATGGTAGCTGGGCTGCACAAACTTGGCGTACGTGGTCTACGCATTGCAAACTGGGAAATGAAACAAAGTTCTGGGACCACACTACACAAGGATCATGGGTTCTCAACCAGGCTAGGCCGAGAACTAAGGGAAAATGAAGTCCCTTGGTAACATAGAATTGGATGGCTTCTTCATGTTGTCCTATGACCAGGCGTATGGGCTGGGTCATAAACTTGATCGGTCCAGACAACAACTCACGACCATCGATTGTCTCAACCAGCATAGGTGGCTTCACGGAGCACAAAGGTATGGCATGCTGACGAGCGAAAGCTTCATTCATAAAATTGGTGGTGGCTCCAGAATCCAACAAGGCGTGGGCCGGAATGCCCTGGGCATGATTTCCCAGAAGTATATTGGTTGCTAGGATCAGATGTCTCGGAGGACCGGGGTCGTTGTCTGCGGAACTGGAACTGGGTTTGGCGCCTGCCCGACCCAATGTTTCCATTAGGCCGGGCTCTGGCCGTTTCCCGGCAAGGTGGCTTGAAACTGCTGAGTGGGAGGCCGAGCTGGAACAGGAGTAGGACCTGCCGTACCACGTCTTTTCTGGGGGCAGGCCATGACGAAGTGACCCATCTCTCCACAGTACAGGCACAAGCCCTCAGCTCTCCGTCTTGCCTTCTCAGCCTCGGTCAAATGAGATCTGGCTGCACCAAGATCCATGGGCTCATCTCTGGTCATGGGTGCAGGGCGCCTCTCAGTGTAAGCCGGCCCTGTTTGGAAAATACGTCTGGGTGCCGGGATAGGTGGAGTGATAGGTAGGGTCTGGAATCCTCTGCGTGGTGCAGGAACTGGCTTGGCACTTCCGGTGACTGGAAACATCTGTTTGACCAGGCGGGCATCCATGGCTTGCGTTTGCGCCTCAATAGCCAAACAATGTTGGTATAATGCATCCAGGGTCGCAGGTATTACAGTAGTTTTCAATCCATTCAAGATCTGAGAAGACAGGCCATCTTGAAAGATTTCCATGAGAGCCTCATTATTCCAATTAATTTCTTGAGCTAGGCGGCGAAAATCTGATATATAGTCCGCTACGCAGCGCGATCCTTGACGTAGCTCTCGTATCTGCCGGGTGGCATTTTGTCTACGAAGGGGGTCAACAAATTCTCTTTCCATCAGCTGGCAAAATCCTGCATAATTGCGTAGGACAGGATCTTGTCCGTCTATCAGAGGAGACGACCAATCAGCAGCTGTCCCAGAGAGTAAACTTAAAATGAAAGCTACTTTCGTTTCATCAAGCTGGAAGTCGGCTGGAGTTGAGGCAATGAATGTTTTGCATTGGTTTAAAAAAGCTGGAAATTTACTACGCTCTCCAGTAAACTTATCAGGCAAGGCTAAATAACATCTGCTCTGTCTGGGAGGGGGGGCTGGAGCTGGGCCTGCTGCAGCTTGCTGAATCTGCTGTTGCAAATCTCCAATTTGTTGCTGGAGAGTTTGAACTAATAGATGCAGAGCCGGGTTATCAGCGAGGAGTTTCTCCATGACGTCACTGAAAGCTCGGACTAATTTTCGTCTTTACTGTTTTTGGGTCACGAGCAATCTGTTATGTCTGGCCTCTCATAACTCATTAATATCCACGTAAATATGTCTTTAAGAGGTTTATTTAATACATTTCAAAAGAATTCGTTTCAAAGCAAGCTGCTGGCATTATGTTGGCCTGAACGGCCAAATAAAATCTATTTACATTTAGATAAACATGCTCTTCTCCTCCTACATCCCAATTAACTTACTTTTCTTCTTTATCACATTGTCCAAGAGCTCATTATCCTTCGGTAGGTTTTCAAAACACCAGAATACTGAGTTCCAAAGCACTGCCAAAGTTTTCAGCCCACTCTTTGATCAACGTTGCTCGTGACAAAGGCGTAGTCATTCTTTCCCCTTCTAATATAGTGTCCGATACGTCACTTCCCCAATTACTTCCTTTTTCCAGTTAACTGACACCTTCGCTTATCAAACCTTCGGAACCTCGGATTAATCCATTTATCTTCTTGTTCTAAATCTGACTCATCATTTTGAGAATCTGATTCAGAATGCATACAAAGCTCTTCATTATCTCTCTCAGCTGCCGGGAGGGGAAACCACCCAGAGGGGCCTGGCTGCTGATCCTCGGCTGCCGGGAGGGGAAACCACCCAGAGGGGCCTGGCTGCTGATCCTCGGCTGCCGGGAGGGAAACACATTCAGAGGAACCTGGCTGCTGATCCTCATCCTCTGATACTTCCCAAGCTGGTCCAGGGACACTCACAACATTAAGTATTTTAAGTATTTAAGTATTTTAAGCAGGAGGCGGAAGTGGGCAGGAGTAATATGTCTTACTTTCGTGGTATGGCTTATATTAGCCGACCCCCTGAAAACCCCGACACGTCTTACAATCGGGGGTGTCTTACTATCGGGGAAACACGGTATCATGTCTGCTGGACATGCCCTAAGGCAAAGAAATTTTGGTTTAAGATCCACTTATGGCTGGAAAAAATGACTAAAATACCAATAGAATTTAACCCAGAACTGTTTTTGTTAGGAATATCAGGAATCAATTATGGGAAAGAGAATGAATATTTAATATTGCACGTATTGACAGCAGTGAGAATAGTATCTGCCCAATTTTGGAAAAATGAAGATTTACCACCTGACCAGACTATAATTACTAAAACTTTAGAATGCACAGAAATGGATAGATTAACTTTAGAGATCAAAGAGAGAGAAGACTCTATCTATTTTAAAACATGGGGGGAAATGTATCAATGGTTAGCAATACGTTAGAACGAGAAAGAACTTTGAAATCAAATTGGATGAATGTGATTTTAAGCATTAGTGATTATATTTAATTAGTATTTTATTAATTACTTTGATTTAGCAAGATGCTAAATAATATTTATTTACTATCCTTTATTTTTATGATTATTGTTAACCCAGTTTATTATAACTGTTTAGTATTATATAAGTGATCTTTATTCAACATTTATACCCGGACAGTAATTTGCTTGCTCAGCGTGGAATTTTTGTTGGGGGTAACCCCATCATTGTACCTATCCTTGATCCATTCCCAATCCCCTATTCCTACCCCTTCCTATACCCGTACCGACCCTATTCTTTTCCTATCCTTATAAAACCTAATAAAATATTTATTAAAAAAAAGTATTAAGCTCTCTCATCTCAATCCACAATTATCTACAAGATCAGTGTGGTCTGGGCTTCCGGTTCTGGTTCGCAGTGGTGCGGTCGTGCGAAAGGAGTCATCCCATTGCCGATCGAGTTTCCCCTGCCGGTAGACCCCTTAGAGGGTCGAAAAGACACTCTGGAGGAGCGTCTACCACTGAAGAGGCTTCTTGGATAGTTGCAGAGGAGCGGCGGCGTCCTCTGTGCACCGAGTATCTCCTTTGGGCCGACAGGGTAAAGATCAGCCAGTAAAATGGCCGATCATTTAGCTGCGCCAACCGCAAGCCACAAGATCAGCTAAGCAAACGGACCCACCGTGGAGAACTCAGTGAGACTTTCCTTTCACCTCTATTTTCTTTATGCCTGTGGAAAGGTGTTTTTTTTTAATTATTCCCTTTTCTGGTGAAGCGGCTTTTTAAATGGGGGAAAAGAAACACAAAGGATTACATTTATTTTTGTTTTAATGGTTGATTTTATGTTTGGATATTGGGAGCCTCAAGAAAGTTTTTTTTTCTTTTTTAATATTTGGAGAATATTGTTTGCTTTTACCTTTATGGTGTCCGGAAGGATTGAACATCTGATTACTTTCTGAGGGACACTCTCTGACAAATTTATTCATTGTACTTGCTATCTTTTCTTCACTGGAAAGGCTTTCATTTTGTACAAAGGAAAAAGGCGAGGAAACTGGGAGGAGATGGATATTGTGATCGTTGTTTAAATATAGTCTCCTCTAAAAGGATAAGGATTTGAAAGACAATAAAGATGGAGGAAACCGGCATAGATATTACTTATAAATATATTTTGGACAAAATTTTGGAAAATACAGAGAAGATAATTGCTTGCTCAAAGGAGATTTCTTTGTATCGACAAAGCAGAGCACAAGGACTAAGTGAAACATCAGCTTATGTTCAAGAGACTTCTTCTCCGCTTACTGAGTTGGAAGAAGTAGACTCACAGTTGGATCATGAATCGATATTGGAGAAAAGACTTGATGCCAATGGACAAATAATCTACGATAAGGAAATGGAGGATTTTACTTCAGAAGAACAAGCTGGCTTGCAGACGCCATTTGACTTTGTGATAGAGAAAAAATCATGGGAAGAGGAGCAAGGTTTAAACACAGAGGATGATATAAAAGAAAGGATTCTAACTGAAATTTATACAATGCTAAAAGAAAGGGGAAATGATGTTCTGCCATGAGTTATTCAGACTAGCTATAACTTTTATATTAACTTAACAAAATGCACAATGGGAGTTTCTTTTTTGGTGTGTATAGTGTGGCAGGCAGAGGCCCGATTATGGAAACCTATTTGGAATAAAAAGAAGCCCAGAATAAGATATAAATATTAAATTTGATTATAGTAAGGTGGTAACGGTTTCATAGCGATCCGGACTGATTTGGATTTGGAATTTGTTAAAAGGGCTTTATATGTTTTTAATATTAAAAATGGTACAATGAGAAAAGGACTGAAATAAGGGAAAAGATGGAATTAATTATTGGAGATTTGGAGACACAGTGAAAAACAATAGAAGATTGGTGAGAAAGAGAAGAATTTATTTTTGGAGTTAATAATGCTTAAATAAATAAATAAATAAAAATCACTTGGGGCACCTGAATAGTAAATGAATATATTAGCTTAAGATTAAATATTTGTAAAATTAAGAAAGCATGATACAGGATTTTTGGGATGGATAATGAGTTTGTAAATTCTTACTGATTAATGAAATTTATATAGAGTGATATATTCAATGAAAATTTGTTTTTAGAAATATTTTAATGAGCTTATAACAATATAAATAGACAGAGAATGTTAGTTTATTTTTAATTATACAACTTGGATGAAATGTTATATTAGTGAATGAATTGGTTTTAGAAAGATAATGACTTGATTATAATGTTTTTAAATAAATGAAGCTCATTAAACTTAAGTTTAAATGTGTGAAGAAATATAGTTTTTTATATATTAAAATTTTTATTGAATAATGTAGTTGATGGTTAGATATAATAATGAATGAATTCATTTGAAAATGTATTAATTTGATTATAATATTCTATATAGATAGAGAGGGAAATTTTTAAGAAGTACTGGGTATATATGCACTATATACTGAGTTCTCCGGAATAGGGCGGCATAGAAATCGAATAAATAATAATAATAACTATGTTATTGCTTGTTTTCAAAAAAATGGATCACCATGTTTCCACGTGGGTTCTTAAGCTGTGTTGGTGTAAAATGGAAAACTAATAAAAATTGTTTTGAAAAAAGATCAGTGTGGTCTCAGTTAAATGCCCAGACTTGAAACATGACTGAAAAGGATCCAGATAATCCTCCTTTCAAATACAATTTTCCAAAATTCCTTTCCCACATTCATCCACTTTATCACTCCATGCCCCCCCATGCAAAACAAAAATAAAAAGCAAATGTAGGGGGAAAGATTAGCCACTATAAGGAGGACAGGTTAATTCAGATGCCTTAAATAGCCAACGCCATTTATTTAAATTTGGCTCAGCACATTATATAAACCTAATTAATGTGGTTTATCAGCCGTCGCTTATTGCTTATTATGTGTGATCCAAGCCACTCTAGTTTGTACAACAAACTATGATTAAAATCATGAACTCCACTACTGGTTTATGGCTTTGGGATAATGATTCCACCCAAAATGTTCATGTGCACTCTTTTATTATTACTTTCTTTTTTTAAAAAAGTGCCATAGTTTTAGCATTTGCTTCATGTTCCTGTGTAATTGGTTCTTCAACTAAAATGCTAGTGACTATCTCAGCTTTTTGTGGCAAAGAGTTCCAGAGACCACTGAACTGTATTTTTCTTGGAAACACCGTTTTTCTTAATATCAACCAAATCAAATGCAGCTTACTGATTTCCAAATCACTTTACCTTGAATTTCCATTGCAAAGCATGTCACAGAAACAAGATTCACAATTTGTCTTACTGATGCCTACCACACATACATAAACAGATGTGTTTTCCCAGTGAAACCCTTTTTTAAAAGAAAAAAGAACTAGTTGACAAGAACCAGTCATCAAGTCAAACACAATGTTTCCTGGTATCACCCACATCATTCAGTTTCATTCCATCTAAAGCAGAACATCTTTGAGCAGGCAGGATGGAGAGAGCAGAAATCAAGTCTGACAGCTTTCTCACCCAATTTACCAACTCCTAAGGTAGGCATGGGAAATACCTACTCAATAAGGAAAGAGGTGATTGCTATCAATGTAAATATTTACACCAGAAGTAAACAATCACATAGGTTTGCATTGTATACAATCTATCAAAAACAGTTATGTGAAGAGGAGTAGTTCAGATTAATGTCAAATGCCAGGGAAATCAGAAAATCCAGGCAGTTCAAATGAGTATAAAGATTTATTGCAAGCTTAAGCTCTCTACAAGAATCTGAATTACTAACAGTCAAAGAAAATTGGCAGTAGGTAAGAGTCAACAGAATTCAAAGTGGGCTGGACTTAGATCTTTTGTGGGTGCGAAGGGACTCGAGACTGATGATGCATTAGACCCCTCCCTCGGGCTCAGCCTGGTCATCTTCTACATCACCCACCCCTCCACCTTGGCCTTCCTCCTCTTCCATGGGTTCTTCTAGCTGCTTTCCCCCTCCTGCATTGTGTCTTCAAAGTCCAAGTTCTCATGGGAACTTGGCAAGGGCGGAAGGGAAGCAGTCTCAAAGGAATCCGCCTCTCACTCGTACGCAGGAGCTGGTGAGCCAGGTGGTGGTTGCTGTAACACAAAAACATCATTAGAAGTTCCCTCTCCTCCCCTTCCTGGGAATTGAAGGCCAGATGTGGAAGGCCCATCATAGGCAAGTGTCCCACCTCCCCACAGAGCAATGCAGACGGGATGGTTAACGTCTTCCTTGACAGGTTCCTCAGGTGAAACCAGGAAGTGGCCTTGTAGCTTGGTCAGCCTTGGCTTGTTGGGGAAGCACTGGTGAAACTGACAAACTAAATCAGGGGCATGAACATACTATGCATTTTCCAAGGAGCGACCTGTAATAGGGTAGCCTTTCCAATGAATCAAGTACTGAATGCCTTTGCCTCTTTTCCTAGAGTCTAGGTCTAGGATTTCTTCCAACTCGTATTCTGGTTCTCCCTCTACTATGACTGGTGTTGGAGTGGGACTCTGGGATTGTATTGTGCTTGGGGGAGCATCTTTGGAGAGTAATACTCAGTTAAATACTGAATGCACCTTCACTGATGGGGGTATTCTGAGGTGGAAGGCTACAGGGTTGATTTGTCGGAGAACATTGAATGGGCCCACAAATTTAGCATCTAGCTTCTTGGAAGGTCTTGAAGTGGCTAACTACTTGGTAGAAAGCCAAACCTTGTCTCCTACTGCTATAGGTGGGCCCTCCTGCCAATGGACATGCGCTACCTTCTTCTAAACCTGTTTTGCTTGCTCGAGCTGCTGTTTCAAAAGTTCTTGGGTAGCAAGTTGCTCCTGTAAGAAGTCAACCACCCCTGAAACAGTAGAGTCCAGTGAAGGGTGGTCTGGCAATACAGTGAGGGGAAAAAAGTATTTGATCCCCTGCTGATTTTGTATGTTTGCCCACTGATAAAAGAAAGCATCAGTCTATAATTTTAATGGTAGCTTTATTTTAACTGTGAGAGACAGAATGACAACAAAAAAAATCCAGAAAAACGCATTTCAAAAAAGTGTTAAATTGATTTGTATTTTAATGAGTGAAATAAGTATTTGACCCCCTTTGCAAAACATGACTTAGTACTTGGTAGCAAAACCCTTCTTGTCAATCACAGAGGTCAAAGGTTTCTTGTAGTTGGCCATCAGGTTTGCACACACACACACACACACACACACACACACACACACACACACACACACACACACAATGGATCCAGGAAACTACAGACCTATCAGCCTGACCTCAATACCTGGGAAGATCTTGGAAAAGATAATCAAGCAACAAATCAGCGAACACCTAGAGGCAAACAAAGTCATTACTAAAAGCCAACATGGGTTTGTCAAAAACAGATCATGCCAGAAATATCTTATTGCATTCTTTCACCAGGTGACAAAATTAGTGGACCAGAGGAATGCTGTGGATATAATTTACTTCGACTTCAGTAAGGCATTTGATAAAGTAGACCACAACCTACTACTTGATAAGAAAGAAAAATTAGGGTTAGACAGCATCACCACCAGATGGATTTGTAGCTGGCTGACCAGCTGTACTCAGCATGTGGTCCTCAATGGAATGGCATCTACATGGAGGGAAGTGTGTAGTGGGGTGCCCCAGGGCTCTGTTCTGGGCCCAGTGCTCTTCAACATCTTCATCAATTATTTGGATGAGGGGATAGATGAGGAACTCATCAAATTTGCAGATGACACCAAGCTGGCAGGAATAGCCAACACTCCAGAAGATAGGCTTAAGATACAGAAAGATATTGACAGACTTGAACACTGGGCGCTATCTAACAAAATGAAATTCAATGGTGAAAAAAGTAAGGTTCTACATTTAGGCAAGAAAAACCAAATACACAGGTACATTATAGGGGGTACCTTGCTCAATAATAGTAACTGTGAGAGGGATCTTGGAGTCCTAGTGAACAATCACTTAAATATGAGCCAGCAGTGTGCTGTAGCTGCCAAAAAAGTCAACACAGTGCTAGGCTGCATTAACAGAGGGATACAATCAATACCACGTGAAGTGTTAATACCACTTTACAATGCCTTGGTAAGGCCACATTTGGAATACTGCATCCAGTTTTGGTCACGAAGATATAAAAAAAGATGTTGAGACTCTAGAAAGAGTAAAGAGAAGAGCAACAAAGATGATTAGGGGACTGGAGGCTAAAACATATAAAGAATGGTTGGGTATGTCTAGTTTAATGAAGAGAAGTACTAGGGGTGACATGATAGCAGTGTTCCAATATCTCACGGATTGCCACAAAGAGGGAGTCAAGCTATTCTCCAGAGTACCTGAAGGCAGGACAAGAAGCAATGGATGGAAACTAATCAAGGAGAGAAGCAACCTAGAACTAAGGAGAATTTTCCTGACAGTTAGAACAATTAATCAGTGGAACAACCTGCCTCCAGAAGTTGTGAATGCTCCAACACTGGTAGTTTTTAAGAAGAGACTGGACAACCATTTGTCTGAAATGGTGTAGGGCACGGGTCGGCAACCCGTGGCTCCGGAGCCGCATGCGGCTCTTTCAGCCATCTCCTGCAGCTCCCAGCCACGTGCAGTGCCAAAAAAATAGGACTAAAAAAGTTGAACCAATCAATTCAAACTTCTCACAAAAGAAGTTTGAATTGATTGGTTCAACTTCTTTGGTTTGTGGGATGCTGTTCGCCATGGGCTCAACATAGACGGGAAGGGGGGGAATGACAGCTCCAGAGGGAGACAGCCCTGTAGCCAGAAGCCGGTGGTCCAAGCAGAGTGGCATGGAAGACCTACCGGTTGGCGTGAAAACCTCCAGTGTTGCCAGTGAGCAAGGCCTGACGTCTGCGGCCCGGTTCCGCACCCCGATGACCAGCTGGATTGGCTTTCACTGCTCCAGCCCAGGGACACCAGCAGCATAGAAGGCGGTTTGGCAGCGCTGCTATGGACGGGGTGTCCTTGCAGCGGACAACTTGGGCCTGGATATTTCCTGCGGCTCGCGGCTCGGGACCGGATACACTGGTGGCGCACGGCCCGGACTGTCAGCGTTGCCGTGGGACCACCCCCTGCGGTGCCAGCTAATGTGGCGTGCTTCCAGCGGCGAAAAAGGGGCCTGAGCGGTGGCGGAACAAGACGCTGGGCAGCACGAACTGAGCACGTTCTTGATAAGCAACAAGCCAAGGCCCCACGTCCCTCCTGCCGCCGCTTAGTTCGTGCTGCCTAGCGTCTGCCTGCCTGCCTGCCTGCCCGCCTGCTTGCAGGCCTCTGTGCTCCTTCCCTGAAGCGTGCAATTGCTCAGAGCCTGTCCCAAAAGGTGCTGCTTCCCTGGCAGGAGCCGAGTTTGCAAGCTTTGCTGGCAAGCCAGGAAAACTGAAGGTCCGGAGGGTTCCCTCCTGCTGCGGAGCCACAGTGCCTGGCCCTGGGCTGACATGGGAGGGGGTGGGGTGTATCCGGGGCCTAAAAGTCCTCCAGGACAGGCTTGGGGCCGGCCCTCTTTCCCCAGCCGCAGGAGAAGGGGAGGCGCAGGATCTGCACCCGGGCGGCAGGCAAGCAAAACCCCGAAACCTTTTGCGTTCGTTTGCAAAGAAGCAGCTGGTCATTGGGGTGTGGAACTGGGCTGCGGACACCAGGCCTTGCTCACCGGCAACGCTGGAGCCTCCCACACCAACCAGTAGGTCTTCCGTGCCGCTCCGCTGGGACCACCGGCTTCTGGCTGTGTGGCTGCCTCCCTCTGGAGCTGTCTTTCCCCCCCCCGGGCCATGTGCCAACGGCGTCTTCTCTTTGCAAATGAATACGAAAGGTTTCAGGGTTTCGCTCGCCCACCCGCCCGGGTGGAGACCAGAGTTGGCGGCTCTAACGTCCTACTATCGTTGGCTGCAATCCTATCCACCTGTTTTGTCCAACTGATTGCAAGCCAATCGCTGCCTGGTTCTGAATTAATAGCTTGGGGGGGGCGCCAAGCTCACTGAACTGCGTGATCCCAATGACTGAGCTGACTTCACAGGAGCCTCCATCGGATTGGAACTTTCCTGTCTGATTGAGCTCAGTTTAGGCAGGGCCGTTCTTAGCGTGGGGTTCACATGTTAGTTAGTGGGGCTGACTCTAGTTCTCTGACAAGGGTGCCGCGCCCTGGCCTGCCTCCAAAGCACCGTCCTCGGAGGGGTAGTCCAAGGCACCACTTTCAGCCGGCTCCTTTGGCGCGGCCCCAATTCTGCTCCGGGGAAATGAGGGCGGGGCGGAGCAGCACTGCCTATCTCAGTCACATGGAGGAAGGGCCGTGTAAACACCACCAGATGGCTCCGCAGTTGCTGCCGCCTCCGCCAGGGAAGATGAGTAGGCTGTTGCTCCCGCGGTCACCTTCCCACTATGGAAGGTAGCCTTGTCCGTGCCTTTGGGGGCCTCAGCCTCCAGCAGCCCCGCTGTGCCCAAGGCAAGCCCCCCTGCTCACCGCTTCAGCAAAGGGGGGAGAGCAGTCTTTTCCGAGGGGAGGAGAAGCTAGAACGGCAGAGCCGTCCATACCAGAGCTGGACGGGGGCAGGGCCGATGCATGTGTCGCCTTAGGCTCCACTCTTCAATCAAGCCCCCTGTTACGTGCGCACATTTTTTGGCTCCCAGTTTTTTCTTTTCTGAGGGAAACGGGTCCAAGTGGCTCTTTCACTATTGTAGGTTGCCGACCCCTGGTATAGGGGGTTGGACTAGATGACCTCCAAGGTCCCTTCCAACATCATCATCATTATCATCATATTATTATTATTATTATTATAAAATCTCAGGAGGAATTTTGTCCCACTCCTCTTTGCAGATCCTCTCCAAGTCATCAAGGTTTTGAGGCTGACATTTGGCAGCTTGAACCTTCAGCTCCCTCCACAGATTTTCTATGGGATTAAGGTTTGGAGACTGGCTAGGTCACTCTAGGACCTTAATGTGCTTCTTCTTGAACCACACCTTTGTTGGCTTGGCCATGTGTTTTGGGTCATTGCCATGCTGGAATACCCATCCATGACCCATTTTCAATGCCCTAGCTGAGGGAAGGAGGTTCTCACCCAGGATTTGATGGTACATGGCCCTGTTCATCATCCCTTTGATGTGGTGAAGTTGTCCTGTCCCCTTAGCAGAAAAACACCCCCAAACCAGTTGAGTTGATGCCAAAGAGCTCAATTTTGGTCTCATCTGACCACAACAGTTTCACCCAGTTCTCCTCTGAATCATTCAGATGTTCATTGGCAAACTTCACATAGGCCTGTACATGTGCTTTCTTGAGCAGGGGGACCTTGCGGGCGCTGCAGGATTCCAGTCCTTCATGGCGTAGTGTGTTACCAATTGTTCTTTCGGTGACTATGGTCCCAGCTGCCTTGAGATCATTGACAAGATCCTCCCGTGTAGTTCTGGGCTGATTCCTCACCGTTCTCATGATCATCGAAACTCCACGAGGTGAGATCTTGCATGGAGCCCCAGACCGAGGGAGATTGACAGTTATTTTGTGTTTCTTCCATTTGCAAATAATCGCACCAACTGTTGTCACCTTCTCACCAAGCTGCTTGGTGATAGACTTGTAGCCCATTCCAGCCTTGTGTAGGTCTACAATCTTATCCCTGACATCCTTTGACAGCTCTTTGGTCTTGGCCATGGTGGAGAGTTTGGAATGTGATTGATTGATTGCTTCTGTGGACAGGTGTCTTTTATACAGGTAACAAGCTGAGATTAGGAGCACTCCCTTTAAGAGAGTGCTCCTAATCTCAGCTCATCACCTGTATAAAAGACACCTGGGAGCCAGAAATTTGGCTGATTGATAGGGGATCAAATACTTATTTCACTCATTAAAATGCATATCAATTTATAACTTTTTTGAAATGTGTCACTGTTAAAATAAACCTACCATTAAAATTATAGAGTGATCATTTCTTTGTCAGTGGGCAAATGTACAAAATCAGCAGGGGATCAAATAATTATTTACCTCACTGTACCTTAGGGTGTGTGCCATACATGGCTTGAAATGGTGTCATTGAAGTCGATGAGTGCAGCAAATTGTTGTAAGAAAATTCTGTGAGTGGCAATAATGATCGCCAGCTGTCTTGGCTGTAGGTGCAGTAGCACCTCAAGGACTGCTGGAGGAGCTCGTTAGTCTTCTCAGCCCCCCCATTCATGGCAGGGTGGTGAGATGAGGAGAGGCTGACCTTGATATTTAGTAGCTGGAAAAATGCTTCCAAAACCTAGATAGGAATTGTACTCCTTGTCAAGACGTCCTCCCTGGAGCCCAGGAAAAAGAAGCCAGCAAGCAGGAACGGTTGACAAACGGCTTTTACTGCGCGCAGGAAAAAGCGCTGGGAGTGAACTGCTCCCAGCGCTTTACATAGCCTCTTCGCGTGCAAGCCCTAACCCCTAGCCCACAAGCCACCATCCGGCCTGCATAGTTCAAAAGCAGGCAACCGGGACTTTGCCTCCTTTCCACGTTCCGGCTGGCTCACAGGCAGGCTTCCAGAGTCCGGCTGGCCAGAAAGCAAGTAACCCCTACCCCCTGTCCTGCCGCCTCCTGCGGCACCGTGCTGCTCCGCGTCCCACACCTCCGTGTCCCAAGCCTCCGAGGTAATGGACCGTTGGTGTGGTCCCCAATGGCCGCCGACGTCCTCCTCGCCGGCGAACATTTAAGCCTCGGCAAAGGCTCCAGCCAAGGAGGCGGCCAGCCGGGAGACTGCCACGGCGCCGAACTCCTGCGCCCGTCAGCTGGGTTGTCTGGCGACGGCTTGGGCTGGTGAGGGGGGTGAAGGGGAGGCCGCAGCGGCACCAAACTCCTGTGCCCGTCAACTGGAGACCCCCCCAGACCTGCGCCTACCAGCTGGGTTGTCTGGCGATGGCTCGGGCTGGTGAGGGTGGTGAAGGGGAGGCCGCCACGGCGCCGAACTCCTGCGCCCATCAGCTGGCAACCCCCCGGACTTGCGCCTACCAGCTGGGTTGTCCAGCGACGGCGACGGCTGGCGTGGAAGGCGATAGGGAGGTGGCAGCTCAGCAGACGGGTTCCCGTCTGCCCGTGAATGTCGGGTCCTCAGGAATTGACAGGCAGCTCCCCCTACCAGGGGTCCACCTGGAAGACAAGAGGAGTTGCATGGGTGGTCACGCGCCCCAGTGGACGGCTCAGCCAACCCCCCCGCCTGGCTTCTTAGGGCACCGGCGATGGAATGATCACACTAAGCAGGGGGCATGGACATCTGCCTCCCTTACCCATGATGCCCCTGTAAGGGGATACCCTTTCCAGTGGCTCAGATAATACAGGGCTCCCCGTCAGATTCAGGAGTCGAGGATTTCCTGAACCTCATATTGCTCCTGTGTGACAGGCCCTGGTTCCCTATCCAAGGGCCTACGGGAGGGCTCCTCAAGTGGCTTCAACAGGCTGCTATGGAACACTGGGTGTATTTTACCCAGGAGCTTCGGTAGGCGCAACCAGACGGCCACTGGGTTAATGACCTGAATGATCCAAAAAAGCCCAAGGAACTTTGGCGCCAGTTTCCTACAAGGGACCCGTAGCTGGAGATATTTTTTGGACAGGTAGACCAAGTCGCCTACCTGGAAGAGTTTTTGGGGACTCTGCTTTTTCTCAGCCTGTACCTTTGCGGCATCCCCTGCTTTCACCAGGGCCTCCTTAACTGCCCTCCATACCCCCCCCCAAGCGCGCCATCCACTCACTGGGTTGGCATGGCAAGGGATCCCCTTGACTGTACTCTGGTATGGGGATAAAGTCCCTGGCATGTACCACCTGGAAGGGGGTAAACCCGGTGCTGCTATGCACCGTGTTATCATAAGCACCTCTGCGAACACTACCAGGTCCACCCAATCTGTTGATGGGATACGTAGCTTCCCAGATATCGCTCCACCGCGGTGTTTGCTCGTTCCGCAGCCCCGTTGGTACTGGGATGGTACACCGAGCTGAGCCTCTGGGATGACCCAATGAAGCGGATAAACTCGCGCCAAAAGCGAGCCACGAACTGCACCCCCTGGTCTGAAATGATACATCGGGGTACTCCGTGCAGGCGATAGATGTGTGTGATAAAAAGCCTGGCCAGCCTCTGAGCCGACGGCAACCCCTTACACGGAATGAAGTGCGCCTGCTTGGAGAACAGGTCCACAACGGTCCAAATCACCGTATAGCCCCGGCTCTCCAGCAGCTCGACAATGAAATCCATCACGATGTCTTCCCAGGGTCTGGTTGGGTCTGCCACCGGCTGCAGTAACCCCAGGGGCTTCCCCGTACAGGGCTTGGCAATGGCACAGATGTGACACCCCCGGACATACGCCTCTATGTCCGCTTTCATTCTGGGCCACCAGAATTGACACCTTGCCAGATGTAGAGTCTTGAGGAACCCAAAGTGACCTGCCTGCTTCGTGTCATGGCAGTGTTGGAGCACCCCCTGCCTCAGTGCCTGTGGGATGTAGAGCTTATCACTCCGCCAAGCCAGACCATCCCGCTTTGTCAGAAGGGCCGGATTGTCCCATAACCAGGGGCCATCCTGGAGTGCTGACCTTAACTGTACGGGGTGCCGCTCTTGCCACGGCCTGGCGGTAAGGAGGCATAATTGCTTGCACTACCTCCTCCCGCTTGCTGTTATATTGAGGCGATCTTGATAAGGTGTCGGCCAGGAAATTCTTCCCCCCCGGTACGTACTTTAGCTGGAACCGGAACCCCCAGAAGTACTGTGCCCATCAGACGTGCTTAGGGGACAGACGCCTCGGGGTCTGCAGTACTTCGAGGTTTTTGTGGTCAGTCCAGACCTTGAACGGTTCCTTTGCCCCCTCCAGAAGGTGCCGCCACGCTGAAAGTGCTCACCGCACCGCAAACGCCTCTTTCTCTCAGATGGCTCATACCCGTTCAGTCTCCGTCAGCTTCCGGGATGTGTAGGCACAGGGTTGCATGACTCCCCGGCTGTTCCCCTGGAGTAACACCACCCCTACCGCCACATCACTGGTGTCTGCCTGCACCATGAACGGCTTGTCAGGGTCCGGGTGGAGCAAGACTGGCTCCCTTGCAAATAGGGCCTTCAAAGTCTCGAAGGATTTTTGACACGCCATCATCCACGCCAACGGCTGACTGGGACGTGGTTTTGTCATGGCCTGCCGGGTGTGTAGCAGTGCCACCACAGCAAAGGAGGGGGTGAATAGGACCGGTGCTGCTATCTGTGAGCAGGCAGGCTGGACAAAACCCCTATCCAGGTTCTGGTCGATGTAGCGACGCAACTCCTCCAACTCCTGGGGCGTCATAGCATACATGTGGGGCTTGGGCAGTTTTGCCCCCAGCAATATGTCAATGGCACAATCGGTCGGTCGGTGAGGTGGCAGAATGTCACACTCACGTTCATCAAAAACGTCAGCGAGGTCGGCGTACTCAGCCCCTGCCCTGTGCTGAGACCATACCATGGTAGCAAGATACGTAGTCTAGAAAAAGTTGGGTTGTGCCCTTGGCATTAGGTAAACCCTTGCAGGGTATGAAATGAGCCATCTTGCTGAAAAGATCTACCACCACCAGAATGGTAGTGAAGCCTTGAACAGGTGGTAAATTACTGATGAAATCCAGAGAGACCTTATGCCATGGGGGGGGGGTTGTTGGCAGCGGCTGCAAAAGCCATGTAGGGTTCTGATGGAGTGATTTGGCCCTTCTGCATGTGTGGCAACAGGCCACATATTCCCTGATGTCTGCTGCCATCCTAGGCCACTCTTAAGATTCTGTGCAGTATTTTGAATGCACTCCCATGCCCTTCTGATTGTCATGGTAAAGCTGCAGTACCTCTTCCCTGCATGGGGGGGACCAGTATTCTGCCTCTGTGTTTCAGGCTCCTCTCTCCATCCCGAATGGTGTTACAGTACCTGCTGGTGTTTCCTTGAGGTTATCTATCCTGGCCTGTTGCTGAATCTTTATTCTGGTGATTAAGTCCTGGTGTGGTTAGGCAGCTCCCAACAACTTGGTGGCTGGTGATTGTTGAATCTGGAAAGTTGAAGGTTGTAGAATTGCTGGTGCTGGAGTCCGTTGAACAAGAGAATACTTCGGTTTGTGGGAGAGCGAATCTGGAATTTAGCTCTTGGAGCCTGGGACATATTTAATGTAAAAATCAAAGCATGAGAAGAATTGGCTCCATCTGACTTGTCTGGGCAAAAGTGGTTTGTTTTGTTGCAGAGTGTATAGATTCTTGTGGTCAGTGCTGACTTCTATATGAAAGTGTGTGTCTCCGTTGTTGGAATGCTGATTTAATGGCAAGCAGTTCCTTATTAAAAAAATATCATAATTGTGTTCTGGGGCAGTCAAGGCTCTGGAAAAGAAGGCACACCCTAGAAGGCTGTTTTCTCCCTCGCTCTCTTGTAAAAGAACAGCTCCAATGGCTACATCTGAGGCATCTGTTTGAAGGACAAGCTTTTTTGATGTGTCTCGGTGAAGGAGGAGGGGATGGGCAAAAAGCTGCTTTAACTCTTCAAATGCTGATTGGTGTGTAGAAGTCCAGGCAATTTCACTCCTTTCCTAATAAGTTGGGCCAGTGGTTTGGCTTTATGAGCAAAGTCTGGTATACATTTCCTGTAGAAGTTACCAAAGCCCAGGAAGCATTGGATGTCTTTGACTGTGTGAGGGGCTTGCCAGTCTAGGACAGCTTGGACCTTCTGGGGGTCCATCTGGATGCCTTTTGAGGAAATATGGTAACCCAAGAAGTCTAGTTGTTGAAGGTCAAATGCACATTTTTCAGGCTTGGCAAAGAGATGGTTATCTCTTAGTCTATGGAGAACTGTGCACACATGGTCTGTGTGCTGATCCTTTCTCAGAATACATCAAAATGTCACCAGATAAAGTACCATGAATTTATCTATGAGGTCTGAGAATCATTTGATTCATAAATCTGTAAAATTCAGCTCCTGTGTTAACAAGCCCATAGGGAACCATTGTGTATTCAAATTGGCCATATCTGGTGTCAAAGGCGGTTAAGTATTTGTGGCCTTCTTTGATCCTAATGAGGCTGTAAGCATTGCGGAGGTCCCAGCCTTGTAAAAAATGTGTGCTTTCTGCAGTCTATCTAAGAGGTGTGGAATTAACAGCAGTGGATAATGGTCTCTTACTGTCACTGATTTCAAAGCTCTGTAATTATGGACCACTCTCAGCAGGGGGGGTCACCACTATTGTTAGACCCACTGGGATCTTGCTTCTTGGGTACAAAGGTGGGAGCTGAAAAAGGAGACTGGGGGGGGGTCATATAAAGCCCTTTTGCAAATTAGAGTCCAAATATTGTTTCAGAGTTTCTAATTTTTTAGTAGACATTTGGTATTGTCTCTTGGTGGGAATCTTGGCACCAGGGACCAGATTTATGGCACAATCACAGTCTATGCAGTGGGAGGACTGAGGCGTCTTCCTCTCCAAAAACAACAGCAAAGTCCATGTATTTACATGGCAGATTAGGGATCTTTCTGATAGGTTTCAGGTGGCAGGTGGGGAATTTAGGAGGACTGATTGCATTGAGAAAGGCACTGAGGTCTGTCACAGGCAACAGACCTGTTCTTCCACTTAATAGTGGGATCCTGGTCTTGTAACCAAGCTGTCCCCAGCACCAGTGGAAAATCAATGTGGTCAGCCATGAAAAGGGTTAACGTTTCAGGATATTGACTGTCAATTGCAAAGGCACTGTGCTGTGAGTGATGGGGCCTGTTTTTAAAATTTGGCCTTCAATAGTTATAACTGGCAATGGAGATTTCAGAGGAACAGTGGGGATCTTAAGTTTCTGGACTGTGGCTAGGCTCATGAAGTCGGCAGTTGCCCCAGAATCTATCAAAACAGGGGTGGTCACTTCCTGTTCAAATTGTATTAACGTACCTGAGTGTGGAAGTAATTGGGCCCTGTTCATTGCTTGGGTGCCCCCCTGTGCTCGTGGAGGGGGGCATTTCTCATTTCCCTGGCCATGGGGCTTGTTGTCCAGGCAGTGAGTAGTGGAGACATTGCTGGGCTGTCTATTGCCTCTCCTGGGAGGTTTAGTAGGGCAATTCTTGACCATGTGGCCAGGCTCTCCACAGTAGAAACAAAGGGTGAGCTTTTTGTACCATTGCCATTCTCTTCAGCGGCCAAATCCAAGGGGGCAGGGAGGCTCTGGGTAGTGACGGGAGGAGGCAGCTTTGGAAGCAGCTGGCTGGGGTTGCTGAAAAGTGCTCTAAGTTCTGTGAGCCCAGACTCAGCTGTTATTGGGGCTAGGTAGAGGTCTTGGGGGAAACCCTTGTTGTATTAGTTGTGTCATTATGGCCTTGTTGAGCCTGCTCTTGAATTGTGCTCTTAAGACTGGCTCATTCCAATCCAGATCAGCTGCAAGGAGCTTGAAATCTTCAACATATGTTCTCATGGAGTTGTTGCCCTGGCGCAGCTGGCAGATGCGTTGTTTGGCAGTTTCTATCCAAATAGGGTCTCCAAAGTGCTCTTTAAATTTGGTGAGGAAGTTTGGGAAATTATCCAGGACAGGGTCATTGGTTTCAATGAGTGGAAATGCCCATTTGGCAGTGGAGTTGATTAAAAGAGTGAGTATGAAGGAGAGCCTTGATCTGTCTGATGGAAACTCTCCTGGTCGGGTGCCAATGACTACTTTGCACTGGGCTAGGAATGTTTTTGTCTTATCAGACTCTCCAGTGAATCTCTGCGGTAGGCAGCTGCGAGTCTTGGGGATGAGCATGGCAGGAATTGGCAGTTGTGCCTGGGTGAGTGGTTGTGCAGGTGGAATCCCTTGTTGAGTCAGGATCTGTACTCGCTGCATCAGTTGTTGAAGACTGGCTGCACAATTCCTCATTTCATCTTCTATGCCATCTTGGCGTCTGCGATAGAGTTTACGTCTCGCTCATCCACTATTGCTGCAGCTCTGGTGTCTGAAGCCATGGCTTGGGTATTCCTGAGTCCATGAAAACTTTGGTGAAGAGGAGTACTTCAGATTAATGTCAAATGCCAGGGAAATAAGAAAATCCAGGCAGTTCAAATGAGTATAAAGATTTATTGCAAGCTTAAGCTCTCTACAAGAATCTGAACTACTAACGGTCAAAGCAAATTGGTGGTAGATAAGAGTCAATGGAATTCAAGGTGGGCTGGACTTAGATCTCATTGGTGTAAAGGGACTCATGACTAATGACACGTTTGACCCCCTCCCTCAGGCTCGGCCTGGTCATCTCCTACAAGTTATTCATTTATAATCTTGAATTAGCAAATTAAGGGTAGTATTTGAGGTGTTGAACTAGAGCTGGTGAGCATGAGAATGGGTTTGTGCACCATGCTCAGCCATGGAAGCCAACTCTGAGCCAAGAACAATCTCAGCTCAACCTATTGTATAGGGTTGTCGTTATAGGGGAAATGGGAGGAGGGAACAAGTGCTATACTGTATATGTCCGTTTGTCCTCCCAGGGAAAAGGAGAGCTACAGCACTAACAATAAGGTTTATACAGATGGGAAATCATTGAGTAGATGGCTGGAGAGTTACCATAATGTTCAATTTTAACAAATGTAAATATACATTATATCAAGCAAAGGTTTTCTTCTACCTGCACCCACTTATTTTTTAAGTGCCCCTCTTCCCCAGGAAGCCCACTGAAAGGCCCAGTGCAATGGTGCAATTAAAAGGCCAGTCCACCCCCCCAAAAGCTCCTATCTATGTTTTACATCCATCTTTCTACAGTCCATTGTGCATCCTTGTGCATCCTTCTTTTGTCCATTCAGATATGAACATACTCCCCTAAGCATTACCAATCAGCATTCAGCTGTCACAGATTTTAACCTCATTGTTAAGCAAAGAGCAATCTTAGATTCCTTAAAGATGATGAACTAATTCTTGCTGAACTGTTACAATAAAATGGTAGGGGTAATCTGGAAACATCTACAACAAGGGCAGAAGTTGGACAGTAGAACACCTGTTTCATGTACAGAAAGCCACAGATACCATCCTTGACATTTCAACTTAGCACTCATAAAACATCTGACTGCAATATTGGGCAAGCAATCACTGTTAGCAATATTGGACTAAGTGGACCAGTGGAGCAAGACAGCTTCTTGTTTACTTACAGTATGTTGTCAGAGAATAATGTGAAACAAAAAAAGAATAAAGACAAACAAGCTGGTGATATTCAATCAATCAATTGATTGATAAGATTAGAGCTGGAAGGGACATTAGAGGTCTTCTAGTCCAACCCCCGGCTCAAGCAGGAGACCCTATACCATTTGAGATAGGTGACTGTCCAGTCTTTTCTTAAAAACCTCCAGAGATGAAGCACCTACAACTTCTGAAGGCAAGCTGTTCCACTGGTTAATTGTCCTCACTGTTAGGAAATTTCTCCTTAGTTCCAGGTTGCTTCTCTCCTTGATTAGTTTCCATCCATTGTTTCTTGTCCTGCCTACAGGTGCTTTGCTAAATAAGTTGACTCCCTACTCTTTGTGGCAACCTCTCAAATACTGGAATACTGCTATCATGTCACCCCTAGTTCTTCTTTTCTCTAGACTAGCCAAATGCAAATCCTGCAACCATTCTTCATATGGTGTCACACTACAAAGATTTATTGTTATTAGGACTTCCATATTGCTTCTAGCTTGTGTACAGTTGCGAGGGGGGAGGGCAGAGCTTGGGATCCACAGGTATTCCTTATCAGTGTGAGAGCCAATATCACCGAAGAAATGTTTTGGCAAACCAAAGTTTTCTCCTCATAACAATTATGTCATGGTTCTGAAAGATGAAAGTCTTCGAAGAACTTTGAGGCATTGTTTACCTTAAAGAATCTTTAATCAACTTCCGGTTCCGGAATTCGGCGATGCCGGTCACGCCTGGAAACTTCTCTCCAGGCCGTCCGGAGTTTCCTTCGCTGGTAGACCCCCTAGGGGGTCGAAAGTTGCCCTGGAGAGGCAACCACCGAGGAGGAGGCCAGCTGGTAGATAGGGGAGGGCAGCAGCTTCCCACGAGTCTCCAGCTTCTCCTCAGGGCCGATGGAGCAAAGATCGGCTTGCCGATCACCCTGCTGCACCAGCCGAAGTCACATTGTCATCTAAGCATTAACAACCCACCGCGGATGATCCGGGTGAGATCCCCTTTGTTCCTCTTCACACCCCTGCTGTTTTTGCCTGTAGAAGCTGTTTGTGCTATTATTTCCCCGTCTGGAGAAAGCGGCTTTAGTAATCGTGGGAACAAACGCGTTTTACAAAAAGGACAGAAAAAATAAATAAATATTCATTTAAAGACTATATTCTATTCCTACTTATATTGTGAGGTAGAAAAAAACCTTTTGGGCTTTTTGGAGCGGTATTATATCGGCAGAGTATTTCTTTTTCTATTCTCCCTTTAAAGATAGAAAAAAGGAAAAAAAATGGTGTTTGAAGAAGTCTTTGTAGCTCACTGAGGTCACCTACTGGTCACAATTTAATATTGGATTGTTTACTTGGAGATGAGACAGCTCTGGCCTTCAAACTGTTTATCAAGAAAAAAGATAACTTGAGCCAGCTGTGTGATCTGTGGGGGTGGATAATGTTCAACTGTTCAACTGTAATCTTCACTAAAAAGGAAAAGGATTTTTCTTCAACTATTGCTAAAATGGAGAAGCCTCAATCATATTTAAACTGTAAACTTATACTGGAAAAGATCTATGAGGCTAAAGAAGAAATATGTACTACAATAAAAGAGGCTACTACAGAATTAAGAGCCAGAATTTCTACTTTAAAACTTAAAACTGACTCCCTGATTACACTTGACTACTCTACAAAACAGATTATACAAGAAGAGGTTTTAACTGAGGATAAGGAGAATCTTATTTTGCCTTACAAGCAAGATCAGGAAAAGCAAAGACCGAACTTTGGACTTCTGAAGCAACGAGGCTTTACGGACAAGAGAAACAGGATTAAATCAGAGATCAAGATGGTTTATATCAAATCAAGTGATACTACAAGCAATAAAAAGAGACCTATTATCTGGAAGGGAAGTCCTGTTACGGAAACCCACTTGGCAAAAGAGAAAAGCTAGAATAAGATTTAAAAATGAAAATTAAAATTTCTTAAATTGGATTAAAGGCAACCTAGAACTATGGACTGATTTAAGCACTGAGATTATGAGTTTGAAGTAAAAAGATGTCTTACAGTTGGTCTGAATTAATAATTAATTGAATGTTAATTACATATTGAAATGATTTAAGATCTGATATTAATTTAACTTAAAGAGATTGATTAAGCGAAGGATTAGATATTTAGAGAACAGTTTGATAAATATATACATTTAGATGTGTCTAGGATAGACTAATATGTTTGTTTAATGACGAGATATTTTTCTGTATAAGGGATTAAAGACAATTTAGAATACTAGGAATGTTCCTTTTAGAATGTTAGGTTTATTTCTATGAAAATTATGATGTAATGGAATGATGAAAATTGAAGAGAGGCTTCAGATTTGAAGTACTAATAGTTAATTGAAATTTAATACGATGATACGATTTTCTGATGATATGGATGTTATTAGTTATGATAATTAACTGGAGACTTAAACTTTGCTTAATGGAATGACATGATTTAAGGCATGATATTATTTTTTTTCTTTAGCTTGAAGAGATGGATCAGCTGATAGACTTGATAGGTATAGGATAGATTAATATTTTACTCTAAATAAGGGAGATTAATGGAAGAAGAAACGAATAAGATTTTGATAAAATTAAAAAAGTAGAACATATGTGGAAGGGATATTTGAACTGAAAATGTTTTTATTTAAAGTTAATTTGATTATGGTAGAAATTGATGAAGCTTAAAAACAGGCTCAGGTTGAATACAATTAAGCTAGAATTGGATATTCTAAATATACTATGCTATTTGAGGGAAAAAGAGAGGGAATATTTGACATATTGATTATATTATGTATATATGTCTTGTTTTAAGATGTTTGATTACCCCAGCACCACGGTGTGTCCTGAATATGTTTCTTTAAGAATTTTAAAAAACCAATAAAATTTGTTTTAAAAAAAAAAAGAATCTTTAATCGAGCAGCATAGCTGAAGCCAAAATCTGACTTCCCCTCCCTTCAGCACATAGATCAAAGCACAATTCCCTCCTACAACTAACTGTCATAAATCACATTCTCCAATTAGTTTGAAAATGCTGGCTTCCCGCCCAGTTTCCTATCCCGCCATTCTTTTATCAGCTCAGGTTATGATATTGTATGTCTAGCTAATTCCCATCGCATTCCTCCCCCTCCCCCCAGCATCATCTAACTCTAAGAGTAAAACAACAGAAAGAAAAAGGCTGCATCTCCATTGTCAAAGCAAGAACATCCAATGTTAGCAGCGTTGACATCCACCCCCCCTTACAAAAAGGACAGATCCTATAGCGTAAACAAAAGCATATGTTAGGGGCTGTCTCTCAGTTTACTAGGGTGTTTCTTATAGAATCTTTTGATGAGTCTGTCGGCTTTCACATCGCTAGATTTCACCCAAGTGGCTTCAGATAGCGAGTATCCCTTCCATTGTACTAGGTACTGCAATTTCCCTTTAAAAATTCTAGAATCAAGAATACACTTTACTTCATAGTGAGTTTGACCCACCACTAAGAGGGGGTTCGGTTGCCTTCTTAGGGGGAGGTCTTAAAGTGGATTCTTGCAAAGGTTATAACAAGCTGCAATGGAAGACAGGGTGAATTCTCCCTAAAAGCCTAGGGAGTATTAATTCTACTGTGACCGGGTTGATGATTCTTACGATGGGGAAAGGCCCCAAGAATTTCGGTCCTAATTTCTTACTGGGTAATTTAAGGCGTAAATATTTGGTCGACAGATAGACCTTTTCCCCAACTTGGAACATTCTTTGAGGGGCTCTCTTTCTGTCTGCCTGCTTTTTGTAGGTCTCAGAAGTCTTTTTTAAAGCAGCTTTCATGGCTTTCCAAACCTCTTCCCACCCCCTCACCCATTGATCAAGTGTCTGAGAAGCTGAGGGTGCTTGACGGTATTCAGGTATTGGGCTGAACTCTTTTCCTGTAGCTACTGTGAAAGGCATGAAGCCAGTGCTGCTGTGAACAGAGTTGTTGTAAGCCACCTCTGCAAAAGGGAGGAGGTTGGTCCAGTTGGTTTGTTGGTAGGAAATAAAACATCTGAGATATTGCTCCACCATCTTGTTAGCGGCTTCCGCGGCCCCATTAGTAGATGGGTGAAAAGCAGATGACAGACCTTGAGATGATCCAATTAGTTTAAGAAAGCTCTTCCAAAACGTAGTTGTGAACTGCACCCCCCTGTCCAAAATTATTCATTTAGGGGCTCCATGCAGCCGGTAGATGTGTTTCAAGAACAGTTTAGTCAGTCGTTGGGCAGACGGGAGTCCTTTGCAGGCGATGAAGTGAGCCTGCTTTGAAAATAGGTCTATCACAGTCCAGATGACTGTATTTCCTCTACTTTCAGGGAGGACTACTATAAAGTCCATAGTGATTTCTTCCCATGGTTGAGAAGGGTCGGCCACTGGCTGCAGTAGCCCAGGGGGTTTCCCTGGAATTCTTTTCATGGTGGCACATACAGTACAATTCCTGACATAATTTTCCACATCCCGTATTAACCCCGGCCACCAGAACTGCCGGCGGATGAGATGTAGAGTTTTTAAATATCCAAAGTGTCCAGCCTGTTTTACGCCATGGCTGTGTTTGAGAGTGTTAAGATGGAGGACTTCTGGCAAGCACAATCCCCCCCCTTCCAAGCCAACCCATCCCTGCAAGTTATGGAGGTTTGATTGTCCTTAAACCATTGATTGGTGAGGAGCTCTTGTTTTATTTTCTTTGCTCCAGGGTCATCAAAATTAGGGGCCCTGCGAGGCGTGAGTTGAGCAGCCATTTGTGGATTGGAGATAATTGCCTCATTGATCTCTTCGTGCTGGCTTTTGTACTGGGGCAGTCTGGATAGAGCATCAGCTAGGAAGTTTTTTCCCTCCTGGAATGTAGTTTAGAGTGAAGTTAAAATGATTAAAGTATTGTGCCCAGCACACCTGTTTTGGGGACAATTTGTGGGGAGTTTTCAGTGCTTCTAGATTTTTGTGATCTGTCCATACTTCAGAAGGCACCTTGCTGTCTTCTAGATAGTGTCTCCAGTTTAATAGAGCCCATTTGATTGCGAAGGCCTCCTTTTCCCAAACAGCCCATCTCCTCTCGCTTTCAGTAAATTTTTTTGAGATGTAGGCGCAGGGTTGCAAGGCCCCACTTTGGTTCTTTTGCGGTAATACAGCTACGGCTAAGTCGCTGCCATCAGCTTGAATTACAAAGGGCTCCCCTGGGCAGGGGTGCTTTAGGACCGGCTCAACAGCAAATAGTCTTTTTAAATTTTCAAAAGCAGTTTGACAGCCCATAGTCCATGCTAGTTGTTGGCCTGGTCGTGGCTTCCCTCCTCCTTTGCCTGTTTTGAGTACTTCTTTAAGGGGTAGGGCAATCTCAGCAAAGAAGGGGATGAATTCACGGTAGAAGTTGGCAAAGCCTAGGAAGCTCTGGAGGTGTTTGCAAGTCTTTGGGGGCTGCCATTCCATTACGGCTTTCACTTTGGCTGGGTCCATTTCAATGTCCTCGTTGGAAATTCTATAGCCAAGATAATCTAATCGGGTCTGGTGAAATTCGCATTTTGACAGTTTGACATAAAGCTTGGCATTCAATAGTTTCTTTAACACTTCTCTCACCAGCTTTATATGATCAGTCATATTCGTGCTGTACATCAGGATGTCATCAAGATACACCAGAACCCCTTTGTATAAGTGATCATGTAGGACTTCATTAATCAACTGCATGAATACGGCTGGGGCCCCCTGTAGTCCAAATGGCATGACTTTGAACTGATAGCTCCCCATAGGGCAGTTGAAGGCATCCCTTCCTTTCTCACCCGGTAATATGCATCTCTCAGGTATAATTTAGTGAAGACGTTCCCCTTAGCCAGGTGGGTTAGCAAGTCCTTCAGGAGGGGGAGGGGGTATTTATTTTTGACACTCACAGTGTTGAGACCCTTATAGTCTACGCAGAGATGAAGAGACCCATCTTTTTTTTTTTAAACAACACAGGGGCTCCCACAGTAGACTTGGCCCATTCAATGAACCCCCTATCTAGGTTTTTGTCCATGTATCGCTGCATCTCCTCCATTTCGAGGGGGGACATGGCGTACATTCTCAGTCGTGGGACTTTGGCTCCCGGCAACAGTTCAATGGAACAATCATTGGGTCGGTGGGGAGGTAGGGTGTCGCATTCCTTCTCACTAAATGCCTCATCCACGTCCCAGTACTCGCAGGGTATGAGTGCCTCACCTAGTGGCAGTGAGGCAGCCACGTGCGCTCACTCGTTGGGTTGGTTAAAGTTTCCTGTAACGTCTGTTGAATCAATAGGGGGCTTGGGTCCTATAGGTAGCCTCACAGTTCTCATTCCCTTCTCCCACCAGATAATTGGCTTCCATTTGTCCAACCAGGCTAATCCTAGGATCACAGCCTCAGTCATTTTTGCAGCCACCAGGAAATGAATGAACTCCCAGTACTCTCCTATTTCTAAGCGTAGGGGCTCAGTTAATTGAGTGACTAAAGTCGCTCCCATCAGGGAGCCATCGGCTTGCTCAAACCTCACAGGTTTGGAGAGCAGCTTTGCTGGTATGCCCATTTTCATGGCAAATGGCAAGCTAATGACACACCAGGAGCATCTGGAATTGACTAGCACTTTTAAGTCTGCTTGTGCTCCCGACTTAGGGATTATAGGTTTGGCTGGGAGTGAGAAAGATGGGATGTGTTGACTCACCATCGGGTCGTCCTCTCCTTCGTCATCGCTGTCAAAAGTGGGTAGAGCAGGGGTGGATCCAGCCTTAGTCCTGGCATCCTCCTGAGTGGGGGATGTGACTTGGGCAAACCGGTTCCTGTGTGATCCAGTTGGATTTCTCTCTCGTTGGCTGCTGGGCAGGTTTCTTTCTAGCTGCTGGGCCCAGTCTACTCTGCTGTTGGGGGTAGGGGACTGGGCAATTTGCTGCTCGATGTCCCTGCTGTCCGCATCGGAAGCACTTGATTGGCAGGCCTGCAGGTGGCCTGGGTCCTTCAGAAGTCACAGCAATTGGACGTTTTCGGGGTGGTGGTTGCCATTTGGGTTGCTTTGGCTTCGGCTCGGCTTCAGGTGGGAGAGGCTTCTTATAGTGGGCGAGCTGAACGTCTAGTCTTACCACTGCCTGGTACCATTCTTGCAGCTGATCAGGTACTGCTCGATAGATGCATGCCTGAGAGAGGTGATCATCCAAACCTTCCCTGAAGTGATGGACTATGGACTGCTCAGGCCACCTCTCTATTCAACCAGCTAACTTGCGAAACAACTCGTACGTACTCCAGGGCAGGCCTGCCGGCTTGTTTTATTTTATGGATTTGTTCTTCTGCTTTGAGGACAATGGATGGATCCTCAAATCTTTCTCTCAATCCTAGGAGGAAGAGGCAGGGGTCCTCCAATTCAGGGGCTTGCTCATTATATAAGTTGTTCAGCCATTCGGATGCCTCTCCCTCTAAGCCGGATGCAATCACATTGACCATACTGGCTGGGTCTGGGTAGAGATAGACCCAGCGGTTCAAATGAGAGTGCACTTGGTTGAGAAAAAAAATCCGTTTCTCTGGGACCCCATCGAAGGTTGCTCTGAAAGGTGGAACAATCATTGGCTGCTGGGCTCTCCACTGTGTCTGTTGCACCCCCAGTTGCTGTTCACCCCAATCTGGCTGCTGATTCAAAGGCTGCTGGGGCACCCACCCTGGCTGCTGCTGCTGCTGCATTCCCAGGGGTGGCACATTTGGGGTCTGTTGACATTCCCCCTGCTGTTGGTCTGCTGGGAGCTGTGGCATCCTCAACCGCTGTAAGGCCCCCTGCGGCCTCGAAGGGGGTTGTTGTTGGAACTCCATCATCTGCAGGCCCCTCAGTGGTTGCTGTATATTAGGGGGTGGTGACCAGCCTCCTTGCTGTGGTCATCCTCCCACCAGCTGCTGATCTCCTGGCTTCTGCACCACCCCAAGCTGTTGCAAGGCCTCTATTTGCTGCTGCAAGCTCAGAGGTCGCTGACTATCCACCTGCGGGGGCTGCCAAATTCCCCACTGCTGCAGGGGCCTCAGACTGAGGTTCTCTCTCTCTGTGGGGTTGGAGGGCCTGGCAGGGGATTCCAGGGGCTGGAAGGCTGTGTGATCTGCAAAGGAGGGGCTGGAGGCTTCTCTCGGCAGGAGTTGATTTCTGCTTCTCTGTTGTAGCCTTTCAAATCTCTCCACTGGCTGGCTACAATCTGCAGACAGGCATTCCCACTCACCCTAGCCCTCAGTGGCAGACGTCCTGGTAGCTCTCCACCGGTCTGCTTTTGAAGTCTTTGTGGGTGGCAAGGCAGTCTTGAGGCATCTGGAGTTTCCGCTGGGCTGGTTCCCATCTGATGACCAAATCAGCTCTCCTAGCTGCTTGGGTTTTGCCTCCAGCTGGAAGTCCTGCAAAAGCTCTTCCTCCCTCTGCTTGTTTCTTGTTGCTTCCCCCCCCCAGGGTAGAAGCTGCTGCTAGGTTGCCGACTTCAAGCAATTTTTGTTTCTCCATGATGAAATCTTCTCCTGAATCTTTGTCAGCTACCCTCAAGTCTGGGGACAGCGACTGGGGCTCAGGAAACCTAGAAAGTTTGGAAAGTTTGTAGATTTTGGCTTAATGTCATGGTTCCGAAAGATGAAACTCTTCAAAGAACTTTGAGGCATTGTTTACCTTAAAGAATCTTTAATCAAGGGAGGAGGAGTGAACGTCTCGGCGGCACAACATATTCCTTGGGGGCTCCCTAGGAATTGTCGCTTTCCAGCTGTTTGGGGAGGTCTGCCTAGTCCTAGACAGACCAGAGTTGTCCTGTAGGGACAGTGAAGAAGGGAAGGATAGTTTGGCAGCACAGGAGGGATCACAAACTCCTGGAGAGCCTAACGGAAGCTTCCCAGACCAGCAGCTGTCAGACAGCCATTGCGAGCTGTCACAAGCCGGGCGTCTGCTTCCAAGAATCAGAAAGAAAATTGGAGGATCGCCTGAGTGAGCTGATCAAGAGATTGTTAAAAGGAGGAAAACTTTCTCTCTTAAATGCTGGAAATGCTGGGGGGTGGAATAAGAAGAATTTGAAGCCATGGAGAAAGGGGGGAGCGGACCCTTAAGCTGCTCCTTTTCCTCTGGAATTTCAGCGGCAAAAAAAGCGGAAGGCAATAAATCAATAAATCAATGTAAAGAGCATGCGCAAGATGGCGGACGCATCTCTGTAGGAGTAGCTGGGCATCTGATGGGGGATGGCTAGAGACCTCCCCGGGGGGCTCGAGAACCATCTAGGACCCTGGGGATTCTGGCAGCGGAACATCTTGGCTTTCCAGAGGCACATTCGTTGATTTCCTCCTTTCCGGAATAAGCAAACGAAGTCGGGGGATTGTGACGGCGTGCTCCACCCCCTTTTGGCCTTGATGGAGTGTGGAGCAAGTTTGGGAGTTTGGATGAGAGTCCGTCGCGAGGGAGAAGAGTTTGGCGGCGGCTCCCCCCTCCCTCCTCCTATTGTGTGAACGAGCGATCTGTGGAAGTGTGAGAGGACCATTGAGAGGCTTTTGTTTCTCGGATGAGGCTTTTGTATCTCCGTGGAGAGGCTCCTGTTTCTCGGAAGACTATCTGTGATGGGAAATGGCTTGGTCCCTTCCCATCCCCTTCCCCCCCCCCTCCCTACACCCGCCGTAAAAGGGAAGAGTTCGGCGCCCCCTTCTCCCCCATTTTGCTGGCCAGCGGTTCTGGGAAGACAGCTGGAGGTTGCGGGTGATGGAGAGGGGCAGCATGGAGCTTGGGCTTGTGGATTTATGGTGAGGGAAACAGCGTTGTCATGCTTCCCCCTCCCCGATGAAGAGTGATCAACGATGAGGCCAAATGGAAGAATTGTAGTGCCCCCCGTCCTGTTAGTTATACGGAATAGGAAAGTGGAATCACCATCAGGTGGGCAGTAAATAGCCCTGATGAAATATAATCCCGGACTCTGACTTTGGTGCTGCCTTTATGGACCCCCTTTTAGAGATCTGGTCCTTGCCCCTGGCAGCACATATTTTGAACTTGTAGACTGTGGATTAATGGAGCAGGATGGAACATAGGGGTTTTTTCCCCTGCCCGGATCATTTAATTCCATCATCATCCTCGTTATCACTGTCACCCTCATGGAATTATGAAACTCTGGAATTTTGGATTTTAATTTAGATCGAACTGCCTGGTTTCTTGCTGGACCCCATCGATGTATTTTATCTGACTGGCTCCCTACTTGAGATCGACTCTTCTTGCATTGCGAGATTTCCCCCTCTCGCAATCATGGCCCTCTGCTTTATCAAGGGCCCATCTCGAGGACTTCCGGTGGCTCCGCCGGCGCCGCTAGAGTCTCCTCTGTGAGGCTCCGTTCTCTGGGCTTGTAAAGCCGCAAAAAACAGCGCACACCAGCTGTTTTTTGCGGTGAAAAATCCCCTCTTCGGGCAAAGGAGAGGTGTAGAGCATCGGGAGCAGGGTTGAGCTCCTCTTAAATCCCTGAAAAAAAAGTTTTCAGGGATCAAGAGTGTGAGCTCCCTAAAGCTCCGGAGGACGCTCCTGCCCAGAGACGCTTCTGTCATCAGACAGAGAAAGACGCCGCGACCGCTTCTGCTTATAAAAATTACAACACAGGAGAGACTGTAAGCAGACTGAGTGAATACAGGAGTTCTTAATGGATTGCAAGTATTTTTTTTATTGTTTTTCTGGCTATATATTTCTAACTTCTACAATCAACATAATGCTTTCAAAATGGCGTATAGCTTTCACTGCTTTCATTGTTAGAGGAAAGTGCTGGAAAGTGGAAGTGAATGCTTTACTTTTTTCTCTCTTCTTGTTCTCGTAAGCGAAGCCAGAGAGATGGCTGTAGGAATTGATTTACAGCCAGACTGATTGTTTTAAATTTAAAATGGAGTGGAATTTACATTCAAATGTTAAACCTATTTTGGACTGTATTGATAAATTTCATGAAGAAAGGCTTGAAATAGTGAAGAGTTTTAAGCAAGAGTTTAAAGCAATATTGAAAGAGACTATTACAGAAATATTAACCAGATTCTTTTTTCCAAATGAAATTGATTTACAATCGACTGCTGAACATTTTATAATACAATCTAAAGAAGAAGAACAAGAACAATTAACTAGATTCTTTCTTCCAAAGGAAATTGATTTACAATCGACTGATGAACATTTTATAATACAATCTAAATTAGAAGAAGAACAAGAAAAAGAAGAAGATAGTACTGAGAATAAAGAGAATAAAGAAAAATGGATCTTGCTTGATAAACAGTTCATCTATGGAGAGGAAGAGGATTTGTTTCAAGAAAGGAAGGGATGGCTATTCCTTTTAGATAAGCAGCAAGAAGAGGATTTAATTGAGAAAAAAGAGACATTGATTCAGTTTAAGAAGCAACTTACTTATGGGGCTGAAGAAGTAAAGAAGAGAGACTTATTATTTGGAAGGGAGGCCTCGTTATGGAGGTTTACCTGGTTGAAAAAAAAACCTAGAATTCGATTGAAGGAATGAAATTTAAAATTGTATGTAAGGAGCTATGGGTAATTTAAAATTATGGACTGAATTAAGGACTAAGATTATGAGTAAGATGTAAGAGAAGATGATTAATGGATATAATTAAATTGATGAAGAATGTATTTGCTTTGAAATGATCTAGGTTTGATATTAGATTGATTGATTGATGGGATAGATAAGCATTATCTGATTGGATAAAGTTGAAGGAATGTAAGTTAGAAATGGAATAAATAGATTGTATTGGTTATGGAGGTTTATTTGACAGATGAGAAAGCCCTGAAGTCGATTGAAGAAATGAAATTTATAATTAAATGAAAGGAATTAAGGCTAATCTAAGACTATGGGCTGAATCAAAGACCAATTTTATAAGTAAGATGTAAGAGAGGATGTCTAATGGAAGATATATTAAATTGATTAAGAATAAAAAAAAATTTCTTTTTTTTTGTTTGAATTGAGGGGTTTATTGATATTATTTGTTTATTTTTCTAAAAAGATGATTTTTTTTTGATGTTTAATGGTTTGAAAGAGGTTGATTACTGGAAGATGTATATAAAACTTGATTGTTTGGGTGATTTTATATAACCTCTCAATGGATTGAAGTGATTTAAGGTTTGACTTAGATTGATGGTTTAGATATGTAAATGGAAATTATTATTCTTAACAAGATGATTTGTTTGTTTTGTCTAATGGATTGAATTGATTTAGAGATTGCATATAGTATATAGTTTAAAATTCTTGTTAGGATTATATAATAATTTTGTTTGATGTAGTGGGTTTTCTTTTGTTCTACCCTGTACTCACTCTGGGAAGTCGGGGGGGGGGAGGGTTAGGGAGGGTTTATAATTTTATATATGATGTTTTCTCAACTGTAATTGGGGTTGATGTAAGAATATGTAATTATTGTCATTAAGGGGTTGCTCGGGTGGCCTCTGGGCACCACATCTGATGGAAAGAGGAAGGAGGAGTGAAGGCTGATGTAAGTGGAAGTTGATAAGAAGGGGGAAGAGTAGGATGGAGATAGAGAAGGATGGAGGGAAGTAGAAAGGAAGTAGAAAGAAGGATGGCAAGAGGGGGGATGAGTAGGGATAGGTGGGTATAGAGAAGTAGAGAAGGAGGGGAAAGTAGGTAGCTAGTTGGTAAGTGAGGGGGGAAGGATAGGGTTAGGGGGATGTGGTGGTGGGGGTACCGGGCAGTAATGTTAATTGTTTGGTATGATTATTTTCAGTTGAGCTATTGGTATTTGATGTATTGAAAAATGTATTTATGTTTTGTTTATGGATGATTGTTTATTTTAACACTATGATTTGATTTGAGTAGTTTCTTTTTTCTGTAAAAATTAAAAAAAACCCAATAAAATATATTTTAAAAAAAAAGGGCCCATCTCGAGGATGGACTTTGGAGTCCTGAGAGATGGCATGCGTCAGACAAGGGGCTTTGGGGTTTTTTAAATCGGTTTTTAATGAAAGTTTTAAGGGAGGGTAGAGGTGGGGAAGGGGTGTTTAGGGTGGGGGAAGGAATTGTTGGAAGGGAGCTAGAAGACAGGCCAGGCAACGGAAGGGGACATAGTCCTGTGGGTTCGGATGGGGAGCTGATTAAGGCTGATTTAGTTCCAATTAGTACCGTAAACGGGAGGGGCAGATATGGCGGGAGCAGGGGGCCGTATTATAATAAGGGAGCACGTACCCACTGTTTACGAGTGGTCATGCGCTCCAACCCCCAAGGCTCTACCTGTTCTCGGGGTTATTCAGAACCACAGGGCCCGGGCTGTAGGCTGATGTTGTGCAATGCCAGGTCTGTGGTAAATAAGGCCCCCCTCATTCAAGATTTAATTTCAGAGGGGGGAGCAGACCTGGCAGGTATAACGGAGACCTGGTTGGGACCGGAGGGCAGTGTCCCTCTGGTGGAAATGTGCCCACCGGGTTTCCTTGCTTTCCATCGGCCGAGAGCTCAGGGCAGGGGTGGCGGAGAGGCGGTCGTGATTAGGGAAGACTACAGGCCGAGGGAGGTCACTGTTCCTCAGACGGCAGGCTGTGAATCCCTCCTGGTGAAGTGGGACCTTGGGGGTCCGAGGGCAGTGTTGATTATGTACCTGGCTCCCTGCCACGTGTCAACCTCTCTGCTCGAGCTCCTGGACGTTGTCGCCGCAGTGGCTGTTGAGGTTCCCAGGCTAATAGTCATGGGTGACTTCAACCTGCCATCTGTGGGCGGGACGTCCGGGGAAGCTCGAGAGTTCATGGCTTCCATGGCAGCCATGGACCTGACCCAGGTAATTCAAGGCCCCCCACACACAGGGGGGAACACGCTTGACCTGGTTTTTGTCTCTGGACAGTGGCTGAGTGGTCAGAATATAGGGGATATAGTCATTGAGCCCCTGTCATGGTCTGACCACTCTCTCCTTCGCTTGGACTTCCTGACAGCTACACCCCACCGCAGGGAGGCGGAACCAGTGAGATGGTACCGCCCCAGGCGGCTGATGGAGCCCGAGTGGTTCCAGGCAGAGCTTGGGCCAATTCCTGAGGTTCGGATACACGACTCGGTCGAAGAGTTGGCGGCAGCCTGGGATAGGGCTGCAGCCGGTGCTCTAGATTGGGTCGTGCCTTTGCGGACTCTGATTCGACGTACGTCTCGATCGGCCCCTTGGTATAATGAGGGGTTGAGAGAGATGAAACGCCGGAAAAGACGCCTAGAGAGCAGTTGGAGATCGAGCCTTGCCAAATCTGACCGAACACTGGTAAGAGACCATATTAGGTCCTACCTAGCGGCGATAAAAGCAGAGAAGTGTTCTTACCTCACTGCTCTTATCGCGTCATCAGATAACTGCCCAGCCTCCTTGTTTAGGGTGACCCGCTCCCTCCTTCATCAGGAGGTGAGAGGAGACCCCTTAGAGGGTAGAGCTGAGGATTTCAGAAAATATCTGCATGATAAAATCGCTCAGATACGGGAAGGCTTTGATTTCAACTGGGTATGTCCAGTGGGAGAGACGGAGTCTGGTCTTGAGACTGTTATCTGGGCTGAGTTTGACCCCGTGACTCCCGAGGACATGGACATGTTGCTCAGGGGACTTAGGGCGACCACTTGTTCATTGGACCCGTGCCCCTCCTGGCTAGTGTTGGCATCCCGGGAGGTGGTACGAGGCTGGTTCCAGGCAATTATTAATGCTTCTTTAAGTGAGGGTGTCTTTCCTGCCACCTTGAAAGAGGTGGGGTACCTCAGGGGTCGGTCCTCTCGCCCCTACTGTTCAACATTTATGTAAAACCACTGGGTGAGATCATCCGTGGTTTTGGTGTGGAGTACCATCTGTACGCTGATGATACTCAGTTGTACATTTCCACGCCGAACCACCCCAACGATGCTCTTGCCATGCTGACCCAGTGCCTGGAGGCCGTGCGGGTCTGGATGGGGAAGAATGGACTCAAGCTCAACCCTTCCAAGACCGAGTGGCTGTGGCTACCGTCATCCCGGTTTAGTCAATTGATTCCTTCATTGTCTGTTGGGGGCGAAACAGTGGCCCCCGTGGAAAGGGTTCGCAATTTAGGAGTGCTCCTGGACTCACGGCTGTCTTTAGAGGACCATCTGACGGCCGTGGCCGGGAGGATGTTCTATCAGGTTCGCCTGGTGCGCCAGTTGCGTCCCTTCCTAGACCGGGACTCGCTATGCATAGTTACTCATGCCTTCGTCACTTCCAGGCTGGACTACTGTAATGCTCTCTACATGGGGCTCCACTTGAGGTGCACCCGGAGGCTTCAGCTGGCCCAGAATGCGGCCATGCGGGTAGTGACCGGAGCATCATGGCGCTCCCATGTAACACCACTCCTGCGTGAGCTGCACTGGTTGCCGGTGGCCTCCCGGGTGCGTTTCAAGGTGTTAGTGACCATCTTTAAAGCGCTCCATGGCATCGGACCCGGATATTTACAGGACCGCCTTCTGCCAGGAAATACCTCCCGCCATCCAGTACGCTCCCACAGAGTGGGTCTCCTCAGGGTGCTGTCGGCCAGACAATGTCGGCTGGCGACCCCCAGGCAGAGGGCCTTCTCTGTGGGAGCTCCAACGCTTTGGAACGAGCTCCCCCCGAACTCCGTACGATGACGGAATTGCGCTCCTTCCATCGAGAATTAAAAACATATCTTTTTCGACAAGCCGGCCTGGGATAGTAGCTCCAGTACCAACAAGGCCATAATTGTTTTAAGGGATTGTTGCTTTTAAGATAATGTATTGGGTTTTAAATGATTCTGGGCCAAATTGTTTAATCTATTTTTAATCATTTTACTTTTTGTATGTTGATGTTTTTAATTGGGCTGTACACCGCCCCGAGTCCTTTGGGAGGGGGGCGGTATAGAAATTGCAAAATAAATAAATAAATAAATAAGTAAAGACTGTGGACTTTTAAAAGCCTACTGAAAACAATTGGATTAATAGAACTGATCTGAGGTTAATAATTGTTGGAGGTTCAGATTGTTTGCTTTTTCCTTTAAGTGAGTTGCTTTTTTTTTCTTCAGCTTTCTTTTTCTAAAGCAGAAGACTAAGTAACCTTGAACAACATCTGCTGGGCTCACTGATAAGAAGTGAGACATTAATTGCATTTAACACAAAAACTGTTTCTTGTTTTGGAGAACGGTGGACTGCCTTATGGAGGTTTTATTTTCGAACTCCTTTTTTTCGGATTAAGGCACGAAGAGCCTGAAATAAAGAAGTGTAAATTGTACTTTTTCCTGCCCTTGGACTTTTGAGGTGGGATTTTTCTCCTATTTTTTTTTCTTTCCTCCTCTTTTTGGAACATATTGGGATTATAATAGCACACTGACATTTGGATTATAAATCATTGGATAAGATGAAGAAGATCACAACACACCTAACAACAGCCCCCTCAACACTACAGAGTCTGGTGGTGGAGGAAATACTGGACTCTACAATACAACAAGATAAATTTAATATGGAACTGAAAAATATGATACAGGCATTACATACAGACTTCAAGGAAGGGTTAGGTAAATTAGAAGAGGAATTAAAAGAGGTCAAAGAATTGATGGGGAAAAGTGAACAAAGATTGCAACAAGTGGAAGGGAAAATTGAATTAATGGATAAGAGAGTAGAGGAGATGGCCAATCGACTGACATTAACAGATGGGAACCAGGAAAAAACGATTATCTCTCTAGAGATGGATAGAGCTGATTATTACTTAAGATTCCAAAATGTTGAAGAAGAAAAGGGAGAGAATTTAGCAGACGTGATGGCCGAAATATTAGCAGAACCACTGGAGGAAAGCAAGGAAAAGATAATTAATGATATAGATGAGGTATTTAGAATACATACTAGATATGCAACGAGAAATAAGCTTCCTAGAGAGGTCCATATAAGGTTTACTAAAAAAGCATTAAGGGCAGATATATTACAGAAACTGAGAAATGTCACAATAAAATATAAAGGAAGAGAGATAGTGATATTAAAGCAGATTCCAAGAAGAGTGAGAGATTTGAGAAAGGAGCATCAATTTTTGACAAAAGTCTTAATTGAAAAAGGGATAAATTTTAGATGGTTAATACCAGAAGGAGTAATGGTAAACTGGCAAGAACAGAGACACAGACTAGATACATTAGAGAAAGCAGAGCATTTTTATGATCACTATTTTGGACAGCAAGAAGAAGAAAGGCTGAGAAGGGAAAGAGGAATTAGACATCAAGGAGATCAGATAGAGAAACAACGGGGTGAGTATAGCAAAGAACAGGAGGAAAGGGTGTTGGTAGAAGGAGTAAGGGCAAAAGAGGCAAAAGAACAAAGAGAGATGAGAATGACGAGATCAGCTAAAACCTTAAATAAATAATCATGGAAGAAGAGATAAAAATAATCTCGATAAATATAAATGGATTAAACTTGACCATAAAAAGGAAAAGAACACTAAATAAACTGGGGAAACTAATAATTTGTTTACAAGAAGTTCATATTAGGAAACAACATAAAAGCTTACTAGAATATCCAAAATTTGGAGAATTATACACCTCACTTGCAGACCAGAGTAAAAGAGGTGTGGCATTATATATTCAGAAAGCAATACAAAATAAATTGATATATTCAGATGAAGAAGGACGAATCTTAATGGTGGAAGTAATTATGAACTGTAAAAAATCATTATTGGTAGCGATTTATGCTCCAAATGAAAATCAAGAGAATTTTTATCTAAAATTACATAAGAAAACAATAGAACTGGAATATGAAAGCATATGTATGATTGGAGATTTTAATGCTATTGTAAAGCCTGAACTTGATTATAATACAACAACAAAAAAATAAGACTCTAAGAAGAACACTTCCTAAATCCTTCTATAATATGGTGGATGAATTAAATATACTTGATGCTTGGAGAGAGAAATATCCGGAAAAGAAGCAATATACGTTCTATTCTAACAGACACCTGTCCTGGTCGAGAATTGATATGACATGGATGTCAACAGATTTATTTACAAATATACAAAGTATAGCCATAGAAACAAGCACATGGGTGGATCACAACCCAGTTACAATCATATGGAAAGGACAAAAAAAGAGAACAAGATGGACATTAAATCAAACTATATTGAATGAAAAGGATTTTCAGCAATATATGAAAAAAGAAGTACTTTTCTTCTTTAAGGAAAACAAAAAAGAAGATACTTCACTTCAAAATGTTTGGGATACGGCAAAAGCATACATGAGAGGACTTGCTATGACTTATTTGGGGAAAAAGAACAAACAGAAAAGACAAAATAAGGGAAAACTGGAGGAAGAATATAAGACACTTGAGAAAGAATTACAGAAAGATACACAAAACAAAAAGATTAAAAATTTAATGGAGCTGAACAAACATAAAATGAATTTACTAGAAAATGAAGAGGTGGCAATGAAAATAAAGGCAGCTAAGCAAACCTTTTTTGAGCATTTACACAAACCAGGGAGATGGTTGACATATAAAATTAAAAAGGAGAAAGAGAAGAGATGGATTAAACAATTGGAAGATGCTGAGGGGACTTTACAACATCGAAATGAAGAAAAGAAAAAAATAATCTGGGAATATTATGAGAATTTATACAAGCAACAAACAGTTTCAGATGATAGGATAAAACATTTTTTGGAAGAAACAGAGATACCTAAAATGCCGGAGAAATTTAAAAAACTATTAGAAGAGGAAATAACAATGATGGAATTAACAGAAGCAATCAATAGACAAAAAAATGGTAAAACACCAGGACCGGATGGACTACCAGCAGAGTTATATAAGACATTGCAGGAAGTACTAGGTAATGTAATGTTGGAACTTTATAATGAACTTCTTTCTGAAGCTAAGATACCAGATTCGTGGTCCGAAGCTCTTATTACTCTCACACCGAAGGAAGAAACGGAAACACAGAAAACAAAGAACTTTGTTGCGAAGATTGTTGAAAGTGTGGTTGCTCGACAGTTCCCTCAGCACCTGGAGGAATCATTGTATCTGGATCCGCTCCAGTCGGGCTTCAGGCTGGGCTACAGCATGGAAACAGCTTTGGTCGCATTGGTGGGTGATCTCTGGCGGGCCCGGGACAGGGGTTGCTCCTCTGTCCTGGTGCTATTGGACCTCTCAGCGGCTTTTGATACCATCGACCATGGTATTATGCTGCGCCGGTTGGAGGGGCTGGGCATAGGGGGCACCGTGCTTCGGTGGTTCTCCTCCTTCCTCTCTGGCTGGACGCAGTTTGTGTTGACAGGGGGTCAGAGGTCGACCCCGAGCCCCCTTGATTGTGGGGTGCCTCAGGGGTCGGTCCTCTCGCCCTTGTTGTTCAACATTTATGTGAAGCCGCTGGGTGAGATCATCCGAGGTTTTGGGGTGGGATTCCATCAGTACGCTGATGACACTCAGCTGTACATTTCCACCCCGAACCACCCAAATGAAGCCCTTGACGTGCTGACCCAGTGCCTGGAGGCCGTGCGGATCTGGATGGGGAAGAACGGTCTCAAGCTCAACCCATCCAAGACTGAGTGGCTGTGGTTACCGTCGTCCTGGTATAGTCAGCTGACTCCATCGCTGTCTATTGGGGGCGAGTCAGTGGCCCCCACGGGAAGGGCTCGCAACTTGGGAGTCCTCCTGGATTCACGGCTGTCCCTTGAGGACCATCTGACGGCTGTGGCCGGGAGGATGTTTTACCAGATTCATCTGGTACGCCAGTTGCACCCCTTCCTGGATCGGGACGCGCTACGCACGGTCACTCATGCCTTCGTCACTTCCAGACTGGACTATTGCAATGCTCTCTACATGGGGCTCCCCTTGAGGTGCACGCGGAGGCTCCAACTGGCACAGAATGCGGCCACGCGGGTGGTGGTGGGGGCGCCCTGGTGGGCACGAACAGCCCCCATCCTGCGCGAGCTGCACTGGTTGCCGGTGGTCTACCGGGTGCGCTTCAAGGTGTTGGTTACCACCTTTAAAGCGCTCCATGGCATAGGACCCAGTTATTTACAAGACCACCTACTGCCAGTAAATTCCTCCCACCAACCAGTTTGCTCCCACAGGGAGGGCCTCCTCAGGGTGCCATCGGCTAAGCAATGTCGGCTGGCGGCGCCCAGTGGGAGAGCCTTTTCTGTGGGGGCACCGACGATGTGGAACGAGCTCCCCCCGGAACTCCGGATGTGTCATGATCTCCACACCTTCAGAAGAGAACTGAAGACCTATCTCTTCAATCAAGCCGGCCTGGCCTAGAGCTCCTCGGGTTTTTTATGTAAATTTTAAATTAAGTAGTTAGGGTTTTAGTATGGGATTTTAATTTGTTTTTTTAGTAACAGCCTAGGTAATTTAATTCACTTTTATATATTTATTACTGTTATGTTTTTAATTTGGCTGTAAACCGCCCCGAGTCCTACGGGAGAGGGGCGGTATAAAAGTTTGCAAAATAAAAAATAAATAAATAAATAAATACAGGCCGATTTCCCTACTGAATGTGGACTATAAAATATTTGCATCAATAATGGTGGAAAGGAGACGTCACCGGTGAGGAGCTGACTATAGACCCTGGAGAGGTTTCTCCTTCCCCAGGGTCCAGATTTCTTTCGCTGGCGGGCCCATATGGGCTGAATGCCACCCTGGAGGGGTGGCCACCGAGGGGTGAACCTTTGAGGAAGGAGAGCCGGTGGTAGCCGGCTCTTTGAACTCAAAATAGCCCCTGGAACTGGCAAAAGAAGGGCGGAGTGCTTCTGTGATTGCCGCCATCTCCAGCTGATCGTTGGAGACAGAAGACAGCTATTTGAGAACAAGCAACTGTTCCGGGTGAGATAACTTCAATATTTATGGCAAATTGGACCTTTTGAAACAAATTGTCTGCCTTTGAACTGAAGCTGAAAGCTTAAGGGAGTGAGAAGGGGTTTTAAATTCCCCCCTCCCCTAAAGCGGCGGTTTAAGCTTTATTATAAAACTTCTGAAGTCTTTTTTTTTTTTTTTTTTTTTTTAATATAAAAATTCTTTTATTAAAACAATTAACATTGAACATAAAAACATGTTATGCAGCAATCATCCTGACCCCTGGTATACAATACTAAGTATTAGTCTTTGAAAACGTCTGAGTTAGTAAGCCTTTTTCCCCACTCCTCGTGTCTAGCCTCAACTATACTCCTGTTACATTTTATTTTGATTGGTGTTTCCCCTATCCGTTTCCATATTAATGTGATCAACATTAAACATAAGATCCTATTGCTAAGCAATCATCCTAGAACATAGCATACAACATTAGGTATTAATCTTTGTAAACATCTGTTTTAGTAAACGTTCTTCCCTCCTCCCTTACATCTTCAAGTATACTCCGAATACATTTTGTTTGATTGGTGTTTCTCCTATGTATGGTCTATCTACTGTATCTAGTCTATCGCATATTGTGCGTTTGCGCTTCTGAGTTGACTTCATCCCATTACTAGTGCAATCTTTTTTGGTCCCCAACCCGAGATCCTGAGGTAAAAGTTTCATATCCTGAGGTAGAGATTCAGTCTACTTTAACAATATTAAAGCAAACAACGTTAGTCATAAGGTTATGTTAAGAGGCATTAGTTATAGAACATATACATTCAACATTGGGTGTTAGTTTTTGTAAACCTTTGAGTTGTTAACCCTTCATCCCTCCTCCCCTCGATCCTTAGCTGAACGCCAGCTGCGTTCTGTTTGATTGGTGTCTCTCTTGGATATAGTCTATCCACTGTTTCCAGTCCGTCACAAATTGTTCATTGGAGCGACTTTTCAAATATGCTGATATTTTTGCCATTTCCGCCAGATTTGTTACTTTCACAGTCCATTCTTCAATAGGCGGTATTTCCGGATTCTTCCAGTACTGTCCCACCAATAATCTTGCTGCTGTAATTAAGTTCAAAAATAAAGTTGTCTCTGAGGTAGTGATATCCTTTGTGATCCCTAACAGAAAAGCCTGAGGTAGAAATTCTATACTCTTTTTGAAAATGGTTTGGAGTGTCCACCATATCTTCCTCCAGAATGCTTTGATTTTTCTGCATGTCCACCATATGTGGAAGTAGGTAGCCTCCCCGTCTCCGCACCTCCAGCATTTGGGCTGGGTGCCCGGGTAGATGAGTGATATTTTTTTCGGGTCTAGGTGCCATCTATAGAACATCTTGTAGAAGTTTTCCCTTAAGTGTTGCGATTTCGTGAATTCTACATTCCTCACCCAGATTTTCTCCCACGTGTCTATGGCGATAGGGTGTCCGAAGTCTTGCGCCCACTTTATCATACAGTTCTTGACTAGTTCGGTTTCAGAGTCCATTTCTATCAGAGTGCTGTACACTCGTTTGATGTGCCTAATCCCCTGTTCTCTGATCTGTTTAATTAGGTTCTCGTCGTTCTGGGAGAAGCCCTTCTTCTTGTCTTCACGCCACCTTGACTGTAGTTGTATATATGTTAGCCAGTTACTTCCTATTCCTCTGTTTGCTAGCGTTGCTTGAGATTTCAAGAGGAACCTGTTTTCTTCTCCCAGTACAAGTTCACTGTAGGGCACCACTCCTTGCCCTGGGGATGTGTTCATATCCCCTGTTGCGTGTCCAGGGATCGTCCAGATGGGGATCTTGTCGTGTAGGAGGTGCTTGTATTTCTTCCAGACCCATAGCAGTGGGATTCGTAGTGGGTTCTCCTTGAAGTTCCTATCTGCCTTTTTGTCGTATACTAGGTATGCGTGCCAGCCGAATCGTAGACCATGCCCCTCAACATTCAGAACTCTATCGTTTGTCATGTTGATCCAGTCACTAACCGCCACCAACGTTGCTGCATAGTAATATAGCTTTAGATTAGGCATTTTGAGTCCCCCTCTCTCCCTTGCGTCTTGGATGATTTTTAGTTTCACCCTCGGTCTCTTGTCGTCCCAAATAAATCTGTTGATGCCTTTCTGCCAATTGTCCAAGTCTGCATCTTTCTTGAGTATGGGTAGCATTTGAAAGAGAAATAGAAATCTGGGTAGTACATTCATCTTTACTGTCGCTATCCTGCCGAGCAGGGACAGACGTAGCGATTTCCACCTTTCCAGGTCTGCTTGTATCTTATTCCACAGAACCTCGTAGTTATTCTTGTATAATTTCGCATTTGTTGATTCTATCTCCACTCCTAAGTATTTGACTTTCTTGACTATTTCACAGCCCGTTATTCTTTCCAGGTTCCGTTTTGCTTTGTTGTCTAGGTTTTTGACTAGCATCTTTGTTTTTGATATATTTACTTTGAAGCCTGACACCCTACCATAGTCTTCCATTATCTCCATCAATTTCCTTGCTGATTGTGCTGGTTGCGACATTGTCACCAGCAGGTCATCCGCAAAGGCACATAGTTTGTATTCTTGCTGTTTAATCTGTATGCCCTGTACATCCTCAGCCGCTCTTATTCTGTTCAGTAAAATTTCCAGTGTTAGGATGAATAGCAGGGGGGACAGCGGGCAGCCCTGTCTCGTGCCTCTCTCTATATTAAATGAGTCCGTTAAGTCTCCATTGACAATGATCTGGCCTGTTTGTTTCTGGTAAATTGCCGTTATGGAGTTGAAGAACTGTGTTCCCATTTTCATCTTCAGGACCAAGTTCGTCAGGAACGGCCAATTCAGTCTGTCGAAGGCTTTTTCTGCATCCACAAACATTAGAGCGGCAGGTATCTGGTTGTGCCTTTGCAGGTACTCTATTATGTTCAACAGCTGCCTCACGTTGGTTTTCATCTGGCGTCCTTGTATAAATCCCCTTTGGTCCGGGTGTATTGTTTTTTGTAAAACAGTCATTAGTCTATTGGCCAAAATTTTTGTGAAGATCTTATAATCTGTGTTTAGTAGTGAGATGGGCCTGTAGTTTGCGGGCTGTGTGTCGTCTTTCCCCTCCTTTGGGATTAATGAGATGTAGGCTGTTTTCCAGGATGGTGGGACCTGGCCTCCTTCTTGAATGCTGGCAAATAGCTTTCTGAGGGGTTCTAGCATCTCATCCTGTAGATGCTTGTAGTAAGTCGCTGTTATCCCATCCGTCCCGGGCGATTTTCCTGCTTTCAGTTGTGTGATCGCTGAGTGTATTTCCTCCTTTGTGATTAAGGCATTCAGGGCTTCTCTTTGTGAGTCGGTAATCGCCTGTATCTTTTCGTTTTGTAAGAATTCATCTATCTCTTTGTCTTGTATCTTATCCTCGGCATATAGTTTCGAGTAGAACTCTGTGAAGGCTTTCTTGATGGTTTTTTGTCGGAATTCTAGCTTGCCTTTGTATTCTATCTTTTCAATTATGCGGGATTTTTGTTTCTTTCTTATAGTGTAGGCTAGCCAGCGGCCCGGTTTGTTGGCCTTGCAGAATGTCTTATGTTTTGCATATTGTATATTCCTTGCAACTTGGTCCGCCATCAACATGTCAAATTGCTTTCTTAAGATCTTGAGTCCTTCTTTGGTGACTTTGTCCTCTGGTCTTTTTATCAGTAGCCGCTCCATGTTGCTTATCTCATTTTCTAACTCTTTTCTTTTGTGTTCTTGTTGGCGACGGTGCCAGCTATTCATGGATATGAGGATCCCTCGCATGTACACCTTGCTGCCTTCCCAGATCTGTTCTATCGGTGTTCCGTTGTTCATATGTGTGCTGAAGTATTCCTTCATAGCTTTTTTGCATTCCGCCACCTTGTCTTCGTGTCTAAACAGGTTTTCATTGATTCTCCAGGATCTCCTCTGTTTCGGGCCGTGTCTTAATTCCATCCTCACAGGGTTGTGGTCTGTCAATGTCTTGGGTAGGATTTTCACCATGTTTAGACAAGTTAGCAAGTCACTAGAAGTTAATATAAAGTCAATTCTGGAGAAGGATTGGTGTCTGCCAGAGAAGAAGGTGAATTCTTGTTCTTTGCCGTGCCTTTTCCTCCATACGTCTGTCAGTTCGAGGTCCTCCTTCATATCGAAGAAGGATTTAGGCAACTTAGAGTGTTTTTGCGTGTTCGGTGCAGTTCTTTTTTTGTCTAGAGCAGTCTCTATGACCCCGTTCCAGTCGCCCATGATGATGTAAGATCTGTAGTTAAGTTGTGTTACTTTCTTGTGTAGCTTTTTGTAGAATTTGCCTTGTTGCTGGTTTGGTGCATATACGCCCATTACTAGAATCTTCTTGTCCTCTTGTGTTATTTCAATTGCCAGGTATCTACCTTGGGGGTCGGACTCTATTAGCTTGGCCAATACATGTTTCTTTACATATATAACAATCCCATTCTTTTTTCTTGGCGCCGCTGCTACAAAGTGCGCGCCTAGTTTGTAGTTGATCAGATATTTCTGGTCTGCTGCTCTGATGTGTGTTTCTTGTAGGCAGATTATATCGCTTTTATCTTGGTTCAGATAGTGGAGAATTTTTCTCCTTTTCTGGGGGGAGTTCAGTCCGTTCACATTCCAAGTCAAATACTTAGTTGCCATCATCTGTTGCAGGATATTTTTGCGAGACCATTTCTGTTATTTCTCCTGTTGTCTTCTTTGGTCCCATTCCCATGATATCCGGATTGCTGCTCGTATTGGTTTGTGCGGTCTTGCTTTGCTGGTCTGTGTGTTTGGTAGTGGAGCCTGGTAGCCTGTCCTCTGTAGGCTGTCTTGCTGCCTTGTTTTTGTTGCTCCTTGCTCTCTGTGCCCTCGCCTCTCTAGGTATTCCATTCATTTCCTCTGCCACTGCCCTGATCTGTGCCTCTGCGCTGTTTGCTCGTTGGCCTCGATCCCTCCCGCTTTCCCGTGGTCTATCTGCATCTTCTCCCGCGGTGGGTTGAGGGCCTCCCGACTTCAGTTCTTTTTCGAGGAAGTCTTTGGCTTTCTGGACCGAGGTCAAGTAGTGTCTCTTGTTTCCATAGGAAAGTGACAGTCCTGTTGGGGTTTCCCACCGGTATCGCAGTGCGCGCGATCTCAGTTCTGTGGTTAGGAATTTGTAGTCCTTTCTGTCTCTCAGCATCGCCTGAGGGATCTCTTTCAGAACCTTCACTTCCTGTTCCTCTATGTAGAATGCCTTGTTATAGGAAGTGGCAGAGATGTGATTCCGGAGCCTCTGTGTTGTGAAGTGGATGACCACGTCCCTTGGTTGCTGCCTGTTCACTGCCCTCCAGGCGCCCACTCTGTAGATTTTTTCGATTTGCCACCCAATCTCATTGGCGCTCCTGCCCAGGAATGTTGCCAGTGCCTCTACAAAGGTCCTGAGCAGGCTTTCTTGGGTTTCGTATGTTGTCTCTTTCCACCCTCTGAATCTGATCGCAAATGACAGTTGCCAGAATTGCATCATGGTCGACTGGTCCTGAACCTCAGCAGTCTGTCCCTCTATGCAGTTTTCCACTTCTTTCATCATCTTTTCCGTATTCTCCCTTGTTTCTTGGAGGTTCTTGTAATGTGTTTGCATTGCCTCCTTCATTTGTTCCAGGTTTGTGGCCACCGCTTTGCGTTGTTGTTCCCACTTTCTCTCCAGGTCTCTCCCTTGGTCCGCCAGCATCCTTTCCATGTTTTTGTATCTTTCCTCCATCGTCTGTTCTGCATCTATGCGTCCTTTCTCTGTCTTCGCACTCATTTCTGCCAATTTTCTCTCCATGCCCTCCATCCTTGCCACCATCGTCGCTATCGTCTCATTTAGTGTCTCAATCGTCTCTTGTAGTTCTTGGATCATGCGTGTTGTTGTGGAGTCATGGGTTGGAGTTTGGGTCTGAGGGCCTGTAGTTGGGTGGGGGGGTGGGAGGATGGGGATGGGTGGGGTATTGCCTGGCTGATTAGAGGGCTGGGCCGGGGAGGATGCAGCTCCCTTTGTGTGTGGTGTCTTGGTCTGTTTTGTCCGTCTGGCTGCCATTTTGAGCTTATCCACCCTTAGAGCCACACCTTAATGTTGAGAGTTGTGGGAGAATTGTTCCCGTGTAAGATTGTCAAGCTGATAGGATAGATTGGGTCTAATTCTTCTGTGTAAAGTTAGCAAGTGATCATGTCTTACAGTTCATATGCTACCAGCAAACTAATAGTCCAATAAGGGGTGTAATTTCTCTCCCAATACGCTTTGCAAAACTGGCAGGGATGGCACCAAGTTGAGTGGGTCTGGGGCCTGTGCAAGTGGCCCCCTTTTCAAGGCAACCGTTAGGCTCTAGTCATGACTAGTCTTCAGGCACTTAAATAGTCAGTCTTTAGGCCCTCGAGTAGTTTCTTTCGTTCTGGGGCCTCACCTCAGTCCGAGGAAATTAGCCCTCCTCCCAAACTTTTGAAACCCCCAAGCTCGCTTCAGGCACTTAAATAGTCAGTCTTTAGGCCCTCGAGTAGTTTCTTTTGTTCTGGGGCCTCACCTCAGTCAGAGGAAAGTAGCCCTCCTCCCAAACTTTTGAGTCCCCCAAGCTCGCTTCAGGCACTTAAGTAGACAGTCTTTAGGCCCTCGAGTAGTTTCTTTTGTTCTGGGGCCTCACCTCAGTCAGAGGAAAGTAGCCCTCCTCCCAAACTTTTGAGTCCCCCAAGCTCGCTTCAGGCACTTAAGTAGACAGTCTTTAGGCCCTCGAGTAGTTTCTTTTGTTCTGGGGCCTCACCTCAGTCGGAGGAAGTTAGCCCTCCTCCCAAACTTTTGAATCCCCCAAGCTCGCTGCCCGCTGTGGGGGAGTAGGAACGGTGTTTCTGTGGGGCCTTTCCCCCCCTTTCTTCCTTGCCGCCCGCCCGCTCGGTCTTCTCCTCCTCAGCCCGCCCGGGTCTTCCTTGCTGCCTCCGGTACCTTATTTGGATCCCGCAGCTGGTCTCTCCTGGCGGCTGGCGTCTCTCGGCTCGCTGCTCGACCCTCGTTGCTGTCCGCTGTCCCAGTCTGCCTTGCCTCTTGATCTTCGTCCGCTGGTCTTCTTCTTATAGTTTCTGATGAAATAAGAAGCAGTCCCTCTGCCTGGGTCTTCCCCTGCCGTCTGTTCCTTTGCCGCCTCCTGTTCAATACTGCTCTCCGCAGGCTCTACTTGCCTCCTCCTTTGTTCTCCGGACCTGGCTCTCTCTTCTGGGGGTCTTTTCCGGATCGGCAAGCCCTCCCGGCGGCCTCCGCCAGTCGCGCTGGTGTCTGCTGCTGCCGCTGCTGCCTTCCTTTGTTCCCGCCGGCCTTCTCCGACTTCGGGGCTTCTCGGGGCCTCTCGGAGCCTCTCGGCCTCTTAGGGTTTGCCGGCTGGCCGGCAGGCCGCCGCCGGCTTCCTCGGCTCTGTCCGATGCCTCTGTGGGACCCTCGGCGGCGATTTCCTCTTCGCTGGAATGTGCCGAGGGGTCCTCTTCGGGTGCGCCTACCTCTCCAGCGCACCCCTCCCGCCGGCTTCCTTTACCTTCGGGGCTTCTTCGGCGTCTTCAGGCCTGCCGGCCGGCCACCGCCGGCTTCCGCGGCTTCGTTCGCCGCTTGTGGGGGACCCTCGGCAGCGCTTTCTTCTTCTCCTCGCTGTGCTGGGGTTCCCCTTCGGGTGCGCCTACCTCCCCGGCGCACCCCTCTTTCGGTAAGGTAGGATTTTTTAAAATTTTCTATGCCCCGTTCCGGAGCTTTCCTAGAGAGGCTCCAGCCATCGTGACCGGAACCGGAAGTCATCTTCTGAAGTCTTTTTAATGGAATTAAAATAGAAGATCTTACTATATTTTATTATGGATGGAAAAGCAAGATTGCTATGATATATACTCTTTTTATTTGGAAGAAACCAGCTTTGCCTTGCTATGGAACTTTAATTTACTGTTTCACCTTTTTAATTCCCCCCCTTTCTATTCAAACAACGGGGAAAGGAACAGTGGATATATAGCTGTATAGCTGTATAGTTTGGCTCAATGCTCAGACACTTGGCTGTGTGCCCAGACACTCTTATCTTTTGGAGTCCTTCAAAAGTCAGTTTTTTGGCTTTTGTTTTTGTTCTTGTCTAGTTTGGCCTTGCTATCTGTGACTGCTTGTAATCTCTGTAGTAAGGAAACTACATATGAAGATTTTGCAAAGGTGCAATTGAATTAAAACTTGGTTATTGTTGCCTTATAGGCTTGGCTTTTTCTTTTTTTTTTTCCTTCCTGGCTTATTTTTTTTCCTTTTTTTAGAGATTTTGGATGCTTTTTTTATTCATATCTTCTTTTTTTCTTTTTTAGGGCTCCTTGATATTATTATTATTATTATTATCATTATTAATTTTTTTGGATAATTTTCATTTTTTCTTTTGGTTTTTAATTTTTTCGCTTTTTTAAAAAAATACTTTGGCCTTGTCTCCTGATATTAGGAGGGCACTGGACTATTTTTTTAATCCCTTTTTTTTTGCTTTTTTGCGCATTTTGGTGGATTATAATTGGCCAGTGGGCCTCCATGTTGGATTACAAATAAATTGGCTATCGGGCCCGTTATTGGATTACAAATTACAACTATAATAACTTGAAGATGAGTACACTAAATTTGGCGAAAGGGGTGAAAAAGGGCTCTTCAGCCCCTGCTTCAACTTCGGTGAGCCCGGCGCCCCAAAAATCTATTACTACATTTTTACAGCAGGAAACCCAACAAAAAATAGACACACAGGCCATACTCCAGGCGATTGTGGATTCTAGAATGGATATGAAAAAGGATTTAGAGAGAAACTATGAAGACCTGAAGAACGATATCCATAAGATGGACCAAAGAATGGAAGCATTTCAACAGGCGATGATAGATACACAACAAAGAATGCAGAAAATAGAAGACAAGTCAGCAGTGGTAGATGAGAAATTAGTAGTTCTACAAGAGGAAAACCAGAGATTGGCACAATCTAATGCAGAATTGGAAGGAAATATGGCGGTCATAGAGATGGAACGGTCATCTTACTTCTTAAGATTTCAAAATGTGATAGAAGAGAAAGATGAGAACTTATTACACCTGATGAGTGAACTACTGGCGGATTTACTTGGAATTGAAAAGGACGAAATGAATAGGGAACTGGACCAGGTTTTTAGAGTTAATTCTAATTATGCAAGAAGGAACAGAGTGCCCAGGGAGGTCCATGTCAGATTTCTTAAAAGAAATCGACGAGATGAAATTTTGAGAATTGTAAGGGACCAACCTACGAAGTATAAAGATAAAGAGCTGGTAGTTCTCAAACAGATTCCTAGAAAAATAAGGGAAGCACAGAGATATTATCAATTTTTAACAAGGAAACTGATTGATAGAGGAGTGAATTTCAGATGGTTGATTCCAGAAGGGCTATTGATTTTTTGGGACTCTAAAAGGTACAGACTGGACACTCCATTCCAAGCAGAGGAATTTTTCAACAAGCACAAAGCCTTCTTGGAGAAAGGTGATATGGAATTTAAGAGATCAGAGAGAACACCTATTGCAGAGACTTCCAAGCAAACAGAGGAGGAGATACCAAAAAAGACACAATCAGAAGAAGACGTTAGACCTAAAGATCAGAGACAGATAAGTTCACCTAGAAGATTGAGATCTCGAAATAATTGAAATTATGGAGGAAATTGGAATATACTCAATAAATATAAATGGTCTCAACTCCCTATCCAAAAGGAGTAAAATATTTCATAGGCTACAGAAACTTAAAATGGACATAATTTGTTTACAAGAGACTCATATTAAGAGACAACACTCTAGAATTTTAGAACAGCCAAAATTAGGCAAATTCTATTTTTCTTCAGCATTACAAAAGAAAAGAGGGATAGTGATATATATAAAAGAAAAGTTGAATCCAAAACAAATTTATTCTGATGAGGAAGGAAGAATAGTGATGGTGGAGATTTCATGGAATCAAAAACAAATACTGTTGGTGGCAATATATGCCCCTAATGAGAAACAAGAGCTATTCTTTCAACAACTATATGACAAACTTGTGGATTTAAACTACCATAGTCTTTGTATATTGGGAGACTTTAATACAATTGTGGATGCAGTTCGAGACTACAAAAGCCATAAACAAGGGAAGAAAGGAAGTAATGTTTTATCTAAATCTTGTTTTAAAATGAAAGATGAACTATGCTTGCAGGATATATGGCGAGAGATGAATCCAGAAAAGATACAATATACCTTTTACTCTAATAAGCATAACTCTTGGTCAAGAATAGACATGATATGGATCTCCCATGATCTGAAGACCATAATACAGGAAGTTGAAATTGAACCAAATATTTGGGCAGATCATAACCCAATTAAAATGACATGGAAAGGATATAAGAAAAGATTGAGATGGTCTCTGAATAAAGCCATTTTGAAGGAAAAAGAATTTTTACAATTAGCAATAAAAGAAATGGAATTCTTTTTTAAGATCAATAAAAAGGAAGATACTTCTATCCAAAATGTTTGGGACACGGCAAAAGCATACTTTAGAGGTTTAGCTATAACCTATATTGCTAAAAAGAATAAAGAAAAGAGAATTTCACAGTCCAAATTGAAAAAACAGCTTGGTATGTTGGAGCTGGAATTACAAACTGATCCACAAAAGAAAAATGTGAAGATACAAATGGACTTAATCAAACATAAATTAAACCTACTTGAGACTGATATTATGGCACAACAGATTAAACGAGCCAAACAGAACTTTTTTGAAAATGCTAACAAACCTGGTAGATGGCTTGCGTATAGACTGAAAAAAGAAAGAGAAAAAAGAGCAATAAGTAAATTATTGGACAAAAAGGGTGAAACACACTGTCATAATGATGGTATCAAAAAAATTGTTAAGGCCTTTTATGAACTACTTTATAAGGCTGAGACGATCTCTGAAGAGGCAATTCAGGATTATTAAAAAAAAGCAAATCTCCCAAAAATATCAGAAAATATGCGACAGAGGTTAAATGAGAAAATATCAATGATGGAGATCATAGAGGCAATTAAAAGACAAAAGAAAGATAAGACACCGGGGCCGGACGGACTACCCGCTGAATTTTACACACCCTTACAAGATACCGTGACTCCTTTTCTGAAGGACTTGTATAATGAAACTTTTATACAGACAAAAATTCCAAATTCATGGACTGAAGCTAATATTACCTTGATACCTAAAGAAGACACAGATTCTACACAAATTAAAAACTAGGCCAATATCGTTACTAAATGTGGATTATAAAATCTTTGCTGCAATTTTGGCAGAAAGAATGAAAAGCTTTTTAATAGAATTTATTCATCCAGACCAAAATGGCCTTCTTCCTAAAAGACAGATAAAGAACAACTTAAGGATTATTTTAAATGTTTTGGAGTACTATGAAAATCATCCAGGGAGCCAGATGGCGCTCATATTTCTTGATGCACAAAAAGCATTTGATAATTTAAATTGGCAATTTATGTTTCAACAATTACAGGAAATGGACTTTGGTGAAAACTTTATTAAAGCAATTCAAGCGATCTACAAGAAACAATCAGCAAGGATACTTATAAATGGAGACTATACAGAGAGCTTTGATATTAAAAAAGGCACGAGACAGGGATGTCCACTCTCTCCCTTGCTATTTATTTTGACTCTGGAGGTATTGACTAGAAGCATCAGGCAAGATATTGAAATTAAAGGACTTGATATTAAAGACCAGAAATATAAACTACAGGCTTTTGCGGACGATCTGGTCTTCATCTTAGAGGACCCTTTGGAAACAGCCCCTAAACTTTTGCAGAAAATTGAAAAATTTGGAGAAGTGGCTGGATTGAAAATAAATAAGGAAAAAACTAAAGTGTTAACAAAAAAATTAACTGATAAACAAAAAACTCAACTCGCCAAAAAGACAAATCTTCAAATAGCTAAAAAAGTTAAATATTTAGGTATTTATCTTACGGCGAAATATTCATCATTAAAAGAGGATAATTATGAGAGACTAATAAAAGAAATAAAAATTCACTTTCACTTTCAAGCACTTTCCTTTAGCAGTGAAAGTAGTGAAAGCTATACGCCATCTTGAATGCATTATGTTGAATGTAACAGTTAGAAATATATAGCCAGAAAAACAATAAAAAATACTTGCAATCCAATAAAAACTCCTGTATTCACTCAGTCTGCAAACAGTCTCTCTTGTGTTCTATTTTTAAAAGCAGATGCGGTCGCGGCGTCTTTTTCTGTCTGATGACAGAAGCGTCTCTGAGCAGGAGCGTCTTCAGGAGTTATGGGGAGCTCGCACTCTTAATCCCTGAAAGCTTTTTCCAGGGATATTAGAGGAGCTCAACCCTTTACTCCCGATGCTCTACACCTCTTCTTCGCCCGAAGAGGGGATTTTTCACCGCAAAAAACAGCTGATGTTCGCTATTTTTTGCGGCTTTACATACCCAGGGAACGGAGCCTCACAGAGGAGACTCTAGCGATGCTTTGTTCTCGTAAGCGAAGCTAGAGAGACGGTTGTAGAAATTGGACTAAAGCCAGAGCGATTGTTTTAAAATTTAAAATGGAGTGGAATTTACGTTTTAATGTCAAACCTATTTTGGATCGCATTGATGAATTTAAAGAAGAAAGGATTGCAATCTTGAGGGAGACTAGTGCAGAAATATTGAAATTAATTGGACTCTTTTTTCCAAATGGAATTGATTTGCAACCGACTGTTGAACATTTCGTACAACGGTCCAAGCGGGAAGAGGACAGTGTTGAGAATGAAGAGAATAATGGGAAATGGATCTTGCTTGATAAACAGTTCATTTACGGAGTGGAGGAAGAGGATTTGTTTCAAGACAGGAGGGGATGGCTATTCCTCTCAGACAAGCAGCAAGAAGAAGATTTAATTGAGAAAAAAGAGAAATTGATCCAGTTTAAGAAGCAATTTATCTATGGTGCTGAGGACCAGGAAAAGCAAAGACAGAGATTTGAAATGTTACCTCAACGAAAGTCTATGGTCAAGAGAAACAGAGGACTAATGCAAAGGTTAAGATGGTTTATATGGATTCAAATGATATTGCAAGTAAAAAAGAGAGACTTATTATTTGGAAGGGAGGCCTCGTTATGGAGATCTACCTGGCAGAAGAAAAAACCAAGAGTACGATTGAAGAAGTGAAATTTAAAATTGTATGCAAGGAATTATGGGTAATTCAAGACTATGGACTGACTCAAGGACTAAGATTATGAGTAAGATGTAAGAGAAGATGATTAATGGAAGATATAATATTAAGATTATGAGTAAGACGTAAAAGAAGATGATTAATGGAAGATATAATTAAATTGAAGAAGAATGTACTTGCTTTGAAATGATTTAGGTTTGACATTAGATTGATTGATTGATGGGATAGATAAGCATTATGCGATTTGATAAGGTTGAAGGAATTTAAGTTAGAAATGGACTAAATAGATTGTATTTGTTATTTAGGTTTATTTGACATATGAGAAAGCCCAGAAGTCGATTGAAGAAGTGGAAGTGATGGATTGATTGTTAGATTGATGGTTTAGATATGTAAATGAAAATTAATACTCTTAACAAGATGATTTGTCTGTTTTGTTTAGTGGATTGAAATGATTTAAGGTTCGATATTAGATGGACTGATTGAGGGATTAGATATGTATTAGAATTGATAAGGTTGAATAAATGTTAAGTAGAGATTGTATTTAGTATATAGTTTAAAATTCTTGTTAGGATTATATAATAATTTTGTTTGAAGTAGTGGGTTTTCTTTTGTTTTACCCTGTACTCACTCTGGGAAGTCAGGGGGGGTAGGGAGGGTTTATAATTTTATATACTATGTTTTCTCAACTGCAATTGGGGTTGATGCAAGAATATGTAATTATTGTTATTAAGGGGTTGCTCGGGTGGCCTCTGGGCACCACATCTGATGGAAAGAGGAAGGAGGAGTGAAGGTTGATGTAAGTAGAAAGTTGATAAGAAGGGGGAAGAGTAGGGATAGTTGGGTGGAGTAGAAGGAGGGAGATAGAGAAGGAGGGAGGAGAGTAGGTAGTTAGTTGGTAAGTGAGGGGGGAAGGTTAGGGTCAGGGTGGTGTGGTGGTGGGGGTACCGAGCAGTAATGTGAATTGTTTGGTAAATGTGGTCTATGATTATTTTCAGTTGAGTTATTATTATTAGATGTATTGAAATAAGTACTTATGTTTTGTTTATGGATGATTTTGAAATATGTATTTATGTTGCGATTATGTTTATTGTTTATTTCAACACTATGATTTGATTTGAGCATTTTTCTTTTTCTGTTAAAAATTAAAAAATCAATTAAAAAAAACAAATAAAAATTGACCTGGAAAAATGGGAAAATCTCCAATTATCATTGTTAGGAAGAATAGCGACTGTTAAAATGAACATTTTACCAAAACTAATTTTTTTATTTCAAACAGTTCCTGTAAAGTTGGGTAAGAAATTTTTTGACGATTTAAACGCAATGATATTAAGATTCATATGGCAAAGAAAGCAAGCAAGAATTAAATGTAAACTTCTACAAGATTTGAAAGAGAGAGGGGGCTTTGGACTTCCAGATTGGAGACTTTATTACCAAGCAGCTATTTTGCTTTGGATTAAAGAATGGATTACTTTGAGAAATAAGCAAATTCTCTATTTAGAGGGATATGATCTTCAACTAGGCTGGCATGCCTTTTTATGGTATGAGAAAGCTAAAATACACAAGTACTTTTAAAACCATGCTATAAGAAATGCTTTACTCTTTGAATGGGGGAAAGTTAGACATAAAATGTACATGAAAATTCCTGAGTGGCTTTCAACAATGGAAGCATTTGCTTATCCGAATTTGATTAATTACGATAAACTTGTTAGTTATAAAGACATTTTGGACAAGGATGGAAAACTCAAAGACAGGCAAACTGACTTAACATGGTGGTCCTATTTGCAAATTCAAACAAGATATGAAAAAGACATAAAAACAATGGGATTTTATAAAGAGCTGATTCCACTTGATAAAATACTTTTAACAACAGATGAACATTTGATTAAGAAACTTTATAAACATTTATTAAATTGGAAAATGGAAGAAGAACAAGTAAAAGAGACAATGATAGTATGGGCGAAGAACTTTGAATACTCTATAGAATTAGAAGATTGGCAAAAATTGTGGGATAAAAATATTAAACTTACTAAAGCAGTAACATACAAAGAAAGCTTATATAAAATGTTTTATAGGTGGCATATGACACCAGTTCGTTTAGCAAAAATGTTTAAAAATCTATCAGATACATGCTGGAAATGTAAGCAAAAACCGGGTACTTATTATCACGCCTGGTGGACATGTTCTATTGCAAAAAAATATTGGTCTAAGATTCATAGATGGTTAGTAAAGATGATGAAAATTCAGATAGAATTTAAACCAGAACTGTTCTTGTTAGGTATATTAAGACCTAACTATGGTAAAGAAAATGATTATTTAATATTACATGTATTGACAGCTGCAAGAATAGTTTTTGCCCAGTTTCGGAAAAATGAAAACTTACCATCAGATCAGATTATAATTTTGAAAATTTTAGATTGTGCAGAAATGGACAGATTAATGTTAGAGATGAAGGAGAAAGAGGATTCAATCTTTTATAAAACTTGGGGAAAATTTTATCAGTGGGTTGAAACACGTTAGAATAAGAAGAGATATTAGAGATTTAGTATATTAAGTATTAAGCTTGATGTTTAGAAATAGTTGCTATGTTATTAATTATGCTAATTATTTAAAGGAATATTATTGCTTTACCAAAAGTTTGTTGTTACTATACCGATTTACTTTTATAAATGTTTAGTATTATATAAATAATAATATTCAATATGAAGACCCGGACGACAGCTTGTTCGTTGAATCACATATCTGTTACTATCCACACCCGGCCCCCTTTATCCCGGTTTCCTTGTACCGCTCCCGACCCCATCTTTCCCTACCCATATAAAAATCTAATAAAATACATTTATAAAAAAAATAATGTCGGAAAGACTTAAAAAGTTTTTAAATGAATTTATACAATTGGATCAAAATGGCTTCTTATCCAAAAGACAGATTAGAGACAATATGCGAATTATATTGAACACACTAGAATATTATGAAACACACCCCGAGAAACAGATGGCATTGGTGTTCCTGGACGCACAGAAGGCATTCGACAATGTGAACTGACAATTCATGATAAGCCAATTACAGACTATGGATTGTGGGGAGAAATTTATAAATGTAATCAGAACAATTTATAATAAGCAATCAGCCAAAGTAATGATAAATGGAGATATGACTGAGAAGATCAACATTATGAAGGGAACAAGACAGGGCTGTCCCCTATCCCCACTGTTGTTTGTTCTGACATTAGAAGTATTAAATAGACGTATAAGACAGAATAATGACATAAAAGGGATGAAAATTAAGAGGGAAGAATATAAGCTACAAGCATTCGCAGACGATTTAGTATTTATTTTGGAGGAACCATTAGAGACCGGACCTGTATTAATAGAACAAATAGAAAAATATGGTGAGGTAGCTGGGTTGAAAATTAATAAAGATAAAACCAAAATGTTAGTGAAAAATATTACTGAAAAACAAAAAAAAGAACTGGTTGGAAAATTAGATATACAGATTGTAAAGAAGGTAAAATATTTAGGGATCCACCTGACAGCAAGATGCACAACAATTAAAGAGGATAATTATCATAAATTGAAAAGACAAATTGAAGTAGATTTGGGTAAATGGAAAAATGTACAACTATCATTAATGGTAAGGATTGCGATAATCAAAATGAATATATTACCACGGTTATTGTTTTTGTTTTCAACAATACCAATAAGATTAGATAAGAAATGTTTTGAGGGGCTTAATAAAATAATCTTGAAATATATTTGGCAGGGAAAAAAGGCAAGGATTAATCTAAAAATGTTACAAGATACAAGATTGAGAGGTGGGTTTGGTCTACCTAATTGGGAATTGTACTATCAGGCTGCAGCATTATCATGGATGAGAGAATGGATCTTACTGAGGAATACAAGAGTATTGACATTAGAGGGACATGATTTACAGTTGGGATGGTATGCTTTCATATGGTATGGAAAAAACAGAATACATAGCTATTTCTAGAGACACCATATAAGGAATTCTTTACTTGTGGTCTGGGAGAAAGTAAAGAGAAAGCATTATTTGAAGATTCCAAATTGGCTCTCAACTATGGAGGCGCTAATACACCCCAATATGTTTAACATGGGAAACATTATAAGATATAAAGACTTACTAACAGATATGGGGGAGTTGAAAACCAAACAACAATTAGAGGAACAAGGAATAAAGATGGATTGGTACATGAGAATGCAAATACAATCTAGATATGAAAAAGATGTTAAAATAGATGGTGTTAATTTGGGGACAACAGAATTAGATGAAATACTCATAGGAACGGAAGAAAAATGGATTTAAAAATGTACAGTTATCTACTACATATGGAGTTAGATGAGGAACAAGTGAAAGAGACAATGATAAAATGGACAAGGAATTTTGGATACACAATTGAATTAGATAGTGTTTCCCCGAAAGTAAGACAGTGTCTTACTTTCTTTTTATCCCCAAAAGCCCCACCATGTCTTACTTTCTTTTTATCCCCAAAAGCCCAGCCATGTCTTACTTTCGGGGGTATGTCTTATATTGGAAAACCGTATGGAGGGGGGCGGCGCGGAAGTGGGCAGGAGGCGGCGCTCATTTGGATCAGACAGAGGCGGCAGACGCGGTGACGTATGGAGGGGGGGCGGCGCGGAAGTGGGCAGGAGGCGGCGCTCATTTGGATCAGACGGAGGCGGCAGACGCGGTGACGTATGGAGGGGGGGCGACGCGGAAGTGGGAGCCATTTTCTTTCAATGGCAGCGCGGCCCGAGGAAAGCCCAGGTGTGACCGGCGTCTGAGCAGCCTCCGCTCGCGCACCATGGAGGAGGGCAGCGCCGGTTCCCACCGAGGCACAGAGGCAGCACCTGGGGGCATCCGTAGACGAAGTGCCCCCCCATTTGCAAAGTCCAGGCTGCTCCTAGGAAAAAGTTTGCAGCGACCGGTGCAGATGCTGCCCGCCACAAGGAAGCAATTCCAAAGGGCGGAGACCGTTGCGGGGGAAACGAAGCGGGTCCATCGTTAAATAACCTCTACTCACACCCTGCCCCCCCCACTTCTGCATAACTTTGCCCGGCCATCCGGCCCGGTGGGGATGCTCGGCGCTCTTACCTGCGCGGCTGTGGGCGAGGGCAGCGAGCAGGAGCAGCGCCAGGCTCCCGGGCCGGCTCGGCCAGCCCTGCCGTTTCCACCGGGTGTGCGCGTCCATCTCCGCGGCGCGCGGCTTGTCCGGGCGAGGCGCAAAGCGGGACGGCGACGCTCCGGGTGGCTCTTCTCCCGACACCGGCGGGCGTGGCGGGCGGCTTTCGGACTAAGAAGCGGACGCCTCCCTCCCCTCCGCCCCCGGCAGGAGCCTCCTAGGCGGCCATCGACTGGGGCAGCGGCGGCGGCGGTTCTCCCTGCGCAGCCTGCTGGCCCGGCGCGCGGCTGGAGAGGCTCGGGGCTCGGCTTGCGCGGGGAGGTCTGGCTGCACCCCTCGGCGTCTCTTCCCCGCCTCCTTCCCGGCTCCCTCGGCCGACCTTCTTCCGGGGCGCCGCTCGCCAAAGTGCGCTCGCCCCGCTTTCCTGCCCCGCGAAACTTTCGGGTCCCCTCGCCCGCTCCCCTTTCCCCGCGTCAAGCTGACGGGGCCGAGCTGCCAATCCGGGGGGCCCTGGCCAACCGCGGTGAGGGAATCCCCCAGCCCCGCCTCCGCTCCGAAGGCGGGGGCGGCGGGCGCCACGAAGCTTTGCCTGTGTGGCAGGGGCGGCCGGCGCTCCCCTCCCCTCCCTTCCCGGCCCAGGTGCTGGTCGAGCGGGGCCTCGCCGGGGCTCTTCGCAGGCGGGGTCCCCGCGGCCCTTTCCCCCCTGGCCCTCCGGCTTCAGTTGCGGGCGCAGAAGCTTCCCGCAGCCAGAAGCTCAGGGTGTCCTGTAATCGTCTGAACTCGGCCCGGTCCTTCAGTCACCCGCGGTGACGTATGGAGGGGGGTGGCGCGGAAGTGGGCAGGAGGCGGCGCGCAGCTAGATGAGAGGGAGGCGGAGTAGGGACGGAGTAGGGACGGAGGAAAAAACGGAAATTAAAATAAAAATAGAAAAAAGGAAAAATTGTTTAAATTTAGTCTTTCCAATTGGTCTAAGACTCGTAGTAAAAAGGAAAAACTTTAAACCAAATCTTCAACCAAATAAAAGCACTAACTCGTGGAGCTAACACAATGAGCTGCTTAGGGCTTACAGACTAGGTAAAAACTGGGGAAGAGAGGAACTTCCGGCCAGAGGCGGGGCTAAAATTCGGACCTAGTCAATTGGGCAAGTAGGCTATGTTAACCCATCGGTGGATTCGACAATCCACCCATGCTGGAGAACATGTCAGATTGGTTTGCGAAGTACTCAAAAAATTATTAAAAGCAAACCTTTACACCAAGCTGTCTAAATGTGAGTTCCATCAACCACGACTTGACTACCTAGGACACCAAATCTCAAATGAAGGGGTGGAGATGGACCCAGGAAATGTCAAAGCCATTCTTGAATGGCAACCCCATCAGACTCACAAACAGCTACAGAGTTTTTTGGGGTTCGCTAACCTTTACCAGCAATTCATTCCCTCCTTCACTAAAATAGCCCTACCGATTACTGAACTTTTGAAGACGGTTAAGGGGGGGAGGGCAAAACCTCACCCAGGCAACCTTTAAATCGGACTATGGAATGCCATAGAGCATTTGAACAGCTCAAAAGGCTGTTTTCAGGAGAACCAGTCCTCAAACATCCTAACCCCGAGGATCAGTTCATCATTCAAGTGGATGCTAGTGATGTTGCAGTGGGTGCAGTTCTTCTTCAGAAAAACAACAAGGGAGACCTGCAACCGTGCACTTACACCTCCTGGAAACTCACTGAAACAGAACAGCAATGGGCTCTCTATTGGGAGAAAGCCTCTAAACGAATAATTATGAGGAAGCAGGGCTCGAGCCCCCCTAACAAGAAAAAAAGAGCAGCCCAAAAAGGTAGGGGGTGAGGAAAACCCTTGAACACAGCAAGGGAGCATCAGAGAAAGGGGAGGAGTACTCCATCCCGAGGGAGTACTGAGACCTCATGGAGGCATTCAGCGAGAAGGAATGTGACATCCTGCCCCCTCACTGCCCCACAGACTGTGCTATTGAGATCCTGCCCAGAGCAAAACTCCCTAAACCAAAAATGTTTTCCATGACTCCAAAGGAGATGAAGGAGCTGAGGGACTACATCGATAAGAATTTAGTGAGGGGTTTTATCCAAGTGGTGAAGTCTCAAGTGGCGGCACCAGTACTATTTAAAGAAAAGAAAGATGGGTTGATGTGTTGATTTCCATGGGATCAATGCAGTGTGCGTGGAAAACATGTACCCCCTCTCTCTTATGAAAGATATGTAGGGACATTTAGCCAAAGGGAAAATATTCACAAAATTAGACCTGAGGGAGGCGTACTATTGGGTGAGAATCAAGGAAGGTGACGAGTGGAAAACTGCCTTCAACTGCCCCTTGGGAGCTACCAATTTAAAATGATGCCTTTTGGACTACAGGGGGGCCCTGCTGTGTTTATGCAACTTATAACTGAGATGCTACATGAGCATTTATATAAAGGGGTTTTGGTGCACTTGGATGATATCCTCATTTACATCGAGACCATGGATGAACACGTGAAACTTGTGCGACAGGTGCTGAAAAAACTATTGGACGCTAAGCCATATGCTAAATAGTCAAAATGCGAGTTTCACAAGTCTAGCCTGGACTACTTGGGCTACTGTCTGTCGTGCGAGGGGGTGGAGATGGACCCAGAAAAAGTGAAATCCATCTTGGAGTGGCAAGCCCCTCATACTCGCAAACAGCTGCACAGCTTCCTAGGGTTTGGACATTTTTACAGGCAATTCATCCCCTCCTTCACCACAATTGCCTTACCAGTGACTGAGCTGTTGAAAACTGGAAAAGGGGGAGAAAAGCCCCAGCTGAATCAGCCCTTGAACTAGATGATGGAGTGCCAGGCAGCATTAGAAAAATTGAAGGGGCTCTTCACAACCAAACCAATATTAAAACACCCAAATCCAGAGGAGCCATTTGTGATCCAGGCAGATACCAGCAATGTATCTGTGGGAGAGGTCCTCCTCCAGCAAAATGAGGGAAACTTACAGCCGTGCGTGTACACGTCTCACAAGCTAAATGAGACAGAACGGCAGTGTGCTGTGGGGGAGAAAGAGGCTTTTGCAGTACGGTGGGCACTACTAACATGGAGGCAATTCCTGGAGGAAAGCAAAGCCCCATTTGAGGTGTGGACTGATCATAAAAACTTAGAAGCCCTAAAGACCCCTGCAAGCTTTTTCCTAAGCAAGTCTGATGGGCACAGTACTTCAAAAAGATTTGATTTTGAGTTAAAATATATTCTGGGGGGAAGAATTTCCTTGCTGATGCCCTGTCCTGCATGCCCCAGTATAAGAGCACCAGGGAGGAGGTGGTGATTTCCATCATTCCCAATAGACAACAAGCAGCACAAGGTACAACCAGGTGGCAAGAGGAGGAGCTCACCTCCCACCGATGCGTTTGCCCAACAACTGAGGCAGGAACTACAAACCGACATGTGGTTTATGGCTCATCAAAGAGAGTTAACCAGGAGGGATGGGTTGGCGTGGAAGGGGGACAAACTGTATGTCCCAGACAGCCTGTAACTGCAAGTCTTGCAATGAAGCCACAATGCTAAGCAAACGGACCACTTTGGGTTCCTAAAGACGTTGCATCTCACTAATTGTCAGTTCTGGTGGCCAAAGATGAAGAAAGACATTGAGAGCTATGTGAAGAGTTGTGTGGTTTGTGCGGCCAGTAAAAGACTACCAGGGAAGAGTCTGGGACTGTTGCAGCAGATGGCTGATCCGACCAGACCCTGGGTGTTAACTCTACAAATGAGATAGCCATGGACTTTATAGTGGAGCTACCGGAGAGTGGGGAAAACACCGTGATGTGGACTATGATAGACCTATTTTCCAAGAAAGCCCACTTCATCGCATGTGCTGGACTCCCCTCCTCCCAGAAACTAGCAAAGATGTTTTTGCAGCACATCTACCGGCTGCATGGAGTGCCTAAGTGCATCATTTCAGATCGTGGGGACCAGTTTACTGCCAAGTTCTGGAGGGAATTTGTGAGGATGATTGGGTTCTCCCAGGGGCTTAGCTCAGCTTTTCATCCGAGTACGAACGGAGCTGCAGAACGAGCTACTGCAATGGTGGAGCAGTACCTGCGTTGTTATGTAAACTACTAGCAAACTAACTGGGCAGGACTCCTGCCATTTGCAGATGTGGCATATAACAATTCAGTGCACAGCAGCACCGGTTTCACTCTGTTTAAGCTAGCCATGGGGGTGGAGTCTGTACCAATGCCAGAATGCCCTCAGGAGCCTCCCTCCTCGGGTACCTTATCTGAATGGGTAGACTCATCCCAACGGGTTTGGAGTGATGCATAGAAAGCTTTAGCTAAAGCAGCCGAGAGTCAGAAAAAACAAGCAAATAAGAAGCAAGCTCCCCCGGAGGTGTTCCATATACGAGATAAAGTGTATCTGCCTACTAAGTATCTTAAGTTGAAACAAACTTGCAAAAAGTTAGGGCCAAAGTCCATAGGTCCTTTCCCCATTGTGAAAGTCATCAATCCGGTGACAGTAGAACTCAAACTACCCAGGATATTGGGTAAAGTGCACCCAGTATTCCATTGCAGCTTACTGAAGACATACCGGGGATCCACAATGAGCCCCAATAATGGTAGAGGGGGAAATATTATGAGGTCAAACGAATCCTCGATTCCAGAATACACAGAGGGAAATTGCAGTACTTAATCCAATGGGAGGGATTCCACACTAAGTACCCCCAGAAGCCAGGTCCAGTACAAGGAAAAGATTAACAAGAAATAATATGTATTCCTTTTTGTTTTCCAGGTTCCCCCATCTCTGTAGGGGGCAAGCCTGTCAAGCTATGAAGATTTACTAGTATGACTGCCATATTGCTTCTAGCTTGCCTACAGTTGCGAAGGGGGAGGGAAGAGCTTGAGATCCACAGGTATTCCTTATCAGTGTGAGAGCCGAGACCGCCGAAGAAATGTTTTCTTCTCATAATAATTGCTGGAAGATTAATCGGATAATGTGACCTGAAATGTAAGAGAGGGAGGGAAAGTTTTACTCTTTTAATTGTCTATTTCCCGCCATATTGCCAGAGCTAGCTTTCCTTCTATCTACCGGTATGCTATGCCTAATAAAGTTTACATTAGAGATCGCTATGTCTCCGGTGTTTTACTTCATTGGGCTTTTCAGCCGGGATTTGACATATGGTTTAGTTCCCAGGCCTTTAATCATCTTAGTTGCTCTTCTTTGCAATTATTCCAAAGTCTCAACATCTGTACATGTACCTTTGGTTTTTCCTGCCTTAGTGTAAAAACTTGCTTTTCTCCACATTGAATTTCATGTTGTTGGATACGGCCCAAGGTTTAAGTCTGTTAAGATATTTTTGGATCCTGAGCTTGAAGGTGTTGGCTATTCCTGCCAGCTTAGTGTCATCTGCAAATTTGATGAGTTCTCCTTCTATTCCCTCATCTAAGTCATTTATGAAGATATTGAAGAGTACTGGGCCTAAGACGGAACCTTGTGGTACTCCACCGCTTACCTCCTTCCATGTAGATGTAGTACCATTAAGGACTACTTGCTGAGTACGGTTAGAACATAAGAACATAAGAAGAGCCATGCTGAATCAGGCCAAAGCCCATCGAGTCCAGCATTCTGTGTCACACAGTGGCCCACCAATTGTACATGGGGATCTTGAGCAGAAGGAGAAGGCAAAACCCTCCCTTTCCCTTGACCCCCAACAAATGGTACCCAAGGGAATCCTGCCTGCCTCAACCAACATAGAGGCGGCACATGGACATCCGTTTTAATAACCACCGATACACTTTGCATCCATGAATCTATCTAGCCCTGCCTTGAAGCTGTCAAGGCTGACAGCTGTCACGACCCCTTCAGGAAGTGAATTCCATAAATCAACGACCCTCTGGGTGAAGAAATATTTCCCTTTATTTGTCCTCACTTTCTTAGCTATGAGCTTTAGGGAGTGCCCCCTTGTCCTGGTATTGTGTGATAGAGAAAAGAATTTTTCTCTATCCACCTTTTCTATCCCATGCATGATTTTATACACTTCGATCAAGTCACCCCTTAAACGCCGTCTTTCAAGGCTGAAGAGACCAAGGCGTTGCAATCTGGTTTCATAAGGGAGGCGCTCCATTTCCTTGATCATTCTTGTTGCCCTTTTTTGCACCTTTTCCAGTTCCATTATATCCTTCTTGAGGTGCGGTGACCAGAACTGTACACAGTACTCCAAGTGTGGTCTCACCATCGATTTGTACAGAGGCAATACAACACTTGCTGACTTATTTTCGATTCCCTTCCTAATCATACCAAGCATGGAATTTGCTTTTTTTTACTGCTGCTGCGCATTGGGTTGACATCTTCATCGAGCTGTCCACCAAAACCCCAAGATCCCTTTCTTGGGTTGTCTCAGAAAGTTTGGTCCCCATCAGTTGGTAAGTATAATTGGGGTTCTTTGCCCCGATGTGCATAACTTTGCACTTGTTTAGGTTAAAATGCATTTGCCACTTTGTTGCCCACTCACACAATTTCGAGAGATCCTTCTGGAGCTCCCGACAATCAGTTTCACTTTTCACAACCCGGAACAATTTAGTGTCATCAGCAAACTTGGCTACCTCACTATTAACTTCTACATCCAGATCATTGATGAATAAATTAAAAAGTAAAGGTCCCAAAACTGAACCTTGGGGTACACCACTTCTCACTTCTTTCCATCCGGAGAATTGTCCATTTATTGCCACCCTTTAGCCAGTTACCAATCCACGGTTTGTCAGCCAGTTACAAATGCATCTGGTGGTGATGCTGTCTATCCCATATTTTTCTAGTTTACCAAAAAGTAGCTTGTGGTCTACTTTGTCGAATGCCTTGCTAAAGTCTAAGTATACTATGTTCACAACATTTCGCTGGTCTACTAATTTAGTCACAATGTCAAAGAACGAAATAAGATTGTTTTGGCATGATCTGTTTTTAACAAAAACAGATGCTACTAGTTATAACTTTGTTTCTAGATGTTCACAGTTTTTTATTATTTTTTCCAGTATCTTCCCAGGTATTGATGTTATGCTGATTGGTCTGTAGTTTCCTGGGTCTGTTTTTTTTTTCCTTTTTTGAAGATGGGAACCACATCAACTCTTTTCCAATCTTCTGGTAGTTCACTGGTGTTCCAGGATTTTTTTAAACATATGGTACAATGTTTCTAAGATACACATCTGCCAGCTGCTTCAGAACTCTGGAATGTAATCCATCAGGTCCTGGTGATTTATATTCATCAAGGTGAGACAGGTGTTCTCCTACCATTTTCTTGCTTATTTCAATTTTTATTTCTAGTCTGTCTTTTACAGTTATGTGTTTGGTAGGTTGGGCTATAGTTTCTTTTAGTGTGAAGACTGATGCAAAGAATGAGTTAAGCAGCTCTGCTTTCCCCCTACTGCCTGTTATTTCCTTGCCATATTCTCTCTTTAGTAGACCAACTTGTTATTTATATGTTGAAAGAAATGTTTTTATCTTTGACTTTTGTTCATTCTGAGCCTTTGCTTTCCTGAGTTCATCTTTGCAGATTCGGACTATCTGCTGACATTCTGCCTTAGTTATGTGTCACTCATTCCATTTTTTTGTACTTATCCTTTTTGCCTTTCAGTTTATCAGAGAGATCTTTGTGTAGCCATGTTGGTTTCTTCTTGGATTTGTTTTTATTTTTCAGTGGTATTGTGCTGGACTGGGCTTTTATGATCATATTTTTCAGAGTTGCCCATGCTACTTGAGTTGTTTTCCCCTTTAGGATTTTAATCCATGAAATTTTTCTTAGTCTCTGAGTTTGTTAAAATCAGCTCTTTTAAAGTTTAAGACACTAGTTGGATTATTTTCTATTGCTTTTGTTTGCATTATGTTGAATTCTAATATGACATGGTCACTCTCGCCCAAGGTTCCGGCAACTTCAACTCCCTCTATCATTTCTTCTCTATTAGTAAGAATTAGGTCCAGTATAGCTTTTCCTCTAGTTCCCTCCTCTACCTTTTGGATGACAAAGTTGTCGGCTAGGTTGGTTAGGAATCTGTTTGATCTCCCACTTGCTGCAGAGTTTGTCTCCCAGTTGATATCAGGGTAGTTAAAGTCTCCCATTACTACTGTCGTATGTTTCCTATATATGTTTGTTAATTAATTAGCAAAGAGTTCATCTATTTCTTCTGCTTGGTTGGGTGTCCTATAGTATACGCCTATAACAATGTCATTATGTTTTCCTTTTCTATTGACCAATATGTATTCTAGGAGGTTTTCATCCTTGGTTTTGTGGATTTCTGTAGAGATGCAGTGATCTTTTATATATAATGCAACTCCACCTCCTCTTCTGTTAGGTCTGTTTCTTTTGAACAGTACATTCCATCAGTACATTCCAGTCATGAGTTTCATCCCACCACGTTTCAGTAATGGCAACTATATCATATCTGCCTTCATGTACTAATACTTCAAGTTCACCCTGTTTGTTCCCTAAACTTTGAGTGTTAGTGTATAGTGGCGAATCTATGCCACGCGTGTCACAGGTGGCATGCAGAGCCCTCTCTATGGGCACGCTTCTTGAGATCTTCTCATGAAAGATTGCGAAGTTGGAATTGATTGACTGACCTTTTTTCCCCAAAAACAACTTTGTTTCCTTGCTCGCGGCAGTGGTGGCAGATCGCAAAGGAGAAACGGCATGGGGCTGGGAGTCAGGTAAGGAAAGAAAGGCAATTTCTGGGGCGAGCAAGGATTTCTTTCCTTACCTGCCCCACTTGTTCTGAGGCCGCTTTCCGCTCAGACGCATTGCTCTTGGCAATGGCCCGACCGCCCACTTCAGCACCCTCCATCCCCCGAGTCTCCGGCGCTCCACCTGATGCTTTGGTGGCTCTGACAGAGAAGAGAACTTCGCAGCTCTGCCTACAGAACTTCTCAGCTCTGCCTACAGAGCCACCAAAGCTGTAGCTCAGGGATCCTCAAATTACGGCCCGACCTGTCTTTTTATCCGGCCTGCCTCAACCTCCCGGGCAAGCCGTCGAATTGCGCGGAGAGGGTGGATGGATGGTGGTGAGAGCCCCAGCCAGTGGTGGGACGATGAGTTGGTGGGAGATGTTTTTTTCCCCAGTTTCTCCCTCGCATGCCCAAGGGCGCACTCACGCTTTGGCCACGCTCCCTTCCTCTCCTCCTCTCGCCTATTCGTGTTTTTACCTCAGGGCCGGGCTGAGAGGTTTAGGCTTCGCTTGCAGCCTCGACCTCGCTTAGGGCAGCCAAGCCTGGTGATGACAATGCCACTGTTATGGTTCCAGCTAATGAAACATTTAAAAGAACTTCCAGGCTTTTATTTTCCTAAAAGTCTTTTATTGTTACAAAATGTCAGCACAGGCATAAACAGGTTTATGCTAAGAACTAAGTTCTCTTCCTCTGAGCAGTCTAATTATCAGCATGTTCCCTCCCTAAATTAGCTGTCATATCTCACGTTATCCAATTAGTGTGAAGGTCAAAGGTTTCCTTCCTCTTTCTTTCCCCGCGCTTTGCTCCCACCCCCATCTGCTCTGTATTAACCCCAAAGATATCAGACAGTTCTGCATATTGTCAAAGCAAGAATATACAATATTTGCAGTGTTGACAGCCACTGCTGCTGCTGCTTCTGAGGCGGGTCCCTCGCTAGGCGCTATGGAACGCGAGCCCTAGCCTCCGCCACTGCTGCCACTGCCATACTGGCCAAAAGGAAACTGGTGCCGCCGGCCCTCAGCATCACCCCCACCATTGCCAAGGAACCCAGCCCCACCGACAGTTGGAGTGGGGCTGCTGGAGTGGGGCGCTGGTTATGGGTCTGAGGGGATCGGGGCTGGTTATGGGTCTGAGGGGATCGGGCGAAGGGTGAGGTATTTGTGAGGGGTGGCCGGGGTGAGCGAGAAAAAAAGAGAATTTGCTCCTGGAAGGTTATTTCGGGGTTGTGTGGAGTTGAGGCGATGAAAGGTCGGGGAAGCCGCTGGGAGGGAGGATGTGGTCAGCCTTTAGTGGAGCATCCCGATCCATGAATGGGGGTGGTGGTGCCGTGTCCAGGTGAAGCCCCAAGAGATTGGCAAAGCTGGAGGTGGTGGAGCAGCTCGGAGGAACCGGGAGTGCCGGTGCTGGTGGTTGAGAGAAACCTCATTGGCCTTTAGGGTCCAGAAAATGGTTTAGATGGGGGCATTCGGATGTGCCCCATGGGAAAGAGGAATGAAGTCCTGCCTGGCAGGTTCTTCTGCCCTGAGACGGTCAAGGAGAATATTTCTGGCTCAGAGTTAAAATGAAGGGTCCTTGGGGGGGTGTTTTTGAGGATGGTGGTTTTCTTGCAGACGTTTCAGGACCCAAAGTGGGATAATAAGTGAACTAATGATGTTACCTAGTTTGGGTCATGAGACATGTACAAGAAAGCCACAAAGCTCAGAGGACCAAGGAACCCACAACTGCCCTCCTCCTCCTCTTTTCTTCTCCTCCACTCCACAAACCCCATTCTCTTCTGGCACTGCTGATGTTACCTAGTTTGGGTCTGCAAGAAATGCTGAATGGAAATGGCAACCCTGCCCTGCCCCCTGCCTCACCTCACCCCACAGGACGAGCCTCCTGCCCACTGTCCCACCTGCCAGAGACCCCCTGGATCTCCCCCAACCATGCCTGGCCCCCACAGGCATCTGTCCCCACAACCAACATCGAGGTGGCCACACCCACCCAGGCCATGCCCACAGTCTGCCATGACCACTGCAGTCATGTCCACCCAGCACCCGACGATAAATAAGTGGGGTTTGGGTTGCAGTTTGGGCACTTGGTCTCTAAAAGTTTTGCCATCACTGGTGTATAGGCATTTGGGTACGTTTCTTATATCTCCTACATTGTAACTGGGATTTCCATCCTTTCCATCTCTATCTACTTCATTATGGTTTTCTTTTTTTCTCTCTTCTTTCTCTTTACTCCCTATCTCCTTACGTGATTGGTTATCTAGTGGTTTTTGCTTGGAATTAGGTTCTAAAGGTCATGAAGATTGGCCCTCCTCCCCCCTCAATTTTAGTTTAAACCCCTTTTAATAAGATGAACCAGTCATTTTCTGAATATATTCTTTCCAGTTCTTGTGAGGTGCAGTCCATCCCTTGCCATTAGTCCTTCATGTATGTAATGCAGACCATGGTTTAAGAAGCCAAAGGTCTGTTGATGACACCAGCTTTTAACCCAGTGGTTTGTTTCTAAAATCTTTTGCTCCCTCATTGGATGATGGCCTTTTGTTGGAAGTATAGATCAGGGCTTTTCAACCGGTGGTACACGTACCACTAGTGGTACGTCGGCACCTGGCAGGTGGTACGTGTATGACGGGTTGAACATCACTGTAAAAAAAAGTGTAAAAAAAGTGTAAAAGTGGATGAGGTGAAGCGGCGGCAGCGCTGCACAGGCTTGTGGGAAATTCAGATGTAACTGCGCGAGGCGTTGCCTGGGTCCTACTGAGTGCCCAGGATTGAAGCATGCAGCTCTAGCTGATTGGCGGCAGCCTTGTGGGTGGCAGTCAGCCTCATGCAGTCTTTCGGTGGAGATTCAGGTGGAGCTGGGCGACGCATTGCCTGGGTCCTGCTGAGAGCCCAGGATTGGCGCGCGCAGCTTCAGCTGATTGGGGGTGGCAGGCAGCCTCACGGAGTCTTCAGACAGATATTCAGCTGGAGCTGCACGAGGCGTTGCCTGGTTCCTGCTGAGGGGGAGAGAAGAGAGGATATAAATGGGGGAGAGAAGAGAGGATATAAAAGGGGGGAAAGAAGAGAGGATATAAAGGGGAAGAGAAGAGAGGATATAAAGGGAGGAGAGCAGAGAGGATATAAAAGGGGGGAAGAGAAATTTGTTAAATGAGTTTTGCCCCATTTCATGACTTTTCTTGCCACAGTTAAGTGAATCAGTGCAGTTATTAAATTAGTAACATGGTTGTTAAGTGAATCTGGTTTCCCCACTGACTTTGCTTGTCAGAAGGTTGCAAAAGAGGATCACATGACCCTGGGACAATGTGACCATCATAAATATTAATTGGTTGCCAAGCATCTGAATGTAAATCACAGGACCCTGGGGATGCTGCAACAGTCCTAAGTGTGAAAAATGGTCACAAGTCACTTTATTCAGTGCCATTGTAACTTTGAACTGTCACTAAGCGAACTGTTGTAAGTCAAGGACTACCTGTACTTTATCACTTTTTTCCATTTTTTTTGGTCATCAAGTTTTTGACACCTTGGTGGTACTCGAATATTGCCATATTCTAAAAGTGGTACAATTGGTGAAAAGATTGAAAAGCCCTGGTATAGATGAAAACACCACTTAAGCTTCTTATTGTTTATTCTTATTGTTATTGAGCTTTCTTCCCTGGCTGTTCGTAATCCCTTGTTATTGTTTTCAGATTCACTGTTGTGTCATTGATCCCCACGTGTAGGAGAAGAAAGGGGTAGTACTCTGTGGGGTTGATTATTTTATTAAGGTACTCAGTTACATCTTTGATTTTTGCTTCATGGAGACAACATACAGTGAGGGGAAAATTATTTGATCCCCTGCTGATTTTGTACGTTTGCCCACTGACAAAGAAATGATCAGTCTATAATATTTTTTGTAATATTGTATTAATTTTCTAATTTTACATTTAAGTATTTAAAAAGCAACGTGGTGGCTGGGTTAATTGATAATTCAATAGCATACAAAAATCTTTAGTACAGATCTCAAACTACCACATCAAATATTTCCTGTCTTTTTCCCTTAATATCTACTGTCTCATATTTGAACTAATACAGTTCTTATTATATCAATTGAGTAAAAATAGCATTATTACATTTATCAATAAATTTTTAGCTTATACATATCCTAGTTGCTTTTACATTCAATCTTTATAGACCAGTGTTTCTCAACCTTGACAATTTTAAGGCATGTGGACTTCAACTCCCAGAATTCCACAGCCAGCAATGCTGGCTGTGGAATTCTGGGAGTTGAAGTCCACATGCCTTAAAATTGTCAAGGTTGAGAAACACTGTTATAGACAATCAATGTCCTATTATTAGTTTTCCCCAATTTTTAGTTTCCCATCAATATTTAAATTTAACATTTGATATTTATAATTTCCAAGTTTTAGGTAACCAAAGTTTCCTTTATCTCAATTCATAACAAAATCTAATATTCAAGATACACATCTTATCTATTTGAGTACATTGTATTTCCCACCATCTTGCATCACCTAGTTAATAATACAATATAACAGTGATGGCGAACCTTTTAGAGACTGAGTGCCCAAACTGCAACCCCAAACCCACTTATGCATCGTCGAGTGCTGGGTGGGTGTGGCCCATTGGCTGGGTGTGGCCAATTGGTTGGGTGTGGCCCATTGGGTGGGCGTGGCCCATTGGATGGGTGTGGCTGCGGTGGTAACGGCAGACTGGGTAGGACTAAAAAGTTCAATCAATCAATTCCAACTTTGCAAGATCTTTTTTTCCCGCGAGAAGTTGAAATTGACTGATTGAACCTTTTTTTTTTGCACATGGTGGCAGAGGCCCAAAGCGAAAAGGTTTTATAAAACCCAGCTGAAGGCCTAGGACTGGGGCAACGGCGTGCGTGCCCACAGAGAGTGCTCTGAGTGCCGCCTCTGGCACCTGTGCCATACGTTCGCCACCGCAATATAACATCCTTATTTTCAGCTAATTTCCAAATGTCTTAAATTTAATGAACAAATTTCCCTTATTTCAACATCAAATATTTCCTCTCTTTTTCCCTTAATATCTACTGTCTCATATTTAAGCTAATACAGTTCTTATTATATCAACTAAGTAAAAACATGCTTATTACATTTATCAATAAATTTTAGCTTATACATATTTTAATTACTTTTACATTCAATCTTTATAGACAATCAATATCCTATTTATTTGTTTTCCCCAATTTTTAATTTCCCATCAATATTCAGATTTAACTTTTAATATTTATACTTCCAGGTTTTAAGTGACCAAAGTTTTCTTTATCTCAATTCATAACAAAATCTAGTATTCAAAATACACATCTTGTCTATTTGAGTATATTCTATTTTAATTAGTAATATAAAATCCTCTATAATAAATCAAAACCCCTATGTTCTTCAGCCTTATTCTAGCTTTCTTCCTTTGCCAGCTCGTCTTCCATGTCAGTGTTTTTAAGTCATCAAATAGATCTCTCTCTGTTGTTATATATATTATTTGAAATAAAAGAGACAATCCAGTCGCCATTTTTTTGGAAGGGCTAATGAATCATCTCTCTATTATTCCAAATCCCCATAGTTGTCCTGATATGTTTGTCTTCCCTTCGGTCTGTTCTTCTTCTTGCTCCTCAAATTTCTTCTGGTTTATATAGAAAGTCTTTTCCATTTTCAATGTTGTCAGTCAATCCTTTTCTGGATTTTCCATTGACTGTATTTGTTGGTCAGTTGAATCCTCTATCTATAGTATTTAATTGTTCCACTTCTTCTGTAATCTTCTGTGTAGTTGATTCTTTAATTGTAGTCAAAATTTGGGTTCATATATCTAGGCTGACATCTTTTTCTTTTCTGTAGCATCTTATTTCATCACAAGATGAAAGAATGGTTTCATGTATTGCTTTCAACATAAAAAGAATCTGTTCCTGGTCTTCATCCATATTCTCTTGATGGTGTGTTAAGTTGAAGGCTTTAAAGTCAGAGAATGAAAATAATTTTATAACTAAGTACAGAACACAGCTGAGCTTCTCACAGCTGGTATTTGTCAAGGTTGAAAAAATCTTATCTATAGTCTGAGCTTCCAGCCAAGTCTCCTTTAGACCAGGGCTTTTCAACCGGTGGTACGCGTACCACCAGTGGTATGCGAGCACCTCGCTGGTGGTACGCATAGGACCGGTTGAAAAAAAGGTAAAAAAAGAAGTAAAAAAAATTAAAAAAAAGGAAAAGTGGATGAGGTGAAGCGGCTGTGAGAGCTCAGGGGAAGCGCCAGGATCAGCGCCCCTTTCCACCTGATCAGCGCGTCTCTGAGGCCGGGAGAGCTCAGGGGAAGCGCCAGGATCAGCTCCCCTTTCTGCCTGATTGGCGCTTCTTCTGGAGCTGATCCTGGTGCTTCTCCTGAGCCCTGAAGAAGCACCAATCTCCTGGAAAGCAGCATTGATCTGGGCCAGTGCACTCACACACACACAAACACGTGCAAGCAGCTACAGCTGAAGGCGTTTCAGCCTTCAACTATGGCTCCCAGTCCTCTGGTGCCTCATTGGCTCAGGCCAGCCATCAGAATCTACGTCCCGTGATTGGCTGGCTCCCTCAACGCCTCCCTCCCTCGCAGAAAGGGTTTGGCTCTTCATGCCGGTTTCCCCCCTCGCGGGGCTCCTGATACTGTAGGCCCCGCTGGCCAGGAAGGCGCGCTGGAATCCCGGCTGCTGGTAAGGTGATCGACCCACTCCTCTCCCATTGCCCACTCTGCCCGGCTCGAGCCTGGCTGGAGCAGCGTTGGTGCTTCCAAAGGTGGCCACTTCAAAGTCACACAGGCAACCCTTGGCTGCTCCCCTCCACGCCTCCAAATTGATCCCCAATTGGAGAGAGAAGGAGGGAGGGAGGGAGAGAAGGAGAGAGGGAGGGAGAAAGAGAGAGAAAGAGAGGGAGAGAGAAATAGAGAGGGAGAGAGAGAAAGGGAGACAGGGAGGGAAAGACAAAGAGGGAGAAAGAGAGGAAGAGAGAGGGAGAGAGAAATACAGAGAGGGAGAAAGAGGGAGAGAAAGATAAAAAGAAAGGGAGAGAAGGAGGGAGAGAGAGAAAGGAGAGAGGGAGAAAGAGAGGGAGAGAGAAAGAGAGGGAGGGAAAGAGGGAGAGAGAGAGGAAGAGAGAAAAAAAGGGAGAGAGGGAGAGAGAGAGAAAGAGGGAGAGAGAAATAGAAGGGGAGAGAAAGAGGGAGAGAGAGGGAGAGAGAAAGAGAGAAAGAAAGAAAGAGGGAGACAGAGAGGGGGAGAAAAAGAGGGAGAGAGAGATTAAATTGGTAACATGGTTGTTAAGTGAATCTGGTTTCCCCCACTAACTTTGCTTGTCAGAAGGTTGCAAAAGGCGATCACATGACCCTGGAACAATGTGACCATCATAAATATGAATCAGTTGCCAAGCATCGAAATGTAAATCACATGACCCTGGGGATGTTGCAACGGTCATAAGTGTGAAAAATGGTCATAAGTCACTTTTTTCAGTGCCGTTGTAACTTTGAACAGTCACTAAACAAACTGTTGTAAGTCAAGGACTACCTGTACTTTATCACTTTTTTCCATTTTTTTGGTCAAGTTTTTGACACCTCGCTAGGTGACTGGTAGTACTCGAATGTTGCCATATTCTAAAAGTGGTACAATCGGTGAAAAGGTTGAAAAGCCCTGCTTTAGACAACAAGTTGAAATATCAAACTTGGCCACAAGATGTACAAATGCCGTTTAAGGTTTTTTAAGTCCAAAATTTTTATAATCCTTTTTCCAATTTTATTTTTTCTTTGTAAATAAAAACCAGAGTCTTCAGTAAAGATGAGAAATCTTTTGGTCCCCAAATTTTAGAAGCATATAAATCCAGTAAGATTAAGGTTATTCTGTCAGTGTTTTAACTCCCCTGGATAGTCAGTCACCACTATTCTTAGAGGGTGGGATAGAAGTTCCCTTCCCTCTCACAGGGGGGAAGATACTTTGGGCAGCTTTTACAGGAAAAGAAAATACTTGGGATTGAAGAGAGGTTCAGATCTCACCCAGTCTCATCCACGCTGCTTTAGAAGTGCCTGGTGGTAAGTTTGACTTCGGCTGTCTGCAGCCTAGTGACGAGCCACATTTCTATGGCTGGTATTTCGTCCACCGGTTTGGAGGGCTGCCCTGGATCGAGAAGAAGGGCTACCACCCTCCCGCGATCAAGCAGGGGTCCCCTCCTTGTTGCCCGTACAGGGTGACTCTTGACCCTTTCCAGGGTCCCCCAGCGGAGCGAAACCGAACATGGAAGACGGAGCTCGCCTTCCAGCGTCTGCGGTGGCCGCGATGGCAAACCACTGACAAAGAAATGATCACTCTATAATTTTAATGGTAGGTTTATTTTAACAGTGACGCATTTCAAAAAAGTTATAAATTGATATGCATTTTAATGAGTGAAATAAGTATTTGATCCCCTATCAATCAGCCAGATTTCTGGCTCCCAGGTGTCTTTTATACAGGTAATGAGCTGAGATTAGGAGCACTCTCTTAAAGGGAGTGCTCCTAATCTCAGCTTGTTACCTGTGTAAAAGACACCTGTCCACAGAAGCAATCAATCAATCAGCTTACAAACTCTCCACCATGGCCAAGACAAAGAGCTGTCCAAGGATGTCAGGGACAAGATTGTAGACCTACACAAGGCTGGAATGGGCTACAAGACCATCGCCAAGTAGGTTGGTGAGAAGGTGACAACAGTTGGTGCGATTATTTGCAAATGGAAGAAACACAAAATAACTGTCAATCTCCCTCGGTCTGGGGCTCCATGCAAGATCTCACCTCATGGAGTTTCAATGATCATGAGAACAGTGAGGAATCAGCCAAGAACTAGACGGGAGGATCTTGTCAATAATCTCAAGGCAGCTGGAACCACAGTCACCGAAAAAACAATTGATAACACACTACGCCATGAAGGACTGAAATCCTGCAGCACCCGCAAGGTCCCCCTGCTCAAGAAAGCACATGTACAGGCCCGTCTGAAGTTTGCCAATAAACATTTGAATGATTCAGAGGAGAACTGGGTGAAAGTGTTGTGGTCAGATGAGACCAAAATCAAGCTCTTTGGCATCAACTCAACTCGCCGTGTTTGGAGGAGGAATGCTGCCTATGACCCCAAGAACATCATCCCCACCGTCAAACATGGAGGTGGAAATGTTATGATATGGGGGTGTTTTTCTGCTAAGGGGACAGGATAACTTCACCGCATCAAAGTAACGATGGATGGGGCCATGTACCGTCAAATCCTGGGTGAGAACCTCCTTCCCTCAGCTAGGGCATTGAAAATGGGTTGTGGATGGGTATTCCAGCATGGCAATGACCCAAAACACACAGCCAAGGAAACAAAGGAGTGACTCAAGAAGAAGCACATTAAGGTCCTGGAGTGGCCTAGCCAGTCTCCAGACCTTAATCCCATAGAAAATCTGTGGAGAGAGCTGAAGGTTCGAACTGCCAAACATCAGCCTTGAAACCTTAATGACTTGGAGAGGATCTGCAAAGAGGAGTCGGACAAAATCCCTCCTGAGATGTGTGCAAACCTGGTGGCCAACTACAAGAAACGTCTGACTTCTGTGATTACCAACAAGGGTTTTGTCACCAAGTACTAAGTCATGTTTTGTGAAGGGGGTCAAATACTTATTTCACTCAATAAAATGCAAATCAATTTAACACTTTTTGAAATGCGTTTTTCTAGATTTTTTTTTGTTATACTGTCTCTCACAGTTAAAATAAACCTACCATTAAAATTATAGACTGATCATTTCTTTGTCAGTGGGCAAACGTACAAAATCAGCAGGGGATCAAATAATTTGTTTCCTCACTGTACGTCCCTAGATTGATTGCCTGGTCTGCAGACTATAGTTTCTGTTCCCCTAAGAATTGAATTTCCTATCACCAATATTCACCTTTTTTTTTCTTAGGGAAGTCTGGGATACTTTTCTTCCTGTTACAGGAATGCTGTGTTGTGCCTCTTTTTAAGAAACTATTGATGACTCCCTCTTTTGTGGGTGTCTGCATATTTTCTTTCAGGAGGAGGCTATGGAAGCTACTGTTCAGTTCCAGAGGGGCTTCACTTGAGTGGGCTAGGGTAGATATTAGGGGCTTTGCTCTTGGTTGTTGTTTTCTTCTAAAAGTGACATGTTTTGGGCTTGCTCTTTAGGTACATATTGTAGGGTCATTTTTTACGGAAGCTGTTTGTTCCCTATTGTGTTCAGTTTGGGTTTACCAGTTTTCTTCTTTATGTTCATATATGGGGTTATTTTTTAAAAGCTGTACGCTCCCTATCGTGTTTTATTTTGGTGTAGTCTTCTTGTTTAGGTTGGGATTTGTCACTTTGTTCATTGAGTTTCAGAGTGGCTAGAATTGTCTCTAGACCCTTTACTTTTTCTTCTAGTAATTCAAGTAGTTTACATTTGATACATACATACATTGGGTCTTCTGTGGGCATAAGCTGAAACATATGACACACTTTGCAAGTCACTATATTCACACAGGAGTAAAGTTTTGATTTTGTTTTGTCTTGTTTTGAAACTATCCAAAACTCCTGCACACCTAGTTGACTACCATAAAAAAAAGTAGAAACGGGTTTCCAGGCAGATTTTTCTATAAGGTTTTTTTTAATGCCCAAGTTTTCTTACACAAGGAAAGATAATTAAAAATTCAGATATGACCTGGAATATCTTCTTGCAACAGTGGCATCCATCTCCATCAGTCATCAGGATGCAGTGGTTAATCTATCAGCAACTGTGATGCAGATACCAATCCTTCCACAACAGAGAACTGTAACTTCACTACATCCTATATAGAGCTGATGGGCAAGAAATGGGAGATTGTGAAAAGCCACGTTTTGTACCAAGAAAAATGTATAATCTGGGACCTATATAGACATATGTTTGTTCTTCTCTTCGTTCTTTATGACAGTAAATAATACCCCTTCTACACGTGGGGATCAATGACACAACAATGAATCTGAAAACAATAACGAGATTACGAACAACTAGGGAAGAAAGTTAAAGAATTAGGAGCTTAAGAGGTGTACTCTTATTCTTCATGCCTCCTGCATATACTTGCTTCCTAAATAGCCAACCACCCCTCTTGAAATGATTTTTTTGAAAGAAATCAATATATCTGCATATACCTAGTCACAAACATTTGCCACAGATTTAGATGTAAAATTCCCAAGGGTATCACAGGGTGGAAAATATATTACACTTGTGCATTAATCTTCAGGCAAGCAACTATGGCAAAACCACAAGCAGCAATCTTTCATTCATCCTTCAAGGAGGAGGAGGAGGAGGAAGAAATATTTATTTTCAGACCACAACTAATACCCTCATCCTAAGGTTTTGCAGTATTTGGAATTTAAAAAAACATACAAGCTTTTCAAAAAATGGAAATAGAAATAACAACCGAATAAAAGGAAATTCAGAGATTATGTAGTAATCCCCCACTAATCAAATAATCTTGTGTCAAGAGTGACACAATCACTCATCAATCTTATTGGGGTAATAACTGGAGACTTACCTGTGTTCTCTCCGTTTTCATTCTTGATGTAAAAGTGAAAGCAAGGCATGATAACCCTGGATACTTTTGCCAGGGTTATTTGAGGGCAAATGTCTTATGCAATTATCATATGCAGGACAAGTCACTTTTCATCAAGGAATGTTAACAAGGGGATTCCCAGGGTTCCTCTCTGCCCTTTGCTTTAAAAAAGGAAGGTACTATTCCCTAGAAAAGAATAATATTTTTCTAGTGTCAGGCAGTTTGCTTTTTGAACTGGTGGCTATTGTCAGCATCCTTACCGGTCCTTAGCCTCCTCAGACACGACAGAAGAAAGACAGGGTGACTGGCACGCAGGAACGCTTCAACAAATGCTTTAATCCAATGATTCGCAAACAAAGTCAGCGCTGGGAGTGCTTTGCTCCCAGCACGTTAAATACCTTCCCTCCCTGCAACTCCACCCCCCTACACAACAGGCCAGCATCCGTTGTTTGTCATTAAAGGCAGCCGGTTCCCCTGCCATCCTGTCTCTGCCGGTTGGCGTTGCACAGCGGAGCATCAGAGCCATTCTCTGTCCCGGTAAGCCTCCGCTTCACTCTCGGGCACCCCCACGGTCCTTGCTGGCGTTGTTGCTGTCGCCTCGCAGCCCTCAGCCGATCGGAGGCCTCCCAGCTGTCCGGTGGTGCTGCGGATGGTTGCCGGCGGCGCGGACGCCGTATGGGACCGCCAGCTGATCGGTGGCACCAGAATCAGGCCGACCAGCCTCCCAGCTGTCCGGCGGTGCTGCTTTCGGTTCCCCCTCTCCCTTGAATGTCAGGCCCACGGGGCTTGACAACTATGAATTCCCCTGCTTGAAGGGCACAGGCCATTTTTTTCTCTCAGGAAAAGGTTTCCCGATTGCCACAGGTGGGCAAACCTGGAACCAAAACCACTTTCCTCTTTTCCTGCACTCCTTTCACACCCTCATTCCTCAACATGCCCTCATCAGCTTCAAAATGTCCATTTTGACTGACTGCAAAGACATCTTGGAAGACAGCTGAGGGCTGGGTGAAGTTAAGCCAAGAGCCACCTGCAACAGCCCTACAGTTATAGGTAGATCAGTTCTGCACAACACACAAACCTGAGTCATTAAGCACTAGCACTTAGACTTTTACACCGCTTCACAGTGCTTTACAGCCCTCTCTAAGCAGTTTACAGGGTCAGCATATTGCCCCCAACAATCTGGGTCCTCATTTTACTGACCTCGGAAGGATAGAAGGCTGAGTCAACCTTGAGCCAGTGAGACTTGAACTGCTGAACTGCTGGCAGTCAGCAGAATTAGCCCACAATACTGCATTCTAACCATTGCGCCACCACGCCTCTAAGTGGTCACTAAGTGAAACAACTATGCATATGATCTTACTTTAGTTTTCCTTTGCTTTACACACCTGCAAAGGTCATAAATGTGGGCACTGGTCACAATGCTACTTTTTCATCACCACTGTAACTGCAAATGTTCACTAAACAAGGCAGTCACTAAATGAGGACTACCTATATGTTCTCTCACAGGTCACGTTTCCACAACCATTTCATAGGTGGCAGTCACATAAAAGCTAGACCACAAGATGTCCTGCTTGCAACAATACAGATCAGTAGACAAGTTTCAAAATCCCAGACAGAGAAGGATCCTATTTGGGGTCCAATTTGGAATAGAGCAAATCAACAGCAAGAGCAAGACAGTGAAGGTCAACTGTGGGGTGGGGACAGAGTGCAAGGCAACAGGGGTTTGGGGGTGAGGTTGGCTGGGCTGGACTGGGGCACCTAGGCTTTCTGGTGCAGGTACAGCTGGTGGGCTGCAGCTTTGCGCCATGTTGCTAGGCTGGCTACGGCCTCCCAGAATGGCTGCAGTTTGGTGACACACTGCAGCTTTGTGCTGTGCTGCTGGGCTGTGGCTTTGCACCATGCTACTGGGGCTTTCCAGGATGCTATGGCTTTGTGCCGTACTGTTGGGGCTTTTCAAGACACTGTGGTTTCACCCCACACTGTTGGGGCCATTCTCCAAATAGCACACACTGTCCTCACAATGCTTTCAGAAGGCCTCAGAAGCTTGGAGAATGCCAAGTGCAGCCTTCTCACATAGTTTTAGAAGTTCTCAGAAGCTTTCCAAAGCATCAAGAGAATGACATGCACTATTTGGAGAATGACGCAAGCAGCCTTAGGAAGGAGGTCTGACATTGCCAGAAGTTGCCTTGCCGTAGGGCCAGACTGGGCACACCTCAGCAGCAGCAGGAAGGAGATGGCCAAAGTCAGTTTGGGGTAGCAGGGCCAGCAGGGCAAGTGGAGTGCAGGGCAGAAAAGCCAGCATGGCCAGCAGAGTGACAGGGCACTGTAGCACAGGCAGAAGGGTAAGTAAAGCATATGCAGCAGGGTAAGAAGAGTGCAAGGTGGCAAACCTGGCAGGACCAGAAGGGCAAGCAGAGCATAGGAAGGAAGGGCTGGCAGGGTAGGCAGAGTACAGGGTGGCAGGGTCAGCAGGGTGAGCAGAGTGCAGGGCAGCAGAGGTGACTGGGATTTTATGCTGTGGTACTGAGGTGGCTAGCCATGGTGCAGGGCTTTAGGCGGCACTCCTCAGCAGTGGCAGCAGTGCTGGAACTGAAGTGGAGGCACAGGGGTGGCGGCAGCCAGCTATGGAGGAGGGTAATGTACAAGACAGCCAAAAGGGCAGACATGGGGGGTGGGGGGAAGATAGGTAGGTCTGGGGAGTCGAAATGCCCCTGTGTAAGTGCAGGTGGGCTTCCAAGAGCCTGAATTTTTATCACATGACTACAGGGGCACTGCAACAGCCATAACTTTGGGAAACCAGGGATAAATATCATTTGCTCAGCATTACCATAACTTCAAACAGGCAGTGAATGAATAGTCAAAACTCAAAGACTACCTCCATACAGCTTTTAAGAGATTATGTAACAGTTAACATCTGAGATAAAATCAGGAAATGAATCAGTACAGACTTACCACCTTTTGCCTCATTACTGTGTATTTATTTTCATGAAGAGAAAAGCAGAAAGAAATTCACTCAGTGAAGAGACTCATATAAGCTGCAAGCTTTGATTAATAACACAAAGATAAAATCTTCTGAGACTTTCTCTTCCATAGGGCCAGAACCACCAAACCAGTTTCGATATTTTCAAATGAGCAATATAACTTTAAAGAAACTACAAAAAACAAGGGGGAACACAGGACTTCCGGTTTGCCATCAGTGTCTTCAGACGCATGGAGGCGAACTCCGTCTTCAGCATCCGATTTCATCCCACTGGGGGATCCTGGAAAGGGTTAAAAGTCACCCTGTAGGGGCGAGGAGCAAGGAGGGGATCCCCGCTTGATCGTGGGAGGGCAGCAGTCCTTCCGCTCAATCCGGGGCAGCTCTCCAAACCGACAGGGGAAAGACTGGCCATAGCAATATGTCTTGTCATTAAGCTGCTGACAGCCAAAGTCAAAATTACTACCAAGCACCTTTAAAGCAACGTGGATGAAACTGGGTGAGATCTGATCTTCTTTAAGACTCTAAATATCTTTCCTGCAAAAGCTGCTCTAAGTATTCTTCCCCCTGTGAGGAGAGAGGGAAGGGAATTCCTGCCCCACCCTCTAAGAACAGCAGCGACTGACTACCCAGGGGAAACAAAGCAATTATAAAAACAACTTTAATCTAATTGGCTACATATACTTTTGAAATTTAGGAACTAAAAAGTATTCCTAGAAGTTTTCTTATTCCTATTTCTACTGGATACGCTGATTTTTATTTAAAAAGAAAAGAAACTTTGAAAAACTATTATAAAAACAGGGGACTTAAAAAGTTTTAAACAGTTTTAAACAGTTCTACTGTGGCTCCCAGTCCTCCTCCGCCATTTGCAGAGAGAGAGACAGAGAGAGGCACTTGTGCTTCCCTTCTCTCTCTCTCTTTCTCTTTCTCTCTCTCTCTCTCTCTCTCTCTCTCTCTCTCCGATCTTCTGCTCACCTGGCCAGCTGGCCTCACGTTGTTCTCCGACAAGCTGAGAAACTCATTGGGCAGGTTCCCTGCCATTGCTGCATCTCCGCAGGAAGCAGCAAGCAGCAGAAAGCAGCAGCTCTCGCTCTCTCTCTCTCTCTCTCTCTCTCTCTCTCTCTCTCTCTCTCTCTCTCTCTCTCTCTCACACACACACACACACACACACACACACACACACAAACACACACTTTTACTTACTTAGTGGGGGAAGAGGACTGGCAGACCAAGGGCAGGAGAGAGCCAGCCCAATAAGAATGTGTGTCAGCTTGTCGGAGAACAGCGTGAGGCCAGCTGGCCAGGTGAGCAGAAGATCGGAGAGAGGGAGGGGGAGAGAAGAGAGAGAGGGGGAGAGGAAAAAGAGAGAGAGGGAGAGAGAGAGGGAGAGGAAAGAGAGAGAGAGAGAGAGGGAGGGAGGGAGGGAGGGAGGGAGGGAGAGGAAAGAGAGGGGGAGAGGAAAGAGAGGGGGAGAGGAAAGAGAGAGAGAAAGGGAGAGGGAGAGGAAAGAGAGAGAGGGAGAGAGGGGGGAGGGAGAGGAGAAAGAGAGGGAAAGAGAGAGGGAGGGAAAGGAAAGAGGGAGGGAGGGAGGGAGAAAAAGAGAGAGGGAGAGAAAGAGAGAGAAAAAGAGGGAGAGGAAAGAGAGAGAGGGAGAGAGAGAAAAAGAAAGAGAGGGAGAGGGAGAGGAAAGAGACAGAGAGAAAGAGAGAGGGAGAGGAGAGGAGAGGAGAGGAGAGGAGAGGAGAGAGAGAGAGAGAGAGAGAGAGAGAGAGAGAGAGAGAGAGAGAGAGAGAGAGAGAGAGAGAGAGAGAATATGAATATATGTTGTCCTTACTGGACTTTTAGTAAAGAACGTTTAATGAAATATTTTGATTTTTTTTATTAAGAGATGAGGTATGGGGATAATTATGCTGTATTTAAAGATGGTAGATAAGCTACTAAAATTGTTTTCACCTGTTGGGATGAAGGAGAAAGGGGTTTTTTCCCCCTCTTTTTCCGGCATAGAAATTAGTTTTCTTTGTAGCAGTTCATTGATTTCATAAATGCAACACACTATAGTTTTTTTATACATAGCATAAAGGTAAAAAAGGATATATGCAGTGTTATCTTCATTTTAGATGTCAAAAGGTTTTTGTGGCTCCCAGTGTTTTCTTTTCTGTGAGAAACAGGTCCAAGTGGCTCTTTGAGTGTTTAAGGTTGCCGACCCCTGTTCTAGACAATCAAAGCTGGTGGCTGTTACCATAGGATCATTTCAATATAAACAATAAGAACATTTTCTACACTCACAGGGAGTCATTTCCATGGGTAAAGGCAGGGACCCAGAAGTTCATATAGCTGCAGCTAGCAAGCCAAATGATACTCAGACTTTCAGAAATGTTAAAAGTTGTTGCTAGCCAATATCTACAAATAAAGTGGTTTCCAAGTCCATAGTTTATGTGAACACAAATAATTTCCCTGAAGTGCAGGGAACCTGGCAAAAATACTCTAAATTGTTGAGAAATAAATATGGTTGTCTGATCCATCATGATGGGACTAATATTATTATTTATTATTTATTATTATTTACAATTTTTATACCGCCCCCCTCCCGAAGGACTCGGGGCGGTGTACAGCCCAATTAAAACAACAACACACAAAAATTAAAATTATTAAAAATAAATTAAACAATTTGGCCTAATATTTAAAAACCCAACTAAAAACACAATCCCCTAAAAACTTCATAATCGAAGTTTCTCAACCATGAGATGAAAGTGTTTTATAAGCCACATCTGGAAAACATATCAAGGGAATGATAACCACCAGTACTACCACCATTCAGGAGGGATGCCTGTCTGAAACAGCCCATAAATCATCTGAATTTTTTCCATAATTCCAGCTGTCCAGAACAAAGCCTCACTTCAACACTTAGTGAGCCAAGGGTCAAGCTAAGCCTTTTCTATGATACTAGTTTTCCCTAAACACAGTGCTTTCATATGGGGCCCCTGTCACCACAGGCTGCAGTAGAACCACCTAGAGCAGTTTTCCCCAATCTGGCACTCTTCTACACTTATGACCATTGCACTATTCCCATGGTCACAATTTGAGTGCTTGGCAATTGGCATGTATTTATGATAGCTGCAGCATCCTGGGGTCACGTGATTGAATTTGCAACATTCCCAGGGGGCTTCCAACAAGAAAAGTTAATGGGGGAAGTCAGATTTGATTAATGACCACGGCAAAATGTTCGTAAAATTGGGTATGGTCATGTGAGGACTCACTTAACAACTGCCTCAATAACGGAAGTTGCAGTCCCAACTGTGGTTGTAAGCCAAGGATTACCTGTAATTTCTCTGATATAGAAGGTCCTTAGTTTTGCTCTCAAGTATCTCCTAACTCAGGCAGGAAAGTTTGGAGAGCTGTGAGAGGACACAGTTTCTCAAGACTTGAAAAACAATTGGGGTGCATGGTAATTCCTTATACTGAAGTCAGATAAAGGAGCACTACCTTTAAATCCTATCTCCTAGAACAGTGTTTCTCAACCTCAGCAATTTCAAGATGTCACTGCCAGAATTCACTAGTCAATTCTAGAACACAAATTGGGAATCTGGGAGTTTTAGAAGGATGTGCAATCAGAATATCCTGTATAGATCAAACAAAACAATAGGAAGAACTTCACCATGCACTGTATAAATAACAAAGTCATTGACACAAGATATAATAGTCAATAACTTAAATGACTTTTTAAAAAGGGATTAAATAAATTTGTGGAAGACACGTGCCGAGTGTCTATGGAGATCCTCAGTCATTCAGGTCATAGTTATTCCAAAGATGCTTTTTCACAAGGCAACTGGACGTTTTGCTTCTCATCCAAGAAGCTGTTTCCCATATAACACACTGAGCTGTTTCCCATATAACATTAAGTCATAAATAATGTTTACAAGCCAAAAATGGTTTGGTTCACATATTATGCTAAACCAAAACCAAACACAAAACTTATCACAACTTTTGCATTCACCCAACGGTTCACATATAAAAGCATAATGTGGTTCATTGGTTTTTTGATTTAGTATAATGGGCCTATTCACTATGGCACGGGTGTCAAACTCACGACATCACGTGACATGTCGCAACTTATCACAACTTTTTCCCCATTGCCAGCAATGGGGTGGGTGCAGTTTTGGTGTGACGCATCCAGCCCATGGGCCGGCAGTTTGACATTACTGCACTATGGTATATAAACCATAGAGGGGGTGTTTTTTGGCGGGGGAGAAATGGGCCTGACAAGCCAACAAAACAAAAGAAAATGCATTCTGGATTGGAACTCTATAAAAACCAGCCCAAACTATCAGTATTTTAAGAGGTTGTTTCAAACTTGGCCAATGTTTTCAGATGGACAGCAGTTTTATGGGCCTGAAATTAGAACCATGATTATACTGTTGTTCCTTTTTCCCTCACAATAATTGACAGGAAATATCCAGATGTGTACACTTTGTCCCTAATGACTCGTTACCTGAATGGGAAAGCCTGTCTCCACCTAGCTTTCCTTGTGGGCTTCCTACCCTCTTCAAGAAAACGTGACAAATCACTGCAGGTGGAGATCATCTTTGATCTGATTGCACAAAGGCATTTTTATAAATTCATGTTCTCTACATGCACATGAGAATTTGAATTGAGCACATAGGCAGTATTTAATTCAATTGATCCTACAAGGCCACATGAGGAGCAGACCTCTTTTACAATCTTAGCAGAAATTATGAAGGTCCACTAGTTTGAAAGGCACTTGTTTCCCAGATGGGATCGGCAGTCTTGCATATTCAAGACTGCCAAACATAGACCTGGGTTGTTAGCCAGAAGGTTATGTTACACCAGTTAATTATTCTAAAGGTTCTCGTGTAATATACATTATAAAATTAAGAAGAGTTTGTGAGACTTAATTGACATTTTAAAAGGAAAGATACATAATTGATAAAACTGGGATTTTAGAAACTGTAAGAGAAGAAATGTGTGTAATCTAGAAACATGCTACCTATCCCACTGTATGTACTGTATATGACATACAATCTTAAAGTGATCTGGTGCTTTCAAGTTGCAAAAAAAATGCTTTAAAACCAAAACCTATTTTAAAAAATAGAACTTTTACAAATTAGGAACCTCAAGATCCCTGATCCAAATCTCTCCTCAGCCACAAACTCTGTACACAAGCTGAAATATTCTCAGTCTCTCATCCTCATTTGCAATATGCTAAGAGTACTAAGAGAACAAACTTTAAGCAGTTTGTGAACACGCTACATAAACTATAAGGATTCCCATCACTGTTATTAATATTCTGTAATAAGAAAGCCATGATCACAAATGTAAAAAAACTCCATCTTCATACCACTCAAGAGTCCTTTTCAGCTAAGGACGTCAAGTATCCAAACTGAACAGAGTTGCAAAGCTGGGAGAATTAAACATAGATTCATACACGGATACATACATACACCAGGCATGCTCTTTCCCTTCCTGTCTGACATCTGAAATCAAACCAACTGATAATTTCTCTAAAGCAGGGGTGGGGACAGATGGCCCTTTTATGACTTGTGGACTTCAACTCCCAGAATTCCTGAGCCAGCCATTACCTTTTTATGACCGACAGCTAAGCACCCCACCACAAGTCAGGGTTCTTTTTTCTAATAAAAGCAGAAGCTGGTAAACCATAGCTGCTTCCACACAGCTGCTGTCTTAAATAAAGGAGATTTAGCCATCAGCCTACTTTTCCCCTAATTATTAAACCCACTTCACAGCTGCCTTGCAAGTCACCTATGGGACTTGGTCAGGCACAATACCACATCTTAGAGGTAGACCTGCAAAAAAAAAAAAAAAGTAACCAAACTGCTGCTTAATCCAAAAGCCCCAAAGGACTGGATATCCCAATTCTGAAACCTAGGCATAAAAAAATATGAGACCCATGGCTCCAATTTTACACTCACAAGGCTGCTCAGACACCACAAAAACATAGACCAAGTTGGAAACACCTTTTGAAAACTAAGCCATGGTCTTGTTTTTCCACCCATGGGTCGACCAACCACTAGTAGTTTGGCAAGACAGACTTCACTGGCTCTTTTATTTTTACTCCAAGCTTTCCTACAAAGGCCAGAAACTTGTGCAATTGTGCCAAAGAAATGGCACAACCAGAGGTGAAGGAGAAGGAATGTGAAGGAGAAGGAGAAGGAATCGGGTAAACAGAACCTTTCATAAGAAGTACAATTGGGGGAGTAGGGAGGCAGAATCCCTTTGCTAAAAATATGAAGTACAAAACTTCATTTGGAAGCAGCAGAATCGCCAGCCACACGTACACTCCACATTGGAAAACATCAGTATTTTTTCAAGATCTGAAAGAAAAGAAATTTGTGGGAATTGCTCAAAGAGAAGAGAAAATCAGGGAGTCTCCATCTCCTCTGAATGCTCACTCTGTGGAGGTAGGACCCTGAAGCAGAAGAAATTACTGTCAGAACATTTGCAGTGCAGTCCTGTTGATGCCTACCCCAGAGTCACTACCCTTGAGTTCAAACAGATTTACCCTCAAATGTGTACAAGGCTGCAACTGTAAGGTAGCCACTTAATGAACAGAAATCAGGACAAACCAGCAGCTTAAACCTTGGGATGCCTCACTGATCCCAAGGCAGAGTCCCACTATATTTACACACCAAAGGTTTTCTCAAAGAACAGCAAAGAGTCCAACATGGCAAAGGAAGAACAGGAGGCCTGATGACAAGAATATCAGATTCTGCAGGACAAAATCCCCATCTCCAGTTGTCCTGATTAAGCAGGGGGTGAGGACAGCCCCCATGAGAGCTGAACAGGAAGACTGGAAACAGCAGTTAGATTTATTAGTAAACTGCCCAAAGAGCAGGGGAAAGGAAACTGGAACAGAAATGGAATAATGCGAGCTTTACACTATCCCCCAAACTGGAACCTCTGGTATTTCCTGAACAGCTATACCCACCAAAATAAGTCTGTAGAGTAATTACAACTTCAGGAAACTATCAGCAACTGCAAATTGCCCCCATATTTCTTTCTGAAAACTACACATCAGGCTCCTCTGTTTCAGTGATGCGAAAGTCTATTAATGAAATGGGGGGGGGGACACGGAGGGGAAAGAAGATACAGAGAAGCAACCCCATTCAACTCCAAACAGGTACTGTATGGGGCAGAAACAGACATCGGGGGGGGAGGAAAAGGGATGGTGGGCTGCAATGTAATCCTAGATTTCGATCGGAATCTAGTAGAAATGAAACAAAACACAGCGACTCCGACTTTCCCCCCTCTGTCTGTTAAACTAACGTGCAGGGAACTAAAGAATTTAGAGACAAGCTCTTATGCAGGCTTGCCCCCTCGCGGGGCTTCTGATTGGCCCTGCACCCAGGCACCCAACCCCCTGAGAAGTGCGGCCAGGAAGTCCCTTTCCCAGGGAACCGCTCGATCCCGGCGCTACTGTAGGCCCCGCTGGCCGGGAAGGCGTACCAGAGTCCCGGCTCCTGGGAAGGCGATTGGCTCGCTCCTCTCCCATCGCCTGCTCTGCCCGGCTCGAGCCTGGCTGGAGCAGCATTGGTACTTCCAAAGGTGGCTGTTTCAAGGTCACATGGGCAGCCCTTGGCCACTCCCCTCCCCTCTGAACCTCCAAATCGATCCTCGATCGGAGAGAGAGAGGGAGGGAGGGAGGAAGAGAGGGAGAGAAAGAGAGAGGGAGAGAGAAAGAGAGAGGGAGCGAGAAACTCTGCTGAGGATTCATCAGTTATTCCGTTCAGGTCGCGGGCTAGGATAGTCCTGGGAGCGCCACACTTACTCCCTGCCTGATGTGCACATCCTAAAGGTGATGATGCAGTTGCTGAGAAACTACAACTGGCGTTTCTGCATAGAAGGATGCCAGGGTCTAAAAGTTGATGCGTGTAGTAAGAAACGGAGTTGCAAGTCTGAAATTCCTTTACTCAGTTCTCCATCATGAACTCCCTGCTTAAATCTCAAAAAACCTCTGTCACCTGCAACATGGGGAATAACCACAGGCCTGGCTCACATTATTGGCATAAAGACTGATAAATTATGGGAAGCATCATGAAAAGTGCACTCCTGTTCACAGCTGTTTAGAAGAAATCCTATTGTATTCAAATCAATTCACGTCTCCTTGAAAACCTCTTTTTGAAAGCCCTTATCTAGCATATTGTTTTTCAGGCAAAGGGCTTTTGGCTTTTTACGGGTGTTGAAAGAAAAATCTTCATCAGGGTCCAGTCCAAGCCGGGAATAAACTACTTTAGAAAGAAATTTGCTGTTTGTTGGAAAGGAGAGCCAGACAGAAAGATGGCTCTGGAAAGTGTGCCTTTCTGGTATTCTGATTGTTCTGATCCAGAGTTAAGTTGCTTTATAATCCCAGATCATACAGATAACTCAATAAGAATGATTCCAAAACAGATAATTTATTCAGAGAGAAATACTTGCATTTGTTGTGGATTCTTCTGGATATCGCAATCTGTTCATTCTTATAGGTAAGAAATTAATACTTCCTCCATACCAACTTCTAACGTGGAATGGGGCCATCTGAGTCCTGAGGTAGCCCCATGCTATATCAGACAAAGCATTCCAAACTGGCCCATGGCCAGGATATCCTGTGATGAGCTCAGTAACTCCTCCCACATACCTGATAACATGAGATAGCTGACTAGCTAAACTACATTACCCACAAGCCATCTCTTAAGGAGATAGCGTTTAACCCAATAAATGCCAAACATTCTAACATACAGACCTACATGCTCTAGTCAAGGTTACACGATCCAGAACATGCCCTGTCCCAAAGGTCATATCCTGCTTCCCTGGGGCTGTGGCTGATGACTGTTGGATTTTTGATGGGAGGGATTATTGATTCTAGGGATATTTCTAATCCCAGCTTCCTGACTCCAATCTTTCTGACAAGATTATCACACATCTGCATTTCTGAAGACCTGGTTTCTGTTTGGGGCACAGAGACTTGGGGGGGGGGATTGGTTTCTGCCTTTAAAATTCTTTGGGGAAAGCCTTTTTAATATTTCCTTCTCTCGGGGGGGGGGGGAGCTGACTTCCCACAATTGCCCCTTTGTGCCATAAGAGCGTGAGTGACACACTTTTACTGGCACAAGATTAAAAATTGATCTGGTCAGGGAGACTTGATAAACAAGCTTTTAAACTCTTAATGCAAAAAGGAAAGGCGCTAATAAAGACAGCAGAAAAAGATCCCTGCAGTGGCTCCCAAAGGGGGAGCTTCCAACCCATAAAGGTCTAAAAGTCAGGGCAAAAGTTCTGTTAGGTGGAAAATAAATGTATAGTGTCCAATATTCTATGCCAATTATTTTAGATGTTTGATGTCACTTTGAGCTTTCCAGTCAGGTCTGCACATTCCTCAAAACTACTCACAGCCATGTTTGCCTCAGTACATAACCACTGGCTGCCCATTTTCAAGGGTTGCTTTCTGAGCCTGCCTTAGCTCTTAGTTTAGTGCATCCAGGTTTGTAATGTCCAATTGAGGTTAGCCAGTGTGCAAGCTAGGCTATTAAATTGCACACAGTGAGCCCTAGGACTCTCACTCTGAGTCCACCAGTGCAACATTTTCAGGGCTTGGGTTTGGAGATCTCTTTCCTGCTACCTCTTCAGTGAGAGCATATGAATTGCAAATCGCCTGAGGGGGCCTGATTCCCTCCCCCTTGGAATTTGCAGTGCCACAGAGCAAGAATCAGTCTGGGAAGCTTTACTGAAGGTAGGTGAAGGGGATAGACTCAGTGTGATTCTGAATGGTGTGTGTGCGTGTGTGCATGTAGCTACTCATACAAAACAGGCAATACAAGCATCCTGGACAAATTTTCCCTCCCACCAGACAGAAGTCCAAGGTGTTCAATACTTGCTGTGTCAACCATTCCCAAATGCCATCCCTCCATAAATACATTCAAATGGCTTATTACAATACAAATGAGGCAAGAAAGAAAACCTTATAGTGAGTTTCCACCCTCCCCCCATAGTCTTCCTAGTTGTCTTCAGAGGCTTCACGTGGGGACCGATGGCTCCAGGGCTCCTTTCTTCCTCTGCAGCTTTCACAGGCATCTGGGGGGATGGTAGGACTTGGGAAGATCTGTTCCACTCTGGTTGCATGGTGACTTTCTGTTGTGAGTGTCTCTAGACAGGCTGGGTACATATCAGAGGATGACAAAGCACAACCAGGCCCCTCTGGGTATTTTCCCCTCCCGGCAGCCGAGCTAGACAATGAGGAGATTTGTATGCAGGATGAGTCAGACTCTCAAAGTGATGAGTCAGATTCGGATCAGGAAGCTAGATGGCTTGATCCGAGATTCCGAAGGTTTGATAGGCGGAGGAGTCAGTTAAGTGGAAAAAGGAAGTGACGTATTGAAAACTATATTAGAAGAGGAAGAAGGAACTAATTCTTTGTCACGAGCAACGTTAATATCAAGAGGCAGTCTGATGCATCACCGAGTTCGTTTAAATGCAGTTTTCTGGTGTTTTTGAAATCTACGGAAGATTAATGAAGTCTTGGACAATGTAAGAGATAAAGAGTGAGTTAATTGGAAGGTGGGAGAATGTTTAATCTAAATGTAAATAAATCAGACTTGGCCGGCCAACAAACTGCCAGCAGCTTGCTTTGAAGTGAATCTTTTGAAATGTGTTAAATAAAACTCTTAAAGAAATATTAATGTAGATTTCACTCAGCTGAGAAGGGCCAGATACAACAGATTGCTCGTGACCCAGAAAAGACGAAAATTAGTCCGAGCGTTCAGTACTGCGCCAGTTCAGTGACGTCATGGAGCAGCTTCTCGCTGATAATCCAGCTCTGTATCAACTAATTCAAACTCTCCAGCAACAAATTGGACATTTGCAACAGCAGATTCAGCAAGCTGCCGGAGCCCCAGCCCCAGCTCCAGCCCCCCCACCCAGACAAAGCAGATGTTATTTAGCATTGCCTGATAAGTTTACTGGAGAGCGTAGTAAATTTCCAGCTTTTTTAAACCAATGCAAAACATTCATTGCTTCAACTCCAGCAGATTTCCAGCTTGATGAAACTAAAGTGGCTTTCATTTTAAGTTTACTCTCTGGTCCAGCTGCTGATTGGTCGTCTCCTCTGATAGACAGACCAGATCCTGTTCTGCGCAATTATGCAGGATTCTGCCAGCTGATGGAAAGAGAATTTGCTGACCCCCTTCGTAGACAAAATGCCACCAGGCGGATACGAGAGCTACGTCAAGGATCACGCTGCGTAGCGGAATATATATCAGATTTTCGCCGCCTAGCTCAAGAAATTAATTGGAATGAAGAGGCTCTTATGGAAATCTTTCAAGATGGCCTGTCTTCCCAGATCTTGAATGGATTGAGACATACTGTAATACCCGCGACCCTGGATGCATTATACCAACATTGTTTGGCTATTGAGGCGCAAACGCAAGCCACGGATGCCCGCCTGGTCAAACAGATGGTTCTAGTCACTGGAAGTGCCAAGCCAGTTCCGGCACCACACAGAGGATTCCAGACCCTACCTATCACTCCACCCATCCCAGCACCCAGACATATTTTCCAACCATTGCCGGCTTACACTGAGAGGCGTCCTGTACCCATGGCCAGAGATGAGCCCATGGATCTGGGTGCAGCCAGATCTCGCTTGACCGAGGCTGAGAAGGCAAGACGGAGAGCTGAGGGATTGTGCCTGTACTGTGGAGAGATGGGTCACTTCGTCATGGCCTGCCCCCAGAAACGACGTGGTATGGCAGGTCCTACTCCTGTTCCAGCTCGGCCTCCCATTCAGCAGTTTCAAGCCACCTTGCCGGGAAACGGCCAGAGCCCGGCCTAATGGAAACATTGGGTCGGGCAGGCGCCAAACCCAGTCCCAGTTCCGCAGACGAAGACCCCGGTCCTCCGAGACATCTGATCCTAGCAACCAAAATACTTCTGGGAAATCATGCCCAGGGCATTCCGGCACACGCCTTGTTGGATTCTGGAGCCACCACTAATTTCATGGATGAAGCTTTCGCTCGTCAGCATGCCATACCTTTGTGCTCCGTGAAGCCGCCTATGTTGGTTGAGACAATAGATGGTCGTGAGTTGTTGTCTGGACCGATCAAGTTCATGACCCAGCCCATACGCCTGGTCATAGGACAACATGAAGAAGCCATCCAATTATATGTTACCAAGGGACTTCATTTCCCCTTAGTTCTCGGCCTAGCCTGGTTGAGAACCCATGATCCTTGTGTGGTGTGGTCCCAGAACTTTGTTTCATTTCCCAGTTTGCAATGCGTAGACCACGTACGCCAAGTTTGCGCAGCCCAGCTACCATCCCACCCTGACATCACCTTGCCGGCCGACCTAGTGGACTTTGCAGATATATTCAGTGAGAAAGAGGCAGACCAATTGCCTCCACATAGACCATATGACTGTGCCATTGATTTGCTGCCAAATGCCAAACTTCCAGGGGGACGCCTTTACTCCATGTCAGAACCCGAGTTGGCCACATTAAAAGACTTTGTGGACAAAAACCTGGCCAGGGGTTTCATTCGTCCCTCTTCCTCGCCTTTGTCAGCTCCTGTGTTATTCGTGAAGAAGAAAACCGGAGATTTACGCCTATGCTGTGACTATCGCAAGCTCAATGCCATCACGGTGCGCAACCGGTACCCTCTGCCTTTGATTCCTGATCTCATGGACCGTCTCCGATCAGCGACTATCTTCACCAAGATAGATCTACGGGGTGCTTACAACCTGGTTCGCATCCGAGAGGGGGACGAGTGGAAAACCGCGTTTGGGACCAGGTATGGTCATTTTGAATATACCGTCATGCCCTTTGGACTCACCAATGCTCCGGCCGTCTTTCAACATTTCATGAATGACATCTTCCGGGATTTATTAGATCAATTTGTGGTGGTTTACCTCGATGACATCCTGATTTACTCCCCGTCACGAGCAACTCATCTCCAGCATCTCCGGCAAGTTCTGCAACGCTTGAGAGAGCATCACCTTTACGCCAAGTTAGAGAAATGTCAATTCTATCAAACCACCATTGAGTTTCTGGGACATGTGATTTCTCCACAAGGCATCGCCATGGATCCTGGCAAGGTTGAGGCCTTGCAAACCTGGCAACCACCATGTAAAGCAAAAGATGTCCAAAGACTTTTGGGATTTGCGAACTATTACAGGATATTCATTCCGAGATTTTCTGCCTTGACTGCGCCCCTTACTCGACTGTTACGGAAAGGCATTAAGTTCCAGTGGGGCGATGCTGAGCAACAGGCGTTTCAGACCCTCAAAAAGGCTTTTGTTCAGGAACCCATTCTCAAGTATCCAGATCCTTGTCGTCCCTTTGTAGTGGAGGCCGACGCCTCAGATGTTGCGGTAGGGGCCGTGCTTCTTCAAACACGCCAAGATGGCGGCCCCCTGTTCCCGTGTGCTTATTACTCCAGGAAACTGAGTCCCTCCGAACGCCATTATACCATTTGGGAGAAGGAGCTATTGGCCATCAAAACTGCTTTTGAGACCTGGAGACACCACCTGGAAGGAGCCCGCTATCAAGTTGAAGTTCGGACTGACCATAAAAACTTGGAATTTTTGCAATCTGCCAGGAAATTGAATCAACGTCAGATCCGTTGGTCTTTGTTCTTCGCTCGATTCAACTTCAAAGTCACCTATATTCCGAAAGGGTACAACAAAAGAGCAGATGCCTTGTCCCGTAAACCTGAGTATCTACAGATCAAGGACCCCTTGCCGCTTCGAACCGTTCTGCCTATCGAATCGATCGCAGCCGTGCACGATCCGGTAGATCTACGACGACAGATTCGGGAAGCGCAACAACTAGATGACTTTGCGGCACAGAAGAGGCAAGAGGTGGGTCCCGACTCACCTTGGACCTTGTCCGAGGGTCTATTACGCTTCCGCAACCTGTTATATGTTCCAGCAGGCCCACTCCGTGGTCTCATCCTGAATCAATGCCATGATAACCCTGCGGCAGGTCATTTTGGTTTCTTTAAGACTCTCCACTTAGTGTCTCGGACTTTTTGGTGGCCCAGACTTCGCCATGATGTTCAGTCTTATGTGAATTCCTCTGTACGGTGCCATCAGGCAAAACATGCCACAGGAGCCCCTCCGGGATTATTACAGCCTTTGCCCACGCCGGAGAGACCCTGGGGGGCTATTTCCATGGACTTCTTGACTTGTCTACCTGTTTCTGCCGGCTACACCGTTGTCTTTGTAGTGGTGGACATGTTGACCAAGATGGCACATTTCATTCCTTGCCGAAGAATACCGACAGCCAAGGTCACTGCTCAGCTGTTCATTCAACATATCTTCCGGCTACACGGTTTGCCTGACAAAATAGTGTCCGACCGAGGAACCCAGTTCACCTCGGAGTTCTGGAGAGAACTCATGTCTGTGCTTCAAGTCCAAGTTAATCTAGCCTCCACGCATCATCCAGAGACTGATGGGGGTACAGAGAAAGTGATTGGCATCCTGGAGCAGTATTTGCGTTGTTTCATCAACGACCAACAGAACGATTGGTCCAAATATCTCTCCGTGGCTGAATTCGCTTTCAACAACTCTCAGCACACTTCCACTCAGACCACTCCGTTTTTTGCCAACTACGGCTATCATCCCAGATTTTTCCCGCTCACGCTCCTCGATTCTCCAGTTCCAGTTGCAGAGGACTATTTAACCGAACTCCAGTCAGTCCACGAGATGGTTAAGCACCATTTGACCAAGGCCAAGGAAGACTACAAGAGGGTTGCAGACCGCTCTCGCCGCGACACGCCGCCGTTAGCTGTTGGTGATCGGGTTTGGCTCTCCACCAAGTACTTGTTTCCAGGGAGAATTCACCGCAAGCTTGATCAACTAAAGTCCTGCCCTGCGTGGGCAAGCCTTCAATTCCCATGATGGGTCCTACACACGTGAGCCGAATATTAGAGATGAATACATGACTCCAGTCAGCTTTCTCTCTGGGGCGTGAGGGCAACAGACAAAAGGTGCCTTCCCCTTTTATTCACTGTTACAGTGGGCGGTTACACAATGCATCACATGGTTACAAACAGCCAATGACAATGTTATTTCTTCAGCCAATGACAAGGCTACACTGCAGGGCCACCCTGTGGCCAATGGATTCAAATCTTGGTACAACTGTCCATCCACCTATTAGCCCCCCTTATTTCCTGTTCCTAGGCCATTATGGCAAGTCCTTTGTTCCAAAGCACATGGCCTGTGGCTCTGCTGTGGGCAATGGACTCCATCTCTTGGCTCCGCCTCCATTTCCTGTTGCTCTAAAACAGCATGGTAAAGTCACATGGTACAGTCTCTTTGTCCCAAGCCTCATGCATCACAACATATTACAACGTATCAACTTTTTTTATTTTATTTTTAGCAGCTGTGGGTTTTTTCACCTATGCACCGTCCAGTTCTGTACACGTCCTCTGTACATGATCCTAGGCCATAAGCTGTCATCTGTCCAGTCCTTAGAGGCTGCCATCATAGAAACATCTCTGTTCATTCATAAGAGGCAGGAGTTGGTTCTTGGCTCTTTTACAGGAGATGGTTAGAAAAGGGAGGCTTACACTTGTTCAACACAGGTTCAACAGGGCAGAGATACATTTTGTACACAGCTACAGATTGTTACACAAAATACTAGAAACATTATGATACTAAAAACCCATTCCTTGAGCCACCCAGCATTAGGTGGCCAGGAAAATGTCAATCAAACAAGGCATACAGTTTCTTGTGATAAGGGATTGTTTTGTACCATATTTTCCATGTGAACAATTGTGGCAGAAATGTGTGTGTGTTCAGAAATGTACCAGACCAATTCTGGGGTGTTGACCAATGTGCATTTTTTCTTTCCACATAAGATCTAATCTTTATCAGATGTGAGAGCATTGTCTTTTGAGAAGTTGTACAAAGTTTCAAAGTTTTCACCAAAATCAAACAAGGGAACAGAATCAGCACATGTTTTCCTGTTGTCAGATTTGTCTCATTTAAACACAACTTAAGGAAAGATTCAAAGTTAAAGAGAGAGATTGAGAGATTTCATTCATCCATGTGAACATATTAAGGAAAAGTTTGTGAGGCAAGGCAAACTCCTAAGGCAGACCATTAAGGGAGAAAACATGTTTGTTCTGTGCTGAAATGTTATCAGATCCAACAATTGGATGCATACAGCAACATAGCATGGTGAGACAAAAAAATGCAAAGCAGCAATGATTTGTCACAAAAATTAAATCATTAAAGAAAAATAAGAAAGAAATAAGAAAGAGACAAAAATAAAATTCATTAAGACTAGGAAATATAAAATTCAAGATAGGCAAGGAGAAATGAGAAAAGACAAATTTGGCAGAGAATCAGAAAGGCAGAATTGGCAAAGAAATCGTAATAAAGAAAAGAAGCTATAGTTTATTAAGCAAGATGACCAGAGGAAGGGGGGGTGAGAGAGAGGAGGGGGGGGAACAGATTCAAAGAGGAAATTCCAATTCAAATGTAATTTGAGTCTCCGTTTACAGCCATCCAGTTTCCTTGGAAACCAGGGAAGACTGGTTTTTCCGGGTTTTTTAAACTGGCCCATTTATGGTCTTCAGGCGACAAACAGTCTTCAAATAAACCTCTGGAAACCTGCAAAGGGAGAAAAGAGAGGGGGGGAGAAAATAGACCCTGCAAGGGAGGAGATTGGCTGCAGGCTCTCAGGTTAAGAAAAGTGAACAAGCGAACAAAAGGCATTTTTACCAGGACCATTTTCCCATTTTTTTTAACAAGTTGAAAGGTAAAGACTGAATTAGCATAGTAAGATCAACAGGACAGGCATGAGGCAGTTATTAAGCCTTTAGTAACTGCAGGGGGCTGTATGAGTCATAGAGAGAAAACGGACGGCCAGAAAAGCATGCTGAGTCAGAGGGAGAAAAGATTTTTTAGGAGACAGAGCTGGAGAAACAAAGAATCCTGCAAGTCACCACTTGAAGTCTTTAGTAGAAATGAGAGTTCCCTGGTGACGCAGAAGAGCATGTTCTGAGTCAGAAGGAGAAGTAGGAGGGGTTAAGGGAAGTAGTAAATCAGGAGAAACAGAAACCTGAGCCTTTTAAAATAGGCATGCAAACAATTCTTTCACATAAGGAGAATTTTGGAAGAAGCAGAGAGCTCCTCCATAAGCCAATTTTAATCCAATCAGCAATTTTTAATGGTCCCTTTAAGATGTAAGAGACAATGCCAAACAAACAATAATAATACTTTTAAACTCCTTACGCGAAGGCAAATTTGTGAATCTTTGTTAGTTGCATAATTAAGGTTCTAACAATTAACATCAATCCCTCCCCTTTGATCCTTGGAGAATTCCCCCCACATACTCAGAGGGGGGGTGATCTTTGCTGAAGAAACGCCACGAGGTTTGTTCCTCCAGCTGGCCAAATTTAGAGTCAGATCGTAACACTTTTTTGTCTCTCAGGGCTTGCTTTGAAAGCCTGAGAATTAGCCAATTTAGCTTGCTCTGTTTTTGCATAGTGTAGTGTCAACATGTGACAATACAGCCTCTCATGGGCTAGGAAATCTGGCGAGGCTCTCAGCAAAGGAGCCAGACACCTATTGCCATGTGGCGAGGTCTAATTGCTAAGATATTTTTTTTTCAAAAAAGCCAATAAAAGACATAGATCTTTTTGAGTGACAGGGAAAACAGTCTAATTATTTTTCTGAACATAATTTGCTCTCCTGACTAAGCTAAGCAATTGTTTCAGGTACACAGCCCAAGTTTTGCAAAGCTTCTGTCCTATACTCACTTAATGACGTGCACGAGGTCTGTTCCAGACGAAGTGAGAGATGAGATGTCAGAAGGATGTGATTCCGCATCACCGTCAGGGGTCACCATTTAAAGTCCTGCCCTGCGTAGGCAAGCCTTCAATTCCCATGATGGGTCCTACACACGTGAGCCGAATATTAGAGATGAATACATGACTCCAGTCAGCTTTCTCTCTGGGGCGTGAGGGCAACAGACAAAAGGTGCCTTCCCCTTTTATTCACTGTTACAGTGGGCGGTTACACAATGCATCACATGGTTACAAACAGCCAATGACAATGTTATTTCTTCAGCCAATGACAAGGCTACACTGCAGGGCCACCCTGTGGCCAATGGATTCAAATCTTGGTACAACTGTCCATCCACCTATTAGCCCCCCTTATTTCCTGTTCCTAGGCCATTATGGCAAGTCCTTTGTTCCAAAGCACATGGCCTGTGGCTCTGCTGTGGGCAATGGACTCCATCTCTTGGCTCCGCCTCCATTTCCTGTTGCTCTAAAACAGCATGGTAAAGTCACATGGTACAGTCTCTTTGTCCCAAGCCTCATGCATCACAACATATTACAACAATCAACGTTTCCTAGGTCCTTTTCCTGTGGAGACGGTCATCAATCCGGTGACCTATCGTTTGACTTTGCCTAGGTCTCTTCGTGTACATCCCGTGTTTCATCGCTCCTTGCTTGTTCCTGTCAACCCTCATTCTCCGCTTCGACCTCCTGATCCGGGCCCGACAGCTCGCCGTGCTCACGTTCCTGTTTCCCGGTTGGAGGTGTCCGGCATCCGAGATTCCCGATGGCTCAACGACCGCTTCCAATATTTGGTTGATTGGGCCGGGGGTGGGCCAGCTGCTGGCTGTTGGGTAGATGCTCATGATATTGAGGCTCCCGAGTTAATGTGGGATTTTCATACTGCGTTTCCCTCCAAACCACTTCCCATACGACGGACCCAGGGGGAGGGGCCTGCGGGGGGGATAGTGTTGTGAGTGTCTCTAGACAGGCTGGGTACATATCAGAGGATGACGACGCACAACCAGGCCCCTCTGGGTATTTTCCCCTCCCGGCAGCCGAGCTAGACAATGAGGAGATTTGTATGCAGGATGAGTCAGACTCTCAAAGTGATGAGTCAGATTCGGATCAGGAAGCTAGATGGCTTGATCCGAGATTCCGAAGGTTTGATAGGCGGAGGAGTCAGTTAAGTGGAAAAAGGAAGTGACGTATTGAAAACTATATTAGAAGAGGAAGAAGGAACTAATTCTTTGTCACGAGCAATGTTAATATCAAGAGGCAGTCTGATGCATCACCGAGTTCGTTTAAACGCAGTTTTCTGGTGTTTTTGAAATCTACGGAAGATTAATGAAGTCTTGGACAATGTAAGAGATAAAGAGTGAGTTAATTGGAAGGTGGGAGAATGTTTAATCTAAATGTAAATAAATCAGACTTGGCCGGCCAACAAACTGCCAGCAGCTTGCTTTGAAGTGAATCTTTTGAAATGTGTTAAATAAAACTCTTAAAGAAATATTAATGTGGATTTCACTCAGCTGAGAAGGGCCAGATACAACACTTTCTAGTGGATGGCTGGATTCAAACCTAATTCTCTGGCTCAAATGGATGGAGGCAGCGTCTGGGTCAGTGTGCTCTACTTCCAAAAGGTTACTGAGTCATCTGTGCAGGGCTGAAAGACATGAGAACAAGATCTCCTCCCCCCTTTCTGGGTGGACTCTCTCAGAAGAGGCTTTGCTGATCAGACAAAGGCATGGAGAACAGAAGATAAGAAATGGAGAAGTAGAATTGGGGGAGGGGGGTAGCTTGCAGACAGAGTTTGAAAAGGCATTAATACTGCAGTTGTTAAAGAAACAGATAAGACCAGTCACAACAAAATGGGGACACCACAGATGAGGACAAAAGAAAGGCTGGATTCTGGTAAGAGAGCAACAAAAAAATGAAAGGTCTCACTTCTGAAACTGAACATTTGCAACATGTTAAAGAGGACTTAAGTACTTGCAACATGAAAATGCTGGGCAGCTTGAGAATGCTGAAAGCTCCAAGTAACTTTAAAAGCCTAATATTTTAAGGTGTGCAATTTGCCAGTGGCAGGAGAGTCTACCTTTTATATCTGTTTTCAAAATATTTAAACATCATGACAGCATTTTGCCCAGCATTACCAATGCACAATTTAGATAAAAATACTACATTAGAGATTGAAAATAAATGCTTATGTGTTCCAGGATTAGTTCCATAGTAGTTTCACTGATTAGTGATAGGATAAGAAAAGTAACTTAAGAAGAAGACTATTTCCCTACACAAGCAAACTTGAGCTCATGAGGCTCTTGTAGCTAGTCACACCTCATGTTTCAGGAAAAGGATAGACAGATAAAACCCATTTACAACACATACAGAAAATGCAGAAATAAAACTTTTCCTCTAAATAAGCTTAAAACATTCCTTCCTAATAAGGGAACTCAGTTATGTTCAGCCTATTTTCTGGCCAGGCAAACAGGCTGAAGGCCCGGGGGCCGGATGCGGCCCGCGAAGTGGTTTCATGTGGCCCGCGAAGCCATCCTGGAAACAGTGAGGCCAGCAGTGAGCCAATGTACAATTTTGTGGTGGCCATCTATGCTGAAACACATTCAGGCTTAGCTCCACAAGGCCGTCTGGAAACAGCCAGGAACCAGCCCCTGCTGCGTTGGCCCCACCCCCTGGGTGCATGCTGGGGAGGTGTCACCCTTTGTGAGGAATGAAGAAATGAACCATGCCTTGGCGCTTGCCCTGGTCCCACCCCCTTCTGCCAGAGACCCTCAGATCTGTCCCACTTCTGCCCAGGCCCCCACAGGCACCCTTGACGCGAACGATGTAGAGCTGGCCATGCCCACCCAGTAGGCCACACCCACTCCTTCCAGGCCCACCCAATAGGCTGCACCCACCCTGGCCACACCCACCTGACCCCCCGAGGGCAACCACAATGCTGATGCGGCCTTCAATGAAATTGAGTTTGACACCCCTGCGATAGATGAAACCAATTAAAAGAACTTCAAGGCAAAGATTTCTTCCTTAAAGAACATTTTATTTAGGAAACAAAGTATCGGCACTTACATAGTTGAACCCAAGACTAAAGTTCCCTCCCCTCTGATACAAAGTAACAAGTTGCAATTCCCACCCCAGAGATGCTGTCATAAATCACATTCATCAATTATTCTAAAAGGTGGGCTCTCCTCTCAACTTTTCAACCTGTCAAAACTTTATCTAACATTGACCTTGATTCTCATCCCAGATGCAATTGTTATGGCTAACATAAAACACTCAAGCATTCCCCCCTTCCCCCCTTCTACATCTGAGAATCCCAAACAACAGAAAAAAGCACAAGGAAAGCAAAAGGTAAAATGGCTACAGTTTCTCAATTGTCACAGTGCTGACATCCAGCCCCCCTTAACAGAAAGGAGAAGTCCTGCAAATCAAGCAAAAACATAAGTTAAGGATTTCCCCTTGGTTTGTTTGGATGTTTATCATAAAATTTACAAATAAGTCTATCAGCTTTTACATCAGTACACTTCACCCAAGTAGCCTCTGATAAGGGGTAGCCCTTCCAGTGCACCAAGTATTGCAATTTTCCCTTGTACAATCTAGCATCGAGAATGTGTTTCACTTCGTAATGAGTCTCCCCAGCCACCACAAGGGGACCAGGAGCTTTCTTGGAAGGGGGTCTTAGAGTTGATTCTCTGAAAGGTTTCAACAAGCTGCAATGAAATACAGGGTGAATCTTCTCTAAAAGCTGAGGGAGCTTTAATTCTACAGTAACTGGGTTCAAAATTCGCACTGTGGGGAAAGGACCCAGGTATTTTGGTCACAATTTTTTGCTAGGCAATTTGAGTCTTAAATATTTCATGGACAGATAAACCTTTTCCCCCACCCAAAATGACCTCTGGGGTGCTCTTTTCCTATCTGCTTGTTTTTTATATGTTTCTGAGGCTTTTTTCAAAGCTTTCTTGGCATTGTCCCACACTTCCTTCCAAGCTGACACCCATTGATCTAAAGTCTGAGAGGCAGGTGGTTCCTGGGGGTATTCAGTCATTGGGATGAAATCCCTTCCAGTGGTGATTTTAAGAGGTGTGAATCCAGTGCCACTGTGGGCAGTGTTGTTGTAAGCCACTTAAGCAAAAGGGAGGAGGTCAGTCCAGTTTGTTTGTTGATAATCCACATAGCACCTAAGATATTGCTCCACCATTGCATTCGCTTTTTCAGCAGCCCCATTCATAGACAGGTGAAAAGCCAATGACAGTCCTTACATTGAGCCAATCGCTTTTAGAAAATTTCTCCAAAATTTAGCCATAAATTGCACCCCCCTGTCACATGTAGTCTGTAAATGTGTTGAAGGAACATCTTAGCCAGTTTCTCAGTTGATGGGAGGCCGGAGCAGGCGATGAAATGAGCCTGCTTTGAAAAAAGATCAATCACAGTTCATATTACCGTATTTCCTCTGCTTTCAGGTAACTCGATGATAAAGTCCATAGCGATCTCTTCCCATGGTTGGGAAGGATCTGCAACAGGCTGCAATAGTCCAGGGGGCTTCCCTGGAATAATTTTCACGGTAGCACAGACTGCGCAGCTTTTTACATAGTTCTCCACATCTTTCTTTAATTCTGGCCACCAAAATTGCCTCCAAATTAAATGCAGCATTTTCTAGTAACCAAAGTGGCCAGCCTGTTTTACATCATGGCTGCACTGGAGCGCTTGGAGTCTGAGTGATTCAGGCAAATATAATTTTCCCCCTTGTAAGCCAACCCATCCCTATGGGTAAGGAGGGTTTGATTGTCCTTAAACCATTGATCATTTTTTTTCTATCAAACTATTTTTATTATTATTAGTTTTATAATTATAAATACAACAAAAAATAATTATTACAATATAATTGTATATAATAAACATGAACATATATCATAAATGTATCATAAGGCACCCCACCAACCACATCCCCCTCTACCTCCTCCCTTTCAACTTCTGTCCCCCCACTTTCTCTACCTCCCTCACACTCCTCATTCCTCCTACAACTCCCTACTTCCCTTCTCCTTCACTCCTCAAACTCCTCCTCCTCCTCAAATGTGGTTCTGAGGTGCCGCTAGAACAATCCGTATTTAGTCTTATATAAGACAATTACACATTACAATAATAAAATTATAAATCCCCCCCAACCACCACCACCCCCGACTTCCCAGAGTGAATACAGGGTAAGAACACAAGAAAACCCACTAAATTACTCCAAAATATTATATAAAACCTATTAAGAATACTATATTTTACAACCTAACAGATAAATAATTAATTATATGCTAAATACAATTTCTTAAAATGGTATCTCCCTTGTATATACTCTATCCATCTTTTCCAGTCCAACATATATTTCTCATTTGAATGATCCTTCAAATATGCAGAGATTTTAGCCATTTCTGCCATATTTGTTACTTTCAAAATCCATTCTTCAATAGATGGTAATTCTGGCTTCTTCCAATATTGTCCCACCAGCAATCTTGCTGCTGTAATCAAATTCAAGATTAAGTTTGTCTCTATGGTGGTACAGTCTTTTATAATGCCAAGCAAAAACATCTGTGGTAAAAATTCAATACGTTTTTTCAAGATATTTTGAAGAATCCACCATATTTTTATCCAAAAAGCCTTAATTTTTTTACAAGTCCACCATACATGAAACGCCTATACCTTTTATTCATATCAATTAAAACCCCACGCATAAAAGCTTTACTAGCATCCCACACCATTTCTATTGTTGTACCCTTATGAAGATTTAACATAAAAAATTCCTTCATGGCACTTTTACATTCAAGCACGTTTGAGTCATATTGAAACAAGTTTTCATTGAGTCTCCAAGATCTTCTAGGAGTCTGGCCCACCATTAACTCCATCAAAACCGGGTTATGATCTGATAAAACTTTAGGCAAAATTTTTACCTTCTTTACCCCAGAAATAAAGTCACTTGTAATTAATATAAAATCAGTTCTGGAAAATGATCGATGTCTATCAGAAAAAAGGTAAATTCTTGCTCTTTACCATGTCTTTCTCTCCATATATCTATCAAATCAAAATCATCCTTAATATCAAAAAAAAGATTTAGGCAGCATAGAGCGTGTTTGAGGGATTGGAGATGTTTTCCTCTTGTCTAAACTAATGTCCATAACACCATTCCAATCTCCCATTAGAATACAAGACCTATAGTCAAATTGTGTTAATTTTTTATGTATTAATTTATAAAACTTTCCTTGTTGTTGATTTGGTACATAAATACCCATCAGAAGAACTTTCTTCCCATCTATTAAAATTTCAATTACTAAAAATCTGCCTTCAACATCTGCTTCTATTAACTTAGCGCTTATATGATTTTTAACATAAATAACAATTCCATTCTTCTTCTCTTTAGCCGCTGCCACAAAATGTGAACCTAGTTTATTATTTATCAAGTATTTCTGATCACTAGATCTAATATGTGTTTCTTGTAGGCAGATTACATCATTTTTACATTGAGTCAAATAGTGAAATATCTTTTTCCTCTTCTGAGGAGAATTTAAACCGTTAACATTCCATGTCAAATATTTATTTGACATGGCGGGATTGAGAAAGCTTTTGCAAGACCAAATCAATTTTCACCATTTTCTTCTTTGGTCTAGCTCCCATGGCTTCCAGACTTGCAGATGTACATAATTGTTGTTGTTCTTTTTCTTGTTCTTCCATGCGCTTGGTAGTTAATCTAGTTTGCCTTTGATCTTTAGGTTTCTCTATTTCCAGGGGTTGAAAAATATCAATACTCTGCACGGGCAACTCCATCGAAACTCCTCCAGCTGCTGGAGGGGGCTGTGAGTCTGAAAACTGTAGTTGTAAAAGTTCCATTCCTTCTTCTTTTGACAAATCTGCATTTTTTGGTATCGAGGATGGGGGTCTACCAGCCTTCAGCACGTTCTCAGCAAAATCTTTCGCTTTTGCAACAGAATTCAAATAATATCTTTTACCCTGATAAGATAATGAAAGTCCAGCTGGAACCTCCCATCTATATTGTAAAGCACATATTTTAAGCTCAGCAACCAAAAATGCATACTCCTTTCTAGCTCTCAACATCTTTGGAGGAATCTCCTTCAGAACCGCAACCTCCTGACCAGCAACATTTAATTTCTTGTTATAAGATATTGTAAGAACATGATTTCTGAATCTCCTTGTTACAAAATAGATAACAACGTCTCTAGGTAAATTTCTTTGTCTTGCAATCCATGAATTAATTCTGTGGATTCTATCAATTTGCCACGAAAAAATTTTCACGGCGTCGTTTAGAAATTTTTCCAAAGCTTCCTCAAAGATTCTTCTCAGATCATCCTGAGTCTCATTTGGTACCTCTCTCAGGCCTCTAATTCTAATAGCAGACATCATCTGATTGTATTGCACCATCAAAGCATGATCATGTAATTCACTTTTCATTTGTTGCTCGACCCCCTCAACCTTCTCTTCAACACCCTCCCAGACCCCCTTAACAGCTTCCACCATATCCTCTCTTATTTCCATATTATGGGTCTGGATTGTTGCCTTAATTTTTTCCAGTTCATCAGATACACCTTTGCCTTGATTCTCAATCTTATTCTCCAAATCCTCAATCTTACTCTCCAACTTTTTCTCCATTTTATCAAACCTTTTTTCAAATCTTCTCTCCAAATCCTCAGTCAAATTAACAGTCATTGTTGACAATGCAGCCTGTAGATCTTTTACCGTAAGCATTTCTGAGGAAACTAACTTAGCTTGTCTGGTAGTCATTTTGTTCAATCCAGAATTTTTTTTTAAAAGAAAAAAGGGGGAAAAATCTTTAAAAATATATTACCAAAATATATCTTATCTTCTTTAATTACAATTTATAAGATTTTAAAATATAAATCTGAACCATCTCATAGCGATCGCTCCAAACGCTTGAGAGAAAAAAAGGGGGGGGGGGAGAAAATCACTTTCACTTTCCGGTAACTTTCTCTTTACAATGAAAGCGATCGCCATCTTGGATACATTATGTTGATTGTAGAAATACGTGGTCAGAAGTAAAATATAAAGAAATACTTGCAATACTAGACTCCTGTATTCACTCCGCCTGCATGTAGGTCTCTTTAAAAAGTTTTCCTCGAGCAGGAGATGGTCGAGCAGGTTGAAAGTCGCCCTGGAGGGGCGACCACCGATGAGGAGGCTTTTTGGTGACTGCGGGAGGGCGGCAGCTTCTCCCGAGGCTCCAGCTAACTCCTTAGGGTCGACGGAACAAAGATCGCCCACCAAGTTGGCCGATCATGTAGCTGCACCAGCTGAAAGTCACAAGAACATCTAAGCGTAAAGAACCACCGTGGATGATCCGGGTGAGACCTTTCTTTTTCCTCTCTTCACCCTACTTTTTTTTCCTGTAAAAAGCCTTTTGGAATTATTTCCCTGCCTTGAGAGAGCGATGTTTGTTTGCGTGGGAAGAAAAGCGCTGAATAAAAGGACAGAATAACTAACTTTAATGACTATATTTTACTTGTATCTACTCTGGGGTCCTGAAAAAACCCCTACAGTGCTCTACTACCTGATCTAGTTTATATCTGGAGAATATTTCTTTTTCTATTTTCCTTCTCAAAAAGAAAAAAAAATCATTTTATTGGTGCCTGGGAAAAGATTCTATAACCCACTGAGGACATCTTGTGGTGAAATTTAATATTGCAATTGCCTGCTTTTGTTTGAAACTGAGGTTGGTTTTGACCGTCAAATTACTATAAAAGAGAAAAGATAAAGAAGTTGATGCAGCTGTTAGAAACTGTGGGGATGGACATTGGTTAACTGTTATTAAATATAGCCTCCACTAAAAGATAAAAGGAGTGCTTCCAACTACCATCGAAATGGAGAAACCCTATTTACAACTTTACTGTAAACTTATACTAGAAAAAAATCATGAAGCCACTGAGCAAGTATGCGCTAAAATAAAAGAGATTACTAAAGAAATAAGAGTCAGAAACCCTACTTCAAACTTTCAAACTGACTTTCAGACTTCAACTGACTATCCTATAGGCCAAAATATACCAGAAGAGAAATTAACCAACACCAAAGAGGAATTCATATCACCTCATATGCAACCTATTGAGATTTTTGATGTTCAAAAGGTAACTTTAATTAAACTATATACAACTCCAAAAACAACAGGAATTGATGTACAAACATGATTTACTGAGAATTATGACAACTTTGAAAACCAACTACTAACCACAAAACCAGACACAACTGAACATCTTACTCAGCTGAACCAAACATTGAGACTTGAATTTTTAAAACAACAAGGGTCTAACCACAAAGGAGTCAGGCTCTTAAAACAGAGGATGGGACGTCTTCCCTTGACCCAAATGATATCACAAGGAATAAAGGGAGATCTATTTGTTGAAATAGAGGCTCTGCTATGGAAACCTTCTTGGCACCAAAAGAAAGCCACAATAAGACTGAAAAAAGAGATCCAAAATTACATGTAATGGGTTAAAAAGGCCTTTTAGAGATATGGATTTATTTAAGGTTTAAGACTCAGACTTAGAAGCGAGAGGAAAACTCGTGATTAGTAGAATATATATGTGAAATAGAGTAAGAATGTATCTTTTGAAACAATATGTTTATTTTATGTATGAAAATTACCTTGTAATGGAATGAGAATAAGAAAATGGATTGTGATAACAGAGGCTTTAGAGATTTGGACTGATTTAACAATTAACTGAGTATGTGAAGTTAGCAAGATGATATTTTGTGTAACAATATGTTTGTTTTAGATATGATAATTATTCGGATGAGATTTGAATCTTACCAAATGGACTGAAATGATTTTTTGTCTTGTTTTGTTATAGAAATAGATTGACTGATAGATTATATATACAAACTAGAGTAGAGTAATATTTTTTATCTTAACTAGGGTAACTATTTTGTAGTGGAAGAAGAAATAAGAGAGATTTGTGATAAGAGAAAAATTGGTACTAATCAATGACTTATTAGACTAAGAAATAGAATATATCTGGAAATATTAGAATGTTATTGTTGGAATATTATGTATATTTTAGAAGGGGTACCCGAAGTGCTAATAATATGTTTATTCAAGATTAAATTGGATTATGGTAATTCTAAATCAGTAAAGCTTAAAAACAGGATTTGGATCTATATAGATGTAATGTAGAAATGGATTAACCTAAATATGTTATATTATTTGAGGGAAACAGAGAGGGAACATTTAATGAATTAATTTGAGTTATATATATATGACTTTGCCTTTGGATGATTGATTACCCCATCACCACGGTGTTTCTTAAGCACTCTGATGTAAAAGTTAAAAAACCAATAAAACTTATTTAAAAAAAAAGACTGACTCAGCAGCAAAAAGTCTTTTTAAGTTCTCAAAAGCAGTTTGACATTCCATAGTCCATTGCAGTGGCTGACCAGGTCATGGCTTCCCCCCTTCTTTGCCAGTTTTTAACAGTTCTGTCAGGGGTAAAGCGATCTCAGCAAACGAAGGGATGAATTGACAGTAGAAGTTTGCAAATCCTAGGAAACTCTGTAACTGCTTTCGAGTTTTTGGAGGTTGCCATTCAATAACAGCCTTCACTTTTGTTGGATCCATCTCTATGCCTTCGCTGGAAATTCTATAGCCTAAGTAATCCAAGTGTGTCTGATGAAATTTGCATTTTGACAGTTTGACATAGAGCTTAGCATTTAGCAGTTTTTTCAGCACGTCTCGCAGTAAGCTTACATGCTCTGTCATAGTCTCTGTATAGATTAAGATTTCATCAAGATACACCAAAACACCTTTGTACAGGTGATCGTGCAACACCTGATTAATCAGATGCATGAACACAGCAGGAGCATCTTGTAGTCCAAATGGCATAACCTTGAACTGATAGCTGCCCAAAGGGCTGTTAAAAGCAGTTTTCCATTCATCGCCTTCTTTTATTCTCATGCGGTAGTACGCCTCTCTTAGATCTAATTTGGTAAAAATCCGCCCTTTTGCCAGGTGGGTTAATAAGTTGTTCATTAGAGGAAGGGGGTACATATTCTCCACACTCACACAGTTGAGCCCCTTAAAATCAACGCAGAGGCTGAGCGACCCATCTTTCTTTTCCCTGAACAATACTGGGGCTGCTACTTTGGATTTGGCAGGTTCTATGAATCCTCTGGACAAATTCTTGTCAATGTATTGCCCCATTTCCTCCACCTCGAGGGGGGTCATGGCATACATTTTTCGTTTTGGCAGTTTAGCTCCTGGTAGAATTTCAATGGCGCAGTCATTTGGCCTGTGGGATGGCAGAACATCACATTCCTTTTCACTGAACACTTCTGCCAAGTCTCAATATTCTCTGGGAATGAGTGGCTCTCCTGGCAGGGGGATGGTGGCCATTTTTATTGTATCGGCCGGTGGCTCCATCTCACCACTGACGTCAAAGGAGGAACTAGGGGGAGATGGCCATATGGGAAATCTCAGGGTCCTCATCCCCCTTTCCCACCAGATAAAGGGTTTCCACTTGTCTAACCAAGCTAGACCTAGAATCACTGCTTCAGTCATTTTTGGAGCCACCACAAATCAAATGAATTCCCAATGTTCACCTATTTCTGGTTGCACCGGCTCCGTTAGGTGGGTGATTAAAGTTCATCCCATTAAAGACCTATCTGCCTGTTCAAATTTCATGGGTTTGGAGAATAACCTCACCTGAATGCCCAGTTTGAGAGCAATCAACAGGCTGATAATGCATCATGAGCACCCCGAGTCTACCAGTACCCGTAATTCTGTTTGAGCTCCTGTCTTAAGAACTGTTGGGGTCTGGATGGGTGCCAACAGGCTCAGACTCAATCCCGACAAGACGGAGTGGCTATGGGTTCTGCCTCCCAAGGACAATTCCATCTGTCCATCCATCACTCTGGGTGGGGAAGTTTTATCCCCGTCGGAGAGGGTTCGCAACTTGGGTGTCCTCCTCGATCCACAGCTAAGTTTAGAATACCATCTTTCGGCTGTGGTGAGGGGGGCATTCGCTCAGGTTCGCCTGGTGCATCAGTTGCGGCCCTATTTGGATCGGGAGTCACTCCTCACAGTCACCCATGCCCTTGTCACCTCGAGACTCGACTACTGTAATGCTCTCTACATGGGGCAACCTTTGAAGAATGTCCGGAGACTTCAAGTAGTTCAGAATGCGGCCGCGCGAGCCGTCTTGGGTCTCCCAAGACATGCGCATATCACTCCAGCCCTCTGTGAGCTGCACTGGCTACCTATTGGTCTCCGAACACAATTCAAAGTGTTGGTTATGACCTATAAAGCCCTATATGGCAATGGGCCAGGATACTTGTGGGACCGTCTTCTGCCCCATGAATCCCAGCGACCGGTTAGGGCACACAGGGTTGGCCTTCTACGGGTCCCGTCTGTTAGACAATGCCATTTGGCGGGACCTAGGGTTAGGGCCTTCTCTGTTGCTGCCCCAGCCCTCTGGAATCAACTTCCCTCAGAGGTTCGTACTGCTCCCTCCCTCCTAGCTTTCCGAAAACTTTTAAAAACACATCTATGCAGACAGGCTTGGGGCGTATGAGCTGCGCTCTTCCCCTGGGCCTTTGATTGGGACTGTACGTTGTATGAGTGGGTATAGTTTTATAGTTTTTTATATTGTATACTACCATTTTAACTGATTTATATTTTGTACTTGTATTATTTGCTGTGAGCCGCCCTGAGTCTGAGGAGAAGGGCCACATATAAGTCAAAATAATAAATAAATAAATAAAGTTTGGCAGACAGGGAAAAAGGTGGAATAGGTTGACTCACCATCAGGTCGCTCTCCCCCTCGTCATTGCTGTCATAAGGAGCGAGTGCAGTAGCCGGGTCGGTGCAGGTCTCGACCTTCTCTTGAGTAGGCGAGGTGACTTGGACAACTGGTTCCTGAGTGATCCAATATGACTTCTCCCTGCCACCCAGTACCACTCCTGTAGTTGGTCAGGACTATGGGACTGGGACTTCTTCTAGTCTAGGAACGATCTTGAAGATGCTTGTCATCCTGCTCGATGGTCAGTAGCTGACAGGTGACCTGCTCCTTGCTTCCCACATCTAGCCCTTCAAATTTCTCCCTCAAACGTTCAACTGACTGGCTTCAGATTGTTGTCAGGTATTTCCACTCACTCGACTAATCCGACAGTACTACATGCTTAGCTCCTCTTTGGTCAGGATAGCGTGACTCGTGGGAGGTAGTCAGTGGAAATTCAGCTTCAGCGGCCTTTGAAGAATTATTTTTCTGCTGGGCCGCCTCTGAACACCACGACTCTCCGCTAGGCAGGGTCCATTCCGATGACCAGATGTGCTCTCATGTCTTGGGTCTCACTGCTGCCACTGGAGTCTCCAAAACCACACTTTCTATCAGTGCGATGGCCTGCGCTCCATCCGCCAATGTAGTAGCTGTGGTTACGGTGCTGGTAACAGGTTCCTCCTTCTTCTCCATGTTGGGGTCTTCCCTGAGTCTTTGTCAACCTCCCTTCTGCTTTAGGTAGGCGACTGGAGCTCAGGACCCCACAAATTTAAAATAAAAGGGAGTTTTGGGGTAATGTCATGGTTCCGATAGATGAAACCAATTAAAAGAACTTCAAGGCAAAGATTTCTTCCTTAAAGAACATTTTATTTAGGAAACAAAGTATCGGCACTTACATAGTTGAACCCAAGACTAAAGTTCCCTCCCCCCTGATACAAAGTAACAAGTTGCAATTCCCACCCCAGAGAGGCTGTCACATTCACCAATTATTCTAAAAGGCGGGCTCTCCTCCCAACTTTTCAACCTGCCAAAACTTTATCTAACATTGACCTTGATTCTCATCCCAGATGCAATTGTTATGGCTAACAGAAAACACTCAAGCATTCCCCCTTCCCCCCTTCTACATCTGAGAATCCTAAACAACAGAAAAAAGCACAAGGAAAGCAAAAGGTAAAATGGCTACAGTTTCTCAATTGTCGCAGCGCTGACACCTCTCTGGCTCCATCCAGGACCTTCCTGACCACTGGCCAGGTGTTTTGCAATTGTTTGATCCACTCCTACAAGGAGGAGATCTCAGTTTCTTTAATGGGGAGTTCAGGCATGGCCACAAAGGTTTGACCATTTGCTACTTGAAATGGAGTGAAACCAGTACTAGAGTGTACAGCATTATAGGCAACCTCAGCAAAAGGTAGTAGGTTGGCCCAATTGTCTTGTTGGTAATTAATAAAACATGTCAGGTACTGTTCTAGAACTGAGTTAAGCCTCTCTGTCCCCCCCATTAGTTTGAAGATGGTGCAAAGATGATAGCCCCTGACTAGAAACCATTAAATCCAGAAAAGCCTTCCAGAACTTAGATGTGAATTGAACCCCTCGGTGTGAAATTATACATTGCAGGGCTCCATGAAACTGATATATGTTCTGCACAAATAGTTTAGCTAAAGTTTTTGCAGTTGGAATCTTAGGGCATGGGTTGAAGTGAACTTGTCTGGAGAACAAGTCTGTTACAACCCAAATTACAGTGTTGCCAGCACTTTCATGCAGCTCTACAATGAAATCCATAGAAATCTCTCTCCAGGGTGCTGACGGACTCGCTACTGGCTGCAGCAGCAGACCTGGGGATTTCCCTTGTCACCTCCTGGCAGCTGCACATGTGGGGCAGCTGGCCACATAGCTTTCTATGTCCTTTTTCAATGCAGGCCACCAAAATTGTCTCTTAATAAGATGTAAGGTTTTTACAAAACCAAAATGTCCAGCAGTTTTTGAATCATGTCCTGCTTGCATCGCTTTTAGTCTCAAGGCTGCTGGGATATAAAGTTTCTCTCCAATCCACGCTAATCCATCCTTTAATGTACACAGGTTATTATGGTTACGAAACCATTCATCTGTTTCTAAAGCAACTTTAAATTCCTGTAATAAAGTACTTCTAACAGGTTCCACTGGTTTTGATTGAGCCCTAGTGGTTACCGGGGCTGCCAGTTGATGAGGATGGTTTGGCCACTTCTGCTTTCTTACTGTTATATTGTGGTAACCTGGATAAGGCATCAGCCAGAAAATTCTTCCCCCCAGGGAGGTAATGAATTGTAAAGTTGAAATGATGGAAATGTGGGGACCACCTTGCTTGTTTAGGGGAGAGTTTTCTGGGTGTCTTCATGGCTTCAAGGTTCTTATGATCAGTTCATACTTGAAATGGTATTTTATTTCCTTCAAGGCGTAGGCCTCTTTCTCCCAGGCTGCCCACCTCTGTTCAGTCTCTGACAGTTTTCTCGAGGTGCAAGCACAAGGTTGTAATTGTCCATCTTTATTTCTTTGGAGCAAAACTGCTCCCACAGCCACATCGCTGGCATCAGCCTGAATTAAAAAGGGTTGTTCTGGGTCCGGGTGTTTCAAAACCAGCTCCATAGAAAAAAGTCTCTTAAGTTTCTCAAAAGCCGCTTGACATTCTCCTGTCCATTTTAATGGTTGACTAGGCTTTGGCTTATCCCCCCCCCCCCGGCCTTTAACAGCTTCATGATTGGGAGGGCAATCTGTGCAAAAGATGGGATGAACTGTCTGTAGAAATTTGCAAATCTTAGGAAAGTTTGGAGTTGTTTCCTGGTTTTGGGGGGTGCCCAGTCTAAGACTGCCATCACTTTCTCTAGGTCCATCTCTATCCCTTCATTTGATATGTGATAATCCAGGTACCCAACGTGATCTTTGTGGAATTCACATTTTGACAGTTTGGCATACAGTTTGGCAGAGCGTAGTTTTTTCAGTACTGCTCTGACTAGCTTAATGTGCTCATCTTTTGTTTCGGTGTAAATGAGGATATGAGGTAAACTAGGACCCCGTTATACAAGTAATCACATAGGACTTCGTTGTTCAGTTGCATGAATACTGCAGGGGCCCCCTGTAACCCAAAGGGGAGAACTTTAAATTGGAAGCAACCCAATGGGCAATTGAAAGCAGTTTTCCACTCATCTCCTTTCTTTATTCTTATTCTATAATAAGCCTCTCTCAAGTCCAGTTTTGAGAAAAAAATTCCTTTCGATAGGTTTGCCAACATGTCTTTCATGAAAGGCAATGGATACATGTTTTCCACGCACACAATGTTGAGGCTTCTATAATCCACGCAGAGACAAAGAGAGCAATCTTTCTTCTCTCTGAATAACACGGGCTGCTACCCAGGGTCTAGCTGGCTTGATAAAACCCCGCTCTAAGTTCTTTTTGATACATTTTTCCAGTTCGTTCAACTCGCTAGGAGTCACTGAGTACATTTTAGGTTTTGGCAATTTTGCCCCAGGATGATTTCTATTGCACAGTCTGTGGGCTGGTGAGGGGGGAGTTCGTCCACCCTCTGCTCACTGAAAGCTTCAGCCAAATCTCGGTATTCCATTGGGAGGCTTTGAAAGTCTGATTCACTGAAGACGGAGGCAAAATCACGACATAATCCACATCTCCTGCTGTTTTCTTTTGTGATGGGTGGGGCTTCCCCTGTGGTAATCTCAGTTGCCCTTCCCTCCAGTTGATCATGGGGTTCCACTTCTTTAGCCAAGCCAATCCCAGAACTAATGGCCACTCCATTCCTGGGGCCACAATAAACGTTAAAGTCTCTGTGTGGCCACCCAAGTTGATGTATAAGGGTCTGGTGGCAAAACTAGCAGGCACCCCCATTGCAACAGAACCATCCAGTTGGCAAAAAGTAATTGGAGTCTTAAGTCTCCTGAGGAGATCCCCATTTTCCCCACTAGCTCTGGGCTAATCATGCACCAGGTACACCCTGAGTCCAGCAAGGCTGCTAATTTCACTGTCCTCCCAGTGCCGGGTATGGAAAGTTCTAGGGGCACTGTTGTGGGGTCAGTTGGCCCACTCACCAATGGGTCATCCTCGTAGTCTTCCTCTGCTGCTCCTGGGTCATCGTAAGATGGAGTTGGAGCTCGACCCTCTCAATTACGATCCCAGGGGAGCTCTACGACTTCCTCGGATCTCATTGCAGTCTCCCTGGGGCGCGATGAGGTTCTCAGGGGTCTCCCAGCTGGTAAACAATCCCCTCTCTTGGCACGTGTTTTACTGTGGCAATCCACAGTGTGATGTCCCTCTTTGCCACATTTGAAGTAGGAAGTGCTGCGAGGCGGGGCAGGCGAAGCTCGTGCAGTCTCCCCTCACTTCTCAGTCTGCTGCTTGAAGCTTGGTCTCACCAGGTGATGCAGATGCTTGTGTTGATCAATCTCCACTTCCTCAGCTAGCAGGCACCAGTCATACAGCCGCCCTGGGGCTCCACGAGCTACGCAGGCATTGTACAGCTCTACATTGAGTCCATCCTGAAAACAGCTTACCAGGATGTCCTCTGACCAGCGCAGGTGACTGTCCAACTCTCTGAACTCCTCGGTATACTCAGCGACTGGTCTCCTTCCTTGCTTCACTGTCTTAATCTGCTCCCGGGCTTTCTTATCAGCCAGCCGGTCTTCGAAACGCCTGTGGAGCACAGCCATAAATGAAGTTTCTCAATTGATGTGCATTGCAGTTGTAAAGGGTCACCATCCAGTCAGCTGCTCCACCTTCCAGAGCCAGGGTGACCACACAAACTTTCTTGATATCAGTAGGTAGTGTTCTCCCATAGATCTGCATGTAGGTGAACACTTGTGCCAGGAAATACTCTAATCGCTTCAGGTCTCCATCAAACTTCACTCAGATTGGAATTGATTTCACCTTGGCTGGCTGAGGAGTTCTGCCTCTGGCTCCTTGAGACGGACGGCCCAGCCCCACAGAGAGGAACAGCTCCAGCTGCCGCTCCAGACATGGCAGCCCAAAGCGCCATTGCCCCTCCAGAAGCCCAGAGCACCACCGGTGAGGCAAGAGCCCGAGCTTCCACCGGGACAGCTGAAGCCTGGACCGATGCGCCTACCGGCCACCCAGCCTGATGCCTCTACAGCAATGGGGGATGCCACATACCCCACAGCAGGGAGGCCACCAGCCACTGGCAGCGCAGCAACAGCAGTGGGGGTGGCCGCAGCCCCCAAATGTGCACCAGCAGCTGGGGGCCTTGCCGCAACCGGGAATAATACAGCTGCCAGGGGGTCAGCAACCGTTGGGAGCGCAGCAGCAGCAGTGGGGCTGGCCACTGCCTCTGAATGTGCAGCAGCCGCTGAGGGACCTACAACAACTGAGGATGCCACAACCGCCCATAGGTCAGCAGCAATGGGTGTGGTAACAGTCCCCAAATGTGCAGCAACCACTGGGAGGCCTGCAGCAACTGGGGGTACCACTTCAGCAGCCGCTGAGACCATTGGGGGTCCTACAACAATTGGGGATGCCACAGCTGCTGGAGGGCCAGCAGCCGCTGGCAGCGCAGCAACAGCAGTGGGTGTGGCCACAGCCCCCGAACATATTCCAACCACTGAGGGGCCTGCAGCAACTGGGGATGCCGCAGCCACCATGGGGAGGTCAGCAACCATTGGGGGTGCAACATCCACAGTTGGGAGTCCAGCAACCACCGGGAATGCAGGCTCACTGGGGAGTGCAGCAACCGCTGATGGCACCACCCCTTCGAGCAACTTTTTATGGAGACCCGGAGAAGCTGATCTTCTTCCTCAACCAAGTGCGTTCACACATGAATCGCTGTGCATATTTCTACCTGAATCAAGCTGCTATGATCGATGTGGTTGCAGCCAACTTGGAAAGGGAAGCATCCGAGTGACTGAACAATTTATACATCAAGCAAGCACCTGAGTTGGGGGACCTCCACCTCTTCCTCCTAGGGCTGAGAGTACGGTTTGAGGACCCATCCATAGCCCTCAAAGCGGAGGAGCAAATTCATAAAAGAAGACAAGCTGGCAGGCCTGCACTGGAATATGTGCGAGAATTTCACAAGATAGTCGGCCGAATAGAGAGGTGGCCCAAGCAATCCCTAGTTCATCACTTCAAGGAGGGACTGGATGATCACCTCTCCCAGGCTTGTGTCTATCGAACAGTCCCTAATCAATTGCAAAAATGGTACCAGGCAGCAGTAAGGCTGGATATCCAGCTTGCCTGCTATAAGAAGCCACCACCGCAAGAAGCTGGGCCGAGGCCAGATCAACCCAGACGGCAGCCCCCCCCAAAGCCTCCAACTGCCGTGACCGCGGAAAACCCCAAGCCACCTGCAGGCCCATCGATCAAATGCTTCAGGTGTGGACAACAGGAACATTGAGCAGCGAGTTGCCCAGTCCCTTACCCTCAACAGCAGAATAGACCGGGACCACCAGTGAGGAAGAAACCAGCCCAGCAGCTGGAGAAAGAGAAATCCAACTGGATTGTGCAGGAACCCATTGCCCAAGTCACGTCACCCACGCAGGAAAGTGCCGAGGCCAAAACCGTACCTGCCGCCGCTCTGCCCTACTATGACAGCGACGATGAAGGAGAGAACAACCCGATAGTGAGTCAACCAGTTCCACCTTTTTCTCTGCCTGCCAAGCTCACAATCCCTAAGTCGAGGGCACAGGTAGATCCATTCGTTTCATGGTGGCTCCAAAAATGACTGAGGCCGTGATCCTGGGGCTAGCCTGGTTAGACAAATGGACGCTGTTTATCTGGTGGGAGAAGGAAATGAGAACTGTGAGATTACCTATAGGACCCAAGCCCCCCCTTAACTCGACTGATGTTGCCAGAGAGTTTAGCCCATCTAACGACCTAGCGAAGATAGCTGCTCTGTTCCAACCAGGAGAGCCACTCATCCCCAGCAAGTACTGGGACCTAGCTGACGTGTTTAGTGAGACAGAATGCGACACCCTGCTTCCCCACTGACCTAATGATTGCTCCATTGAACTGTTACTGGGAGCTAAACTCCCATGACCAAGGATATACGCCATGACCCCTCTTGAGATGGAGGAAATGCAGCAGTATGTTAACAAGAACCTAGCGAGAGGATTTATTGAAGGGGCCAAATCTCAGGTGGGAGCTCCGGTGTTATTTAAAGAAAAAAAGATGGGTCACTTCATCTCTGTGTAGACTATAAAGGGTTAAACGCTGTGAGCATGGAAAACAAATACCCCCTCCCCCTCCTGAAGGATTTACTAACCCACCTGGCAAAAGGGAGTGTCTTCACTAAATTGGACCTGAGAGAGGTATATTACTGAGTGAGGATAAAAGAGGGAGATGAGTGGAAGACTGCTTTTAACTATCTCATGGGGAGCTACCAATTTAAAGTCATGCCGTTTGGACTACAGGGGGCTCCAGCTGTCTTCATGCAGTTGATCAATCAGGTACTACATGACCATTTATACAAAGGGGTTTTGGTGTATCTTGATGATATACAGCACAAATATGACTGACCACGTAAAACTAGTGAGAGAAATGATGATGATGATGATGATGATAATAATAATAATAATAATAATAATAATAATAATAATAATAATAATAATAATAATAATAATAATAATAATATAAAAAGTTGGAAGGAACCTTGGAGTTCATCTAGTCCAACCCCCTGCTCAGGCAGGAAACCCTATACCATTTCGGACAAATGGCTGTCCAGTCTCTTCTTTAAAACTTCCAGTCTTGGAGCATTCACCGCTTCTGGAGGCAGGTTGTTCCACTGGTTAATTGTTCTAACTGTCAGGAAGTTTCTCCTTAGTTCTAGGTTGCTTCTCTCCTTGATTAGTTTCCATCCATTGCTTCTTGTCCTGCCTTCAGGCGCTTTGGAAAATAGCTTGACTCCCTCTTCTTTGTGGCAGCCCCTGAGATATTGGAACACTGCTATCATGTCCCCCCTCGTCCTTCTCCTCGTTAAACTAGACATACCCAATTCCAGCAACCGTTTCTTATATGTTTTAGCCTCCAGTCCCCTAATCATTTTTGTTGCTCTTCTCTGTACTCTTTCTAGAGTCTCAACATCTTTTTTACATCGTGGTGACCAAAACCGGATGCAGTATTCCAAGTGTGGCCTTACCATGGCATTGTAAAGTGGTATTAATACTTCACGTGATCTTGATTCTATCCCTCTGTTAATGCAGCCTAGCACTGTGTTGGCCTTTTTGGCAGCTGCAGCACACTGCTGGCTCATATTTAAGTAATTGTCCACTAGGACTCCGAGATCCCTCTCACAGTTACTACTATTGAGCAAGGTACCCCCAATACCAGACATGTCAAACACAAGGCCCAGTGGCCGGATGCGGCCCGCGAAGTGGTTTCATGTGGCCCGCGAAGCCATACTGGAAACAGTGAGGGAACGGCCCCCACTGCCTTGGCCCTGGCCTGTTTTTCTCCCTCCCTCATCTCAAATATTTTCCCACTACTCTGTACTTAGGAAGGAAGGAAGGAAAGAAGAAAAGAAGCAGAGGGAGGGTCTGAGGGAAATCCTGCCTTAGTCCTGCCCTGCTGCCCTTTCACCATCCCCTTGCCCTCTCCTCCTGGCCTATCCTGGGGGTCTCCCATCCTATTGCTAAGGAAGCTTTGGATACAAAGCTGGGTCTCATCCCATGGAGAGGGAATGGGCCTCCCTCTGACTTTGCCCTCGTACCCATCATGAGCAAACTGGGTAAGAAGAGTAAGCACAGTAGCAGCAGCCTTGAGGAGGAGGTAAGTGCAGCTAGGCGCCTCCTTGGGGAAGTGGGGCTGGGCTTGGTGCCGCGGGTGCTTGAGGGCCAGGCTGGGCATTTGACCTCTGCTGCCCAGGCCTCCGGGCAGCCCGTACCACCATCCAGCCCCCCCCCACATGGCCTGAGAGGAACAGTGAGGCTCCTCCAGTGGACCATGCCTTGGCACTTGCTCTGGTCCCACCCCCTTCTGCCAGAGACCCTCAGATCTGTCCCACTCCTGCCCAGGCCCCCACAGGCACCCTTGACGCGAATGATGTAGAGCTGGCCACGCCCAACCAGTAGGCCACACCCACTCCATCCATGCCCACCCAGTAGGCTGCACCCACCCTGGCCACATCCACCTGCCCCCCCCCCGAGGGCAACCACAATGCTGATGCAGCCCTCAATGAAATTGAGTTTGACACCCCTGCCCTATACTATACCTGTACATTTGGTTTTTCTTGCCTAAATGTAGAACCTTACTTTTTTCACCATTGAATTTCATTTTGTTAGATAGTGCCCAGTGTTCAAGTCTGTCCAGATCCTTCTGTATCTTAAGCCTGTCTTCTGGAGTGTTGGCTATTCCTGCCAGCTTGGTGTTGTCTGCAAATTTGATGAGTTCCCCATCTATCCCCTGGTCCAAATCATTGATGAAGATGTTGAAGAGCACTGGGCCCAGAACAGAGCCCTGGGGCACCCCACTACACACTTCCCTCCATGTAGATGCGGTTCCATTGAGGACCATATGCTGAGTACGGCCGGTTAGCCAGCTATGAATCCATCTGGTGGTGATGCTGTCTAACCCACATTTTTCTAAATTATCGAGTAGTAGGTTGTGAACTACTTTATCAAATGCCTTACTGAAGTCCAAGTAAATTATATCCACAGCATTCCTCTGATCCACTAATTTTGTCACTTGGTCAAAGAATGCAATAAGATATGTCTCGCATGATCTGTTTTTGACAAACCCATGTTGGATTTTAGTAATGACTTTGTTTGCCTCTAGGTGTTTGCTGATTCGTTGTTTGATTATCTTTTCCAGAATCTTCCCAGGTATTGAGGTCAGGCTGATAGGTCTGTAATTTTCTGGATCCATTTTTTTTCCTTTTTTGAAGATGGGAACTACATCAGCTCTTTTCCAGTCCTCTGGTAATTCCCCAGTGCTCCAGGATCTTTGAAAAATATACTTTAGTGGTTCTGAGCTCACATCTGCCAGTTCCTTGAGAACCTTGGGGTGTAATCCATCTGGTCCTGGTGATTTGAACTCGTCTAAGCTGGACAGGTGCTCACTTACCATTTTCTTGCCTATTTTAACTTGTGTTTCTATTCTGTTTTTTATGGCACTATTTTTGATAAGTTGGTCTGTTTTTTTCCCTTTGTGTAAAGACAGATGGAAAAAATGAGTTAAATAGTTCTGCTTTCTCCCTATTGCTTGTCACCTTCTTGCCACTTTCACCCACTAATGGACCAATCATTTCCTTCACTTTTTTCTTGTTTTTTACATGTTGAAAGAAGCTTTTTTTCTTATTTTTGACTTTGGTCGCAAGCCTTAGTTCATTATGTGCCTTAGCTTTCCTCACCTCATCTTTGCAGGCTCGGGCTATTTGCTGATATTCTGACTTAGTTATATGCCCCTCTTTCTACTTTCTATACTTGTCCTATTTATCTTTCAATTTATCAGAGAGTTCTTTATGCAGCCATGCTGGTTTCTTCTGAGAGCTGTTATTTTTCCTCTTTGTTGGTATTGTGGTAGACTGGGCTTTTATTATCTCACTTTTCAAAATTTCCCATGCTTCTTGAGTTGTTTTTCCCTTGAGGATTCTCATTCATGGAATCCTTCCCAAGCCCTCTCTAAGTTTATTGAAATTAGCTTTCTTGAAGTCCAAGACTATAGTTTGACTGTGTTCTATTGCTTGTGCTTCCATAATGTTGAATTTCAATATTGCATGATCGCTACCTCCCAAGGTTCCTGTGGCTTCAACCTTCTATCATTTCATCTCTGTTAGTGAGAATGAGATCCAAAATGGCTAATCCCCTAGTTCCCTTCTCTACTTTTTGGGAGACAAAGTTGTCTGCTAGGTTTGTCAGAAATCTGTTTGATCTTCCACTTGGTGCAGAGTTTGTCTCCCAGTTGATGCCAGGGTAGTTAAAGTCCCCCATTACTATTGTGATGTGCTTCCTACACACCTTAGTTAGCTGACTAGCAAAAAGTTCATCTATTTCCTCTGTTTGGTTGGGTGACCTATAGTATACACCTATGGCAATGTTATTTTTTCTCCCCTTTATATTGACCCAAATGCATTCAAGACAGTTTTCATCATTGTTGTGCTCTATTTCTGTAGAGATGTAGTTATTTCTTATATAGAGAGCAACTCCACCTCCTCTTTTATTTGGTCTGTTTCTTTTAAATAATTTAAATCCCTCTAGCTGTGTGTTCCATTTGTGGGTTTCATCCCACCATGTTTCCGTAATGGCAACAATATCATATCTGCCCTCATTAACCTGAATTTCTAGTTCACCCTGTTTGCTGTTCATACTCTGTGCATTGGTGTATAAACATTTGAGTCCTTTATGACTGACCATGTGTTTACTTTCTACATAACCTGTGTGGTGCCTGAGATCCCCTATTGTCTTTACCACCTATTTGGTTAGTGCACTTTGTGTGGCACTCGCTATTAAAGGCTTGATTTTGCTTGACAGCAAGGTTGATATTCTTGTTCTGTATCAATTAACTCACTGTCCCCGCTATTTAGTTTAAATATTCCTCCAGAAAATCTGTGAATTTGTAGCTGAGTAACTCAGTCCCTTTCTTTGATGGATGCAAACCATCTCTTTTGTACATCTTTTCATTGGACCAGCTACAGACATCGTGACTAATATATCCAAAACCTTCCCCTTTATACCACTCCTTTAGCCACATATTAATTTGTGCTATACGCTGGCCTTTTCCATTTTGCTCCTTATACACTGGTAAAACCTCTGAAAAAGTAACCCTACAGCCTAATCTGCTAAGTTTCTGCCCCAAGCTCTGGAAATCATTCTGCACAGAGAGTACATCTTTTTGGGACAGATCGTTAGTGCCAAGATGTACAATAGCCTCCACATCACAGTCCTTGCTGGCATTCTTGATCATTTTAGAAATACGCTTCTTGTCCCTACTGGCAGTAGCACCTGGGAGACACCTGACCTCTTTTGAAACCTCTGTGTCCTTTCGTAACGTTACATCCCTTATAATTGAATCACCAACCAGAAGGTGGCTTCTCTTTTTGGATGCCTTTCTGTTCTTGCATGACTGATGTGTAATACCTGATTCACACTTCTCCCTGTCAAAAACAAGTTCTTCATCTCGGTCCACGATCCCCAGCTTATTTGAGTCATCATCACAAATACTTTTACCTGTCTCCTTAATGTCCCTATTAAGGTCAGCAAGGGCACTGTATCTGTTGTGCAGGGACACAGTACTAAAGAAACTGCTGAATGCCAGACTTTATGTTAAACTATCAAAGTGTGAGTTTCACCAAACCCGACTAGATTATCTTGGCTACAGAATTTCTAGTGAAGGCATTGAAATGGACCCGGCTAAAGTGAAAGCCGTAATCGAATGGCAACCTCAAAGACTCACAAACAGCTTCAGAGCTTTCTAGGATTCGCCAACTTTTACCACCAGTTCATCCCCTCCTTTGTTGAAATTGCTTTACCCATTACAGACGTACTGAAAACAGGCAAAGAGGGAGGGAAGCCGCAACCAGGCCAGCCACTAGCATGGACTATGAACTGTCAAACTGCTTTTGAGAACTTGAAAAGACTATTTGCAGTCGAGCTGGTCTTGAAGCACCCTTGTCCAGGGAAACCCTTGTGATTCAAGCTGATGCCAGCAACGTGGCTGTTGGAGCTGTGCTATTGCAAAAGAACCAGGATGGGGTCCTACAACCCTGTGCCTACACCTCGAAAAAATTCATTGATTGCAAGAGGAGGTGGGGTGTGTGGGAAAAGGAAGCCTTTGTGAATTGTTGGGCTCTATTAAACTGGCGACACTATCCAGAAGGGAGCAAGGTGCCTTTCGAGTTATGGACTGATCACAAAAACCTAGAAGCACTGAAAACTCCTCGCAAATTGTCCCCGAAACAAGTATGATGGGCGCAATACTGAAACGGGATGTAGAGAACTATGTCAGGAGTTGTGCTGTATGTGCCACCATGAAAAGAATCCCAGGGAAACCCCCTGGACTATTATAACTGGTGGCGGACCCCTCCCAACCATGGGAAGAAATTGCTATGAACTTTATAGTAGGGGAAATACAGTTATCTGGACTGTGATATATCTGTTTTCAAAGCAGACTCACTTCATTGCCTGTAAGGGGCTCCCGTCCACCCAGTGACTAACCAAGATGTTTCTGAAAGACATCTACAGACTGGACTGACCTCCTCCCTTTTGCAGAGGTGGCTTACAATAACTGTTCAGAGCAGCACCGGTTTCATACCTTTTAAAGTGGCCACAGGAAAAGAGTTCAGCCCAATACCTGAATATCCTCAGGGACCCTCCACTTCCCAAACTCTTGATCAGTGGGTGAGGGGGTGGGAAGAAGTCTGGAGAACCACGAAAATTGCTTTGAAAAAGGCTTCTGAGACATATAAAAAAGCAAGCAGATAAAAAGAGAGCTCCTCAAAGGTCATTCCATGTTGGGGAAAAGGTTTATTTGTCCACAAAATATTTACGGATTAAGTTACTGAGTAAGAAGTTAGGTCCGAAATACTTAGGACCCTTCCCCAACGTAAGGATCATTAACCCGGTCACAATAGAATTAAAGCTTCCCAGACTCTTAGGGAAAGTCCACCCTATGTTCCATTGTAGCCTGCTGAAACCTTTTTGGGATTCCACCTTATGACCTCTCCCCAAGAAGACACCTGGACCTCTAGTAGTAGCAGGACAGACTCACTATGAAGTGAGGCGTATTCTTGATTCTAGACTTTTTAAAGGGAAGCTACAGTACTTAGTGCAATGGAAAGGGTATCCGTTGTCTGAAGCCACTTGGGTAAAAGCTAGCAATGTAAAAGCTAACAGACTCATTGATAAGTTCTATAAGAAACACCCTAATAAACCAAGAGGCAACCTCTAACGTATGATTTTGTTTGTATTACAGATTTGTCCTTTTTTTAGGGGGGCCGGATGTCAACGCTGCTAACATCGGATGTTCTTGCTTTGACAACAGATGAAAATGCAGCCATTTTCTCTATGCTTTTAGAATTAGTTGGTGCTGGGAGGGGGGATTGGAATGAGAGTTCAGTTAGCGATAATAATAACTCTGCCATGGGAACTCAAGGACAAACTGGGTCCGGAGCTGATAACATTTTGGTGGTCTGGAGAGCTGGGGAGAAAGCCCGTGCTATAAGCTAATTGGGGAATGTGCTTTATGACAGGCTATTGAGGGTGGGAATTGTACTTTGAAACTTTGTATCCAGGGGAGGGGAATTTAGTTTTGGGTTCAACTATGTAGTACAGATACTTTGTTTCCCGAATAAAAGACTCTTTAAGGAAAACAATGCCTCGAAGTTCTTTTGAAGGGTTTCATCTGTCGGAACCATGACAGTCTCACTGCTTCAGGCCTTCGGTGCATTCACAGAGAATAGAGGTCTAAAGTACCGCAAGATCACATGAGATCAGTGGTGCAAGATCTCATGCTACTGATCTTGCATGATCTCACAGTACTTTGGCCTCTGTTCTCTGCAAACGGAGGCCTGGACGATGTTATGTATTGATGTGAATTACTTGGAAACTGTTGGAAATGGTCAAACGGCTGTGTCTGTTTAAACTCCAGACTGTCTGTCTACATACTTGTTAGCTTGTGTTTAAGCAGGAAATACTGCTTTAATTCTATTGGCCGCCGCCTAGTGGTGATCTGTATAAATAGTAAGTTTTACAAGAAACACCCTAATAAACCAAGAGGCAACCCCTAACTTATGATTTTGTTTGTATTACAGTATTTGTCTTTTTTGTAAGGGGGGCCAGATGTCAACGCTGCTAATATCGGATGTTCTTGCTTTGACAACAGATGAAAATGCAGCCGTTTTCTCTATGCTTTTAGAATTAGTTGGTGCTGGGAGGGGGGATTAGAATGAGAGTTCAGTTAATCATAATAATAATAACTGCTGTGGGAATCCAAGGACAAACTGGGTCCAGAGCTGATAACGTTTTGGTGGGCTGGAGAGCTGGGGAGAAAGCCCATGCTTCAAGCTAATTGGGGAATGTGCTTTATGACTGTTTATTGGGGATGGGAATTGTCTGTCGGAACCATGACAGACACACTCAAAAGCTCAGGTCAAAGTTCATGCCACAGGAACAGGAAACAACCTCAAAAGCCCAAGAAGGTATAAAAACCCATCACTCCCAGCTACTTGTGGTCAGCTGCTCCACAGCCTCATGTCTTGTGGTTCTGCTCTTCAATAAACTACAACCTTCTTTCTAAAGCAGTCTCCATTTTGTTTATTCCCGACTTGGACTGGACCCTAATGAAGATTTTTCTTTCTACAGAAGGAAACAGTGATGGGCCAATAACATTTGCAAAGAAAGAGGAGGGAGGAAGAGGCAGCTTCTGCTTGGGACTGTCTTACCCCAGGATTTGATGCAGGACTGACCGAAAACTCAATAGGAATTCAAGATTCAGCTCTATTGCTACTGTAAATTCAGCATGGAGATTTAAGTCAGTCATTCACTGTTAAGTGGAAACATTTAGCCTTTTCTTCCAGCACTGTTTTGTGGATACTAATAAAATAAATAATTCTAAAATGTTTTGTTAAATCAGCGGTTCTCCAACATTCTGGCCTCAAGACCTCTTTATATTCTTATAAATGATTGAGGACCCCAAAGAGTTTTTACTTATGTGGGTTACATCCATCAGTATTTACTGGATTAGACAATAAAAAGGAGAAATTTTAAAATATTTATTTGACTTCACAGACCCCCTGAAAGTGTCTCAGGCTCAGACTATACTTTGAGTACTGTGTTATGCCCTGTGTGGCAAAATAGCCGTAGAGTTGCCATGTCTGAAGATTTATGGCAGCCTTTCCCAAGCTGGTGCTCTCCAGATGTGTTGAAGTATAACTTCCAAAATTCTGATAGTTGAAGGCTATCTAGAGCAGGGCTACATTGGCAGGTGGTATGTGGCCCTGCCCAGCCCAGCCCAGCCAAGGGTAGTGGGGGAGGGAATGAGCGGCGCAGCGCAGGACTTGCTGTGAGAGAGTCCTCAGGAACTGCAGGGCTGCTTGGGGCAAGACAAAGGCCCCAGAATCAGCACTTCCAGCTCACCCAGAAGAGAAAGGAGGAGGAGGAGGGCGGAGACAGGAAGGGATATAAAAGGAGGCAGTTTTGGGAGGAGAGGGAGAGAAGAAAAGACTCCTGAGAAAGAGGCAGAAGAAAAAAGGCTTTTCTCACAGAAGCGGTGAGAGAGAGAGAGAGAGAGAGAGAGAGAGAGAGAGAGAGAGAGAGAGAGAGAGAGAGAGAGAGAGAGAGAGAGAGAGAGAGAGAGGAAAGGATTTTGGAGGAACGTGTGCGTGTGAATGGGGAGGATATTAGAGGAACGTGTGCGTGTGAATCGGGAGGATATTGGAGGAACGTGTGTGTGTGAATGGGGAGGATATTGGAGGAATGTGTGTGAGAATGAGAAGCGCTGGGTGAGCCGTGCTTTGCAGGATGGAGTGGGCAGACCTATGCCGGCAGGCCCGTCGGCATCAGGAAGGCTCCAAAGGAGGTAGCTGCAGGGGGGGGGGAGCAGGAGACTTTTTATCAGGTGCCGCCAGGCCTGCAAATGCAGTGCTGCCCCTCTGCTTTCCAACCCCGAAATTCCGGAGTAAAGTTGGGCAGCCTTTGAGCGCCACTGACAAGCTGCAAATCTGCTGTAGTCTAGGCTGCTGCCCCCTTCCTTGGCTGAGCGAGGCTGCAAAATTGATTCATTATTCTTGCCTTTAGCAGCAATAACTGTGTTCTTTGACAACTTTGCTAGCAACCTGCAGCCTGTGAACTTTCTTTTCCCCCTTGGGGAAAGAATTCAGGAGTGCTAGTTTTATTTTTCCTGCTAATTACAGTATATTTGTGGGTTTTTAAAGGAGTTTATGAGAAAAAAATGTGTCTGAAATGTTATGTATTGATATCATGAGTTAATGTGTTTTAATTTAAATGTGTTTCCAACTGTTTTGGAGGGAAAATTAAGTTTAAGTTTGAGTGGAAAAACACTGTTTGAATTGATTGGTCACCACCTAGAGGGGGCAAGTATAAATAGCCATCATGCTGTCAGTTAAGCCAGTTCTGTTTTTGTTGTAATAAATAGTGTTGCATTAAACCGGTCTGGTTAATGCCTCCAGAAAACCCACTACACAATAGTGGTGACGAGGATGGGATCTTGCTGAAGGAAAGGAATGGTGCCTATTAGAGTTGAAGTCACTGGGTATTAGACCAGGCACCAGAGCCCTGGTGGGACCATGTCCCTACCCTGCCTGCCAGTAAGCCACACTGGAGGCACAGCATCCTGAGGGATCCGTCTCCAGGATCTAGGCAGTTCATCTCCTATCGCAGCAAGAGAAGCAGTGTCCAAGACCTCAGTAAAATACTACCATGGTCAAGCTGGGCAGGCTGAACAAATTTGATATCTCCCACCCAGAACAGTGGAGTTCTTACATCTCCAGGGTGGATAATTATCTGCGGGCCAACCAGGTTAGAGAAGATGGCTTGAAAGCATCTACTCTACTCTGCGCGTGTGGACAGGCTACATTCGACATCGCCGAGAATCTGGTAGCGCCAGCAAGCATCGAATCAGTAACCTATGGAGACTTAAAGAGGAGGCTAAAAGAACACTTCGAGCCAAAGCTGTCCATAATCACTTGGCGTCACGCGTTTGAACAACAGGAGCAGAAGTCAGGTGACTCAGTAGCTGAGTTCGTGGCAGCACTTTGTGAAGCTTCAGGCAACTGTGAGTTCCCTGACTTGGAAGATCATCTAAGAGACAGACTCATGTGTGGACCGTTGAACAGAGAGTTACAACAGCAAAGGATAATCTGACCTTCCAAGACACTGTGAAGGAAGTCATGGCAGACGAGGCTGCCGGCGGAGCAGTGAAGGCTCTCCGGCCTCAGAAAACACATTTCAGCCCCGCAGCAATACATCAGGAGACCACTGAGAGACTGAGTGAACCAGAAGAAGTCGATGAGATCAACCAGCTGCAGAAAGAGCCAATTAGATGGCATCGCGCAACAGAACAAGCAATCCTTCCTCTAAACTGCGCTAGCTGTGGAGGGCAACATAAAAGAACTGAGTGCAGGTTTCGTGCAGCCATGTGCCATGCCTGCGGGTAGCAAGGCCACATCACCAGGGTCTGTAGAGGTCACCAGAAAGTATCTAGCCTTGCAGACGTACCTCAGAAAGGTAGATGGGCCCCGGGACAGAACAGGGTTGGATACTGTTCAGGGAGGAGAAGTACTCAGCGGACGGGAGCCCAACGCCCCCTCAAAGAGAAGTTGAGACTTCAAGTCAAACTTCAAGGGGTCTCATGTTCTATGGAGCTAGACACTGGGTCAGCTCTATCCATTATTTCATACAAGACTTTTGAGTATATTTGTAGACAAAGCAAGAGGTGAGTTCAAATCAAACCGTCAAGCCTCATTCTGACTGATTTTCAAAATTGCCATGTGTCTGTTAGGGGTGAAGCCACTGTAAGGGTCAACTTCAAAGAGTTTGAGGGTCCCCTCAGTGTGGTAGTTGTTGATGGACAGCCCAACAGTCTCATCGGATTGGACTGGGCATCCATGTAATGGGCAGCCATTGCACACAAGCAGCTGACCTGGCCTGACTTGACTCTACTGAGTTCCTGGGATTCCGGATAGATGCTGCTGGGATCCATCCATCCGATGCTAAGCTCAAAGCCATTCAACAAGCCCCCAGACCTAAATCCAAGGGGGAGTTGCAAGCATTCTTAGGACTATTAAACTTTTACCACTCGTTTTTGCCACACAAAGCAGCATTGGCAGAGTCACTCCACCGTCTGCTAGACAAAAAAGCACCTTGGGTGTGGACAAACAACCACGACAAGGCATTCAGAGCAGTCAAATCACTGCTATCTTCGAGCTCCGTGTTAGCTCACTTTAACAAGAAACTGCCAGTGACATTAGCTTGTGATACCTCACTGTATGGCACTGGGGCAGTGTTAAGCCATCAGATGCCAGATGGTCATGAAGCCCCTATTGCTTACTACTCTAGGACATTATCACCAGCAGAGAGGAACTATGCTCAAATTGACAAAGAAGCTCTCGCTAGTGTTACAGGAATTAAGAAGTTCCATGACTTCCTATATGGGTGACCCTTTACAGTTTTTACAGATCACAAGCCGCTGCTTGGCCTTTTTACGGCTGACAAGCAAACTCCGCAAATCCTGTCACCAAGGATGCTGCATTGGTCAATCTTTATGGCTGCCTATTCATACAGGCTAGTCCATAAGCCCGGCAAGGAAATGGGCCATGCTGATGCACTCAGCCGACTGCCTCTGCCACACACAGATCCAGATCCAGATCCAGCCCCAGCAGCTCACATCATGGCAATCCAGGATCTTCCAGAGACACCCCTACACGAGGGAGATGTGGCCACTGAAACTGCCACTGATAGAACACTCAGTCGCGTTCTCAACTGGGTGATGAGGGGGTGGCCAGAAAACAGACCAGGTCCAGAGTTTCAGCACTATGCATGCAGAAAAGATGAGCTGTCAGCCCACAAAGGTTGTGTTCTATGGGGAAGCAGAGTAATTGTTCCACCCAAATTGCAAGCCAGAGTGTTAGAATCTCTGCATGAGGGACATCCAGGCATCATAAGAATGAAAGCACTTGCAAGAAGTTACTTGTGGTGGCCTGGTCTGGACAAGGACATTGAGGCTCAAGTAAGGAGCTGTCAGGTCTGCCAAGACACCCGTCCAGAAATGCCCCAGGCACCAGTGCACCGCTGGGAGACTAGGCAAGCCCCATGGTCTTGCGTGCACATTGACTTTGCGGGTCCATTTCAGGGACAGGTATTCCTCGTTGTGGACAGTTATTCAAAATGGTTAGAGGTAGTACCTGTCCAATCTATGACTATTGCCAGGGTCATCCAGGAACTGCGCCGGCTATTTGCTACACCTGGACTACCGCAGTGATGGCGAACCTTTTAGAGACTGAGTGCCCAAACTGCAACCCAAAACCCACTTATGCATCATCGGGTGCCAGGTGGCTGTGGCCCATTAGCTGGGTGTGGCACATTGGGTGGGCGTGGCTTTGGTGGTAACGGCAGACTGGGTGGGACTAAAAAGTTCAATCAATCAATTCCAACTTTGCAAGATCTTTTTTTCCCCTGCGAGAAGTTGAAATTGACTGATTGATTGAACCTTTTTTTTTTTTGCACACGGCAGTGGAGGCCTAAAGCGAAAAGGTTTTATAAAACCCAGCTGAAGGCCTAGGACTGGGGTGACGGTGCACGTGCCCACAGAGAGGGCTCTGAGTGCTGCCTCTGGCACCCGTGCCATAGATTCACCACCACTAGACTACCGGATGTCATTGTGTCTGACAATGGGGCACAATTCACAGCAGCAGAATTCCAGTCGTTCCTTAATGCTAACATGATTAGACACACCACTTCGGCTCTGTTCCATCCAGCTTCTAACGGCCAGGCTGAACGGATGGTAAGGTCCACTAAAGAATCCTTCAAAAGACTTACTAAGGGAGACTGGAACCATCGCCTGGCAAACTTTCTTCTATGCCAGAACACAACTCCAAGCACCACAATGGGACGCAGCCCAGCTGAACTAAGGTGGGGACGTTGGCTCACAACAAAGCTAGACCGCCTCCACCCTGACAGGATAGGTGCTGAAATGGTGCAACCCAAGCCTCCCCAGAATTTACAGTTGGGTGAGCATGTTTGGGCTAGGAACTATGGGCAGGGGTCACCTTGGGTGGTTGCTACAGTTACAAAAGTGTCAGGGCCACTATCATATGAGGTGGCTCTGGATGATGGTTGTGTGATCCGATGACACATAGACCAGTTGAGGCATCGGCAGACAAAGCAGAGCTCAGATGCAGAATTAGAAGGGACAGTAGACACTCATGGTGAAGCTGCTATTCCAGTATCGCCCACACCTGCCGAGACTGTGCTGACCGAGGCAGAGGCACCAAAGATTTTTGCACCACCTCTGCTGTCAAATGACTCGGACGCACATAGTGGCACAGGTCTACCACCTCTGCCGTCAAATGACTCAAATGACTCAAACAAGCTACCCGGTGCGGACAACCGGCAAGTCGAGATGGAAACCCAAACAGCTTTGTGGCATTCCGGCAGAACTTGCAACCCACCGGTCTACCTTAAAGACTATGTACATCAAGTACACAAGAAGTCATTTTATCCAGGGGGAAGGGGTGTTATGTATTGATATCATGAATTAATGTGTTTTAATTTAAACGTGTCTCCAACTGTTTTGGAGGGAAAGTTAAGTCTAAGTTTGAGCGGGAAAACACTGCTTGATTTGATTGGTCATCGCCTAGAGGCGGCAAGTATAAATAGCCGTCATGCTGTCGGTTAAGCCAGTTCTGTTTTTGTTGCAATAAATAGCGTTGCATTAAACTGGTCTGGTCAATGCCTCCAGAAAACCCACTACACAATATGAAAATTAAAGGATGTATGGATTGAGTTGTGAGACAGGGAAGGGAAGTACATGGACTTATGCACTTCCAGTTACTGACAGGTGTGCCACTAATATTCTGACTTGACACCTGCATGCTCTCAGGGCCCAAAGATTATCTTTATTCTTCATAGGGTGGTATTGTGTATTAACTAAATTTTTCTGGGTTGATTTTAAGGTGAGTATCCTTAGCTATGGAGGCCTTTGATCTTTTTCTTAAATACATAATAATAAAACAATGAGAACTAAAAGCTCAAAGGGAAGGCAGATTAGAAAGAACAAGACCTTTCAGGGTCTTCAATTCCCTTCCTGTTAAGAGTTCCTTAATAAGGTTTGCTCTTCCTTACTAACAACAATAAAGGTGGCTTTTCAAGAAAATATGAGAAGAGCTGTAATTAGTGATTTAACTATGTTTTCTTTTTGGCTGTGTTTTAATTTATATATAATGTATGTTTAATTCGAGGAGGGCTTGGAGAGGTAGAAGTGGCCAATATGGGGCTCTCTACATGGGGCTACCCTTGAAGAGTGTTCGGAGACTACAATTAGTGCAAAATGCAGCTGCGCGAGCAGTTGTGGGTCTTCCTCATTGTGCCCACATTTCATCAACTCTCCGCACGCTGCATTGGTTGCCTATTGGTCTCCGAGCCCAATTCAAGGTGTTGGTTATTACCTATAAAGCCCTTCATGGCTTGGGACCAGGATACTTACGGGACCGCCTTCTGCCACATACTTCTCTACGACCGGTGAGAGCGCACAGGGTCGGCCTCCTCCAGGTCCCGTCAACGAAACAATGTCGTCTGGCGGGCCCTAGGGGGAGGGCTTTCTCTGTTGCGGCGCCCACCCTCTGGAACCAACTACCTCCTGAAGTCCGCGTTTCTCCGACCCTCCTGGCCTTCCGAAAGAATTTAAAAACCTACCTCTGCCGGCAGGCCTGGGGATGATTGTTGATTGTGGTGTGATTGATGAGTATGTATGGGGTTTGTATTTTTAATGTTGTTCGGATTTGTTCAATTGTTTATATATATATATATGTTGTAAGCCGCTCCGAGTCTTCGGAGAGGAGCGGCATACAAATCCGAATAAAATAAAAAAATAAAAATATGGAGGCTGCACCTTGCCCTCCAGATCTCTGTCTCCCCTGCAGATCTCTGGAGAGGAGGAGAGGGTGGCAGCGGAGCTGTGTGAGGGAAGCCTGCCCCAACAAACCAGCATCCTTACCATGCACGATTGGAAATGGGAATTCCCTTTTGAGAAGGGCCAGCCTCCCTTGTGCAGGACCCAGGAGAGCTGCTCCCCTGTCACCTCCTCTTGCTCTCTAGAGATCTGTCAAGACGGAAGTTGGACTCGGAGGAAACTGGTTCCTGCAAATGTCCTCTACCTCCTGCTTTGCCAGGAGGGGGAACCAGATAGGGAAACACCAATGATGTCTAGGATTGGGAAAAGAACATCTCTTTAGTGTGCTATACACACACACACACAAACATTCCAAGCTTGGAGACTTGTATCCACATGTGAGCTAGCAAATTGCCAGTCATGCCTGTGCTTGGGGAGAAGGCCCTCTCCTTCGTCTGTGGATAAAAGTCTCCAAACCTGGAATGTGATGTGTGTTTGTGTGTGTGTACATGTGCATGTGCTTCACTGCTAGCAGTTTGGGGAGGGGAGGAGTTTGTGGGGCACCGAGTTGTCCCCATATTGAGTTAGCCGGTGTGACTTGTTCCGTTCTGACCCAGCTATCTTGATTCAGCTGTGTCCAGTGAGTGGTGTCAGATGTCCAGCGTAGGCTGAAAACAGAATCCAGGAACAAAAGTGAGCAACAGGGTTTTAATTCGTGCAAAATTAAAGTCAGCACTGGGAGTGGTTTGCTCCCAGTGCTTTACATAGAAGTTCCCCTCCCTGCAACCCCGCCCCAAGCAGCAAGCCAGCATCCGGTCCATAAACGTAAAAGCCGCAGTTCCTCTTCCGACCTCCCCCCTGCCGGACTTTGCATTGCTGCCTCCCTCTCTCCGCCGCTCCAGCCATTCCTTCGCCGAGTGATCTCCCCAGGCCACATGGCCTTCGCGGGACCAACTGCCCAGGTCGGCGACCAGCTCCTCTGCCAGCGTCCCATGGCCCACTGTCTCGTCCGGCAGCCGGCCTCCTCCCCCGCTCCGGCAACGCTCCTTGGCACGTGGAGGCATCTGGCGGCGTCTCTGATGCCCAGCTGACATGCTCGGCATCCGGCTTCCTCCCCGGCTTCTGGCAGCTGATACCCCGGAGTCCGGCGGCGTGTGGCGGCAGTAGGCTGCTTGGCTCTGGCTGGCATCTCGGTTCCTCCCCCCACCAGTACGTGTCGAGCCCACGTGGCTTGACAGGTGGCATCGAGCAGGCCACTCCTCCCTGCTAGGCGACTGGTGGTACTCAAATATTGCCATCTCCTAAAAGTGGTACAATCTCTGAAAAGGTTGAAAAGCCCTGATCTAGAGAGCATCAACAGGAAAAACAGATTGATTAGGCTTAGTGTTCTGTCCGCTACATGTTATCTTGTGTGCAACTTGACATGCAGCTAAACCTACCTAGCCTCCAATAAACCAGACTGTGTGCATAGATCTGGGTTCTTTATTAAAGGAACAGAATGGGTGAAACAGGGAAAAACAGAAATACAAAGAGTAAAAAACCAAATACATAATAAGTGGTGTTGAGTTGCTGGTGAGCATAACAATTAACAAAACTGAAAAATCTGAATCTAAATCTCACCAGCGATGCTGTGTGTATGGAATGTGGATTTTTGTCTTCAGATGAACGTGTCATGGATTAGGCTGGATTTTTCCCAGTGCTTCTGTTTCCTCAGAATGCTACGGTAGAGGAAAATGGAGTCTAGCTTCCCAGGATGCACTTGTTTTTGGAATGAGGGATGATGGGAATGGAGTTCTTAAAGGCCTGGATCAGTTTCAAAACAATAAAGATTGGTATTTGGCCCCGGCCACTAGACAGCAACAGTATATACACAATTTATATGCTGGGAGGGCATGACACTCTGCACCTGGACTCAACTGATACCATTCTTTGAGTCTTCAGATGGTAGCAGTGGTGGCAAAGGAAGGGACTCTCAACTTTGTACATTGAGAGTGAAGAGTGGCATGTTTTGGTTGCATGGAATGCTACAATCCCAACACTGACATGTCCCTATCAAAGGACAAATGAAAGATGGGGTAGCAGGGACAAGATATGGGTCCCCTCAAAAATTTCTCAAGAAAGATCAGCTTCTAGCTGTTGACAGGTACCAAGTGGTTCCACTTTAGTAGGGATGAATTAGGGGCTATTCCCTGCATCATGTTACTGGAAGAATTTAGCTGGTGTACCAGGGATAAACCCAGAACAATTGCACGAAAATATTAGGTGAGCTGCCATTGCTTTTTTGTTGATATGGCTGTTGATAGAGTGATGTGACTGCAGTTTCCGATGTGACTGGGAACTTGACAGTGATCTAAGTTTGGAATATAAGATCCCATTGCAAGCCTCTCCCTTAGAATTACTGAGGTCATCTGATATATATCCAGCACTATTTTGTAGCAATGGAACACGAGTCAAGTCTGAAGGAATCTGGGCAATGACTTGGCTTTGAGGCTGGCACATCACTGCTTCTGTTACTGTGAAGTTGCCTTCAGATTCTGCATTGGATGAAGAACTTCCATTCATCAGGGATCTGTGAGATGTTGAACATTCTTCCTTTGGAAAATGCTCTTGCTTGTGAGCCACGTCCACTAGCAAATGTAGATCAGGGATTTGCCCTTCTGTGAACTGCACATTCTTTCTTTGCATTTGGTTTGGATGGATGAAACTGAATCTTTGGCATATTTGCTGAGAGGACCCACCTCTGAAATGAGGAAACCAATTTGTTCTGAGGATGCAACAGTGTCTGATGTATTTGTCTCACACCTTATGTTAGGATCCTCCTGTGGCTGACTGAATGGAAGTTCCTCTTGAACAAATACCGTGGAAGACACTGCAGAAGACTGGTTCAATTGCTCTTTTGACCTTTGCTGATCTTTGTGGGGTGACTGTGGGCTGCTACACCATTTGAGCTGTGGTATTCTCCACAGGTTCTGTGGTATGAATAGCACAGATAAACTCTGGAGACTCTGGCAAGGATTGTGCTATAGCTTGTTCCTTATTGTTACGTAGGTGTCGCCTTTGTAATCTGAAGGGAAGAGGGGTGACCCAGTTGTCAGTATCTTCTTTGACTAATCCCTGCTCCATCATTTCTAAAAGGAGTTTGTCCTCAATAGACATTGACACCCAATTGTCATCTTTTGTCTTTTGGAAGACTGTGCATCCTAAATTGGTCACTATCACAAGAGAGGTTGTCACTAAAGGAGCCTACGAAGGAACAAGGCAAATGGGTAGTGTATGGTGATTCCTTTAAGATGAATTGGTTGTGGCATGGCTGAAAAATAGAAGGACGTCCATTCTGTAATGTGCTTGTAAGCATGCTGTTAACAGAGGTTGGTTTGTGCATACTTTCTAAACAGACATCTCCTATAATGACCCATCCTAGGTCTAATTTCTGAGTGTACGGAGCATTGTGGGGACCATTGACCTGAGCTCTTGCTTTGTGGACTCATAAGATATCTCTCCCTAGGAGCAAGATTATCTGAGTCTGAGCATTAAGCTCTGGTATCAGGTGTGCTATGCGGTTCAAATGTGGGTGATGAACTGCTGCATCTGGTGTAAGGATTTCAGATCTATGCTCAGGAATCTGGTTGCATTCAGTAAGAGTTGGTAAAGTCAGGCATGTTTTCCCATCTACCGACTTGACTTGGTAACCAGATGCTCTTCTCCCTGCCGTCTCCACAATTCCTGCACAAGTTTTTAAGGAATAGGTAGTGCTGGGGCCTGTAATGCCAAAGATATCAAAGAAGGTTGAGCTGGCTAAAGACGTGTTACTTTGGTCGTCTAGAATAGCATAAAATTTAATGGCTTTGTCCCTTTGGCCTGCTGGGTAGACTCTGACTAAACAGATTTTGGAACAGGACCTGCCAGCTACAGTTCCTTTGCAGACTTTTGTGCATTTTGAAGTGATTTCTGTTGTGGTTGTAGCAGTGTGTTCTTCCTCCCTGCCGTACTCACTGGCACTTTGAATGTGTTGTAAAGTCCATGGAGCTGGCCCTGGGTATAAAGCTGTGTTGTGACCTGTACTGCCACATTCTGTGCATTTTACACTGACCTTACAGTCCTTGACAAAGTGAGGGGCTGATGAGCAGCACTAGTAGCAAATCTTGTTTTCTTTCAGGAAAGCTTTGTGGACTTCCATTGACTTCTCTCTGAAGGCTCTGCATTTTAGGAGATGATGTGGTTTCTGATGTAGAGGACACTGCTTACCAGAATCTCTGGTCTCAGTTTCTGTGTGAGAGGAGCTGGCAGTCCTTTTAAAAGAATCTGGAGGAGTCACGTTAGCTTTGTGGATGGCTATTGGAAGTTTGCGGGGATCAAGTCCTGAAGCACATGACAATGTGAAGTTAAAACTAGGATCATTTCTTGTTTTAACCTGTTGGCACACAAAGTCCACAAAAACAGAGAAGGGGGGAAACAGAACATTGTACTTGCTTTTGTGTTTGGAGCCATGTGTGATCCACTGCTCTTGCAAGTTATAGGGTAACTTTTGTACAATGGGGTTGACACCTCTGGCTGTGTCAAGGAATGCAACGTTCAAAGTTACGCGATAAGCACCCCTTAGCGTTTACAAAACATCCCCAAACTTATGAATGTTGCCGTACCACGGCAGTTGTTCACCCTTTCAATGACCACAGAGGCACTGCAACATTCACCCTGGCTATTCCCTCCCCCCACCATTCCGGGTCTCCCTAGGCACTAGGTCTGTGGATACTCACCTTGCGAAGATCCAGAGAGTCTTCGCTTTCTTGGCTGTCTCTGTCAACGCTGCTAACATCGGCCATTTTCTCTTTTCCCTTTTTCTTGCTTTTAGAATTAGTTGGTGCAGGGAGGGGGGATTGGGATGCGAGCTCAGTTAGCCATAATAATAACTCTGCCGTGGGAACTCAAGGACAAACTGGGTGCAGAGCTGATAAGGTTTCGGCGGACTGGAGAGCTGGGGAGAAAGCCCGTGCTACAAGCTAATTGGGGAATGTGCTTTATGACAGGCTATTGAGGGTGGGAATTGTACTTTGAAACTTTGTATCCTGGGGAGGGGAATTTAGTTTTGGGTTCAACTATGTAGTGCCAATACTTTGTTTCCCGAATAAAAGATTCTTTAAGGAAAACAATGCCTCGAGGTTCTTTTGAAGGGTTTCATCTGTCGGAACCATGACATTAACCCCAAAACTACAATTTTTACCTATCTATCCTGGGGACCCGAGCTCCAGTCACTGTCCCTAAAGTCGAGGGATAGACCAATAAAGATTCAGAGAAGATCTCAACATGGAAAAGGAAGGAACGCCTGAGACCAGCACCCCGGCCATGGCCGCCCCCTCAGAGGAGGGAGCGCAAGCCAGTGTGTCGGCAAAGAAGGAATCTTTTCAGGTCTTCCAGATGGGGGCAAGACCTAAGCTGCAAGGACAACTGATCTGGTCGTCTGACTGAACCCTACCCAGTGGAGACTCCAGACATCTCGAGACGGCTCTGACACAGTCAAGTGCTTCGAAAGCAGACAAGGTCGAGCTGCAAAGAGGGGCTTCTTGTAAGTTGTGTTCCCCAGACCAATGGAGAGCAGCGAAATCGACCACCGCTGAGGCCTCTGGTGAGTGGAAGTACCTGTCTGCAGTCCATAGTCAATCAGTAGAGAAGTTGGTGGAGAGATTCAAGGAGCTAGATATGAGAAGTGGGGAGCAACCCTCCCTGCTCTACAGCAATGGGGGATGCCACATACCCCACAGCAGGGATGCCACCAGGCACTGGCAGCACAGCAACAGCAGTGGGGTGGCCACAGCCCCTGAATGTGCAACAGCAGCTGGGGGCCTTGCCGCAACTGGGGATGATACAGCCGCCAGGAGGCCCGCAACCATTGGGAGCACAGGAGCAGTGGGGCTGGCAGCAACCACTGAGGGGCCCGCAACCACTGGGGATACCGCAACAACCACCACTGGGGCCGCAGGGGGGCCTGCCACAACCGGGGATGCCACAACTGCCAGGTCAGCAGCAGTGGGGATGGGAACAGTCCCCAAACATGCAGCAACCACTGGGAGGCCTGCGGCAACTTGGGGTGCCACATCAGCAGCTGCTGATGCCAGTGGGGGATCTACAGCAATTGGGGATGCCACAGCCACCATGGGGAGGTCAGCAACCATTGGGGATGCAACAACCACAGTTGGGAGTCCAGCAACCACTGGGAATGCAGGCTCACTGGGGAGTGCAGCAACCCCTGATGGCGCCTCCCCTTAGAGCAAATTTTGATGGAGACCCAGAGAAGCTGATCTTCTTCCTCAACCAAGTGCGTTCCCACATGAATCACTGTGCATATTTCTACCCAAATCCAGATGCTATGATCGACATGGTGGCTGCCAATCTGGAAGGGGAAGCATCCGAGTGGCTGAACAATTTATACATCGAGCAAGCACCTGAGTTGTGGGACCTCCATCTCTTCCTCCTAGGGCTGAGAGTAAGGTTTGAGGACCCATCCATAGCCCTCAAGGCGGAGGAGCAAATTCATAAAATAAAACAAGCTGGCAGGCCTGCACTGGAATATGTGTGAGAGTTTCACAAGATAGCCAGCTGAATAGAGAGGTGGCGTGAGCAATCCCTCGTTCATCACTTCAAGGAGGGATTGGATGATCACCTCTTCCAGGCTTGTGTCTATCGAGTGGTCCCTAATCAATTACAAGAATGGTACCAGGTAGCAGTAAGGCTGGACGTCGAGCTTGCTTGCTATAAGAAGGCACCGCCGCAAGAAGCTGGGTCGAGGCCAGACCAACCCAAATGGCCGCTACCCCCCGAAAGCCTCCTACCATCGTGGCCGCTGAAAACCCAAAGCCACCTGCAGGCCCACCGATCAAGTGCTTCAGGTGTGGGCAACAGGGACATCGAGCAGCGAGTTGCCCAGTCCCTTACCCTCAACAGCAGAATAGACCGGGACCACCAGTAAGGAAGAAACCAGCCCAGCAGCCGACGAAAGAGAAATCCAACTGGATCGGGCAGGAACTCGTTGCCCAAGTCATGTCGCCCACGCAGGAGAGTAGTGAGGCCCAACCCGGACCTGCCGCTGCTCTGCCCTCCTACAACAGTGACGATGAAGGAGAGAACAACCCGATGGTGAATCGACCTGTTCCACCTTTTTCTCTGCCCGCCAAGCAAGTAGTCCCTAAGACGGGAACACAGGTAGATCTGAAAGTACTAGTAGAATCAGGATGTTCCCGGTGTGTTATTAGTTTGCTACTTGCCCTAAAAATGGGCATACGAGCAAGGCTGTGCTCCAAACCTGTGAGGTTTGAGCAAGCTGATGGCTCTTTAATGGAAGGAACTTTAGTCACACAATTAACCGAACCCATATGCTTAGAAATAGGTGAGCACTGGGAGTTCATTCGTTTCATGGTAGCTCCAAAAATGACTGAAACTGTGATCCTAGGGCTAGCCTGGTTAGACAAATGGAAACCATTTATCTGGTGGGAGAAGGGGATGAGAACTATAAGATTACCCATAGGACCCAAGCCCCCCCTTAACTTGGCTGACGTTACCAGAGAGTTTAGCCCATCGAATGAGCTAGCGAAAATAGCTGCTCTATCTCAACCAGGCTAGCCACTCATCCCCAGCGAATACCGGAACCTACCAGAGGTCTTTAGCAAAAACGAATGTGACAACCTGCCACCCCCTTGGCCTAATGATTGCTCCGTTGAGCTGTTACCAGGAGCCAAACTCCCATGGCCGAGGATGTATGCTATGACCCCCCTTGAAATGGAGGAACTGCAGCAGTATGTAAACAAAAACCTAGCAAGAGGATTTATTGAATGGGCCAACTCTCAGGTGGGGGCTCCGGTGTTATTTAAGGAAAAAAAGATGGGTTGCTTTGTCTCTGCATGGATTATAAAGGGTTAAATGTTGTAAGCATGGAAAACAAGTACCCCGTCCCCTCCTGAAAGACCTACTAACCCACCTGGCAAAGGGGAGCATCTTCACTAAATTGGACCAGAGAGTGGCATATTACTGAGTAAGGATAAAGGAGGGAGATGAGTGGAAAACTGCTTTCAACTGTCCCATGGGAAGCTATCAATTTAAAGTCATGCCTTTTGCATTACAGGGGCTTCTGGCCGTTTTCATGCAGTCGATCAATCAGGTGCTACATGATCATTTATACAAAGGGGTTTTGGTGTATCTTGACGACATCCTGATATACAGCACGAATATGGCTGACCACATAAAGTTGGTGTGGGAGGTGTTAAAGAAATTGCTGAATGCCAAGCTATACATTAAGCTATCAAAGTGTGAGTTCCATCAGACCTGACTAGATTACCTTGGCTACTTCGAAAAAATTCACTCATTGCGAGAGGAGGTGGGCTGTGTGGGAGAAGGAAGCCTTTGCAATTCGTTGGGCTCTATTAAACTGGTGACATTATCTTGAAGGGAGCAAGGTGCCTTTTGAGGTATGTGACCACAAAAACCTAGAGGCACTGAAAACTCCCCACAAATTGTCCCTGAAACAAGTACAATGGGCGCAATACTTTAAGCGATTTAACTTCACCCTAAAATACATACCGGGGGAAAAAAACTTTTGGGCTGATGCTTTATCCAGATTGCCCCAATACAAGAGCCAATGTGAAGAGGTTAACGAAGCAGGGACTTCTGGTTTGGCGCTGACGGGACAACTGTTAAAAGCCGGTGCTCTGGCTTTCCAGTCCAGTTTCTCTTCGCCCAGCGACCCTCTCCGCCTTTCATAAATTACTTAAAACACACCTCTGCTGGCAGGCTTGGGGCAGTTAACATCTTGCCCCTAGCCAGTGTATGTCTGTGTGTATGTTGAATGATTGGTTTTTCTTTTAAATTAGGGGTATATATATATATATATATATATATATATATATATATATATATATATATATATATATATATATATATATATATATATATATATGTATTTCTAATTGTTGATTTCTATTATGTTGTGAGCCGCCCTGAGTTCTCCGGAATAGGGTGGCATAGAAGTCAAATAAATAAATAAATAAATAAGTTGCCCCAGAGGGGCAACGAAGAAGGAGGGACACTCCAGGAGCTCGGATCAGGTGGCGGCCGATTGGAGCGGACTGAAGACCCCTCTTAAAAGGCGGAGGAAAGGCTGCTGTGTGAGCCAAGGTAGGCCAAGTCGTCTCCAGCCGGAAGGGAAGCACTGTAAAACAGCTGACTGTCAACTGTGTGCCGAGGCTGGGTGAGCCAGAATTTTCTTTCCTTCTCCTTGATGATTATAAATGTTGAGCCCCTGATGGGAAAGAGCTGAAAAGTAAAGACACCCAGAAGGACTAATTTAAGTGGCGAGTAATTACAAAGGGGGAAAGTGTTCCTTTAAAGAATATCGGACATTGATAAATAAGCCGAGGAGGACATCTAGTGGTGAAAAAAGAAATGATGGTACTAATAAATAGTGAGGAAAAAAATGTTTTTATAACAGTGACCTTGAGGAGACACCTGCAAATAACAAAAGTGCCTTGTTGTGAGATTGCAAGGGAAAATACTCTTTAAAGTTACTTCTGTTGACTTTGGCTAAACTCAAACAGATACTGTTTTGGTTTTAGACTGTAAGCTTTAAAATGAGTTAATCAAACATTACTAGACTTATGAAGAAAACCTCTTCTGCACCCTCTGTAGGACAATCTAGTCCAACAACACAGGGATCTATTGAAGCAATGCTGCAACGTGAGAAAATAAGCACTGCCCAAAGCGAAACACAGACCTCATTAAAACTCCTTCAAGAGATGATGCAAAGAAATCATGAAGAGACACAAAAAAACCACAAAGAGACACAAAGAAAACTTGAGAAAGTAAGTCAAGAAATCCTGGATATAAAGACAAAATTTGAAGCTCAAAACCAAATGATAATTAAAAATGAACAAAGAATTCAGAAAGTTGAAGAAAAGAAAACAGAGGACATCGATAAAAAGATGGAAATGTTATTACAAGAAAATGAAAAATTAGAACAAGCAAACCAAGACTTAGAGGGGACAATTAAGATCCTAGAAATGGAAAAGGCAGAACATTATTTGAGATTTCAAAATATTCCTGAGGATAGAGAAGAAAACATAGCAGTGGTGATTATTGACATCCTGGAAGAGGCTTTAAAGGCAGATAGAGGAGAAATGCAATTAGAGGTCGATGAAATATTCTGCATGAACTCAAGCTATGCAAGAAGAAATAAACTGCCAAGAGAAGTACATGTAAGGTTCATAAAGAAGACAACAAGAGATGAAGTATTGCGGAAAGTTAGAGATGAGGCAATACAATACAAAAATAAAGAAATCGTGGTTTTAAAGCAGATACCTAAGAGAGTAAGAGATACTCGAAGACATTATCATTTCTTGGCTACAAAGCTGATTGCCAAAGGCATAAACGTCAGATGGCTGATGCCGGAAGGCATTTTAATAAATTGGAACAATACAAGATATCGATTGTATTCAGTCTGGAAAGCAGAAGAGTTTGAAGTAAGGAATAGAGCAATTCTAGATGAAGGAGTGAAACAAAGACAAGGGGAGAGTAAGGAGCAGAAGCAAACGGAAGAGGCGACTCAAGGAGCAACTGCACAAACAGGAGAACAGAAAGAGAAAGATGTACAGGAGGGCGAAGGTGAAGGACTTTCTCTTGTCAGAGAACAGAGGATTACTAGATCGACTAGACCTAAATATAAATAATGGAAATGGAAATGGAGAAAGAAAATGGAATCTTTTCAGCAAATATAAATGGACTAAATTCCCCATCAGAAAGAAACAAAGTTTTCAGGGAATTACAGAAATTGAATATAGATATAATTTGTCTACAAGAAACACATATAAAAGAACAGCATTATAAACTATTGGAATATCCAAAAATTGGGAAACTTTACTACGTATCAGCACATCAGAAAAAAGAGGGGTCGCTGTATATATTAAAGAGACAATAGATTCTAAATTGCTATATTCAGATAAAGAAGGAAGAATCTTAATGGTAGAAATATATCTGCACCAAAAGCAAACACTGCTAGTGGCAAGTTATGCACCAAACAACAATCAGGAAGAATTTTATAAAAACCTACACAGAAAAATAATAGAAATGGAGTACCAAAATATTTGTTTAGTAGGAGATTTCAACACAATAGTAGATGGAAAAATTGAGTATAAAAGCAATAAAACAGGAAAAACCGGAAGATTACCAAGACATTTTTTGATATGGTGGAGGAAACTGGAATTCAAGATGTCTGGAGGGAGATTAACCCACAAAAACTGCAATACACCTTTTAATTCAAACAGCCAAAAATGTTGGTCAAGGATTGTTATGATCTGGATGACAGCTGATGTGTGAATGAATATACAGGATATCGAGATAGAAATAAGGCACATGGGCAGACCATAACCCTCTGAAAGTGACTTGGAAAGGAATACAAAAAAGACCAAGATGGACTTTAAATCAATCTATATTAAAAGATAGAGAATTCATAGAGTTAGCGAAAAAAGAAATGGATTTTTCTTCAAAGAAAATAAAAAAGAAGATACAACATTACAAAACGTATGGGACACAGCTAAAGCATATTTTAGGGGCATAGCTATAACATATATGGCAAAGAAAAACAAACAGAGAAAACAGCAATATGTATTACTAAAAGAAAAATTTGGAAAGTTAGAATCAGAACTGCAAAAAAATCCAGAAAAAAAGACTTTGAAAAGAGAAATGGACATAATAAAACATAAATTAAATCTGTTGGACTCAGAAAAAGTGGCCGAACAGATAAAGAGAGCGAAACAGAACTTTTTTGAAAATGCCAATAAACCAGGAAAATGGTTAACTTATAAACTTAAAAAACAGAAAGTGAAGAAAACGATACATAAATTACTAGATGGGAAAGGTCATCAGCAATATAAAAATGAAGAAATAAAAAAGATAATCAAAGAATACAAGGAATTGTATGATAAGGAGGAAACTTCAAGAGAGAGAACTGTAAAATATTTGGAAGAAAATAATCTTCCAAAAATCTCAGAGACATTCAAAACTATGTTAGATAAAAGAGTTACAATGATGGAAATATCAGAGGCCATAAAAAGACAAAAAAACGGGAAAACACCAGGTCCAGATGGGCTTCCGGCGGAGTTATATAAGAATCTTCAAGAGATACTAAGTGAACCGCTGAAAGATGTTTGTAATGTAATTTTATTAGAAGCTAGACTCCCATCTACATGGATGGAAGCAAATATTACTCTAATACCCAGATTAAGAACTACAGACCGATTTCACTGCTCAATGTGGATTATAAAATTTTCACTTCAATAATGGCTGAGAGACTGACAAAATACTTAGTTGAATTTATACATCCAGATCAAAATGGCTTCTTACCAAAGAGACAAATTAAAAACAACTTAAGAGTGATAATAGACGTATTAGAATATTATGAGCTACACCCAGGGAAACAATTGGCACTAATATTCTTAGATGCCCAAAAGGCATTTGATAATGTCTCCTGGCAATTTATGATTCAGCAACTACAAATAATGGATTTTGGACAGAATTTCATAAATATGATAAAAACAATGTATAATAAGCAGACAGCCAAAGTGATTGTGAATGGAGATTGTACCTAGAGCTTTCAGATAAGAAAAGGCACAAGGCAAGGATGCCCACTATCCCCCCGTTATTCATTTTCACTTTAGAAGTTTTAAATAGAAATATTAAACAAGATACAGAAATTAAAGGACTGGGGATAAAAGGTGAAACATATAAATTACAAGCATTTGCTGACGATTTAGTATTTATTTTGGAAGAACCTCTGGAGATGATCCCTAAATTGTGGGGAAAGATAGAACAGTATGGAGAAATGGCGGGATTAAAAATAAATAGAGAAAAAACTAAGGTAATAGTTAAGAATCTTACAGATAAGCAAAAAAAACCCCCAAATGTCAGAAACAATAGAGGTACAGATAGTGAAAAATGTCAAATATTTGGGTATTGTTGTGAGTGTCTCTAGACCGGCTGGGGACATATCAGAGGATGACGAAGCACAACCAGGCCCCTCTGGGTATTTTCCCCTCCCGGCAGCCGAGCTAGACAATGAGGAGATTTGTATGCAATCTGAGTCAGACTCTCAAAGTGATGAGTCAGATTTGGAACAGGAAGATAGATGGCTTGATCCGAGATTCCGAAGGTTTGATAGGCGGAGGTGTCAGTTAAGTGGAAAAAGGAAGTGACGTATTGAAAATTATATTAGAAGAGGAAGAAGAGACTAATTCTTTGTCACGAGCAACGTTAATATCAAGAGGCAGTCTGATGCATCACCGAGTTCGTTTGAACTCAGTTTTCTGGTGTTCTTGAAATCTACGGAAGATTAATGAAGTCTTGGACAATGTGAGATAAAGAGTGAGTTAATTGGAAGGTGGGAGAATGTTTAAACTAAATGTACATATATCAGACTTGGCCGTTCCGGCCAACAAACTGCCAGCAGCTTGCTTTGAAGTGAATCTTTTGAAATGTGTTAAATAAAACTCTTAAAGAAATATTTATGTGGATTTTACTAAGCTGAGAAGGGCCAGATACAACAGATTGCTCGTGACCAAGAAAAGACGAAAATTAGTCCGAGCTTTCAGTACTGCGCCAGTTCAGTGACGTCATGGAGCAGCTTCTCGCTGATAATCCTGCTCTGTATCAACTAATTCAAACTCTCCAGCAACAAATTGGACATTTGCAACAGCAGATTCAGCAAGCTGCCGGAGCCCCAGCCCCAGCTCCAGCCCCTCCACCCAGACAAAGCAGATGTTATTTAGCATTGCCTGATAAGTTTACTGGAGAGCGTAGTAAATTTCCAGCTTTTTTAAACCAATGCAAAACATTCATTGCTTCCACTCCAGCAGATTTCCAGCTTGATGAAACTAAAGTGGCTTTCATTTTAAGTTTACTCTCTGGTCCAGCTGCTGATTGGTCATCTCCTCTGATAGACGGACCAGATCCTGTTCTGCGCAATTATGCAGGATTCTGCCAGCTGATGGAAAGAGAATTTGCTGACCCCCTTCGTAGACAAAATGCCACCAGGCGGATACGAGAGCTACGTCAAGGATCACGCTGCGTAGCGGAATATATATCAGATTTTCGCCGCCTAGCTCAAGAAATTAATTGGAATGAAGAAGCTCTCATGGAAATCTTTCAAGATGGCCTGTCTTCCCAGATCTTGAATGGATTGAGACATACTGTAATACCCGCGACCCTGGATGCATTATACCAACATTGTTTGGCTATTGAGGCGCAAACGCAAGCCACGGATGCCCGCCTGGTCAAACAGATGGTTCTAGTCACCGGAAGTGCCAAGCCAGTTCCTGCACCATGCAGAGGATTCCAGACCCTACCTATCACTCCACCCATCCCGGCACCCAGACGTATTTTCCAACCATTGCCGGCTTACACTGAGAGGCGTCCTGTACCCATGGCCAGAGATGAGCCCATGGATCTTGGTGCAGCCAGATCTCGCTTGACCGAGGCTGAGAAGGCAAGATGGAGAGCTGAGGGATTGTGCCTGTACTGTGGAGAGATGGGTCACTTCGTCATGGCCTGCCCCCAGAAACGACGTGGTACGGCAGGTCCTACTCCTGTTCCAGCTCGGCCTCCCATTCAGCAGTTTCAAGCCACCTTGCCGGGAAACGGCCAGAGCCCGGCCTAATGGAAACATTGGGTCGGGCAGGCGCCAAACCCAGTCCCAGTTCCGCAGACGAAGACTTCGGTCCTCCGAGACATCTGATCCTAGCAACCAATATACTTCTGGGAAATCATGCCCAGGGCATTCCGGCACACGCCTTGTTGGATTCTGGAGCCACCACTAATTTCATGGATGAAGCTTTCGCTCGTCAGCATGCCATACCTTTGTGCTCCGTGAAACCGCCTATGTTGGTTGAGACAATCGATGGTCGTGAGTTGTTGTCTGGACCGATCAAGTTCATGACCCAGCCCATACGCCTGGTCATAGGACAACATGAAGAAGCCATCCAATTATATATTACCAAGGGACTTCATTTCCCTGTAGTTCTCGGCCTAGCCTGGTTGAGAACCCATGATCCTTGTGTGGTGTGGTCCCAGAACTTTGTTTCATTTCCCAGTTTGCAATGCGTAGACCACGTACGCCAAGTTTGCGCAGCCCAGCTACCATCCCACCCTGACATCACCTTGCCGGCCGACCTAGCGGACTTTGCAGATATATTCAGTGAGAAAGAGGCAGACCACTTGCCTCCGCATAGACCATATGACTGTGCCATTGATTTGCTGCCAAATGCCAAACTTCCAGGGGGACGCCTTTACTCCATGTCAGAACCCGAGTTGGCCGCATTAAAAGACTTTGTGGACAAAAACCTGGCCAGGGGTTTCATTCGTCCCTCTTCCTCGCCTTTGTCAGCTCCTGTGTTATTCGTGAAGAAGAAAACCGGAGATTTACGCCTATGCTGTGACTATCGCAAGCTCAATGCCATCACGGTGCGCAACCGGTACCCTCTGCCTTTGATTCCTGATCTCATGGACCGTCTCCGATCAGCGACCATCTTCACCAAGATAGATCTACGGGGTGCTTACAACCTGGTTCGCATCCGAGAGGGGGACGAGTGGAAAACCGCGTTTGGGACCAGGTATGGTCATTTTGAATATACCGTCATGCCCTTTGGACTCACCAATGCTCCGGCCGTCTTTCAACATTTCATGAATGACATCTTCCGGGATTTATTAGATCAATTTGTGGTGGTTTACCTCGATGACATCCTGATTTACTCCCCGTCACGAGCAACTCATCTCCAGCATCTCCGGCAAGTTCTGCAACGCTTGAGAGAGCATCACCTTTACGCCAAGTTAGAGAAATGTCAATTCTATCAAACCACCATTGAGTTTCTGGGACATGTGATTTCTCCACAAGGCATCGCCATGGATCCTGGCAAGGTTGAGGCCTTGCAAACCTGGCAACCACCATGTAAAGCAAAAGATGTCCAAAGACTTTTGGGATTTGCGAACTATTACAGGATATTCATTCCGAGATTTTCTGCCTTGACTGCGCCCCTTACTCGACTGTTACGGAAAAGCATTAAGTTCCAGTGGGGCGATGCTGAGCAACAGGCGTTTCAGACCCTCAAAAAGGCTTTTGTTCAGGAACCCATTCTCAAGTATCCAGATCCTTGTCGTCCCTTTGTAGTGGAGGCCGATGCCTCAGATGTTGCGGTAGGGGCCATGCTTCTTCAAACACGCCAAGATGGCGGCCCCCTGTTCCCGTGTGCTTATTACTCCAGGAAACTGAGTCCCTCCGAACGCCATTATACCATTTGGGAAAAGGAACTATTGGCCATCAAGACTGCTTTTGAGACCTGGAGACACCACCTGGAAGGAGCCCGCTATCAAGTTGAAGTTCGGACTGACCATAAAAACTTGGAATTTTTGCAATCTGCCAGGAAATTGAATCAACGTCAGATCCGTTGGTCTTTGTTCTTCGCTCGATTCAACTTCAAAGTCACCTACATTCCGAAATGGTACAACAAAAGAGCAGATGCCTTGTCCCGTAAACCTGAGTATCTACAGATCAAGGACCCCTTGCCGCTTCGAACCGTTCTGCCTATCGAATCGATCGCAGCCGTGCACGATCCGGTAGATCTACGACGACAGATTCGGGAAGCGCAACAACTAGAAAACTTTGCGGCACAGAAGAGGCAAGAGGTGGGTCCCGACTCACCTTGGACCTTGTCTGAGGGTCTATTACGCTTCTGCAACCTGTTATATGTTCCAGCAGGCCCACTCCGTGGTCTCATCCTGAATCAATGCCATGATAACCCTGCGGCAGGTCATTTTGGTTTCTTTAAGACTCTCCACTTAGTGTCTCGGACTTTTTGGTGGCCCAGACTTCGCCATGATGTTCAGTCTTATGTGAATTCCTGTGTACGGTGCCGTCAGGCAAAACATGCCACAGGAGCCCCTCCGGGATTATTACAGCCTTTGCCCATGCCGGAGAGACCCTGGGGGGCTATTTCCATGGACTTCTTGACTTGTCTACCTGTTTCTGCCGGCTACACCGTTGTCTTTGTAGTGGTGGACATGTTGACCAAGATGGCACATTTCATTCCTTGCCGAAGAATACCGACAGCCAAGGTCACTGCTCAGCTGTTCATTCAACATATCTTCCGGCTACACGGTTTGCCTGACAAAATAGTGTCCGACCGAGGAACCCAGTTCACCTCGGAGTTCTGGAGAGAACTCATGTCTGCGCTTCAAGTCCAAGTTAATCTAGCCTCCACGCATCACCCAGAGACTGATGGGGGTACAGAGAAAGTGATTGGCATCCTGGAGCAGTATTTGCGTTGTTTCATCAACGACCAACAGAACGATTGGTCCAAATATCTCTCCGTGGCCGAATTCGCTTTCAACAACTCTCAGCACACTTCCACTCAGACCACTCCGTTTTTTGCCAACTACGGCTATCATCCTAGATTTTTCCCGCTCACGCTCCTCGATTCTCCAGTTCCAGTTGCAGAGGACTATTTAACCGAACTCCAGTCAGTCCAAGAGATGGTTAAGCAGCACTTGACTAAGGCCAAGGAAGACTACAAGAGGGTTGCAGACCGCTCTCATCGTGACACGGCGCCATTAGCTGTTGGAGATCGGGTTTGGCTCTCCACCAAGTACTTGTTTCCAGGGCGAATTCACCGCAAGCTTGACCAACGTTTCCTGGGTCCTTTTCCTGTGGAGACGGTCATCAATCCGGTGACCTATCGTTTGACTTTGCCTAGGTCTCTTCGTGTACATCCCGTGTTTCATCGCTCCTTGCTTGTTCCTGTCAACCCTGATTCTCCGCTTCGACCTCCTGATCCGGGCCCGACAGCTCGCCGTGCTCACGTTCCTGTTTCCCGGTTGGAGATGTCCGTGATCCGAGATTCCCGATGGCTCAACGACCGCTTCCAATATTTGGTTGATTGGACCGGGATGGGCCAGCCGCTGGCTGTTGGGTAGATGCTCATGATATTGAGGCTCCTGAGTTAATGTGGGATTTTCATACTGCGTTTCCCTCCAAACCACATACCCTACGACGGACCCAGGGGGAGGGGCCTGCGGGGGGGATAGTGTTGTGAGTGTCTCTAGACCGGCTGGGGACATATCAGAGGATGACGAAGCACAACCAGGCCCCTCTGGGTATTTCCCCTCCCGGCAGCTGAGCTAGACAATGAGGAGATTTGTATGCAATCTGAGTCAGACTCTCAAAGTGATGAGTCAGATTTGGAACAGGAAGATAGATGGCTTGATCCGAGATTCCGAAGGTTTGATAGGCGGAGGTGTCAGTTAAGTGGAAAAAGGAAGTGACGTATTGAAAACTATATTAGAAGAGGAAGAAGAGACTAATTCTTTGTCACGAGCAACGTTAATATCAAGAGGCAGTCTGATGCATCACCGAGTTCGTTTGAACTCAGTTTTCTGGTGTTCTTGAAATCTACAGAAGATTAATGAAGTCTTGGACAATGTGAGATAAAGAGTGAGTTAATTGGAAGGTGGGAGAATGTTTAAACTAAATGTACATATATCAGACTTGGCCGTTCCGGCCAACAAACTGCCTGCAGCTTGCTTTGAAGTGAATCTTTTGAAATGTGTTAAATAAAACTCTTAAAGAAATATTTATGTGGATTTTACTAAGCTGAGAAGGGCCAGATACAACAGGTATATACCTATTGGCCAAATGCTCAACAATAAAAGAAGACAACTATATAAGGCTATTGAAACAAATAAAATTAGACTTGGAAAAGTGGAAGAATTTGCAATTGTCAGTGTTAGGAAGAATTGCTACAGTCAAAATGAATATATTGCAGAAGATTTTATTTTTATTCCAAACAATTCCAATAAAACTTGAGACATGGGGCTTCCGGTTCCGGTCACGAGGACCGGAGCCCTTCTTTGAGAGCTCCGTGACGGGGCTCGCGCGAAATTTAAAATAAAAGAGACACGGAGAGCGTGAACAACGAACAAAGAGGTCGGGATAGAAGAGGAACCTCGGATCTCCACAAACAAGTAAGACTTGCCGCCGGAAGGTCCCGGGAAGCCGCGGACGGGGCCGCAGAAGCCGGTGGTGGCTAGGCGGCCGGCCGGCAGGCAGGCCCGAAAACGCCGCGCCACAGGCGAAGGAGGACTGGAGAGCTGGCGAGAGACGAGCGGCGGAGCAGGAAGAGGACGCTGGATCGCTGCTGAGGGGCCCTGCCGGCTAGAGAGAAGGAGAAACGGCGAGAGAGCAGCGAAGGTGGCCGGACGAGGCAATCAGCTGCGGAGGCGAACGGAGCCGGAAAGAAGCCGACAGGAGAGGAGGCGAGCGGCGCGAGTAACAGCAGCAAAGACTACCTACGGGAGAAGAGAGGGCCGGGAGCTGAGAACAAAGGAGGAGGCAAGTAGAGCTGGCGGAGAGCAGTATTGAAAAGGAGGAGGCGACAAAGAAGCAGACAGAGGGGGAAGGCCCAGGCAGAGGGACTGGTGAGTGTTAACCCACGCTGCGCCCCAGACCCACCAGAAAGGGAGCCCCAGGGACCCAGAAGAGGGCAGGACTTACCAGGGAAGAAGGTGGGAGGAAGAAGAAAGCTGGAAAGCTACCTGGAGCACAATAAGGGAAAGGCAGAGGGGATCCGTAAACACAGGGGGACAGAAGACAGGAGGAAGTGACCTGGGCAAGAAGGCAGAGAAAGAGGGGCAAGAAGGAGCCAGAAAAGAGCAAAGATAAGAAACAGGCTGGCAGAGGGGAGTGAAGAGGAAACCAAGGCAAAGGTACTGAACTGGCTCCCTGAACGTAGAGCTGCCAGAATACAGGCTCCTACCCCTACACTGCCTAAACCCTGAAGGCACCCCCTCCCCCTTTTGGAAGGACCAGATTTCTGGATCATCACCAGACCATAACCTGGTGTTGTACTGCATCTTGAGAAAAAGGCCATCATCAAAAACCCCAAGCCACAGATCCTCCCGTCTTTGTATCACCCCTGCCAGTACAGAAAAGCTTAATTGAAAACAAGCTACACCCCCTAGTGAACTACCACTTTACTGTTAAAATACTAACTGTGAGACATGAACACTTGCTAACTTGTAACAGAAGAATTTGATCCAACCCATCCTAGCAACTTGATAATCTTGCACAGGAACAACTCCCCCACAATTCTTTGCATCAAGGGGTGGCTTTAAGGGTGGACAGGCCAACAGGAGGAGAAGCTCAAAATGGCTGCCAGACGGACAAAACAAACCAAACTGCTAGACCGGAAGGGAGCTGCACCCTCCCCGGCCCAGCCCTCCAATCTGCCAGGGAACACCCCACCCAACCACACACACCCCCACCCAACTGCATGCCCTCAGACCCACACGCCAACCCACGACTCCGCAACAGCACGCATGATCCAAGTACTAAAAGAGACGATTGAGACACTAAATGAGACGATAGCGACGATGGTGGTACGGATGGCTGGCATGGATAGAAAATTGGCAGAAATGGGCGCGAAGACGGAGAAAGGACGCCTAGAAACAGAACGGAAGACAGAGGAAAGTTACAAAGACATGAAGAGGATGCTGGCGGACCAAGGTAGAGACCTGGAGAAAAAGTGGGAAGAACAGCGCAAAGCGACGGCCACTGACTTGGAACAAATGAAGGAGGCATTGCAAACACATTACAAAAACCTCCAAGAAACGGGCTTCCGGTGGCTTCACCGGCGTCGAAGGAGTCTCTAATGTGAGGCTCCGATCTCTGTGTCAGTTAGCTGTCAACAACAGCGCTCACCAGCTGTTCGTTGCAGCGGAAAACTCCTCTTCGGGCAAAGAAGGGGAGTAGAGCTTCAAGAGCCGGGTTGAGCCCTTCCAAGACCCCTGGAACAAGTTTTCAGGGGCAGAGAAGGTGTGCTCCCCAGGCACTTGAAATGCTCCTGCTCAGAGACGCTTCTGTCGGCTGACAGAATTAGACGCCGTGACCGCCTCTGCTCTTAAGATTGACTTACAAGGACTTTAAACAGACGGTCTGAATACAGAAGTCTTTTGATTATCGCAAGTATATTGCTATTTTGTTTCTGCCTTTGTATTTATAACTTTTCTTGAATCAACAAAAACTTTCTTAAAATGGCGATCGCTTTCTCTACCTAGTGAAAGTGAAAAATCTAAAGTGTGGATTGCGCAGGAAAATGAAAGTGAAATTTCTTTCCTCTTTCTAAAGAGAAGTTTGAGTGATTATTTGGATTGGATTTATTTGGACTTTAAAAGAAATTGATCTAATTGGATTTTAAAAGAAATTTAAAAGGGAGGAAGTGGTAATTTTTTTTTTTCAAGCTATTTTTTTTTCTTTTTCTTCTTCCTCTCTCCCCTTTTTTTTTTTTTTTTTAATCATGACAACGAGACATAAGGCAGCAGTTGTTAAGGCGGCTATGCCCTCTCCAGGGCAGCTTGTAAAATCACAGTCTGCTCCTTTAGAGTCTCAAGAGCCTGTACAGCCTGCTTCAGAAATGATTACAATTAAAGATCTACAGACTGCTTTAACAGTAGCATTATCCCCAGTAAGTGCTGCATTATCCTCACTTAAAGACAGAATGGATAAAATGGATTATAAGTTAGAGGAAAAGATGGCTGAACAGAAAAAAGATTTTAAAGCTATGACGGAAGTATCTAACCAGGAGATGAGACAAGACATTGTCGAGGCTATCAAGGGTGTTTGGGATTATACCATCGGTGTTGAAGAGAAATTAGAGAATATTGAACAGCAATTTGAAGAAAAATTACAAGAAATTAAAAGTGATGTACAAGATCAGGCTACTTTGACACAATTTCATCAGATGCAGTTTGCAGTTAGAATCAGGGGACTTAGAGAAGCCCCAAATGGGATCCAAGAGGATTTAAGAAAAATTGTTATTGAAGCTTTATCAAAATTTTTGGATGACTCAATTGAGAATGTAGACTGGCAGATTGAACGGTTGTTTAGAATGAACTCACGCATTGCAGCACAAAGAAATTTGCCTAGAGATATTGTGATATATTTTAACACAAGAAAATACAGAAATTGGGTTCTCTCAACAGCCTACAATAAACAACTGAGTGTTGCTGGTCAAGAAGTACTGGTTTTGAAAGAGATACCTCCTAAAATGCTGAGGTTAAGGAAAGATTATGCTTTTTTGACAGAGGAGCTCAAAAGAAGAGAGATACAATATAGATGGGAGGTTCCAACTGGACTTTCTCTGTTTTTTAAAAATAATAGATATCGTCTGACTACTGTTGCTAAAGCAAAGGATTTCTTTGATAATATATTGATGGCTGATAGATCTACCTCCCCAAAATCTAAGAGGGCAATTTTGGTTAAAGATCTAGAATCATTGCAAATTTCGGAATCTCAACAACCTTGTACAATTCTTTTGACGGATATGGATAAAGCAGTTGAACAACCAGTGCAGTTAATTGATATTTTTCAACCTCTGGTAGCTGATAAGCCTAAAGATCCAAGGGGTCCACGTGAATTAATTCAAACCAAGCAAGCTGATCTGACATCTTTGGAAGCCATGGGAGCAAGGCCTAAGAGGAAGGAAGAGGTAGCTTCGGCCCTGCAGAAGCTTTCACGAAAAGATCATGTCAAATAAGTATTTGACATGGAACGTCAATGGTTTAAATTCTCCACAAAAAAGGAAGAAGATATTTCATTATTTGAAGCAATGTAAAAATGACGTAATTTGTTTACAAGAAACTCATATAAGAACTTTGGACCAGAAATATTTGATTAATAACAAATTGGGTACACACTTTGTGGCATCATCTTTAGACAAAAAAAATGGAATTGTTATTTATGTTAAAAATCATATAAAAGCTAAATTAATAGAAGCAGATACACATGGAAGATTTTTAGCTATAGAAATTTTATTGGATGGGAAGAAAGTTTTGTTGGTGGGTATATATGCTCCAAATCAAAAACAAGGTATATTTTATAAAGCATTGCATAGAAAGTTAATACAGTTGGATTATAGATCTTGTATTTTAATGGGAGATTGGAATGGAGTTCTTGATGCTAGTTTGGATAAGAAAAAAATCTTATCTGTTCCTCAAACGCGTTCAATATTGCCTAAATCTTTTTTTGATATTAAAGATGATTTTAATTTGCTAGATATATGGAGAGAAAGACATGGGAGGGACCAAGAATTTACTTTTTTCTCTGATAGACATCAATCATTTTCTAGAATTGATTTTATTCTAACTACGAGTGATTTTATGTTAAGTTTAAAGAAAGTTAAAATTTTACCTAATGTATTGTCTGATCACAACCCAGTTATGATGGAACTAAGGACTGGTCAATATATATGCAGATCCTGGAGACTTAATGAAAATTTGTTTAATTATGAAATGTATGTGGAAGAATGTAAAAAGGCTATCAAGGAATTTTTCAGGTTAAATCTGAATATAGGCTTACCAATAGAAACGGTGTGGGACTCTAGCAAGGCCTATATGCGTGGTATTTTAATTGAATTGAATGCAAGACATAGACGTAAACAAGAGGAAAAGAGAAGAGTTTTAGAAGCGGAGATAAAAAAGAAAGAGTTATTATTAATAGATAAACCGGATGATAGTAATATTAAAGAAGGGATAAAGGTTTTACGGAAACAATTTGATATTTTGATGGCCGATCAGGTTGCCAGGAATATACAATATGCTAAACATAACACTTTTTTTAATGCTAATAAACCTGGCAGATGGTTGGCTTATATATTAAGGAAGAAACAAAAATCTCGTTTAATTGAGAAGGTAGAATATAAGGGGCAAGAAGTATTTCATCAGGATGCTATTAAGAAGGCTTTTCTAGAGTTCTATACCAAATTGTATGCTGAAGAAAAAGTTCAAGAGCAAGAGGTAGATGCCTTTTTACAAAATCAAAATGTTATGGAAATTACTTTGGAACAAAGAGATAGATTAAATGCTGTGATTAGATCAGAAGAAATTATTGACGCAATTAAGCAATTGAAATTGGGAAAATCTCCAGGAACTGATGGTTTTACTACGATTTATTATAAGTGTTTACAGGAGGAAGTGGTCGAACATTTGAGGGAGTTATTTGTGAATATACAAGAAGGTGGTCCGGTTCCACCCTCCTGGAAAACGGCTAATGTTTGTTTGATTCCTAAAGAGGGTAAAGATAATTTACAAGTAGAAAATTTTAGACCTATCTCATTGTTAAATACGGATTACAAGATTTTTGCAAAAATTTTGGCCAATAGATTAATGACAGTTCTGATACAGAGGATACATCCGGATCAGACTGGTTTTTTACAAGGGAGACAAATGAAAACCAATGTCAGACAACTTGTTAACATACTGGAATACTTGGATAAACATATTCAAGTGCCGGCTGTTTTAATGTTTTTAGATGCAGAAAAAGCTTTTGACAGATTGAATTGGACATTTCTGCAAAGGCTTGTGGTAAGGATGGGAATGGGGGACCAGTTTATTAATTCTATAACAGCTATATATCAGAAACAAACAGGACAGATTATAGTAAATGGTCAATTAACAGATTTGTTTAACATTGAAAAGGGTACTAGACAGGGTTGTCCCTTATCTCCTTTATTGTTTGTTTTAACCTTAGAGGTCTTATTGAATAGGATTAGAGCATCAGAGGAATTAAAGGGGGTACAAATTAGAAAACATGATTATAGATTATGTGCCTTTGCAGATGATTTACTTGTGACATTGACTCAGCCAATGCAATCGGTTCAGAGTTTGATGGAAATTATTCGAAACTATGGAAAAGTATCTGGTTTTAAATTAAATTTATCCAAGACAAAGATGTTGGTCAAAAATTGTGATAATAAATTAAAACAAGACTTGGAAAGAATAACGGGATGTGAGATAGTTAAAAAAGTTAAATATTTAGGAATTTATATAGAAGCCTCAAATGGTAAATTATATAAGAATAATTATGAGTTCTTATGGAGTAAAGTTCAAAAAGAAATGGAGAATTGGAAAAAACTACAATTATCTATCCTGGGTAGGATAGCCGCTATTAAAATGAATGTATTACCGAAATTTTTATTTTTATTTCAAATGTTGCCAATACTTAAAAAGGATGGGAATCTTGATGAATGGCAGAAAGGTATAAACAATTTTATTTGGGATGGCAAGAAACCAAGGGTTAAACTTAAAATTATTCAAGATATAAGAGAGAGAGGTGGAATGAAAGTGCCCAATTTCAAATTATATTATTATGCAGCAGTTCTAGTGGCAATAAGTGATTGGATTAATTTAACAAATGAAAGAATACTGAATATAGAAGGATATGGGTTAGTGTATGGGTTTCACGCCTATTTAGTTTATGATAAAAAATTGGATAGGGGTTTTAAAGAGCATATATTAAGAAACTCTGTGATGCGTGTCTGGAAAAAGTATTATTATAAATTAAATGGTAAAATTCCTTTATGGACTGTTCCCAGACATGCAATACAGAGTGTGGGTATACAACAAATTCAAGACGTGGAGCCCTATGATAAACTCTTGAATAAAGATGGGAATAGCTTAGAATTGAAATCACTAGACAGATTAAGGGAGGAAGGTATAGCTCATAATTGGTATCATCATGCACAACTTCAAGCCAGATGGCAAAAAGATGTTAAGATGGGTTTTTCTTTAAAGGATGAAAAATTGATTATACAGATTAGAGACCAAAGAGCGATGCATATTAAAAGAATATATGACGCTTTAATTGAAATTGATTCTGAAAAGGAATTAGTTAAAGACTGTATGATCAAGTGGGAAGGGAATTTTGGATATTCAATCAGGATGGAAACTTGGAAAAGAATATGGGTGAAAAATGTTAAGTTTACACAAGCTCAGCATTTAAGAGAGAATTTTTATAAAATGTTTTATAGATGGCATTTAGACCCAAAAAAATTGTCGCTTATGTATCCAAATTTGAAACCCAAATGTTGGAGATGCGAATCTTTGGATGCAACCTATTTTCACATTTGGTGGACATGTAAAAAAATTAAGGCTTTTTGGATAAAAATATGGTGGATTCTTCAAAATATTTTGAAAAAGCGTATTGAGTTTGTACCACAGTTATTTTTGTTGGGTATAACAAAGGATTGTTCCACCACAGAGACTAAGTTGATTTTGAACTTGACTACGGCCGCAAGACTGTTGGTGGGTCAATATTGGAAGTCATCTGAAATACCATCTATTGAAGAATGGACATTAAAAGTTACCCATCTGGTTGAGATGGCTAAGATATCAGCCTACCTGAAGAACCACTCAAATGAAACATTTTTGATGGATTGGAAAAAATGGATTGATTATATGCAAAAGAAATATCAATTGAAAGAATTAGATATGATATATAGATAAATAGTTACTAAATAGTAGATTAGCGGGGTTTCTTGCATTTTTTTTTTACTCTGTATTCACTCCGGGAAGCCTGGGGGGGAGGGGGGAGGGAGATAATAAGTAATAGATTATGTTTCTCAACTGTAGTTGGGGATATTAAGGGAATAGATTTTTTCTTCTTTTTTTTTCTAAGGTGCTCGGGAAAACTTTACACCGCATTGGATGGCGAGGAAGGTGGTTTGGAGGTTAGGGGTTAGGTTGTGGGAGGATGTGGTGGGGGGGGGTTCCGAGCAGCTATTTGTATTGTTTGTTAAATTTGTTATTTCTCTGTTATCAGTTGAGTTATTATATTTTTGTGTTAATATTTGTTAAAACTTTATAAAATTTAATAAAAATAATTAATAAAAAAAATAAAAAAAAAAATAAAAAAAAAACCTCCAAGAAACAAGGGAGAATACGGAAAAGATGATGAAGGAAGTGGAAAACCGCGTAGAGGGACAGATTGCAGAGGTGAAAAGAGAGGTTCAAGACCAGTCCACCATGATACAATTCTGGCAAATGGCATTTGCAATCAGGATCAGAGGGTGGAAAGAGACAACATACGAACCCCAGGGAAGACTGCGCAGGACCTTTGTAGAGGCCCTGGCAACATTCCTGGGCACGAGCGCCAATGAGATTGAGTGGCATGTCAAAAAAATCTACAGAGTGGGCGCCTGGAGGGAAGTGAACAAGCACCAACCAAGGGATGTGGTCATCCACTTCACAACACAGAAGTTCTGGAACCACATCTCTGCCACTTCCTATAACAAGGCATTCTACATAGAGGAGCAGGAGGTGAAGGTTCTGAAAGAGATCCCCCAGGCGATGCTGAGAGACAGAAAGAACTACAAATTCCTGACCACAGAACTGAGATCGCGTGCACTGCAATACCGGTGGGAAACCCCAACAGGAGTGTCACTTTCTTATAAAAACAAGAGACATTACTTGACCTCGGTCCAGAAAGCCAAAGACTTCCTCGAAAAGGAACTGAAGTCGGGAGGCCCTCAACCCACCGCGAGAGAAGACACAGATAGACCACTGGAAAGCGGGAGGGATCGAGGCCAACGAGCAAGCCGCGCAGAAGCACAGATCGGGGCAGTGGCAGAGGAAATGAATGGACTACCCCGAGGGGCGAGGGCGCAGAGAGCAGAGAGCAACAAAAACAAGGAGGCGGGACAGTCTACAGAGGACAGGCTACCAGGCTTCACTACCAAACACACAGACCAGCAAGGCAAGACCTCACAAACCAATATGAGCAACAATCCGGATATCGTGGGAACGAGACCAAAGAAGACAACTGGAGAAATAACAGAAATGGTCTCGCAAAAGTATCCTGCAACAGATGATGGCAACTAACTATTTGACTTGGAATGTGAACGGACTGAACTCCCCCCAGAAAAGAAGAAAAATTCTCCACTACCTGAACCAAGTTAAAAGCGATATAATCTGCCTACAAGAAACACACATCAGAACAGCAGACCAGAAATATCTGATCAACTACAAACTAGGTGCGCACTTTGTGGCAGCGGCGCCAAGAAAAAAGAATGGGATTGTTATATACGTAAAGAAACATGTAATGGCTAAGCTAATAGAGTCCGACCCCCAAGGTAGATACCTGGCAATTGAAATAACACAAGAAGACAAGAAGATTCTAGTAATGGGCGTATATGCACCACATCAGCAACAAGGCAAATTCTACAAAAAGCTACACAAGAAAATAACACAACTTAACTACAGATCTTACATCATCATGGGCGACTGGAACGGGGTCATAGAGACTGCTCTAGACAAAAAAAGAACTGCACCGAACCCGCAAAAACACTCCAAGTTGCCTAAATCCTTCTTCGATATGAAGGAGGACCTCGAACTGACAGACGTATGGAGGAAAAGGCACGGCAAAGAACAAGAATTCACCTTCTTCTCTGGCAGACATCAATCCTTCTCCAGAATCGACTTTATATTAACCTCTAGTGACTTGCTAACTTGTCTAAACGCGGTGAAAATCCTACCCAAGACACTGACAGATCACAACCCTGTGAGGATGGAATTAAGACATGGCCCGAAACAGAGGAGGTCCTGGAGAATCAATGAAAGCTTGTTTAGACACGAAGACAAGGTGGCGGAATGCAAAAAAGCTATGAAGGAATTCTTCGACACAAATATGAACAACGAAACACCGATAGAAATGATCTGGGAAGGCAGCAAGGTGTACATGCGCGGGATCCTCATAGCCATGAATAGCAGGCACCGTTGCAAACAAGAACAAAAAAGAAAAGAGTTAGAAAATGAGATAAGTAAAAGGGAGCGGCTACTAATAAAAAGGCCAGAGGACAAAGTCACCAAAGAAGGACTCAAGATCTTAAGAAAGCAATTTGACATGTTGATGGCTGACCAAGTTGCAAGGAATATACAATATGCAAAACATAAGACATTCTGCAAGGCCAACAAACCGGGCCGCTGGCTAGCCTACATTATAAGAAAGAAACAGAAATCCCGCATAATTGAAAAGATAGAATACAAAGGCAAGGAAGAATTCCGACAAAAAACCATCAAGAAAGCCTTCACGGAGTTCTACTCGGAACTATATGCCGAGGATAAGATACAAGACAAAGAGATAGATGAGTTCCTACAAAACGAAAAGATACAGGCGATTACCGACACGCAAAGAGAAGCCCTGAATGCCTTAATCACAAAAGAGGAAATACACTCAGCGATCACACAACTGAAAGCAGGAAAAGCGCCCGGGACGGACGGGATAACAGCGACCTATTACAAACACCTCCAAGAGGAGATGCTAGAACCCCTCAGAAAACTATTTGCCAACATTCAAGAAGGAGGCCAGGTCCCACCATCCTGGAAAACAGCCTACATCTCATTAATCCCAAAGGAGGGGAAAGACAACACACAGCCCGCAAACTACAGGCCCATCTCACTACTAAACACAGACTACAAAATCTTCACAAAAATTTTGGCCAATAGACTGATGACTGTACTACAAAAAACAATACACCCGGACCAAAGGGGATTTATACAAGGACGCCAGATGAAAACCAACGTCAGACAGCTGCTGAACATAATAGAATACCTGCAAAAGCACAACCAGATACCCGCCGCTCTTATGTTTGTGGATGCAGAAAAAGCTTTCGACAGACTGCACTGGCCGTTCCTGACGAACTTGATCCAGAAGATGAAAATGGGAGTACAGTTTCTCAACTCCATAACGGCAATTTACCAGAAACAAACAGGTCAGATCATTGTCAATGGAGACTTAACGGACTCATTTAATATAGAGAGAGGCACGAGACAGGGCTGCCCGCTGTCCCCCCTGCTATTTGTCCTAACACTGGAAATTTTACTGAACAGAATAAGAGCGGCAGAGGATGTACAGGGCATACAGATTAAACAGCAAGACTACAAACTATGTGCCTTTGCGGATGACCTGCTGGTGACAATGTCGCAACCAGCACAGTCAGCAAGGAAATTGATGGAGATAATGGAGGACTACGGTAGGGTGTCAGGCTTCAAAGTAAATATACCAAAAACAAAGATGCTAGTCAAAAACCTAGACAACAAAGCAAGACAGAACTTGGAAAGAATAACGGGTTGTGAAATAGTCAAGAAAGTCAAATACTTAGGAGTGGAGATAGAATCAACAAATGCGAAATTATACAAGAATAATTACGAGGTCCTGTGGAATAAGATACAAGCAGACCTGGAAAGGTGGAAATCACTACGTCTGTCCCTGCTCGGCAGGATAGCGACAGTAAAGATGAATGTATTACCCAGATTTTTATTTCTCTTTCAAATGCTACCCATACTCAAGAAGGATGCGGACTTGGACAACTGGCAGAAGGGCATCAACAGATTTATTTGGGACGACAAGAGACCGAGGGTGAAACTAAAAATCATCCAAGACGCAAGGGAGAGAGGGGGACTCAAAATGCCTAATTTAAAGCTATACTACTATGCAGCAACGTTGGTGGCGGTTAGTGACTGGATCAACATGACAAATGATAGAATTCTGAATGTTGAGGGGCATGGTTTACTATTCGGCTGGCACGCATACTTAGTATACGACAAAAAGGCAGATAGGAACTTCAAGGAGAACCCACTACGAATCCCTTTGTTATGGGTCTGGAACAAATATAAGCACCTCCTACACGACAGGATTCCCATCTGGACGATCCCTGGACACGCAACAGGGGATATGAACACAGCCCAAGGGCAAGAAGTGGTGCCCTACAGTGAACTTATACTGGGAGAAGAAAACGGGTTCCTCTTGAAACCTCAAGCAACGCTAGCAAACAGAGGAATAGGAAGTACCTGGCTATCATATATACAACTACAATCAAGGTGGCGTAAAGACAAGAAGAAGGGCTTCTCCCAGACCGACGAGAATCTAATTAAACAGATTAGAGAACAGGGGATTATGCACATCAAACGAGTGTACAGCATTCTGATAGAAATGGACTCTGAAACCGAGCTAGTCAAGAACTGTATGATAAAGTGGGCACAAGACTTCGGACACCCTATCGCCATGGACACGTGGGAGAAAATCTGGGTGAGGAATGTAGAATTCACGAAATCGCAACACTTAAGGGAAAACTTCTACAAGATGTTCTATAGATGGCACCTAGACCCGAAAAAAATATCACTCATCTACCCGGACTCCCAGCCCAAATGCTGGAGGTGCGGGGACGGGGAGGCTACTTACTTTCACATATGGTGGACATGCAGAAAAATCAAAGCATTCTGGAGGAAGATATGGTGGACACTCCAAACTATTTTCAAAAAGCGTATAGAATTTCTACCCCAGGCTTTTCTGTTAGGGATCACAAAGGACTTCACTACCTCAGAGACAAATTTATTTTTGAACTTAATTACAGCAGCAAGATTGTTGGTGGGACAATACTGGAAGAATCCGGAAATACCGCCTATTGAAGAATGGACTGTGAAAGTAACAAATTTGGCGGAAATGGCGAAAATATCAGCATACTTGAAAAATCGCTCCAATGAACAATTTTTGACGGACTGGGAACAGTGGATAGACTATATCCAAGAGAGACACCAATCAAACAGAATGCAGCTGGCGTTTAGCTGAGGCTCGATGGGAGGAGGGAAGAAGGGTTAACAAATCAAATGTTTACAAAAACTAACACCCAATGTTGAATGTATATGTTCTATAACTAATGCCTCTTAACATAATCTTAGGACTAATGTTTGCTTTAATACTGTTAAAGCGGACTGAATCTCTACCTCAGGATATGAAATTTTTACCTCAGGATCTCTGGTTAGGGACCATAAAAGATTGCACTAGTAATGGGATGAAGTCAATTCAGAAGCGCAAACGAACAATATGCAACAGACTAGCTACAGCAGATAGACCATATATAAGAGAAACACCAACCAAACAAAAGGTACTCGGAGTATACTTGAAGAGGGAAGGGAGGAGGGAAGAACGTTTACTAAAACAGATGTTTACAAAGATTAATACCTAATGTTGTATGCTAAGTTCTAGGATGATTGTTTAGCAATAGGATCCTTGGTTTAATGTTGATCACATTAATATGGAACCAGATAAGAGAAACACCAATCAAACAAAGTGTAACAGGAGTATAGTTGAGGCTAGACGCGAGGGGTGGGAAAAAGGCTTACTAATTCAGACGTTTTCAATGACTAATACTTAGTATTGTATATCAGGTGCCATGATGATTGCTGCACAATATGTTTTTATGTTCAATGTTGATTGTTTTAATAAAAGAATTTTATATTTAAAAAAAAACTTGAGACATTTTTTTCAAGATTTAAATTCTTTAATTTTGAAGTTTGTTTGGCAAGGAAAGAAAGCTAGAATAAAGATGAAAACATTACAAGATGCTAAGGAAAATGGAGGTTTTGGGCTACCTGAGTGGGCTTTGTACTACCAAGCATCAGTATTAACATGGGTGAAAGAATAGATAACTCTTAGAAATAAAAGGTTATATTTGGAGGGACATGATTTACAATTGGGATGGCATGCTTTTTTGTAGTATGGGAAAAATAAAATCCATAAGTATTTCCAAAATCACTATATAAGAAATGCTTTGTTAACAGTATGGAAAAAAATTAAAACTAAAATATATGTAAAAATTCCAGGGTGGCTATCAACGATGGAAGCCTTTCTACATCCAAACTTGGTAGACATTGAAAAAATTTGGACATATAGAGATATTCTAAATACTGATGGGACTTTAAGATCGAGACAAGAACTGGAAAATCAGGGTATCAACCTGTCGTGGTGGGCACATCTACAGATGCAAAATAGATATGAAAAAGACGTGAAACTGTATGGGTTTTATAAAGAACAAACTGTATTTGATAAGATATTGTTAACTTCTGATGAGAAATTAATTAAGAAAATGTATAATTTTTTGTTAATTTTGGAGATGGAAAGTGAACAAGTCAAAGAAACAATGACAAGGTGGGCGAAAAATTTTGGTTATAATATAGAACTAGAAAAATGGCAAAAATTATGGGAGAGAAATTATAAACTGACAATGTCAACTTTGTATAAAGAAAATTTATATAAAATGTTTTATAGATGGCACCTGCCACCAGCAAGATTAGCAAAAATGTTTAAAAATATGTCAGATAGATGCTGGAAATGTAAACTTAACTCAGGCACATATTATCATATTTGGTGGACATGTGGTAAAGCAAAGACTTATTGGAAAAAGATACATGTTTGGTTAGAAAAAATGTTGGGAGAACATGTGGAATTTAAACCTGAACTTTTTAATTAGGTATAATGCCAGAAAAGATTAATAAACAAAGTTTATATTTGGTTTTACACGTCATAACAGCAGCAAGAATAGTTTTCGCGCAATACTGGAAAAATGAAGGAGTACCACCAGAGGAAGAAATAATTAAAAAAATATTGGAATGCGCAGAGATGGACAGATTAACTATGAGATTGAAGGATAAAGAAGAAACAGAATACTACCAAATCTGGGAGTCATTCTACAAATGGCTAGAGGAAAGAACCAAGGATTAAGAATTGATTATGTATTAGCGCTTTTGAATCCAGACCGCACGCTGATTGAAAAATTAATACATGTATGTAAGAGAAAAACTAATAAAATCTTTTTTTAAAAAAAAGAACAGGTTAACAAAGCAATTATATCTACTCCACAAACTGCTTCTCAACTAACGCCGTGCAGAGCCCCACCTTCGAGAGCCCCGCACCCCTACGACCTTGGGGCAAAGAAAATAAAACAGGAGCTCCTCACAGACCAATGGTTCAAAGACAATCAAACCTCCCTAACATGCAGGGATGGGTTGGCTTACAAAGGGGGGAAGTTGTATTTGCCTGAAACCCTCTGCCTTAATGCGCTCTGGCACAGCCATGATGTAAAACAAGCTGGGCACTTTGGATATCTAAAAACACTACATCTAATCTGCCGGCAATTTTGGTGGCCAGGTTTAAAACGGGACATAGAGAACTATGTCAGGAGTTGTGCTGTATGTGCCACCATGAAAAGAATCCCAGGGAAACCCCCTGGGCTGTTACAACCGGTGGCTGACCCCTCCCAACCATGGGATGAAATTGCTATGAATTTTATAGTAGGGGAAATACAGTTATCTGGACTGTGATAGATCTGTTTTCAAAGCAGGCTCACTTCATTGCCTGCAAGGGGCTCCTGTCCACCCAGCGACTAACCAAGATGTTTCTGAAACACATCTACAGACTGCTTGGGGCACCAAAATGTATAATCTCAGACCGGGGGGTGATTAGAAATGTTGAGGTTTTAGAGGGGTTTTCTTAAGCTAATTGGTTCATCTCAAAGACTGTTGTCGGCTTTTCACCCGTCTACCAATGGGGCGGCTGAATCTGCGAACTCAATGGTGGAGCAGTATCTTAGATTCTATGTGGATTATCAGCAGACGAACTGGACTGACCTCCTCCCTTTTGCAGATGTGGCTTACAATAACTCTGTTCACAGCAGCACCAGTTTCACACCTTTTAAAGTGGCCACAGGAAAAGACTTCAGTCCAATACCCGAATATCCTCAGGGACCCACCACTTCCCAAACTCTTGGCCAGTGGGTGAGGAGGTGGGAAGAGGTTTGGAGAATGACGAAAATTGCTTTGCAAAAGGCTTCTGAGACATATAAAAAGCAAGCAGATAAAAAGAGAGCTCCTCAAAGGTCATTCCAAGTTGGGGAAAAGGTTTATTTGTCCACAAAATATTTACGGCTTAAGTTACCTAGTAAGAACTTAGGTCCGAAATACTTAGGACCCTTCCCCATCATAAGGATCATTAACCTGGTGTCATGTGTCTGACTAATGAAACACTTCAAAGAATTTTCAGGCATGGGATAACCTAAAAAAACCTTTATTAGCGTAGAGACGTGTCAGCATGGCATGATGGATGCCAAGATCTGAATTTCCCTTCCCTTTGCATATAACATTCCAGGCATTTCCCCTCCCCTATTTTGGGGTCATGATTCACATCTTCCAATTAACTTGGTGGGCAAAGATTCACTTCCGTTCATTTTCCCCGGGCTTTCCTTCCTATCTCCTCCCTTTTCTCTGTCATCTGAATTAACTCTAAAATTACCAGACAGTTCTTCATATTTTGTCAAAGCAAGAACATCCGATGTTAGCAGTCTTGACATCCGGACCCCCTTACAAAAAGGACAGATCCTGCAATGTAAACAAAAGGATAGGTTAAAGGTTAAGGTGGCTTCAGACAACGGGTATCCCTTACATTGTAGTAGGTACTGCAATTTCCCTTTAAAGATTTTAGAGTCAAGAATATGTTTCACTTCATAGTGGGTCTGTCCCGCAACTATGAGGGGCCCCGGTGCCTTCTTCGGGGGGGTCTTAAAGTGGAGCCCCGATAAGGTTTCAACAAGCTGCAATGGAAAACTGGGTGAATTCTCCCTAAAAGTCTAGGGAGTTTTAGTTCTACGGTGACCGGATTGATGATCCATACTATGGGGAAAGGCCCCAAGAATTTTGGTCCCAATTTCTTGCTGGACAATTTGAGGCGTAAATATTTAGTTGACAAATAAACCTTTTCTCCAACTTGGAATGTTCTTTGGGGAGCCCTCTTCCTATCAGCCTGCTTTTTATAGGTTTCAAAAGCCTTTTTAAAGCAGTTTTTGTGTTTCTCCAAACTTCTTCCCACCCCCTCACCCATTGGTCAAGTGTCTGGGAAACGGAGGGCACCTGAGGGTATTCAGGTATTGGGCTGAACTCTTTTCCTGTGGCTACTCTGAAAGGCGTGTAGCCGGTGCTGCTGTGCACAGATTTATTGTACGCCACCTCCGCAAAAGGGAGGAGATCAGTCCAGTTCATCTGTTGGTAAGAAACATAGCATCTAAGATATTGCTCCACAATTTTGTTAGCGGATTCTGCAGCCCCATTGCTGGCTGGATGAAAAGCAGATGATAACCCATGAGATGATCCAATTAATTTAAGAAAAATCCTCCAAACCTTCGCTGTGAACTGCACTCCCCTGTCCGAAATTATTCCCTTAGGGGCGCCATGCAGCCTGTAGATATGTTTCAGGAACAATTTGGTCAGTCGTTGGGCAGATGGGAGTCCTTTCCAGGCGATGAAATGAGCCTGCTTCGAAAACAGGTCTATCACAGTCCAGATGACAGTATTTCCTCTACTTTCAGGTAGGTCTACTATAAAGTCCATAGCTATTTCTTCCTATGGTTGAGAAGGGTCTGCCATGGGTTGCAGTAACCCAGGGGTTTTCCCTGGGATTCTTTTCATTGTGGCACATAGAGTACAACTTTTTACATAGTTTTCCACATCCCATTTCAGCCCCGCCATAAAATTGTCGGCGGGTGAGGTGTAGGGTTTTCAAATATCCAAAATGTCCAGCTTGTTTCACATCATGGCTGTGTTTGAGAGCATTAAGATGGAGGGCTTCGGGCAGATATAGTTTCCCCCCTTTGTAAGTCAAGCCATCCCTGCACGTTAGGGAGGGTTGATTATCTTTGAACCATTGATCTGTGAGGAGCTCTTGTTTTATTTTCTTTACTCCAGGGTCATCAGGATTGGGGACCCTGTGAGGTGTAAGATGAGCGGCAGGTTGTGGATTGGGGATAATAGCCTCGTTAATCTCCTCCCGTTTGCTTTTGTATTGGGGTAGCCGGGATAGTGCATCAGCTAGGAGGTGTTTTCCTCCTGGTATGTACTTTAGAGTGAAGTTGAAGCGGTTAAAGTACTGTGCCCATCGCACTTGTTTTGGGGACAATTTACAGGGAGCTTTCAGTGCTTCTAGATTTTTGTGATCTGTCCATACCTCAAATGGCACCTTGCTCCCTTCTAGATAGTGTTGCCAGTTTAATAGCGCCCACCTAGTCGCGAAGGCCTCTTTCTCCCAGATTGCCCATCTCCGCTAGCTCTCAGTAAATTTCTTGGAGATGTAGGTGCAGGGTTGCAGGACCCCACTCTTGTTCTTTTGCAGTAACACAGCTCCAACTGCCACATCACTGGCGTCGCCTTGAATCACAAAGGGCTCCCCTGGGCAGGGGTGCTTTAGGATCGGTTCAGCCACGAATAGTCTCTTTAAATTCTCAAAAGCTGTTTGACAGCCCATTGTCCATGCTAGTGGTTGGCCCGGTCATGGCTTCCCAACTCCTTTGCCTGTTTTGAGTAGTTCTGTAAGGGGTAGGGCAATCTTGGCAAAAGAGGGGATGAATTGACGATAAAAGTTGGCAAAACCCAGAAAACTTTGGAGTTGTTTGTGAGTCTTTGGGGGCTGCCATTCGATTATGGCTTTCACCTTGGCTGGATCCATTTCAATACCTTCATTGGAAATTCTTTAGCCAAGATAGTCTAATCGGGTTTGGTGAAATTCACATTTTGACAATTTGGCATAAAGCTTGGCATTCAATAGTTTCTTTAACACTTCTCTCACCAGCTTTATGTGATCAGTCATATTCATGCTGTATATCAGGATATCATCAAGATACACTAAAACCCCTTTGTACAAGTGATCATGTACGACTTCTTTAATCAACTGCAAAAGTACGGCTGGGGCCCCCTGTAATCCAAATGGTATGACTTTGAACTGATAGCTCCCCGTGGGACAGTTGAAGGCAGTTTTCCACTCGTCTCCCTCTTTTATTCTCACCCGGTAATATGCCTCTCTCAGGTCCGATTTAGTGAAGACACTGCCCTTAGCCAGATGGGTTAATAAGTCCTTTAGGAGGGGGAGGGGTATTTATTTTCCACACTCACAGCGTTGAGACCCTTATAGTCTATGCAGAGATGAAGAGACCCATCTTTTTTTTCTTTGAACAACACAGGGGCTCCCATGGTGGATTTGGCCCGTTCGATGAACCCCCTCGCTAGGTTTTTGTTCATGTATTGCTGCATCTCCTCCATTTTGAGGGAGGACATAGCATACATTCTCGGTCGTGGGAGTTTGGCTCCAGGCACCAGTTCGATGGAGCAGTCATTGGGTCTTTGAGGGGGTAGGGCATCACATTATTTTTCACTAAATGCCTCCGCCAGGTCCCAGTATTCATTGGGGATGAGTGGTTCATCTGGTGGCGGTGAGGCAGTCATGTGCGCTCGTTCATTGGGTGGCCTAAGGTGCCCCACAACATTGGTTGAATCAATGGGGGGATTAGGCCCAATAGGTAGTCTCACAGTTCTCATTTCTTTCTCCCACCAGATAAACAGCTTCCATTTGTCCAACCAGGCTAGCCCTAGGATCATAGTCTCAGTCATTTTTGGAGCCACCAGGAAGCGAATAAACTCCCAGTGCTCACCTATTTCTAGGTGTAGGGGCTCAGTTAGTTGCATGACAAGAGTACCTCCCATGAGGGAGCCATTGGCTTGCTCAAACCTCACAGGTTTGGAAAGCTGTTTTTCCTATATGCCCATTTTCATGGCAAACAGCAGACTAATAATGCAGCGGGTGCATCCAGAATCAATTAGCACATTTAAGTCCATTTGTGCCCCAGACTTAGGGATTATAAGTTTGGCGGCCAGTGAAAAAGGCGGGATTTGTCGACTCACCATCGGGTCATTGTCTCCTTCGTCGTTGCTGTCAAAGGAGGGTAGAGCAGGGGCCGGTCCACCCGGAGTCCCGGTGTCCTCTTGTGTGTGGGGTTTAATCTGGGCAACAGGTTCTTGCGTGAGCCGGTTGGATTTTTCTCTTGTTAGCCGCTGAGCAGGTTTCTTTCTCGTTGCTGGTTCCGGTCTGCTCTACAGTCGGGGGTAGGGGACTGGACAGGTTGCCGCTCAATGTCCCTCTTGTCCACACTGAAAACACTTATTTGATGGGTCTGCAGGTAGTCTGGGTCTCTTTGCCATTGCAGTAGTTGGAGGCTTTCGTGGGGGTGATTGCTGTCTGGGTTGCTCTGGCGGCTGCTCAGATTCAGGTGGGGGAGGCTTCTTATAGCGGGCGAGCTGAACGTCTAGCTTCACCGCTGTCTGGTACTACTCTTGTAGCTGACCAGGTACTGATCGAATGATGCAGGCCTGAGAGAGGTGATCGTCTAATCCCTCAATGAAGTGATGGATTAGGGATTGCTCAGGCCACCCCTCTATTCGACCTGCTATCCTGCAGAACTCTCGCACGTACTCCAGGGCAGGCCTGCCAGCTTGTTTTATTTTGTGGATCTGTTCTGCTGCTTTGAGGCCTATGGATGGGTCCTCAAATCTTTCTCTCAGTCATAGGAGGAAAAGGTGGGGATCTCCCAGTTCGGGGGCTTGCTCACTATATAGATTGTTCAGCCATTCAGATGCTTCTCCCTCTAGGTTGGACGCAATGACATCGACCATGGCACCTGGTTCCGGGTAGAGATATGCCCATCAATTCAAGTGAGAACGCACTTGGTTGAGAAAAAATATCAACTTCTCTGGGTCCCCATCAAAGGTTGCTTTCAAGGGACATGCAATCGCAGGCTGTTGCTGCTGGCCCGATCCTGGTTGCAGATTTATGCCCAGGGGTTGCACGTTCAGGGGCTGTGGCCAATCTCCCTGCTGTGGTCGGTCTCCCACCAGCTGCTGATCTCCTGGTTTCTGCACCACCCCAAGCTGTTGCAAGGCCTCTATTACAGGGCTTTTCAGCCAGTGGTATGCACACCACTTGTGGTATATTAACGAGTGGCAGGTGGTACGCAGCCCTGCTAGCCAAGTGTAGTGGGGGAGGGAAAGAGCCAGCGCAGGCAAGGACTTACTGTGAGAGAGTCCCCTGGAGCTGCAGAGTGGCTGAGGCTGAGCCTCACCCCAGGCTCACTTCTGGCTCACCCTCCCCCATGAGAAAGGAGGAGGAGGGGGCGGAGACAGGAGAAGCTATAAAAGGAGGCAGTTTGGGCGGGAGAGGGTGAAAAAAGAAGCAGCCTCAGGAGGATGTGGAGTCAGCTCTAGCTGCACCAAAGTGGAAGGAGGAGGGTGGGGGGGAGAGGAGAGGAGTTCAAGGAGTTCAAGCAGGCCGGCCATGAGCTGATCTACAACTTCTGTGGCAGCCACCTGTGCTGGCAGCAACAAACACAAGAAATGCATCAGGAGAGGGGTTGCCCTCCAGGAGGAATGAAGAAAGGTAGCATCAGCTGGAGGTAATACACGGAGGGAGGGAGATGGAGAGTGGAAGGATTCTTATGTGCTTTTGTGACTTTGAACTTCTGGGATTTGTGCAATGTGGGCTTTGTGTTCTTAAGGAGTGTTTGGCAATTTCTATTTGGCTGATGGCTGATGTCTCCTGTTAGCTTCTATTGTTCTGCTATTGTTAGCTGTAAGTTTTGCTGCAAGGGATTTTGAAGTATTTTTCTCCTGAATGGATTTTGCCTGTAGCATTCCTTTACTTATGAATGGAGCCATTTGGGGAGGCTGCCTTAGCCGGCAGCCAATACTTACTACATTTTTTTCTTCCTTAAGTACCGGCTGCACTCATTAACTTTCCTTTCTAGCCAGTAGCTAATTCTTAAAGGGGAATGTGCCTTTTTAAGCTAGTTCCCTCAGCAGCTTCACTTTTCTTTCTCTGGAGGCTTTTTCTTGTTTGATGAATATATGGAAGAGGGAAAATATGGGTGGTGGTGTTCAAATTCTTTCAGAAGGAGGTGGGCATGAGAAAGAAGGAGGCAGGGTAGGAGGGAGGGAGGGAAGGAAGTAAGTCCCGCCTTAGCACTTGGCCACTAGCAGCCCTGCCATTGACTTTGCTTGTCAAAAGGTTGCAAAAAGGGATCATATGACCCTGGAACATTGAAATCATCATAAATGTGAATCAGTTGCCAAGCATCCAAATATAAATCACATGACCCTGGGCATGCTGCAATGGTCATAAGTGTGAAAAATGGTCATAGGTCATTTCAGTGCAATTGCAACTTTGAACAAGTTTTTTGGTTTTTTGGGTCATCAAGTTTTTGACACCTTGCTAGGTGGTACTCGAATATTGCCATAGCCTAAACTTGGTACAGTCGGTGAAAAGGTTGAAAAGCCCTGCTCTATTAGTTGTGGTAAGCTCAGAAATCGCTGACCATCCATCTGCTGGGGAACCCCATCTACCCATTGCTGCAGATGCCTCAGACTGGAATTCCCTCTCTCTTCAGGGTTACAGACTGGAATTCCCTCTCTCTTCAGGGTTGGGGTCCCTGGCAGGGGAAGATAGGTTCTGACAGGCTTTCTGCTGGGCCATGGGAGGAGTATAGGCTCCTCTCTACAGGAATTGATTTCTGCTTTTCACCTCTGGGTTTTGAAATCTTTCCAGCGACTCACCTAAAACTTCGTTATCTCTGCATTCTGCTTTTGAAGTCTTTGCTCTCAGCTGGGAGATCTGCCAGAATTCTTTCTCCCTCGGCTGGCTGGCTGCCACTCCACTCCCTGGGGAAGCTGCTGCTGCTGCTGAAGGGCTGGCCTCAAGCCATCTTTCTCCTTCCATAATGAGATCTTCCCTGGATCTTTGTCATGTATCTCCTTTAGATTAGGAATAGTGACCGAGGTCCGGGACCTCGTAAACGGTTTAAAAGATTTGTGGATCTTGGCATGATGTCATGTGTCTGATTAATGAAACACTTCAAAGAATTTTCAGGCATGGCTTAACCTAAAAAAACCTTTATTAGCGTAGAGACGTGTCAGCATGGCATGATGGATGCCAAGATCTGAATTTCCCTTCCCTTTGCACATAACATTCCAGGCATTTCCCCTCCCCTATTTTGGGGTCATGATTCACATCTTCCAATTAACTTGGAGGGCAAAGATTCACTTCCGTTCATTTTCCCCAGGCTTTCCTTCCTATCTCCTCCCTTTTCTCTGTCATCTGAATTAACTCTAAAAATACCAGACAGTTCTGCATATTTTGTCAAAGCAAGAACATCCGATGTTAGCAGTCTTGACACCTGGTCACAGTAGAATTAAAGCTTCCCAGACTCTTAGGAAAAGTCCACCCTGTGTTCCATTGTAGCCTGCTGAAACCTTTTCGGGATTCTACCTTATGACCTCCCCCTAAGAAGGCACCTGGACCTCTTGTAGTAGCAGGACAGACTCACTATGAAGTGAAGCATATTCTTGATTCTAGACTTTTTAAAGGGAAATTACAGTACTTAGTGCAATGGAAAGGGTTTCCGTTGTCTGAGGCCACCTGGGTAAAATCTAGCGATGTAAAAGCTGACAGATTCATTAGTAAGTTTTATAAGAAACACGCTAATAAACCAAGAGGCAACCCCTAACTTATGATTTTGTTTGTATTACAGGATTTGTCTTTTTTGTAAGGGGGGCCGGATGTCAACGCTGCTAACATCGGATGTTATTGCTTTGACAACAGATGAAAAAGCAGCCATTTTCTCTTTTCCCCTTTTCTTGCTTTTAGAATTAGTTGGTGCTGGGAGGGGGGATTGGAATGAGAGTTCAGTTAGCGATAATAATAACTCTGCCATGGGAACTCAAGGACAAACTGGGTCCGGAGCTGATAACATTTTGGTGGTCTGGAGAGCTGGGGAGAAAGCCCGCGCTATAAGCTAATTGGGGAATGTGCTTTATGACAGGCTATTGAGGGTGGGAATTGTACTTTGAAACTTTGTATCCAGGGGAGGGGAATTTAGTTTTGGGTTCAACTATGTAGTGAAGATACTTTGTTTCCCGAATAAAAGACTCTTTAAGGAAAACAATGCCTCGAAGTTCTTTTGAAGGGTTTCATCTGTCAGAACCATGACAGTCTCACTGCTTCAGGCCTTCGGTGCGTTCACAGAGACTAGAGGCCTAATGTACCGCAAGATCACATGAGATCAGTGGTGCAAGATCTCATGCTACTGATCTTGCATGATCTCACAGTACTTTGGCCTCTGTTCTCTGCAAACGGAGGCCTGGACGATGTTATGTATTGATGTGAATTACTTGGAAACTGTTGGAAACGGTCAAACGGCTGTGTCTGTTTAAACTCCAGACTGTCTGTCTACATACTTGTTAGCTTGTGTTTAAGCAGGAAATACTGCTTTAATTCTATTGGCTGCCACCTAGCAGTGATCTGTATAAATAGAGGTTAAGCGGCAGGTAGTGCTGCTTCTGTGTTAACTTAATAAATGGGTTGTTGTTTTCACCAATTGCCTCGTCAATGCCTCACCGGTCCCGAAGCATAACAGTGGCAACAAGGATGGGATGTACTGCTAATGGAGAAAGAGCCAGAAGTCACTAGGGGTGAGACCAGGCCTCAGTGTCCTGGTAGGAACCACGTTCCCCCCTCTGCCTGCCAGCAAGCAACGCTGGAGGCCCACGTCCTGAGGGATCCGTCCCTACGACCAACACAGAAGCCTTAGCAGCACAAGGCATTGAGAGGTTGGTGACAACTCACCATGGCCAAGCTCGGAAAACTGTTAGAGTTCAACATGTCATATCCCGAGAGGTGGAGTTCATACATTTCTCGAGTTGAGAACTATCTGAGGGCTAACCAAGTTAGCGAAGATGGCTTAAAGGCCGCAATGCTGCTGTGCGTATGTGGCCAGGCGACGTTCTATATAGCTGAAAACCTAGTCGCTCCAGCTACGCTTGAGTCGGTCGCCTACTCCGAGCTCAAGAAAATGCTCAAGTAACATTTCGAGCCGAAGCTCTCTGTTATTGCCTGGAGACATGCTTTCGAACAAAGGGAGCAGCAACCAGGCGAGTCTGCTGCCGAGTTCATAGCCGCCCTACGACAGGCATCCCGGCTCTGCAATTTCACAGACTGAGAGACCGTTTGGTATGCGGGTTGAGAAACAGGGACTTTCAGCAGAAGTTGCCATTTGACAAGGCAGTTCCCTTCATTTGATGTGCAGGCTGTGGAGGCCGACACAAACGCTCGGAGTGCAGGTTCCGCACAGCAACGTGCCGGGTGTGTGGCAAACAAGGCCACATCGCTGCCATCTGTAAAGGTCGCCAGAGGGAAATTTATTTATTTATTTATTTTATTCGGATTTGTATGCCGCTCCTCTCCGAGGACTCGGAGCGGCTCACAACATATATATAAAACAATTTCGACTAAATCCGAACAAAAAACATTAAAAATAAAACCCCATACATACTCATCAGTCACACCACAATCAACAATCATCCCCAGGCCTGCCGGCAGAGGTAGGTTTTTAAATTCTTTCGGAAGGCCGGGAGAGTCGGGGAAACGCGGACTTCAGGAGGCAGTTGGTTCCAGAGGGTGGGCGCCACAACAGAGAAAGCCCTCCCCCTAGGGCCCGCCAGATGACATTGTTTCGCTGACGGGACCCGGAGGAGGCCGACCCTGTGCGCTCTCACCGGTCGTAGAGAAGTATGTGGCAGAAGGCGGTCCCGTAAGTATCCTGGTCCCATGCCATGAAGGGCTTTATAGGTAATAACCAACACCTTGAATTGGGCTCGGAGACCAATAGGCAACCAATGCAGCATGCGGAGAGTTGATGAAATGTGGGCACAACGAGGAAGGCCCACAACTGCTCGCGCAGCTGCATTTTGCACTAGTTGTAGTCTCCGAACACTCTTCAAGGGTAGCCCCATGTAGAGAGCATTACAGTAGTTGATCCTCGAGGTGACAAGGGCATGTGTGACTGTAAGGAGAGACTCCCGATCCAAGTAAGGACGCAACTGGTGCACCAGGCGAACCTGGGCAAATGCCCCCCTCGCCACTGCTGACAAATGATGATCCAATGTCAGCCGTGGATCGAGGAGGACTCCCAAGTTGCGAACCTTCTCTGAGGGGTTTATAGATTCACCCCCCAGGGTAATCGAGGGACAGATAGAAGTGTCCATGGGAGGCATCACCCACAGCCACTCTGTCTTATCGGGGTTGAGCCTTAATCTGTTAACACCCATCCAAACCCTTACAGCCTCCAGACACCGGCACATCACCTCAACCACTTCACTGATATGGCCAGGAGTGGAAATGTACAGCTGAGTATCATCAGCGTACTGATGGTATCTCACTCCATGGCAGTGGATGATCTCACCCAGTGGCTTCATGTAAATGTTAAAAAGTAGGGGGGAGAGAACCGACCCCTGAGGCACCCCACATGGGAGTAACCTAGAGGTGGACCTCTGACCCCCCACAAACACCGACTGCGACCGACCAGTGAGATAGGAGGAGAACCACCGCAATACGGTGTCCCCCACTCCCAATCCCTCCAGCCGGCGCAGAAGGATACCGTGGTCAATGGTATCGAACGCCGCTGAGAGGTCAAGAAGCACCAGGACAGAGGACTGGCCACTATCCCGGGCTCGCCAGAGATCATCCATCAGAGCGACCAAAGCAGTTTCGGTGCTGTAGCCGGGCCTGAAACCCGACTGCAGAGGGCCCAGATAATCATCTTCCTCCAGAGACCACTGGAGCTGTTGCGCCACCACTTTCTCGACAACCTTCCCCACAAAGGGAAGGTTGGAGACCGGACGATAGTTGGTCAGAATTTCTGGATCCAGGGAAGGCTTCTTGAGGAGGGGGCGCACAAGTGCCTCCTTTAAGGGAGCCGGAAAGGACCCCTCCCTCAAAGAAGCGTTGACAATCTCCTGGATCCAGGTACGTGTCACCTCCCTACTGGCCGAAACCAGCCAGGAGGGACACGGGTCCAACAAACAGGTGGCAGAACATACAGATCCAATGGCCCTGTCCACTTCCTCAGGCGTAACAGCCTCAAACTCTCCCCAGATGACCGGACAAGAACATGCCCCTGTCCCCTCAACTGAATCATTATCAGTCGACTCTGCTATACAATTGGAGTCTAGGTCGGCCCGGATCTGAGCCACTTTGTCTGCGAAACAGTTATTAAAGTCCTCGGCACTACCCTGCAAGGGAGGCCCCGGACCCCTTGGGTTAATGAGGGATTGGGTCACCCTAAACAGTGCGGCCGGACGAGATTCCGCAGACGCGATCAAAGCAGAAAGATACAAAGATCTTGCCGCCTTAATCACCTTCAGATAGGCTTTAATAAATAAGCTCAATCTGGTTCGGTCAGATCCAGACTTACTTTGTCTCCATCGCTTCTCTAGACGTCTCTTATGGCGCTTCATCCCCCTGAGCTCCTCAGTAAACCAAGGAGACCTCCTGGGACCAGCACCACGGAGAGGTCGCAAAGGCACAATCCGGTCAATAGCCCCCTTCGTGGCCGTATTCCATGCCGCTACCAGGGACTCCGCCGGACTGTGAATGAGGTAGCTCGGTAATTCCCCAAGCGCCATCTGAAAGCCAATTGGATCCATCAGGCGTCTGGGGGTTTCCAAAAGAAGAGTTCCCCAGGAAAGGTACCGGGGCTCCAGGGCAACACAGAGTTGGCTATTGCTCCAGCAGAAGGAGCGTCTTTAGGACAGGTGCCCATCGCCCCCTTAAAGAAAAGCTGAGACTCAAAGTCAAGCTTCAAGGAGTTCCATGCCACATGGAACTGGACACTGGGTCAGCCCTATCTATAATTTCCCAAGGAACGTTTAACCACATTTGCAGTCACAGCGGCAAATGAGTTAAACTCAAGCTGTCGAATCTCCTGCTAATGGATTTCCAAAACTCCTGCGTAGCGGTTAAAGGAGAAGCTACGCTCAAAGTACAGTTCAAAGAGTTTGAGGGTTCCCTGGATGTCGTGGTAGTTGAGGGTCACCACACAAGTCTCATCAGGCTAGACTGGTTTGATGCCTTGGGCGTCCATGTGACTGGCATAAACAGAACGCAAGCAGCGGACCTGTCGGCAGTTTGCCAGGAGTTTGCTGATGTTTTCAGCCCTAACTTAGGGAAGTACAAGGGACCTCCAATTGCCCTCCACCTTGATCCTACCATAACCCCAATAAGGATCAAGCCTCGTAGAGTGCCTTTTGCCCTCAAACCAAAAATCGATGCAGAGCTGGACAAGCTGGTGCAACAAGGTGTGTTGCAGCCAGTAGATAGCAGTCAGTGGGAAACCCCCATAGTTATGCCACTTAAGGCTAACGGTGAGGTGTGCATATGCGCGGATTATAAGTGCACTACTAATAGAGCGCTACAACAATATTCATATCTGGTGCCTGTAGTCAGCCACATTTTGGCGTCACTACAGGGAGATCGCAAATTCGCCAAATTGGATTTGGCTCAAGCCTACCAGCAACTGCCCGTGGATGATGCCACAGCAGAAGCTCAGACTATAGTTACCCACAGGGGAGCTTTCAGGGTAAGGCGCCTACAATTCGGGGTCAGTGTAGCCCCAGGGCTTTTCCAGAGTGTGATGGAGTGCATGCTCAAAAATATTAGAGGAGAGTGTCCTTATTTTGATGACGTCCTCATAGCTGGGGAGTCAGTAGAAATATTGGCAGAACGGCTCAAAGCTGTCCTTCAGCGTTTCCACGAAGCGGGGCTGAATGTTATGTTCCAGCCTATAGCCATCCTTGTTAAAGGCACAAGGACAAAACCCCTGTTGAGAAAAATAGGCTGGAGACTCCAAAAGAAAACAAATCCCTTTTAATATGGGTGACAAACCTGTCAAATAGTCCAGAAACCGAAACAGCAAAACACAAACCAAAGGGAGGAAATTGTCCACACGAAATACAAGGCAAAACAGAAAAGTAATCACTGGCAATACTAACAGAACAAGATTCCCATGAAGTAATTTGCAACGGTTGCCTTCAGCAACCAGCACCACCTACACATTCCCCTTTTGTAAGTCAGTCCTCAAGGCGTGGCTTCTCAGTGCCTTCTCCTGAGTCGTCCCATAGCCTCTCTCTGGTCTACTCTCCTAGCTTGTCTTTTTTTTCCGGGCGTCTCTCATTTCCGACAGCTGTGAGACATCCGAGTCTGACTCTTCCTCCCCACCCAGCTGCATCTCATCCTGCACACGATTGGAGGGGCCTGGCTCCTCACTGGAATGTGAGTCTTGTAACTTCTCAGAGCCTCCCTCCACCTCCTCCTCCTCAGATTCCCCGGACTCTGCTGTTGAGAGCACAGGCTGGCTCAGAGTCACGACAATGAAACTGAAGAGGGAAAAATGCAAAATAGGGGTAGCTTCGACCGAATTCCTCTGTTTCCGCATAGATGCTGCAGGCATTCACCCTGCTGAATCCAAGCTCAAAGCAATTCAGCAGGCCTCCAGTCCTAAGTCAACGGGGGAGCTTCAGGCATTCTCAATTTTTATCATGCCTTTCTTCCACACAAGGCCACAGTGGCAGAGCCGTTACACAGGCTCTTGGACAAAAAAGTACAGTGGCAGTGGACGAGCGTCCATGAGAAAAGTTTCTCGGCATTCAAATCACTGCTGTCTTCAAACTCTGTACTGACGCATTTTAACGAACAGCTGCCTATCAGCATTGCTTGCGATGCATCCCCATATGGGGTAGGGGCTGTGTTGAGACATTTAACAGCTGATGGGAGACAAGTTCCCATAGCTTATTATTCAAGGACTCTGTCCTCAGTGGAACGCAACTACACCCAAATAGATAAAGAGGCATTGGCCATTGTGGCTGGTATCAAGAAATTTCATGACTATTTGTATGGTCGGCCATTCACGGTCTTTATGGACAACAAGCCACTTCTGGGTCTGTTCACTATGGAGAAACAAACACCTCAGATCGTCTCTCCATGGATGCTGAGGTGGTCCATCTTTCTTTCAGCCTACAGTTACAGGCTAATTCACAAACTGGGCAGGGAAATGGGCCACACAGACGGCCTTAGCAGGTTGCCCCTGCCGCAATTAGAGCCAGACCCTGCTCCAGCTGCTCGCATCCTGGCTATCCAGGATTTGCCGGAGTCTCCCCTTAACGCGGGGGACGTGGCTGCCGAGACAGCTTCAGACAAGACGCTGAGTCGTGTGTTGAACTGGGTGCTCACAGGATGGCCAGACATTAGTCCGGGGCCTATCTTTCAGAGCTTTAGTAGGAGGAAGGATGAGCTGTCAGCTCACAAAGGCTGCATTTTGTGGTGGAGTCGGGTCATAGTCTTGAACTCCTTGAGGCCCAGGGTACTAGAGTCTCTGCATGAGGGACATCCGGGAATAGTCCAGATGAAGGCACTTGCGAGAAGCTACCTGTGGTGGCCAGGGTTGGATAAAGATATTGAGGCCCAAGTACACAGTTGCTACATTTGTCAGCAATCCAGGCCAGAAATGCCTCAAGCTCCACTCCACCGCTGGGAAACCACACAAGCCCAGTGGTCAAGAATCCACATTGATTTTGCGGGACTCTTTCAGGGACAGCTGTTCCTCATTGTGGTGGACAGTCACTCTAAGTGGTTAGAGGTCGCACCTGTCCCAACTATGACTACTGCCAGGACCATCCAGGAACTGCGCAGGATCTTTGCCATGAACTGGTTACCCGACGTGATAGTCTCAGACAATGGGGCTCAATTTACCGCCACAGAATTCCAGTCCTTTTTGAGGGCTAACGTGATCAGGCACGCCACTTTGGCCCCTTTTCACCTGGCCTCAAATGGCCAAGCGGAACGCATGGTCCAGACGACCAAAGAATCCTTAAAAAGGATCATAACCGGCAACTGGCAGCATAGGCTGGCAGACTTTTTACTCTGCCAGCACAGGACTCCCTGCACTTCCACGAGCAGAAGCCCAGCAGAACTGAGATGGGGCCGTCGCTTAATCACTAAGCTGGATCATCTGCATCCAGACCGAGTTGCCTCAGAATCAGCACAGCCAAAGCCACCGCGGAGCTCTGGAGGTCTGTTCTGAGCGTTGGAGGCCTCCTCCAGGGTAAACACTTTTCGTCCAGAGGCCGAAAGCTTCTGGGGGCCATGATCTAGTGCTCAGGCACCCATCCGCTTTTGCAGAGAATGGGTTCCTGACTTTCCGTGAGATTAGGGCATCCAGAAGCTTCCAGACTCTGTGTGAAAAGTGTTTGCATCCCAACAGGAGGTTTGAAGCAACGTGATTTTGTTGCCCCAAACCTCCTTTAGGCGTGCAAACTCTTATCCGCACCAAGCCTGAACCCTTTGGAGGAGACTCACCGAGGCTGCCCACCACTCCATAAGTGGCTGGCAGCCAGTGAATCAGAGAAGCCAAGCAGGGCCCGCTTGTCCTGTTTTTCCTCTGGTCACACCGGGAGCAGACAAAGAAACTGAGAGGCTGGAGAGGACACAGATCTTCACAAGGTAAGTGACCCAGCGCAGTAGGATGGGGGGGAGCAATTGTGGGGAGCCCAGGGGAGGGAGAATGAGGTATTGCAGTGGGCCAGGGGAGGTGGTCTGAAGCAGGTGGCCTGTTCTATCCCCCATGGCCTTCCCCACCCTGAGATACCTCAATGTTCACTTAACGAGCCGAGCATTCGCCCACACATTAAATTTGCAAATGTGTGGGCAAAAGGGAGTGATTTCATTCAAGGTACGAGATTCACTCCTACAAATCCTTGAGTTAAGAATGGAATGGGCAGGCTCCATTATATTTGTAACTCTAGGACTACCTGTAGTGGCAATTACATGGACACATCCAGGCAATTTTCCTGGCACTAGTATGGAAGTGGCTTGCTGCTGCCCTCATCCAGGATGTTTGGTATTACTTCCCATTCTTTGGTGGTATCCCCTCCAAAAACTAACCAGGCCTGATTCTGCTTCCCTGCCAAGCACAGGCAAAGTTGGCTAGATCCACAGGCCTTTTGCACTGTATATAAATATGGAAAATCATTTGCAATCAAATTACTTGCAGTTGGAGATTGGTTTAAGGGATGGATCTGGCTCTCCTTTCCAGAAATAGAGAGGAACTGCATAAGGAGCAATATCTTCCCCCAACCAAAACTCCACTTGGCCTCCCAAACACACACACACACACACACACACACACACACACACACACACACACACAGAGTACACAGGCGATGGCTACATTTACCCTTGTCAAACTTGCCATTCATTTATATTGAGTCGCTTTGCAAAATGAGATGGGCAGCATATAATTAAATAAATAAACAAACAATTGCCAAAAAGGGATCAGGAACATATCTGTGGGTGAGAAGAAGCAAGACAGGAGAAGTAGCTGTGGGAAAACAACCCATCTCAATCCAAGGAGGCTTCAGATAGTTTTCATTTAAGTAAAGGGATCACTATAACAAATGTTGGGAGTTGTGGGCACTAACATGCTTGAACAATACACAATTTTAAATCAGGAGTTTGCATTTTTATTTCCAACGCCTACAGTGTAGTTTTGCACTTGTAACTTCTTCAAAAAGTAAGCTTATTTGTTTTAAACACTACTGCAGTGTTTTACTTTTGAGAGCATTTTCCTGATACTGTTTAACAAGAATTATCTAAACAGTCAGACACGTATTTACAGTTTAGTTTTCTTAAACTTAAACCAGAAGTCCTAAATTCTCATATCCCAACAGATTCTAGAGAAGTATCTCTTTTGTTCTGTTGCAGAAACAAATTCCAAGAATGAGTCTTATGGTACCAGCAAATTTATTATGGCAAAACAATAAATTCCACAGTTAGGATTCCACAACAGAGAAATATCAACTGCTTCAACAACCATCTCTATAATGATGCTCTTACAAACAGCAGCATATAAGTTGTTTTATCTAACAAAGAAACATGAATGTACAATTTCCATCTGGCTTTTTAAAAATTCCTCAAAGCATCATTTCAACTCTCCCTAAAATCCTTCTAAGACTGGTAACATCCTTCTAAGACTAACATTTAATAATAGAAATTTCAGTTTAATTTTTCTTTTTTAAAAAATCTTCTAAATTTTGGGAATTTTGCAAGTGGACCTCTAGAATTTTTAAATTTTTGCAGAAAAAATCCATTTAATGAGGTGGCCCAGTGGCCCAACTGAGAGGCAGCCCAGCTGAGAAGTGTCCCAGTCAAGAGGAGTCCCGGAGGCCCATCTGAGAGAAAGAGAGACAGCCCGGCAGCCCAGCTGAGAGACAGAGAGGCAGCCCAGCGACCCAGCCCAGCAAATGGAGGCCACTGAACAGTGGCGAAATGGAGCTAGGTGACAGTAGACCAGTGGCTGTGAGCAGCACAGCAGACCAGCTGAGCAGCAGCAGTGTAGAGCTAAGTGGCAGAGGAGCAGAGCACCCAGAGCAGTGATTGAGAGCAGTGTGGCAGACCAGCAGCAGCTGAGAGCAGCACGGTAGACCAGCTAAGCAGTGGCGGAGCAGAGCTAAGTATGACAGTGGATTGGAGTCACTGGTGGGATTCATATATGTGAACAACCGGGTCTCTGTGTGGATGCCGCTTCCGGAAGTCCATTCTGGGCCTGGACAACAAAAAATTAGCTACCGGTTCTGCCGAACTGGTGCGAACCAGCTGAATCCCACCACTGACTGGAGTGCCCACAGCAGCAGCTGAGAGCAATGCGGTGGACCAGAGAAGCAGCGGCTAAGTAGAGCAGAGTGCCCATATCAGCACATGGTACCTGAAAACCCCAGCAGTGGCTAGACAACTGAAGGGCAAGAAGGCAGGGATGAAAAGGATAAATACAAAACCCATGTGGACAGGGAGGAAAGGGATGAACTTTCAAGGCAGGGAGTAGAGGGTTAAGAGCAAAGCATCTCCTAGAAAACAGCCTGAGATTTCCAGCAAAAAGAAGGGCATATCACTTCATAAAGGGCTAGGAACTTTTATAAATTTTTAAAATCTCTGAACTTTTTTTAAAAAATGTTTTTTTTCAAATGTTCAAATGTCTTTTTTAATTTTAAATTTGTTTTTTCATTTTTAAATTCTTTTTTCAATTTTTAAGTCTTTCAATTTTCAAATTCTTTTTTCAATTTTTTAAAAAATTCTTTATTCAATTTTTAATATTTTTTCTCAATTTTTAAATCTCTTTTTTCAATTAAAAATTAAAAAAACAGTTTGCTTATTTAATTCTTTAGAAATTTTAAAATTCTTAATGATTGAAGAGGAAAAAAAATAAAAAATAAAAAAATCACGGAACAAGAAACAGGCACTTCAAAACAGGGAAGATAGTGAATATTTCAAAACAGAGAATAAAGAGCCAAGAACTTTTGTAAACTATTGTAAACTGACACATCACAACAGGGAAAATATTTAACTTTTAGAAATTTCTAATTTTTTAACAAACAAACAAAAAGTCATTATAAAAGTCATTATAGTAGCTTGCAAAATATGTCATATGTTTGAGCTTATGCCCACAGAACACCCAAATTATGTTTGTATCAAATGTAAATTATATGAATTACTAGAAGAAAAAGTTAAGGGTCTAGGGGCAACTCTAGCCACTCTGAAACTCAATGAACAAAGTGAGAAATCCCAACTTAAACAAGAAGACTACACCAACATTAGACACAATAAGGAGCAAACACCTTCTAAAAAAACTGACCCATATATGAACCTAAAGAAGAAAACCGATACACCCAAATTGAACACAATAGGGAACTTACAGCTGCCATAAAAATGACTCTATATATGAGCCTAAAGAGGAACACCAATGGAAACATGTCACTTTTAGAAGAAAACAGCAACCAAGAGCAAAGTCCCTACTATCTACCATAGTATCCAGTGACACAACAATGAATCTGAAAACAATACCAAGAGATTACGAACAGCTAGGGAAGAAAGTTAAAGAATTAGGAGCTGAAGTGGTGTTTTCATCTATACTTCCAACAAAAGGCCAACATCCAATGAGGAAGCAAAGGATTTTAGAAATGAACCACTGGCTTAAAAACTGGTGTCATCAACAGACCTTTGGCTTTCTAGACCATGGTCTGCATTACATACATGAAAGTCTACTTGCAAGGGATGGAGTGAACCTCACAAGAACTGGAAAGAATATATTCGGAAAATGACTGGCTCATCTTATCAAAAGGGCTTTAAACTAAAATTTGGGGGGGGAGGCGGGCCAATCTTCATGACCTTTAGAACCTAATTCCAAGCAAAAAACACTAGATAACTAATGACATAAGGAGGTAGGGAGTAAAGAGAAAGAAGAGATAAAAAAGAAAACCATAATGAAGTAGATAGTGATGAAAAGGATGGAAATCCCAGTTACAATGTAGAAGATATAAGAAACATACCCAAGACCCGCCAAGGACTCAAATGCCTATACCGTGTTTCCCCAAAAATAAGCCCAGTGCACAGGGGCCACAGCATGGCACCACTCCTACCCCACCATTTGCCTCACCTTGCCCCACAGCGGCAGTACCTGCAGTATATCCCCCACCTGGAATGGCTTATGGGGTGCTCATTTTTTATCAGCTTGGGCTTTATAGACCTCTGCTGCTTTCGTTAGTGCCGTCTTCACATTCCCCCAGACTCCCCGTATTTTGTCTATCCACTCTTGGGGCTGGTATGAGGAGAGGGACCCCTGAGGGCACTCGGGAATCGGTACAAAGTCCACACCATGAACCACCCAGAAAGGGGTGAATCCAGTGCTACTATGGACCACATTATTATATACCACTTCAGCAAACGGCAATAAGTCCACCCAGTTCATCTGCTGGTATGAGACGTAACATTGCAGGTACCATTCAACCATCGCATTTGGATGTTCAGCCGCCCTGTTGGTACTTGGGTGAAAGGCTGAGCTAAGCCCCTGGGATGACCTGATTAATCAGACAAACTCCCTCCAAATGTTTGCAGTGAATTGCACCCCCCTGGTCCGATATTATCCGCCAGGGCACCCTGTGCAAGCGGTACATCTGATACAAACAACGTCAATTTCTGGGTGGACGGCAACCCGTTACACGGGATGAAATGGGCTTGTTTGGAGAAGAGGTTAACTACTATCCATATGACCATGCAGCCGTTACTTTCTGGCAGCTGTACAATGAAGTCCATCGCTATGTCCTCCCACGGTCGTGATGGATCCGCCACGGCCTGCAATAACCCAGGGGGCTTCCCTGTGCGATGCTTTGTGGTAGCACACATGGGACAGTCTCTTACGTATACTTCTATCTCTGCCTTCATCCGGGGCCACCAAAATTGGTGCTTAACCAGGTGTAATGTTTTGAGGAAACCGAAATGGCCAGCCTGCTTAACATCATGGTACCTCCGCAGCACCTTTGGTCATAAAGCATGCGGGACGTACAGTTTGTTACCCTTCCATGCTAGCCCCTCCCTTTGGGTTAGGAGTGCTCGATGCTCCAGGAGCCAGGGGTCGACCCGTACCGCTCTTTGCAGCTCCTAGACCAAATCATCCACAGTTTTATGTGTGGTTACCTGGGCTGCTGGTTGTGTATAGGGAGGCATAATGGCATGCACCATCTCCTCCCATCGGCTGTTGTATTGGGGCATACGAGATAGGGCATCAGCCATGAAATTCTTACCCCCCCAGCACGTATTTCAGATGAAACCGGAACCTTCAGAAATACTGCGCCCATCAGACCTGCTTCGGGGACAGGCGACATGGTGTCTGTAGTGCCTCTAGATTCTTGTAGTCCGTCCATACCTTGAATGGCTCTTTGGCTACTTCTAAGAAATGTTGCCAGGTCGATAACACCCACCGCACCGCGAAGGCCTCCTTTTCCCATATCGCCCAAGCCCACTAAGTTTCAGTCAGCTTCCGGGAGGTATATGCACAGGGCTGTAACGTTCCCTGTTCATTCACTTGTAGCAGAACTGCCCCAACCGCTACATTGCTAGCGTCGGCCTGGACGACGAATGGCTGGTCAGGATTGGGGTGTTTCAGAACAGGTTCTTTTGCAAAGAGGGCCTTCAGGCTCTCAAAAGCTCGTTGGCAGTCTATTGTCCATGCCAGCGGCTGACCGTGGTGTGGTTTCACCACTGTGTGTTTGGTCCTTAATAGGTTCGTCAAAGGCAGAGCCACACGTGCAAATGGGGATAAACTGTCTGTAAAAATTTGCAAACCCCAGGAAGCTCTGCAACTGATGGCGGGTCCATGGTACCTGCCACTCCAGTACGGCTCTGACTTTGGCAGGATCCATTGCCACGCCTGCCCCCGATATACGGTAACCCAGGCAGTCCAGATGGGTTTGGTGAAACTCACACTTAGCTTCACGTATAGGTGCGCCCTCAGCAGTTTTTCTAACACCTGCTGGACCAGTTGAATGTGTTTCGCCAGGTTGGTTGTGTAAATCAGGATGTCGTCCAGGTCCATGAGAACCCCACCGTACAAATGCTCATGCAATACTTCATACATCAATTGCATGAACACCACAGGGGCTCCCTGTAACCCGAATGGCATCACCCGGAATTGGTAGCTCCCCAATGGGCAGTTAAACTCTGTCTTCCACTCATCACCCCGCTTCACACAAACCCTATAGTATGCCTCTCATAAGTCCAGTTTGGTGAAAACCCTACCCGTTGCCAGATGGGCTAACATGTCTTTCATCAATGGCAAGGGGTACATGTTTTCTACACACACCCCATTGATGCCCCGAAAGTCCACACACAGGTGTAGGGTCCCATCTTCCTTCTCCTTAAATAGGACGGGAGCTGCGACCCGTGACCGTGCGGGCTGTATAAACCCCCGGGCCAGGTTCTTGTCAATGTAGCTCCACAACTCCTCCATCTCCTTGGGCGTCATTGCGTACATCTTAGGCTTCAGGAGTTTAGCGCTCAGTATGATTTTGTTTGCGCAATCAGACGGTGGAGGGGTAAAACATCACACTCCCATTTGCTAAAGACCTCAGCAAGATCAGAATACACCGACGGAAAAGGGGGTCTGGACACCGCTCTCCTGTCTCCAGGTGCCTCCTCCCCCTTGCTCTCAACCCCTTTCCGAGCCTGCTCATGGGGAAGCAGCTGAGGACCAATTCCTATTCATAGCTTCCTGTAACCCCCTCCCACCAGATCGTAGGGCCCCACTTATCCAACCACGCTAACCCAAGAATAATGGCCTCGGTCATAGTTGGTACCACTATGAACCGGAGTACCTCCCAATGGACCCCCATCTCCAGCCATACCAGCTCTGTGACATGGGTTGCAGGGGCCCCTCCCAACAGAGAGCCATCTACCTGCTCAAATCTCACGGGTGTTGTGATTCCATGCCAGCCAGTGAACCCGGCAGCTGAGTCCGGGGAATCAGAGGAGGAGGAGGAGGGCCCAGAGAGCCATCAGAGTTGGAGGAAGGCTCTGATGAGCTCCAGGACTTACAGTCTGATGAAGACCCTGGCCCCTCCACTCGTGGTCAAGCTGAGTCAGACTTTGAGGACTCACAGCTGGAAGACATCATAGACGCTCACAAATGCAGACAGGCAACAAGAACAGGACAGAGGGAGGCAATGGGGTGACTCCAAGGGAGGAGGAGAAGCCATTGAGAAGCCATTGAGAAGGTGTGGGTGCTGCTGGTTGCTTAAGGCAACCGTTTGCAAAGGACTCAAGTTTCATGGAATCATGTTTTGTTTGTCTTGCCTGTAAACAATTCTCCATTTGAATTGTGTTATGTTTGCCTTGGGACAATTCTCCATTTGCATCGTGTTTTGTTTGCCTTTGCTTTTGGGACATTTTGCAGGTCTGTACTTAATTGATAAAAGCGGTTTGTTTTTCCTGCATTTCCAGCCTACTTGCTAAAAGAGGGGTTTGTCCTTGTGAGTTAACAAGGACTCACATAGGCTGGGACAGAACAACAGGAGTGGGTAGTTCCCTCACTCTTATCCCCAACACAGCGACTATGGTCCTGCTGAGGAGACACCAGGTGAAACCGGAATCGATCAGGGCCCTATACTCCCCCCGTTGGCCTGTTTGTGGCCCCGTTAAGACAACGGGGACCACAAAGGCACGTATGGGTTCACTCACCATCGGATCCTCCGCTGCATCGTCCTCGCTATCATATGCAACCAGTTGGTACCTTTTCGCGATCGTTACCTCATCTTCCTTAGGGCTACCCTGGAGACCAGGAGACTCCGTCTGGTGCATGGCTCTTGATTTTTCTGGGGTTTTCCTGGGTGTGGTTCCCCCTCTTCCAGGAGTCCCTGTTTTCACTTGAGGAACAGGAATCGGACACTCGGACATGGCCTGGGTCCAAACCCCCACGGGCCACCCAGGACCCTGCAGGGCGTCACTGGCCTGCTGAGGGCTCCGGTCCCCAGTACTGGCACTCCGCTGAGCTGATGAACAGGCCGCCGGAACCAGGCCCCTGGCGGGGGCCCCGCCTAAACCCAGCATCGAACTTCCTCCCCATGCAGCCTGCAGTTGTCCCACTGGGGCAGCCAGGGATGTGTTCTGGTTGGGAGCTCTCACCTGCGGGGTGTCATGGACATGACTGAGGCTGGCATCCAGTCTGAGCTTCAGGCTAGCCAGCTGGAACCAGGTCTGTGACGTCTGGGCTGGCTGAGATCCCGTCCATTGCCAGGCTGCCATTTCAGCTTTGACCTACCAACGTGGCCACACAGGGGGATCCTCTCTGAATCTTTCCCATAACACATCCACCATCCCAGCGCTATGGAATAGCTCCACTCCCCTTCATCCTCGTCAGTTAACCGCCTCTCTTGCCACTCAGTCAATTGGGGACCTGGAATACTGGCATGTGCGGTTGGCGGGCCACAAGACCAGTCACGGCCAAGCTATGCCACCACTCTCCTGAGGCTCCTGCCTCCTTCACTGTCCCAGAGGCCAACTGTGCCTCCACCACCAGCTCTTCTGATCTGGCCTCACACACCTTGGGGCGTACCACCAACTGGGCATCGCCCTCCACAGCCTCTGGTGCTGCCACACTTGCCGCAACTGGCTCCCCCACATCTCCCACGTCCACCGTCGCTTCCATGCCCTCAGCCATCCCCCCTGTACCTGCACAGTCCACAGCCAGGAACCACCAGGGGACACGGGTAGGGACAGGAAAGAAGGAGCGCTGACTTTCTGTCAAAGGTCCCAAACCCAGGCCTGAGCCCAACAGAAAACAGATATGTCAGGATCAAAGGAAACCTGGTTTATTCAGGCACACTTTGGCATACGAGGTGCAAAGCAATCACAAAAACAAAGTCAGTGCTGGTAGCTACTGCCTCCCAGTGCACTAAATAGATGGATCCTGCCCGGACCCGCCCCCCACCCACCTAACCAGCATCCGGAGTGATGATTGTGAGCACCCAGCTCACAGCAGCAGTCCCCCGCCTCCATCAAGCAGCTCAGCTCAGGCTCAGTTCCGTAGCATCGAGGCAAGGAAGGTTCAAATCCCCCGCCATTTTCTGCGCCGATCAGCTGTGCAGTGGACTGCCGAACAGCTGATCCGGCAAACCCAGAAGTCCTGGCCACAAGCAAGTCACTGGCATGCTGGTCAGGCAGCAGCCGGCTCCCAGCTGCCTGACCACGATCGCCTGTCAGCTGATCCCTGGCCATCAGAGACAGGTACAGGGGGATGGCTGTTGCTGCTGCTGCCAGTCGCTACCTCCAGCTGCCGCCTTTCCAGCCATCAATGAGACACACACACCCCGGTAAGTGGCAAGCCTCGCAGGGCTTGACAATTCCATTTCTTGTACTTGTCCTTTTTGTCTTTCAGTTTATCAGAGACATCTTTGTGCAACCATGAGATTGTTAGAAAGCAGCTCTGCTTTCTCTCTACTGCCTGTTAATTCCATGCCATCGTCTCTCTTAAGTGGACCTACTGTTCCCTTGACTTTTTTCTTGTTATTTATATGTTGAAAGAAACTTTTTTTTATTATCTTTGACTTTTGTTGCAAATGTTTGTTCATTCTGAGCCTTAGCTTTCCTGACTTCATCTTTGCAGATTCAGACTATATGGTGGTATTCTGCCTTAGTTATTCCATTTTTTGTACTTGTCCTTTTTGTCTTTCAGTTTATAAGAGAGAACGTTGTGCAACCATGCTGGTTTCTTCTTTTCTTGTTTTTCTTTTTCTGTGGTATTGTGCTGGACTGGGTTTTTATGATCATATTTTTCAGAGTTTCCCACGCTTTTTAAGTTGTTTTCCCCTTTAGGATTTTCATCCATGGAATTTTGCTTAGGCTCTCTCTAGTTTGTTAAAATCAGCTCTTTTAAAATTTAAGACACTGGTCGTATTATGTTCTATTGCTTGTGTTTGCATTATATTGAATTCCAACATGACGTGGTCACTCTCCCCCGAAGTTCCAGCAATTTCAACTCCCTCTATCACTTCTTCTCTATTAGTAAGAATTAGGTCTAGTATAGCTTTTCCTCTAGTTCCCTCCTCTACCTTTTGGATGACAAAGTTGTCAGCTAGGTTGGTTAGGAATCTGTTTGAGCTCCCATTTGCTGCAGAGTTTGTCTCCCAGTTGATATCAGGGTAAAGTCTTGCATTACTACTGTGGTATGTTTCTTATATACATTTTTCATTGATTAGCAAAGAGTCCATCTATTTCCCCTGTTTGGTTGGGTGGCCTGTAGTATACGCATATAGCAATGTCATTCTTTTTTCCTTTTATATTGACCTATATGGATTCTAGGAGGTTTTCATCCTTGGTTTTGTGAATTTCTGTAGAGATGTAGTGATCTTTTATATATAATGCAACTCCACCTCCTCTTTTGTTAGGTCTGTTTCTTTTGAATAGTTTGTATCCTTCCATCAGTACATTCCAGTCATGAGTTTCATCCCACCATGTTTCAGTAATGGCAACTATATCATACTGTATTTATGTACTAGTACTTCAAGTTCACCCTGTTTATTTCCCAAACTTTGAGCATTTGTGTATAGGTATTTAGCCCTTTATGTATTTTGGGTATCTTTCTTATATCTCCTACTTTGTATCTGGGATTTCCATCCTTTCCATTATTCTCTACTTCACTGTGTTTTTCCTATTTTTTTCTTGTTCTTTCTCCTTACTCCCTACCTCCTTATATGATTGGTTATCTAGTGGTTTTTGCTTGGAATCGGGTTCTAAAGGTCTTGATGATTGCCCCCCTCCCCCCTCAGTTTTAGTTTAAAGCCCTTCTAATAAGATGAGCCAGTCATTTTCCAAATAAATTCTTTCCAGTTCTTGTGAGGTTCACTCCATCCCTTGCCAGTAGCTCTTCATGTAGGTAATGCAGACCATGGTTTAGGAAACCGAAGTTGTCTTGATGACACCAGTTTTTAAGCCAGTGGTTCATTTCTAAAATCCTTTGCTCCCTCATTGGATGTTGGCTTTTTGTTGGAAGTGTAGATGAAAACACCACTTGAGCTCCTAATTCTTTAACTTTCTTCCCTAGCTGTTCATAATCTCTTGTTGTTGTTTTTACAGTCATTGTTGTGCCGTTGGTCCCCATGTGTAGGAGAAGAAAGGGGTAGTAATCCATGGGGTTGCTTATTTTAGTAAGTTTCTCAGTTACATCTTTGATTTTTGCTCCAGGGAGATAACATACATGCCTAGATTGACTGTTCAGTCTGCAGACTATAGTTTCTGTTCCTCAAAGAACTGAATCACCAATATTTGCCTTTTGTTCCCTCAGGGCGTCTGGGATACTATTTTTCCTGTCACAGAAATTCTGGGTTGTGTCTCATTTTTAGAAACTATTGATGACTGCTTTTTTATAGGTGTCTGCATATTTTTTTCCAGGGAGAGACTGTAAAAGCAATGGTTCCGTTCCAAAGGGGCTTCACTGGATACTATGGTAGATAGTAGGGACTTTGCTCTTGGTTGCTGTTTTCTTCTAAAAGTGACATGTTTCCATCGGTGTTCCTCTTTAGGCTCATATATAGAGTCATTTTTTTTATGGAAGCTGTAAGTTCCCTATTGTGTTCAGTTTGGGTGTATCGGTTTTCTTCTTTAGGTTCATATATGGGATCAGGTTTTTTAGAAGGTGTTTGCTCCCTTTTGTGTCTAATGTTGGTGTAGTCTTCTTGTTTAGGTTGGGGATTCTCGCTTTGTTCATTGAGTTTCAGAGTGGCTAGAGTTGCTTCTAGACCCTTAACTTTTTCTTCTAGTAATTCATATGATGTCAAAATTCCAGCTGAAAAGCCCAACAAAGTAAATCCACCAGAGACATTGCAATCTCTAATGTAAAACTGTATTAGGCATAGCATACCGGCACAGTAGAAGGAATTCCAGCTCTGGCAATATGGTGGGGAAAAGATAATTAAAAGAGTAAAACTTTTCCTCCCCTCTCTGACAGTTCAGGTCACATTGTCCAATTAGTCTTTGAATGGTTGTTATGAGAAGACAGTCTCTGTTCACAAAAACATTTCTTCAGTGACCTCGACTCTCACACTGATAGAAACCACCAATGAATTCCAAACCTTAACCCTTCCCTCCCCCCTCGTAACTGTAGGCAAGCTAGAAGCATCATGGCAGTTCTAATGTAAGGAGTCTTCATAGCTTGACAGGATGCCCCCCTACAAAGGGGAAATCTGGAAAACGAAATGAATACACATTATTACTTGTTAAATTTTCCTTGCCTTGGCCCCAGCTTCCAGGGGTATTTTTTATGGAACCGTTTTACCAAACGGTCTGCTTTTACGTTGTGAGCTTTTACCCATCTAGCTTCTGACATCGGGTAACCTTTCCACTGGATAAGGTACTTTAATTTCCCTTTATGAATTCTGGAGTCAAGGATCTGCTTGACTTCATAGTGTGTCTCCCCACCACCACCATTATAGGTGCGGGGGCTGCTTTCTCCCCCTGCCTCATAGTGGATCCTTGGAACGGCTTCAGTAAGCTGCAGTGAAATACCGGATGTACTTTTCCCAGTATTCTAGGTAGCCTGAGCTCTACTGTCACCAAGTTTATAACTTTCACAATAGGGAAAGGACCTATGAACTTTGGACCTAACTTCTTGCAAGTTTGTTTCAATCTAAGATATTTAGTGGATAGATACACTTTATCTCCCACATGAAACGTCCCCCGAGGAGCTCATTTCTTATCTGCCTGTTTTTTCTGGCTCTCCACTATTTTAGTTAATGCTTTTTTTTGCATCACTCCAAACACATTGGAACGAATCCACCAATTCGGTTAAGGCGCTCGAGGAGGGAGGCTCCTGTGGGCATTCTGGCATTGGCACAAACTCCACCCTCTGTGGCTAGCTTAAATGGAGTGAAACTAGTGCTGCTATGTACTGCATTTTTATATGCCACCTCTGCAAACAGTAATAGTCCTGCCCAGTTTGTTTGCTGGTAGTTGACATAACAACGCAGGTACTGTTCCACCATTGCGTTAGCTCATTCTGTGGCCCCATTAGTACTTGGATGAAAAGCTGAACTAAGCCCCTGGGAGGATCCAATCATCCTCACAAACTCTCTCCAAAATTTTGCAGTGAATTGGACCCCACGGTCTGAGACGATGCAGTTAGGGGCTCCGTGCAGCTGGTAGATATGCTGCAGGAACCATTTTGCTAGCTTCTGGGCTGAGGAGAGCTCAGCACATGCGATAAAATGAATGTGTTTGGAGAACAGGTCCACCACAGTCCAAATCACAGTGTTCCCCCTACTTTCAGGTAGTTCCACAATAACGTCCATGGCTATCTCCTCCCAGGGTCTGGTTGGATCAGCGACCTGCTGCAATAGCCCTGGGCTCTTCCCCGGCAGCCTCTTACTGGCTGCGCAAAATGTGCAGCTTTTCACATAGCTCTGAATGTCTTTTTTCATCTTTGGCCACCAGAACTGGCAATTAGTCAGGTGCAGAGTCTTTAAGAACCCAAAGTGTCCAGCCTGCTTAGCATTGTGGCTGCGCTGCAGGACTTGCAGCCATAGACTATCAGGGACATACAATTTGTCTCCCTTCCATGCTAACTCATCTCTCGTGATCAGTTCTCCTTGATGAGCCACAAACCACACATCAGTTGGTAGCTCCTGCTTCAATTGTTGTGCAAATGCATTGGTGGGGGGAGAATTCCTCTTCTTCTCCTGCTGCCTGGTTGTAGCTTGTGCTGCTTGTTGTTTGGTGGGGACAATGGAACTCACCACTTCCTCCTGAGTGCTCTTGTACTGAGGCATGCATGACAAGGCATCAGCAAGAAAATTCTCTTCCCCCCCCCCGGATATACTTTAACTCAAAGTCAAATAGTTTGAAGTATTGCACCCAACAGACCTGTTTGGGCAAGAGCTTGTGGGGGGTCTTTAGGGCTTCTAAATTTTTATGGTCAGTCCATACCTCAAAGGTGATTTTACTCCCTTTCAGTAATTGCCTCCAGGTTAATAATGCCCACTGTACTGTAAAAGCCTCCTTCTCCCACACAGCCCACCATCATTCCATCTCGTTCAATTTGTAAGTCATGTACGCACACAGTTGCAAGTTTCCTTCCTTATTGCACTGGAGGAGGACTGCCCTAATGGCCACATTGCTAACATCTGCCTGATGTCAATGCTGTTAATATATGATATTATTGCTTTGACAAGATATACAGAAGTGTCTGGTATTTTTAGAGTTAATTCAGATGACAGAGTGAGGGAGGAGATTCATAAGGAAAGCCCAGGAAAAAGGAACGGAAGTGAATCTTTGCCCTCTGGGCTAATTGGAAGATGTGACTTATGACTGCAAAATAAGGGAGGGGTTTAGAAAGAAAAGTTAGACGCAAGCAAGAGAAATTCAGATTCTGGCATAAACATCCATGATGTGCCGTTGATTTGTTACACTGTTAATAAAGACTTTAGGATAAACATGCCTGGAAGTTCTTTGAAGTGTTTCATTAGTCGGAACCATGACATCATGCCAGAATCCATAAATTTTTCAAACCAATTAAGGGGTCCCGAACTCCAATCACTATTCCTAAACTAAGGGGTAGACTGATAAAGATTAGGGGAAGATCTCTTTATGGAAGGGGAGAGATGGCTTGAGGCCAGTCCCTCAGCAGCAGCAGCTTCCCCAGGGAGTGGAGCGGCAGCCAGCCAGCCGGGGGGGAGAAAGAACTGTGGCAGATCTCCCAGCTAGGAGTAAAGACTTCAAAAGCAGAATGGAAAGATAATGAAGTTTTGGGTGAGTCACTGGAAAGATTTCAAACCCCAGATGTAAAAGGCAGAAATTGATTCCTGCAGAGAGAAGCCTACAACCCCTCCCTCGTAGATTAGACCCTGGTTCCCCCGGCCAGGAACTGCAGTCCTGAAGACAGAGGGAGTCCCAGACTGAGGCCTCTACAGCAATGGGCAGATTGGCACCCCCCCCCACAGGTAGATCATCAGCAGCAGCTGAGCATACCACAGCTAATAGAGGCCTTGCAGCAGCTTGGGGTGGTGCAAAAGCCAGGAGAGCGACAGCCAGTGGGCTCGCAGATGAGGGAGGCCCAGGAACAACCACCACTTGTCCAGCAGCCAATGAGAGGCCTACAGCAGCAGGGGGCACCACCAGCCCCCGCTGGCCAGCAGCAGAGAGCTCAGCAGCCAGTGAATCAGCAGGCAGGATGGGGCCAACAGCAACTGGGAGAGCCACAAGCGCAGAGGGGAGTCCAGCAGCTGTGGAACCAGCAACCAGGGTGGGGCCAGCAGCAACAGCCCCAGTGGGGGCCACAACAGCCTGTATTTGCACCACCTTTCAGAGCAACTTTCAATGGGGACCCAGAGAAGCTGGGTTTTTTTCTGAACCAAGTGCGTTCACACTTGAATTGCTGGGCCTATCTCTATCTGGACCCAGGTGCCATGGTCGATGTTATTGCATCCAACCTAGAGGGAGAAGCATCTGAATGGCTGAACAATCTGTATAGTGAGCAAGCCCCCGAACTGGAAGATCCCCACCTTTTTCTCCTAGGACTGAGAGAAAGATTTGAGGACCCATCCATTGGCCTCAAAGCAGCAGAACAGATCCACAAAATAAAACAAGCTGGCAGGCCTGCCCTGGAGTACGTGTGAGAGTTCTGCAAGACAGCAGGTTGAATAGAGCCTGAGCAAGCCCTGATCCAACACTTCATTGAGGGATTAGACGATCACCTCTCTCAGGCATGCATCTATCGAGCCATACCTGATCAGCTGCACGAATGGTACCAGGCAGCAGTTAAGCTAGACATTCAGCTTGCCTGCTATAAGAAGCCTCCCCCACACGAACCCGAGCAGCAACCAGAGCTACCCGGACAGCAATCACCCCCACAAAAGCCTTCAACTACTGTAATGGCTGAGAGACCCAGGCCACCAACAGGCCCATCAATTAAGTGTTTTCGGTGTGGACAAGAGGGACATTGAGCGGCAAACTGTCCAGTCCCCAACCCCCGACTGCAGAGCAGACCGGAACCAGCAATGAGAAAGAAACCTGCTCAGTGGCTAATGAGAGAAAAATCCAACCAGCTCATGCAGGAACCTGTTGCCCAGATTACACCCCCCACGCAGGAGAACGCCCCTGCTCTACCCTCCTTTGACAGTGATGATGAAGGAGAGAAAGACCCGATGGTGAGTCGACAAATCCCGCCTTTTTCACTGGCCGCCAAACTTATAATTCCTAAGTCTGGGGCACAAATGGACTTAAACGTGCTAATTGATTCTGGACGAACTCGCTGCATTATTAGTCTGCCGTTTGCCATGAAAATGGGCATACGGGCAAAAAAGCTTTCCAAACCTGTGAGGTTTGAGCAAGCCGATGGCTCCCTAATGGGAGGGACTCTTGTCACACAATTAACTGAGTCCTTATGCCTAGAAATAGGTGCACACTGGGAGTTTATTTGCTTCCTGGTGGCTCCGAAAATGACTGAGGCGGTGATCCTAGGGCTAGCCTGGTTAGACAAATGGACGCTGTTTATCTGGTGGGAGAAAAGAATGAGAACCGTGAGACTACCTATAGGGCCTAATCCCCCATTGATTCAACAGATGTTGCAGGGCACCTTAGGCCACCCAATGAACAAGTGCACATGGCTGCTTCACTGCCACCAGATGAACCACTCATTCCCAATGACTACTGCGACCTGGCGGAGGAATTCAGTGAAAAAGAATGTGATGCCCTACCCCCTCACAGACCCAATGACTGCTCCATCGAACTGGTGCCAGGAGCCAAACTCCCACGACCGAGAATGTATGCTATGTCCCCCCTTGAAATGGAGGCGATGCAGCGATACGTGAACAAAAACCTAGCAAGGGGGGTTCATTGAACGGGCCAAATCCACCATGGGAGCCCCTGTGTTGTTCAAAGAAAAAAAAGATGGGTCTCTTCGTCTCTGCGTAGACTATAAGGGTCTCAACGCTCTGAGTGTAGAAAACAAATACCCCCTCCCCCTCCTAAAGGACTTATTAACCCATCTGGCTAAGGGTAGTGTCTTCACTAAATTAGACCTGAAAGAGGCATGTTACCGGGTGAGGATAAAGGAGGGAGACGAGTGGAAAACTGCCTTCAACTGTCCTATGGGGAGCTATCAATTCAAAGTCATGCCATTTGGACTACAGGGGGCCCCAGCCATATTTATGCAGTTGATTAATGAGGTTCTACATGATCACTTGTACAAAGGGGTTTTAGTGTATCTTTTTTTATTTTTTTATTTTTCACCCTACACCATACACCAAAACAAACTAAACATACATTAACCAAAAAAACTTTTCTCTTAACAGAACCATGCAATACATTCTAACTATTCATTACATCTTATTTACATTTTATTTAAAATCATTATGTCTTTTTCTTTCTCTGTTCTAGCCAAATATAACATTTATTCCAAATTTCATAAAATTCTGTCATCTCTTTGTCTTTTAATTCTAGCGTGAGTTTATTCATTTCTGCGCATTCCAAAATTTTATAAATAACCATTTCATCTGTGGGTATATTTTCATTCTTCCAACATTGGGCATATGCTATGCGAGCTGCAGTCAATATATATATAATGATGTGTTGGAGTTGTTTTTGAATCTTTAAATTTATTATGCCCAATAGAAATGATTCCGGTTTAAAATCCATTTTTATCTCCGTTATCTCCTGTATCCAATCTCTTATTCGTTCCCAATACTTTTTTTGCTTTGGGGCACAGCCACCACATGTGGTAGAATGTTCCTTCTCTAATTCTACATTTCCAACACTTTGGATCTATATTTTTATGCTGGTGTTAAATGCCATCTATAAATCATTTTGTATTGATTCTCTCTATATGCAGTTGATAGCGTCAATTTACAATTTACGTTCCATAATCTTTCCCATTCCTCTAAATTTATATTTCTTCCCACATTTCGTGCCCACGCTAACATGGACCCCTTCACTATTTCTTCCTCTAATTCTATTTCTAATAAATATTTGTAAATTTTTGATAACAATTTTCCTTCCTTGCTTATTAAAATTTTATCAAGTAAATGTGGGGTCTGTCTGATTTATTCCATATTCTTGCCTGTCTCTATTATATCTAGATTTGATTTGTAGATACGACCACCAATCTATGGGTATTCTTTGTTCCTCCAACTCTTCTCTTGACTTAAGGTTGCCTTGGTTATCCAGTAATTCTTTGTATCTCATCATCTTTTTTTTTCTAGAGTATTAGGGTGAATTACTGCCTCCATTGGCGAAAACCAATTTGGGATTTTTCCCATATTGTCTTTTTTTATTTTTTCCCATATCCCAATCAATGCTCCTCTTATCTGATGTTGTTGAAAGTATGTATGTATTTTCTTCTGTTTCCCCCACAGAAATGCATGCCAGCCCACCTGTAGATCATGTCCTTCAATCACTAATATCCTATCATTATCCAAATTTATCCAATCTTTAATCCATAATAACCCTGCTGCATAATAATAAATTTCCCATTTAGGGAGTCCAAGTCCACCTCTATTCTTACTGTCTTGTAACGTTTTCATATTTATCCTAGCTTTTTTACCCGCCCAAATAAATTTGTTTATTATTTTGTCCAATTCTTTAAAAAAAGTTTTCTCTAATTTTATTGGAATTGTTTGAAATAAATACAATAGTCTTGGTAATATGTTCATTTTAGTCACTGCAATCCTACCTAATAATGATAATCGGAAATTTCCCCAGGTTTCAAGATCTTGTTTCATTTTTAGTATCAATTTTGTATAATTGTCTTCTTTTATTGAGGAACACCTTGAAGTTATCGAAATTCCTAAATATTTAATCTTTTTTGCTACTTGTAAATCCAAATTTGCTTCCAATTTCCTTTTTTGTTTATCCGTTAAAATTTTTACTAACATTTTAGTTTTCTCTCTGTTAATTTTTAAACCCGCCACTATTCCAAATTTTTCTATTTCACCCATAAGAATATTTCCTCTCTCTATAGGTTCCTCAATAAAGAAAACCAGATCATCAGCAAATGCCTGTAACTTATATTCCTCTGCTTTGACCTGTACCCCTTTTATTTCTTCATTCCGTCTAATTTGAACTAGTAATACTTCAAGAGCCAAAATAAAGAGTAGAGGTGAAATTGGGCATCCCTGTCTTACCCCTTTATTTATTTCAAAACTTTTTGTGTTCTCTCCATTAATCATCACACTAGCTCTCTGTGTTCTGTATATTGCCTTTATTATATTACTAAATTTGTCCCCAAATTTCATATCCTCGATCTGTTGGAACATAAATTGCCAATTGAGGCTACCAAATGCTTTCTGCGCGTCTACAAAGATCAGCGCTGCCTGTTTTCCTGGATGTATTTCATAGTATTCGAGGACATTTAACACCGTTCTAATATTGTTTCTAATTTGTCTTTGGGGCAAAAAGCCATTTTGGTCTGGATGTATTATATCTTGCAAAATTAACTTTAATCTTTCCGCCATTATATTAGTAAAAAATTTATAGTCAGTATTTAGGAGCGAGATTGGCCTATAGTTTTTAATCTGTTTAGGGTCTGTGCCTTCTTTTGGAATAAGAGATATAATAGCCTCTATCCAGGAGTCTGGTATATTTGATTTCTCCAACACATCATTATATACCTCTAATAATATCTTTTCAAACTCTTCATAAAAGGTTTTGTACAGCTCCCCTGGAAGACCATCCGGTCCCGGAGTCTTATTATTTTTTTGTTTTTGGACCGCCCTTTTTAATTCCGTAGCTGTTATTTTCCCATTCAGTATGTCTCTTTGTGCTTCTTTTAATTTTGGGAGACCATTAACTTTTAGATATTGTTTAATCTTTTCCCCATCTATTTCATCTTTTTTGTATAATGACTCAAAAAAGGTTTGGATTATTTCTTTCTTTTTATCCATCTTATATTGTAGTTCTCCATTTCTATCATAAAGCTCCTGAATGATTTTTCTCTCTTTTTTTTTTAATTTATAAGAAAGCCATCTCCCAGGTCTATTTGCATGTTCAAAAAAATTTTGTTTTATCATTTTCAATTCTTTAACTCTTTCCTCTTGTTCCATCACATTTAATTTATGTTTGGCTAGTACTAGTCTCGCTTTAATCAATTCATCCTGAGGCTTTTCTTGTAATTTGAATTCAACTTTTTTGATCTCTTCCTGTAGTATGTTTTGCCTTTGTCTTTTCTCCCTATTTTTCTGTGCAGTATAAGCTATTGCTAGTCCCCTTAAATACACCTTCGCTGTATCCCAGATGATTTGTATTGATGTTTGTTGTTTTGTGTTTTCTTTAAAGAAATAATCCATTTCCTTTCTAGTCTGTGTAATAAATTCTTTTTCCTTTAAGATATAAGAGTTCATTACCCATCTTTTTCTAGGTTTTTTTCGCCCCTTCCAGACTATTTCTACCGGGTTATGATCTGCCCATACATTTGGTTTTATTTCTATAGTCTCTATATCCTGTCCCAATTCTTCATTTGTCCATATCATATCTATTCGAGACCATGTTTTGTGTGGATTTGAAAAGAATGTAAATCCTTTTTCTTTTTGATTTCTCTTTCTCCATTGGTCTAATAGATTAAGTTCATGTGCTAGATCGAAGAAGGTCTTTGGTAAAATTTTCCTTTTCTTTTTATTTTTCTTATCAGTGATATAATCTTTTTTTGCATCCACCACCGCATTATAATCACCCACAATACAAATATTTGAATGACCCAGTTCTATCAATTTCTCGTGTAACTTCTGATAAAAATTATATTGGTTCTCGTTCGGTGCATATATTACTACTAAAAGCTAGGTCTTCTGTTCATTTTGTATTTCTATTATTAATACCCTTCCATCCATATCTTGAAATTTTAAATTTGCATTTATCTTTTTTTTTGATGTAAACTGCTATTCCTCTTTGCTTTTGATTAGCTAATGCTGTAAATAATGATCCTAGTTTGGGAAACTCTAAATGGTGCCCATGTTGCTCTTTAATATGTACTTCTTGCAAGCAGACAATATCTATGTGTTGTTTGGCTAGTTTTGTTAATATTTGCTTTCTCTTTGCTGGTGCGTTTAATCCATTAATGTTGATAGATAATAACCGTGTCGCCCCCACCCTCTCCACCTTTCATAAATTGCTTAAAACACACTTTTGCCGGCAGGCCTGGGGCAGCTAACACCTTGCCCCTAGCCAGTGTATGTTTGTGGAATGATTGGTTTCTTTTTTAATTAAGGGTTTTTATATTTATGTATATAATGTAATTTCTATCATGTTGTGAGCCGCCCTGAGTTCTCCGGAATAGGGCGGCATAGAAATTAATTAAATAAATAAATAATAACCTAATCTCCTTTTCTATTTTCTACTTGTGTGTTTTACTTGTGAGCTTGTCTTGTTCTTGGGCCTGTTCCTTTCTCCTTCCTCTGTCCGTTTTCCCCCTTACTTTCTCTCCCTTGTTCTCTTTCCCTAATTTCTGGCTGTTGGTCTTCCTGACTTTTGGATTCCAGTTCTTCCTTACTACTGTTCTCTTCCTCTGTTCCTTCCAACTGGTCATAAAATTCTCGGGCATTCTCTAGATTGTCTATTTTAATCTTCCTCTCTCTCCAGGATATCAACATCCCTTCTGGAATTAACCATCTAAAAGGTATAGTTTTTTTTATTAAATAGGAGATCAAGAATCTATAGTCCCTTCTTTGATCTCTTATCCTTTTCGGTATCTGTTTTAAAGTTAATATTTCTACACCTTTATAGATTATCGGCTCATCTCTTGTTATTTTATAAATTATATCTCTCACCCTTTTTCTGGTAAACCTAATATGTACCTCCCTTGGGAGTTTGTTCCGTCTAGCATAATTTGTCTGTATTCTGAATGCCTCATCTATCTCCATTAAAATTTCTTGTTTTTTCTCTTTGCAATGCATCAGAAATCAAATTTGCCATGATATCCCTCAAATCTTCTTCCTTCTCCTCTATCACATTTTGGAAGCGTAAATAGAATGCTGCCTTATCCATTTCTAAATAAATAATTTCTTCCTCCATTTTTTTGTTAGCTGCTATCAATTCTGTATCTAATATGTCAGCTTTTTTCACTACTTTGTCTAAGCCCGCCTCTACAAATTGTATTCTTGCTTCATTATTCTCCATTGTTTGTTGCAACATCTCCACTCTATTATCCAATTTTTTATATCCCCTCTCATTTCCACATGATTTTTTAATATTGTCTCTTGCATTTTCAACATGGTTTCTTGGATCACAAGAAGTGTTGATTGCATAGTTTGCATATTACTTAATACATTTTGTTTTTCTGTGCCCAACATCCCTTCTATTAATCTTTGACCAGGTGGTGATGAAGGTGTCAATGTTAAACTAGATACCGTTTTTTCCTGTCCTCAAAGTTGCCATAATTATCTCCTACTTCTCTAAAATTCTGAATGTTCCTTTAATTGACCAGTAGCTTCTGAACTTCTAATTTTCCTAAATTCTCTGAACTTTCCTCCACTACCATAGATTGCTTCAACCTCTCTCTAAACTTTCTTCACTTTCTTTACACTTTCTTACTTATTACCAGATTACTTCAACCTCTCTCTAACTTTCTTCACTTTCTTTACACTTTCTTGCTTATTTCACAGATATATACTTTCAGTCACTAGTCCATTTTTTTTCTCTTCCCAAACCTCGTCCACTCTCCTACCACTCCCAGCGTCGTATCTCATCGTCTCCTTCTCTTCCGTTCGCTCGTCTCAATAAGAAACACTGTCTCTGTCAAATTCCAAACTTCGTTCTCAGCTTATCTCTCTCACCATCAATCAGTCCTTTTCAAATTCCAAACTTCGTTCCTCTCACTCACCATCAATCAGTCCTTTTCAGCTCCGTTTCCTGTCACTTTCCCCCCAAACGTCTCTCCGTTCCTTTGCACTCGGCTTCTCTCAAACTCCAGGTTTTCCTTCCAACCTCAGTCCGTTCTCCTCACTTACTTCGGCGTCTCCTTCTCCCTTCGGCTCTTCACTGCAGATCACACTCTCCCACAGCCAGCCACACTCTGATAGGCTTTTCAGATCTTCACTACCCTCAGGTCTGTTTTGGGGTTTTTCCTCTAGTCACTTCTTCCAAAGTCCAATTACACCTTCGTTCTTTCTAAACCACCATTTTCTTTCTCCTCTCTCACTCTGCTTTACAGGCTCTATCAGCTCCAACTTTATCTCGATCTTCCAGCTCTTTGTATATTTGCGCTCAAACGTTCAATCAACAATCTTTCTTTGTGTTTTCCTTCTTTTACTTAAAGGTTTGGTTCTTCAAATCTGTTAGTCACAGCTCTACCCGCCAGATTGCCGCTTGCCTCCCTCTCCGTTTGAGCTTCCTTTCAACGCCTGTCTTAATAAACACTTGAATCAGTTTAGACTTTCGTCTTATTCTTTTTCTATTAGAAGTATTATAGGCTATTACAGTTGCTACTTAGCATCGCCTGTTAAGATTCTTTTGCTTCCACCTCATCTGTGATTTTATCAGGGCCTCAGATCCGCCATCAACTGACAGCAGAAGTTTCTACGTTGGATTTAGGAGGTTTCCTTTGTCCTAACGGGCGATCGCCTTTCGCCTCGTTATTCCTCCGGAATCCCCCTCTCTCACGCGTGGTCCTCCAGACTTCCCCGTGCCCCCAAAGGGTCTCCAAACGTAAAAAAATCAGAGTTAGGTGACAGAGATTGTCTCCTTACCTCCGCTCCGCCCTGATGCCACCACCAGAAGTCGTTTCATGTCATGCCATTTGGACTACAGGGGCCCCCAGCCATATTTATGTAGTTGATTAATGAGGTTCTACATGATCACTTGTACAAAGGGGGTTTAGTGTATCTTGATGATATCCTGATATACAGCACGAATATGACTGATCCCATAAAGCTGGTGAGAGAAGTGTTAAAGAAACTATTGAATGCCAAGCTTTATGCCAAATTGTCAAAATGTGAATTTCACCACACCCGATTAGACTACCTTGGCTACAGAATTTCCAACGAAGGTATTGAAATGGTTCCAGCCAAGGTGAAAGCTATAATCGAATGGTAGCCCCCAAAGACTCGCAAACAACTCCAAAGCTTTCGGGGTTTTGCCAACTTTTATCGTCAATTCATCCCCTCTTTTGCCGAGATTGCCCTACCCCTTACAGAACTATTCCAAACAGGCAAAGGAGGAGGGAAGCCACGGCTGGGCCAACCACTAGCATGGACAATGGGCTGTCAAATAGCTTTTGAGAATTTAAAGAGACTATTTGCTGCTGAACCCATCCTAAAGCACCCCTGCCCAGGGGAACCTTTTGTGATTCAAGCCGATGCCAGCGATGTGGCAGTTGGAGCTGTGTTACTGCAAAAGAATAAAAGTGGGGTTGTCACCTCCGTCTGTCGTCGTCCAATGAAACAAAGTCCAGGAATGCAGGTACAAGGTGCTTAGCAAGGTTTATTCCCAGCAAACGAAAAGTCAGCACTGTTCCCAGTGCTTTACATAACCGTGCCCCGCCCTACAGTCCCACCCCCAGCAGAAAACCAGCATCCACCCAGAGCGCGTAAAACCCCCAGGGCCATTTCCATCCTTCCCTCGGCCCGGCCACGTCTTGCTGGCCCTCCATTTGACCGCTACAGTCCAGGGCCTTCTGCCGGCTCGCCAGGCTTTCCTCATTGTCCACGCCCTCGGCTGTCCCCTCCGGGCCTCCGTAGGTTCGCGAGGACATTAGCAGCCTCCTCTCATCTCCTGGAGGACTCTGGAGGCTTTTTGCAGCGACCGGCAGCTTTCCTGAAGCTCAGCTGCTGTGGCTGACGTCAGGCCTCCCCCCAGCTGCCGGCGAAGCTCCGTGACTGGCTAAAAACAGGTATGCAGAGCGCCGGAGGAGGGGGAGGGCCAGTTCTCATGCTCTTCCCGGGGCAAAAGCATCAGCAGGAAGGTGGAGGGCCGTCCCTGCCTTCCGTCTGCCCTGTTTTGGTGGCTGGCTCGGCTCTGGTCTTCGGGTGGTGTCTGGCTATGCATCTGGCTGCTCCGTGCCTGGAGCCGGCTGCTCCGGTTCACCCCCCCACCGGTGAATGGCAAGCCCTGCGGGGCTTGACAGGGGTCCTGCAACCCTGCACCTACACCTCTAAGAAATTTACTGAGAGCAAGAGGAGATGGGCAATCTGGGAGAAAGAGGCCTTCACGATTAGATGGGCGCTATTAAACTGGTGACACTATCTAGAAGGGAGCAAGGTGCCATTTGAGGTATGGACAGATCACAAAAATCTAGAAGCACTGAAAGCTCCCTGTAAATTGTCCCCAAAACAAGTGCGATGGGCACAGTACTTTAACTGCTTCAACGTCACTCTAAAGTACATACCAGGAGGAAAAAACTTCCTAGCTGATGCGCTATCCCAGCTACCCCAATACAAAATCGAACAGAAAGAGATTAACGAGGCTATTATCCCCAATCCACAAACTGCCGCTCAACTTACACCTCGCAGGGTCCCCAATCCTGATGACCCTGGAGTAAAGAAAATAAAACGAGAGCTCCTCACCGACCAATGATTCAAAGACAATCAAATCTCCCTGACATGCAGGGATGGCTTGGCTTAAAAGGGGGGAAACTATATCTGCCTGAAGCCCTCTGTCTTAATGCTCTCAAACACAGCCATGACGTAAAACAAGCTGGACACTTTGGATATTTGAAAACCCTACACCTCACCCGCCGGCAATTTTGGTGGCCGGGGCTGAAACGGGATATAAAAAACTATGTAAAAAGTTGTACTGTATGTGCCACAATGAAAAGAATCCCAGGGAAAACCCCTGGATTACTGCAGCCGGTGGCAGACCCTTCTCAACCCTGGGAAGAAATAGCTATGGACTTTATAGTAGACCTACCTGAAAGTATAGGAAATACTGTCATCTGGACTGTGATAGACCTGTTCTCGAAGCAGGCTCATTTCATCGCCTGCAAAACACTCCCATCTGCCCAACGACTGACCAAATTGTTCCTGAAACACATATACTGGCTGCATGGAGCCCCTAAGCGAATAATTTCGGACAGGGGGGTGCAGTTCACAGTGAAGTTCTGCAAGAGTTTTCTTAAATTAATTGGATCATCCCAAGGGTTATCATCTGCTTTTCATCCGGCTGTTGTGAGTGTCCCTAGACCAGCTTGGGAAGTGTCAGAGTATGAGGATGAGCAGCCAGGCCCCTCTGGGTGTTTTCCCCTCCCGGCAGCCGAGGAAGAGCAGCCAGGCCCCTCTGGGTATTTTCCCCTCCCGGCAGCTGAGCCAGACAGGGAGGAGATTTACAGGCAGTCTGGGTCAGATTCACAAAGTGAGGGGTCAGATTTGGATCAAGAAGATAGATGGCTTGATCCGAGATTCCGAAGGTTTGATAAGCGACGGTGTCAGTTAAGTGGAAAAAGGAAGTAATGGGGGGAAGTGACGTATCGGACACTATATTAGAAGGGGACAGAGAGACTACGCCTTTGTCACGAGCAACGTTAATCAAGGAGTAGCCTGATATCTGGAGCAGTGCGTTTGAATTCAGTCTTCTGATGTTTTGGAAATCTACGGAAGAATAATGAGGTATTGGACAATGTGATAAAGAAAGAGTGAGTTAATTGGAAGGTGTGGGAAGAGCATGTTTTAATCTAAATGTAAATAAATGAGACTTGGCCGTTCCTGCCAGCAAAATGCCAGCAGCGTGCTTTGAAGTGAATCCTTTTGAAATGTGTTAAATAAACCTCTTAAAGACATATTTATGTGGATTTTAATGAGCTGAGAGGGGCCAGACAGAACACCGGCCACCAATGGGGCTGCAGAATCAACTAAAAAAATGGTGGAGCAATATCTTAGATGCTACGTTTCTTACCAATAGACGAACTGGACTGACCTCCTCCCTTTTGCGGAGGTGGCGTACAATAATTCTGTGCACAGCAGCACTGGCTACATGCCTTTTAGAGTGGCTACAGGAAAAGAGTTCAGCCCAATACCTGAATACCCTCAGGTGCCCTCCGCTTCCCAGACACTCGACCAATGGGTGAGGGGTGGGAAGAAGTTTGGAGAAACACAAAAACTGCTTTAAAAAAGACTTTTGAAACCTATAAAAAGCAGGCTGATAGAAAGAGGGCTCCCCAAGTTGCTCGGATGGTACCTCTGGACTACATCTGAAGGGGGGTGAGAGGTAGTAAGAGACGGGAGAGGGAAGTAGGAAGGTTGGGGGAGAAGAGGTGAAGTGGAGAGAAAGGGAAGGAGAGAGATGGAGGAAGGGGGAAGTAGGAGAAGATAGGGAGGAAGAAAGAGGGTGGATGTGGTGTAGGGGGTGCTGTCCGGGCAACACCTATAAGTGTAGGTATTTAAACTTATGTATGTTGAAAGATGGAAGAGGATGTATTATGTTGAGTTGTATATCTAGGTTTTTTCTTTTTTTTAATAGGTTATTATTCTGGGATTTTATGTATTTATTGTTAAAATTATAAAATTAATAAAATATATTTGAAAAAAAAAAGAAAGAGGGCTCCCCAAAGAACATTCCAAGTTGGGGGAAAAGTTTATTTGTCAACTAAATATTTACGCCTCAAATTACCCAGCAAGAAATTGGGACCAAAATTCTTGGGGCCTTTCCCCATAGTAAGGAACATCAATCCGGTCACCGTAGAACTAAAACTCCCCAGACTTTTAGGGAGAATTCACCCAGTTTTCCATTGCAGCTTGTTGAAACCTTATCGGGGCTCCACTTTAAGACCTCCCCGAAGAAGGCACCTGGGCCCCTCGTAGTTGTGGGACAGACCCAGTAGGAAGTGAAACGTATTCTTGACTCTAGAATTTGTAAAGGGAAATTGCAATACCTAGTACAATGGAAGGGATACCCGTTGTCTGAAGCCACCTGGGTGAAATCCAGTGAGTTGAAAGCTGACAGGCTCGTCAAAAGAGTTCATGTGAAATACTCCAACAAACCAAAAACTAGTCATTAACATATGCTTTTGTTTACATTGCAGGACCCTTTTTGTAAGGGGGGCTGGATGTAAACGCTGTTAATATATGATATTATTGCTTTGACAAGATATACAGAAGTGTCTGGTATTTTTAGAGTTAATTCAGATGACAGAGTAAGGGAGGAGATTCATAAGGAAAGCCTGGGAAAAAGGAACAGAAGTGAATCTTTGCCCTCTGGGCTAATTGGAAGATGTGACTTATGACTGCAAAATAAGGGAGGGGTTTAGAAAGAAAAGTTAGACGCAAGCAAGAGAAATTCAGATTCTGGCATAAACATTCATGATGTGCCATTGATTTTTTACACTGTTAATAAAGACTTTAGGATAAACATGCCTGGAAGTTCTTTGAAGTGTTTCATTAGTCGGAACCATGACACCTGAATTACAAAAGGTTCCTCTGGGTCTGGGTGTTTTATTATTAATTTATTTTATTTATTTATTAATTTAATTTCTATGCCGCCCTATTCCGGAGAACTCAGGGCGGCTCACAGCATGATAGAAATTACATTATGTACATATAAAAAACCCTTAAGTTAAAAAAAATCCTTAAGTTAAAAAAAAAAGAAACCAATCATTCCACGAACATACACTGGCTAGGGGCAAGATGTTAGCTGCCCCAGGTCTGCCAGTTTTAGAACCGGTTCAGCCACAAGCAACCCTTTTAGCTTCTTGAATGCCACTTGGCATCCCATCATCCAGTTCAAGGGTTGACTCAGCTGAGGTTTCTCCCCCACTCCCCATTTTTAGCAGTTCAGTGATCAGCAAGGCAACTTTAGCAAAGGAGGGAATGAATTGCCTGTAGAAATTTGCAAACCCCAAGAAGCTCTGCAGCTGCTTAAGGGTGCAAGGGGCTTGCCAGTCCAAGATGGACTTTACTTTTCCCGGGGCCATCTCCACCCCCTCGCACGACACTCGGTAACCTACGTAGTCCAGGATAGTCTTGTGAAACTTGCATTTTGACAGCTTGGTGTATAGTTTAGCATCCAGCAGTTTCTTCAGCACCTGTCGCATGAGTTTCACATGTTTGTCCATAGTCTCAGTGTAGATGAGGATGTCATCCAGGTACACCAAAACTTCCTTGTACAAATGCTCAGGTAACACCTCATTTATGAGCTGCATAAATACATCAGGGGGCCCCTGCAGTGCAAAAGGCATCACTTTAAATGGATAGCTCCCAAGGGGGCAGTTGAATGCAGTTTTCCACTCATCACCTTCCTTGATTCTCATTCGATAGTATGCCTCTCTCAGGTCTTCCCCTTGGTTAAATGTCCCAACATATCCTTCATGAGGGGGAAGGGATACATGTTTTCCACACACACTCTGTTAATCCCATGGAAATCAACGCACAATCTCAGCGACCCTTCTGTCTTTTCTTTAAATAGCACTGGTGCCACCACCCGAGATTTTGCAGCTTGGATGAACCCTCTCGCCAAGTTCTTATCAATGTATTCCCTCAGCTCCTTCATCTCCTTTGGAGTCATGGAATATATCTTTGGTTTAGGGAGTTTTGCTCTGGGCAGGATTTCGATAGTGCAGTCTGTGGGGCAGTGAGGGGGCAGAAGTCACATTCCTTCTCGCTAAATACCCCCATGAGGTCCTGGTACTCTCTGGGAACTGGTGGTTGGCTCTCCTTTCTCTCTGATGCGGTCTGGCTGCATTCAATGGGCTTCCTTGCTCTCTTCTCTTGCTCGGGTTTCTCCCTCCCTTTGGCAGGGGGACTCAGGTTCTGCTTTCTCATGATCACTCGCTTTGAGGTTTTCTCCCAATAGATTTGGGGGCCCCATTTTGCTAATCAGGCCAGGCCTAAGATAATCTCTTTAGCCATTTTTGGGATGGCCATAAAGCAGGTAGTCTCTTGGTGGGCCCCCAATTTAAGCTGCACTGACTCTGTTAAATAGGAACCTGCTCTACCCCCCATCAAAGTGCCATCAACTTGCTCAAACTTCATGGATTTCTTAAGTTTCCTCACATGCAGCCCTAGTTTCCGCACTGTGGCTTGGCTAATTAGGCAGCGGGTGCAGCCTGAGTCTATGAGAGCGGGGTGCTGCAATGTCCACTTTTGCTTAGAGGTGATTAAAGGGTCCACTCACCATTGGGTTGTCTTCTTTTGCTTTTGTTCATATCTGCAAAGGTTAATTGGCTGGCTGAATGCTGATAGATATTTTGGTGTTTTGTATTTTAATCTTTTTTGAATAAACTAAAATTTTCTACAAAAAAAACCCCAGCTACTTGAACACTCCACGTGTGGGTCTGGTGGTTCACACCTGACATTAATCTTCTCTGAGTCTTCAACTTTTCTCCTGGAGAGTGACAACAACTACCTGGATGACAACTGACCCCCAAGCTGGAGTGGCAACAGACCAAGGAGTAATGGATACTGTGCTACAGTATCACAGGATGGAGTAGAGAATGAAGTATGCGATTTGACGGCAACAATACTTCAGCTAGTGCAACAGGTGCAAAATTTAGCACTTTCCATAGAGGCAGTCACACTTGATGATGTTCAATTGATCAAGGGCACTTATTAGCAGTACCTGGCTGCTACTTAGCCTCTTCATACCTATGGAAGCAGTAAAGGTGTACTTAGCTTTTCACACATGGCTTCTCCATTTTGGCTTTCTTTGTGTAAAATAAATGAAATGGTATAATATGTCATGTGTTGTTGTTCATCTGAGGTTGTATTTACTTACTTTTAAGGTCTGCTAAGAACCAGATGATTTTTACTAAGTCCTGATACGTGAAATCATAGGACTAAAAGAGAGCATACTTTCTTTTTCACATAACTCCAGGGAGGTTTCATTTCTCACAGGCAACAGACCAAGGAATAATGGATACTGTGCTACAGCATCAGGATGGAGTAAAGAATGAGTTGCAATTTGGCAGCAACAATACTTCAGCTAGCACAATAGGTGCAAAGTTTAGCACTGCCAGCAGTCCTGGTTGCTCTGGCCCCACCAGCACCTCCAGTGGTGCAACCAGTGTTTCAGACAAGCCTTGGGAGTTTGCCTGAAAGATTTGGAGGAGAAGCGGAGAAGATGAGGATCTTCATAGCACAGTGTGAGTTGTTTATGGGAACCTGAGCGGCAGAATTTCCAACTGACCACTCAAGGGTATCTTTTGTATTGAGTCTGTTAACAGCATCAGTGGCTCAATGAGCAGTCCTAATAATTGAAAACGACTCAATTATGGATAACTATCAGAATTTCATGGACAACTTCAGAGGTCATTTCAGAGACCCAATATGAGGAGTGACAGCTACTTGCCAGATCCACCAACTTAAACAGGGTAACAGAAAGGTCAGGCTGGGCTTCCGGTTTCATCACGCAGCCGCCATGGACAGCTGGGAGATTTGCTCTCTCTCCCCCGTTCAGTTTCGCATCACTGGGGGGCCCTGAAAAGGGCTGAAAATCACCCCGAAGAGGCGACCAGCAAGGAGGGGCTTTTGCTGGATCGCAGGAGAGCAGCACCTCTCCTGTTAGAGCTGCAATCCCTCCAAACCAGCGGAGAAAAGGACCGGCCATAGAAATATGGCTCGTCCCGGCTTCTGGTTTCATCACGTGGCCACCATGGACAGCTGGGAGATCTGGTCTCTCTCCCCCATTCAGTTTCGCATCGCTGGGGGCCCCTGAAAAGGGCCAAAAATCGCCCCAAAGAGGCAACCAGCAAGGAGGGGCTTTTGCTGGATCACAGGAGAGCAGCAACTCTCCTGTTAGACTGGCAATTCCTCCAAACCGGCAGACGAAAGGACCGGCCATAGAAATATGGCTCGTCCCTAGGCTGCTAACAGCCAAAGTCACATTAACATCTGGCAACTTCAAAGCAGCATGGAAAGGATTGGATGAGACCTGCCTCTCTTACATCCTAATTACTTAATTACTTGCATAAGCTGCTAAAGTACTTTCCCCCCTGTGGTGAGGGAAGGGGGATTTTAGCTCTCCCTCCAGAAACAGCAGCTATCAACCACTCGGGAATTTAAAACGTTGGAAAAATACTGGGATCCTAATTGGAATTCTATTTTCTAAAACTGGTGGATTATAAGACTTGTAACTTTCTACTCTCTATTTTTCTTTTTCTTCTCTGATTTTTACTCTAACTACTATTGAAGATTTGGGTTCTTTTTCTCCCCCTTAAAATAGAGGGGGAAAAGGAAACTGAAAACATCTAACTAACTCTGAGATGACATTTGCTGGCTAAGTTTGAGACTGTAACCTGCTATTCTTTAAGAGAGACTTGTTGAAAGCCTTGAAAATAGATAAGATATAAAGCAACCTTGAAGCACCATCTGCAAGAAACTCAGCTCAGCTCTTTACTTGGTGGACTTTCTGATTGTTTTTTGTTCAGTTTAATACACTACAATGGAAGAAGAACAGGAATGGATTGCTCCCACAGAGGAAGTACAGGAACAAATTCTTTATATGTTAAAAGCAATTATCCAAACTCTCCCTATGCAAGCTCAAACTATGACTTCAACTAAAGAATCATCTATACAGAATTCTATAGAGAAAGTGAAACAACCAAATGCTATGACAAAAGACTTAGATACTCAACAAATACAAACAGTGGAAAATACAAAAAGGAAACTGATAATAGAGAACAAGGATAGGACTTTTCTTATAAACCAGAAGGAATTTGAAGATAAAAAAGAAAAAGAGATGAAAGAGAAGATAACTACTTCGGGACAACTGCATCGAATTGGAAAAACAAAGAGATGACCTGCTAAATCAGCTAGCCCTCTTAAGAAAACAGCAACTGAATGCCCTTATCAATATCAAACAATAGTCACAACAATACAAGGAGATCTTTTTGATGATTTAAAAATGAAGATACGAAAGATGATTTGGCAGAGGAAAAAAGCTAGAATAAGACTGAAAGGGATTGGGGTTTTGATCTATACATGAGATCTAAAATAGAATATATCTAAATGGATAGAATATGTATTTTGAACATAAGATATTGTAATGATTTGAGATAAAAAAATTGTTTTTATAAAATCTACAAATATAAATATCAAAATAAGAATGTTATATTGTCTTATTAGTTTCTTAAGATATAAGGCAGAATTTACATGTAAGGTTTGTATTTTAAATATTAGATTATATAAGGAATTGTGATAAAGGAATTGTGCTTAATTAAAATTTGGAAAAAAAATAAATACTAAACGTTAAATTAAAATATTAAGGGAAAATTAATCACCAGGTCACTGATTTGCTAAAAGTTTGAATGTTTACAGATAACTAAGACTTGAATTTAAGATATTGTCATGAGTTGAGACACAGGTTAAATAAAACTTAGAAGTATAAATACTAATAATTAAATTCGTATATTGGCTTGTGGTATAAATGCTGATGGTTTATTTATTTTTTTCTCTTTTTCTGGAAAGGAAGAAAGGAAGGAAGTAGAAAGAGGAAAAGAAAAAAATTATTAGCCCTAAATATGAGATAGGAGACTGAGAAATTGGGATCATTTAAAATCTGGAAATGATAAAGATTAAACGTTAAATTTAAATATCAATGGGAAATTAAAGTTAAGAAAAACTTTTTAGGTTATTGTCTAAAAGATGGAATGTCAAATTAATTAAGATTTGTATAGACTGAAGAGTATTGATGAATACTAGAAAGGTATTTTTGTTTGATTGATAGAATAAGAACTGTATTGATCTAAATATGACAGTAGATTTTATGGGGGAAAGAGAGGGAATTAGTTGTTGTAATACTTTGAGATTTGTACTGATGATATTCAAATGTAATGGAATTACGGTACTCAACCGCCACACTACTTTTCAAATATGTAAATGTAATATTGGAAAATTAATAAAAAAAACTTGGGGGAAAAAAGAAATATGGCTCATCCCTAGGCTGCTAACAGCTGAAGTCACATTAACATCTGGCAACTTCAAAGCAGCGTGGAAAGGATTGGGTGAGACCTGCCTCTCTTACATCCTAATTACTTAATTACCTGCATAAGCAGCTAAAGTACTTTCCCCCCTGTGGTGAGGGAAGGGGGATTTTAGCCCTCCCTCCAGAAACAGCAGCTATCAACCACTCGGGAGTTTAAAACGTTGGAAAAATACTGGGATCCTAATTGGAATTCTATTTTCTAAAACTGGTGGATTATAAGACTTGTAACTTTCTACTCTCTATTTTTCTTTTTTCTTTTTCCTCTCTGATTTTTACTCTAACTACTATTGAAGATTTGGGTTCTTTTTCTCCCCCTTAAAATAGAGGGGGGAAAGAAAACTGAAAAGATCTAACTAACTCTGAGATGACATTTGCTGGCTAAATTTGAGACTGTAACCTGCTATTCTTTAAGAGAGACTTGTTATAAAACTAAAGTGATAGTAAAGAACCTCACAGATAAACAAAAAAGGCAAATACTAGAGAAAACAGAGGTACAAATAGTGAAAAAAGTTAAATATCTAGGTATCTATCTTTCAGCTAGGTGTTCGTCAATAAAAGAAGCCAATTACATAAAATTATTGAAGCAAATAAAACTAGACTTAGAAAGATGGAAAAATCTCCAACTATCAATATTAGGAAGAATTGCTACAGTAAAAATGAATGTGTTGCCAAAGATTTTATTTTTATTTCAAACGATTCCGATAAAACTTGAGAGAAATTTTTTTCAAAATTTAAATTCATTGGTTTTGAATTTTATTTGGCAGGGGAAAAAAGCTAGAATTAAGATGAAAACATTACAAGATGCTAAGGAAAATGGAGGTTTTGGGCTGCCGGAATGGACATTGTATTATCAAGCATCATTGTTAACATGGGTGAAAGAGTGGATAGCGCTTAGAAATAAAAGGTTATTGTATTTAGAAGGACATGATTTACAATTGGGGTGGCATGCTTTTTTATGGTATGGGAAAAACAGAGTCCATAAGTACTTTCAAAATCATTTTATAAGAAATGCCTTATTAACAGTATGGGAAAAAATTAAAGCTAAAATATATTTTAAAATTCCAGGGTGGTTGTCAACGATGGAGGCATTTATACATCCTAATCTGGTAGATTTTGAAAAAGTATGGACATATAAAGATATCGTAGATATTCGTGGGAAATTAAAATCTAAACAAGAATTGGAAAATTTAGGAATTAATCTATCCTGGTGGGCACATTTATAGATACAAAATAGATACGAAAAAGATGTAAAAATGTATGGATTTTACAAGGATCAAACTGTGTTTGATAAGATTTTGTTAACCTCAGATGAGAAATTAATTAAGAAAATGTATAATTTTTTGTTAATTCTAGATATGGAAAGTGAACAAGTGAAAGAAACAATGATAAGATGGGCAAAAAATTTTGGTTATAACATAGAATTAGAAAAATGGCAAATGTTATGGGAGAGAAACTATAAATTAACAATGTCAACTTCATACAAAGAAAATCTTTATAAAATGTTTTATAGATGGCACCTTACACCAGCAAGATTAGCAAAAATGTTTAAAAATATGTCAGATAGATGTTGGAAATGTAAACATAATATAGGCACGTATTATCATATTTGGTGGACATGCGGGAAGGCAAAGGCTTATTGGAAAAATATACATATGTGGTTAGAAAAAATATTGGATGAACAAGTGGATTTTAAACCTGAACTTTTTTACTAGGCATTATGTCTGAAAAGACTAATAAGCAGAAATTATATTTAACCCTACATATTACCACAGCAGCAAGAATAATTTTTGCACAATATTGGAAGAATGAAGGATTGCCATCAGAGGAAGAAATTATCAGGAAGATATTGGAATGTGCAGAGATGGACAGATTAACTATGAGGCTGAAAGACAAAGAAGATACAGACTACTATAAATTTGGAATTTATTTTATTCTTGGTTAGAGAAAAGAATGAAGGATTAGGAATTGAACATGTATTAGTTTAGCAAACTCCAGACAACTTGTTGGTTGGAAAAATTAACATATATTGATGAAAAAAAATTAATAAAAAAGATTGAAAAAAGAGAGACTTGTTGACAGTCTTGAAAATAGATAAGATATAAACCAACCTTGAAGCACCATCGGCAAGAAACTCAGCTCAGCTCCTTACAGGGTGGACTTTCTGATTGTAAGTTTGTTTGTTTTTTTTAGTTTAATACATTACAATGGAAGAAGAACAGGAATGGATTTTTTCTACAGAGGAAGTACAGGAACAAATTCTTTATATGTTAAAAGCAATTATCCAAACTCTTCAAACTCAAACTATGACTTCAACCAAAGAATCTTCTATACAGAATTCTATAGAGAAAGTGAAACAACAACCAAATGCTATGACAGAAAACTTAGATACTCAAAAAATACAGACAGTGGAAAACACAAAAAAGAAACTGATAATAGAGAACAAGGAAAGGACTTTTCTTACAAACCAGAAGGAATTTGAAGATAAAAAAGAAAAACAGATGAAAGAGAAGATAACTACTTCGGGACAACTGCATCGAATTGGAAAAACAAAGAGATGACCTGCTAAATCAGCTAGCCCTCTTAAGAAAACAGCATCTGAATGCCCTTATCAATATCAAACAATAGCCACAACAATACAAGGAGATCTTTTTGATGATTTAAAAGCGAAGATACAAAAGATGATTTGGCAGAGGAAAAAAGCTAGAATAAGACTGAAACGGATTGGGGTTTTGATTTATACATGAGATCCAAAATAGAATATATCTAGAATATATATCCTTCCTAGATTAATAGTATTTATTTTCTCAAATTTCTTATTCTTTTTAATCATAGTTAAGAATATATTTAATCTTTAGACATTCTATTCAATAGGTCTAGTCATCTAATCTCTCAGAAGGACCTCTGCTGCTGCTACCGGACTGCTGCCTGTTGTAATCTTTCAGAGGGCTGTCTGAATAGCAATAAAACACTTTGAGAAAGAACAGAAGACCTCATAGCCTGAACTGAAAGGAATCTCGGAAGCTTATATCAAAAAGTTTCTGTAGCAAGACGGGGGGACGCCGAGCAAGATATCAGCTAACATCAAGCTAACATCATATCAGCTAACATCAAGCTAGCATCAAGTCCTGCTGCGTTTCAGCATAGAATCCATTGGCAGAAAGCAAGGAATATTAACCCTGAAGCAAAGTCTGCTGCTGCTACCGGACTGCTGCCTGTTGTAATCTTTCAGAGGGCTGTCTGAATAGCAATAAAACACTTTGAGAAAGAACAGAAGACCTCATAGCCTGAACTGAAAGGAATCTCGGAAGCTTATATCAAAAAGTTTCTGTAGCAAGACAGGGGGACGCCGAGCAAGATATCAGCTAACATCAAGCTAACATCATATCAGCTAACATCAAGCTAGCATCAAGTCCTGCTGCGTTTCAGCATAGAATCCATTGGCAGAAAGCAAGGAATATTAACCCTGAAGCAAAGTCTGCTGCTGCTACCGGACTGCTGCCTGTTGTAATCTTTCAGAGGGCTGTCTGAATAGCAATAAAACACTTTGAGAAAGAACAGAAGACTTCAGAGCCTGAACTGAAAGGAATCTCGGAAGCTGAACCATACTTGCAGGAACCCTTATATCAAAAAGTTTCTGTAGCAAGACGGGGGGATGCCGAGCAAGATATCAGCTAACATCAAGCTAACATCATATCAGCTAACATCAAGCTAGCATCAAGTCCTGCTGCGTTTCAGCATAGAGACGCTATAGCGAGGGTGTAATTGGACATTGGAAAGAAGTGACTAGAGGAAAAAACTAGAAAAAAAACCCCTGAAACAGACCTGAGTTTTTATGCTTCTCATGGGGAAATTATTAGCATGCTGGATATCAGGTGCTTCAAGGAGCCAATTGAATGTTTCCACGTAAATATAGGCATAGCTATAATCATTGCGGCAGCATTAACATCTGGCATGCCTGTTTTTGTTATTATGTTCTTGAGTTGTTTTTTAACTGTTGTTTGTCCAAATTTTAAATAGTTAACTTGTTTAATACCATTTTAAATTGATTTGTTAGATGTTGAATGATGTGGGGGGGATTGAATGTTTGTGGAATGAATCGGGTTGAATGGATGGTTAGCTTATTGTTTTAATTTGTTTGTTTAAAGGGCGGGTTTTTTTGTGGGTGGGATAAATTAATGATATGGATGGAGTTGTGGTTGAGTGGAATGAATGGGATGGACTGGCTAGCCTGCCTGGCGCGGCAGAGGCAGAGGGGGAGGGGGCGCTGGCTCTGGGGTGATAGAGGGCCAAAGTATACCGGTCTTGCTGGGGAGAGGCAGATATGGCGGGGGCCACAGGGTAGGCCATTCCCGGGGAACAAGAGATCGCTGTTTAAAAGCAATCCCTTGCTCCGACCCTGTGAGTTCAGCCCGAAGTACTGGTGATGGGGGAAATCCGGACCCTGGGCTCAGGCTGCTGCTGCTCAATGCCAGGTCGGTTGTAAATAAAGCTCCCCTCATCCATGATCTTCTCCTGGATGAGGAGGCCAACCTCGCATGTGTGACCGAGACCTGGCTGGGCCCGGAGGGAGGAGTTCCTCTCTCTGAGATGTGTCCAGCCGGGTTTCAGGTATGGCATTCTCTCATTCACAGTTCGGCAGAGTCCCTGGTTACGGCCTGGAATATGGCTGCGAAGGGGGCTCTTGACCGGATGGCGCCGCTGCGACCTCTCTGTGGTAGCAGACCCAGGAGATCTCCTTGGTTTACTGAGGAACTCAGGGGGATGAAGCGCCAGAAGAGACGCCTAGAGAAGCGATGGAGGAAAAGTAAATCCGTATCTGACCGAACACTTGTAAGATCTTATATCAAGACTTATCAGGTGGCGCTCAAGGTGGCAAGATGCGCGTATCATTCCGCCTTGATTGCATCTGCGGAATCCCGCCCAGCCGCCCTGTTCAGGGTAACTCACTCACTCCTTAATCGGGGGGGGTTGATGCACCCTTGCAGGGTAGTGCTGAGGACTTTAATAAGTTTTTCGCAGATAAAATTGCCCAGATTCGGACGGACCTTGACTCCAATTGGAACACAGTATCGGCTGATAATGATTCAGTTGAGATGACAGGGACTCGTCTTGATCCTGTTGTGTGGGAGGAGTTTGACCCGGTAGCACCTGATGAAGTCGACAAGGCCATTGGAGCTGTGAGCTCCGCCACCTGTTTATTGGACCCGTGCCCCTCCTGGCTGGTTTCGGCCAGCAGGGAGGTGACGCGGGGCTGGGTTCAGGAGATTGTCAACGCTTCTTTGAGGGAGGGGTCCTTTCCGGCTCCCTGCAAGGAGGCAATTGTGCGCCCCCTCCTCAAGAAGCCTTCCCTGGACCCAGCTGTTTTAAACAACTACCGTCCTGTCTCCAATCTTCCCTTTATAGGGAAGGTTGTTGAGAAGGTGGTGTCACTCCAGCTCCAACGGTCCTTGGATGAGGCCGATTATCTGGGCCCTCAACAGTCAGGATTCAGGCTCGGCTACTCCACGGAAACTGCTTTGGTCGCGCTGATGGATGATCTCTGGCGGGCCCGGGATAAGGGATTATCCACTATCCTGGTGCTACTTGACCTCTCAGCGGCTTTCAATACCATTGACCATGGTATCCTTCTGCACCGACTGGCGGGGTTGGGGGTTGGGGTCACTGTTTTGCGGTGGTTCACCTCCTACCTCACTGGTCGGTCGCAGTCGGTGTTGGCAGGGGGTCAGAGGTCGACCCCTAGGTTCCTCCCTTGTGGGGTCCCTCAGGGATCGGTCCTCTCCCCTCTGCTGTTTAATATCTACATGAAACCGCTGGGCGAGATCATCCGACAACACGGGGTGAGATATCATCAGTATGCTGATGATACCCAGCTTTACATCTCCACCCCGTGTCATTTCAGTGAAGCAGCGGAAGTGATGTGCCGATGTCTGGAGGCTGTTAGGGTTTGGATGGGTGCCAACAGGCTCAAACTCAACCCCGACAAGACGGAGTGGCTATGGGTTCTGCCTCCCAAAGATATTTCAATCTATCCGTCCATTAGCCTGGGGGGGGAGCTTTTGACACCCTCGGAGAAGGTCTGCAACTTGGGCATCCTCCTCGATCCACAGCTAAATTTGGAACATCATCTTTCGGCTGTGGCGAGGAGGACATTTGCCCAGGTTCGCCTGGTGCACCAGTTGCGGCCCTATTTGGTCCGGGAGTCTCTTCTCACAGTCACTCATGCCCTTATCACCTCGAGGTTCGACTACTGCAATGCTCTCTACATGGGGCTACCTTTGAAAAATGTTCGGAGACTTCAGGTAATGCAGAATGCAGCCACGCGAGCAGTGTTGGGCTTGCCTAGAAATGCCCACATTTCGGCATCACTCCGCAAGCTGCATTGGCTGCCAATTGGTCTCCGAACCCAATTCAAAGTGTTGGTTATGACCTATAAAGCCCTACATGGCATCGGACCAGGTTATTTACGGGACCGTCTGCTGCCTCATGAATCCCAGCGGCCGGTTAGGGCCCACAGAGTGGGCCTTCTCTAGGTCCCGTCAGCCAGACAGTGTCGCCTGGCGAGGCCTAGGGGAAGAGCCTTCTCTGTTGCGGCCCCGGCCCTCTGGAACCAACTTCCCCCGGAGATCTGTGTCGCCCCCACCCTCTCCGCCTTTCGTAAATTGCTTAAAACATACTTTTGCCGGCAGGCCTGGGGCAGCTAACACCTTGCCCCTAGCCAGTGTATGTTTGTGTGTATGTTTGTGGAATGATTGGTTTCTTTTTTAACTTAAGGGTTTTTATATTTATGTATTTTATTGTAATTTCTATCATGTTGTAAGCCACCCTGAGTTCTCCGGAATAGGGCGGCATAGAAATTAAATAATAACAATAACAATAACAATAATAATAACTCTGATTCGAAATATTGCAGAAAATCACAGGACTCAGACCACGGAATCAAAAGAAGTTGATTTATTTGCGCAAAGATTCAGAGCACTATTTTCGTAGCAACATCTGAACAGCTTCTTATAAAAAAACAAGTTCATATATACTCTTCAGAAACAGCAAAACACGGAAGTGTAACTTGTTAGCATTGATTGGTTACTTGAATCACAGCCCCCTTTACAGCCCCCTTACAGCCCCCTGGTTGCTATGTTACCTTAGGTAAAATATCTTGTCAAAGCATCTAAGTTTCCTTTAGCACATTTGTGGTTAGCTACAAATGAGACATAGAGACATATGTGGTTACCTGTAGCAGAGCTTCAAGCTTGACACCTTTGTGCGACCGACAAATGAACTTGTGGTTTTGACATTTTCCATTTCCTTTTTGCTTCTTCTAACTAATACACGCATTTAAGACTCATGTCCTCTTTTATGACCTATGTCTTCTTTTATGTCCTGCCTTATTCCTGCTTTATGTCCTGCCTTATTCACCCCTTTGAGACTCCATTTTAGGTAACAGTTGAGTCTCAGTTTTATAGTTTCTACTTGAGCGTTAGCTTTTTCCCAGAAAGCGAAGATAGCTGAGCAGAATTTACGCATATTTATTTATTTATTTATTTATTTTACGATTTTTATACCGCCCCCCTCCCGAAGGACTCGGGGCGGTGTACAGCCCAATTAAAAACATTAAGATACAAAAGATAAAATTATTAAAAATAAATTAAATAATTTGGCCCAATCGTTTAAAAACCCAATTACCTAAAAGTAATTTGGTCCAATCATTTAAAACCAATGCTATCTTAAAACTCAATCCCCTAAAAAACAATTATGGCCTTGTTGGAACTGGAGCTACTATCCCAGGCCGGCTTGTCGAAATAAATATGTCTTTAGTTCTCGACGGAAGGAACGCAATTCCGTCAACGTACGGAGTTCAGGGGGGAGCTCGTTCCAAAGCGTTGGAGCTCCCACAGAGAAGGCCCTCCCCCTGGGGGTCGCCAGCCGACATTGTCTGGCCGACGGCACCCTGAGGAGACCCACTCTGTGGGAGCGTACCGGACGGCGGGAGGTATTTGCTGGCAGAAGGCGGTCCTGTAAATATTCGGGTCCGATGCCATGGAGCGTTTTAAAGATGGTCACTAACACCTTGAAACGCATCCGGAAGGCCACCGGCAACCAGTGCAGCTCGCGCAGGAGCGATGTTACATGGGCGCGCCATGGCGCTCCGGTCACTACCCGCGCGGCCGCATTCTGGGCCAGCTGAAGCCTCCGGGTGCACCTCAAGGGGAGCCCCATGTAGAGAGCATTACAATAGTCCAGCCTGGAAGTGACGAAGGCATGAGTAACTGTGCATAGCGAGTCCCGGTCTAGGAAGGGACGCAACTGGCGTACCAGGCGAACCTGATAGAACATCCTCCCGGCCACGGCCGCCAGATGGTCCTCTAAAGACAGCCGTGAATCCAGGAGGACTCCCAAATTGTGAACCCTTTCCGCGGGGGCCACTGTTTCGCCCCCAATAGAAAACAAAGGAGTCAATTGACTAAACCGGGACGACGGTAGCCACAGCCACTCGGTCTTGGAAGGGTTGAGCTTGAGTCCGTTCTTCCCCATCCAGACCTGCACGGCCTCCAGGCATTGGGTCAGCACGGCAAGAGCATCGTTGGGGTGGTTCGGCGTGGAAACGTACAGCTGAGTATCATCAGCGTACAGATGGTACTCCACACCAAAACCACGGATGATCTCACCCAGCGGTTTTACATAAATGTTGAACAGTAGGGGCGAGAGGACCGACCCCTGAGGTACCCCACATACAAGGAGTCTCGGGGTCGACCTCTGACCCCCTGTCAACCCAGACTGCATCCGGCCGGAGAGGAAGGAGGCGAACCACTGCAAAACAGTGCCCCCTATCCCTAACCCCTCCAACCGTTGCAGCATGATACCATGATCGATGGTATCAAAAGCCGCCGAGAGGTCCAATAGCACCAGAGCAGAGGAACAACCTCTGTCCCGGGCCCACCAGAGGTCATCCACCAATGCGACCAATGCTGTTTCCGTGCTGTAGCCAGGCCTGAAGCCCGACTGGTGTGGATCCAAGTATAACGATTCCTCCAGGTGTTGTGGGAACTGTCTGGCAACTACGCTCTCGACAACCTTTGCAAGAAAGCGAAGGTTGGAGACAGGACGATAATTTGATAAAACAGCTGGATCCAGGGTAGGCTTCTTAAGGAGGGGCCTCACTACCGCCTCTTTCAGGGTGGCAGGGAAGACACCCTCGCTTAAAGAAGCATTAATAATTACCTGGAACCAGCCTCGTACCACCTCCCGGGATGCCAGCACCAACCAGGAGGGGCACGGGTCCAATGAACAAGTGGTCGCCCTAAGTCCCCCGAACAACCTGTCCACGTCCTCGGAAGTCACGGGGTCAAACTCAGCCCAGATAACAGTCTCAAGACCAGACTCGTCTCTCCCACCGGACACACCCAGTTGAAATCAAAGCCTTCCCGTATCTGAGCGATTTTATCATGCAGATATTTTCCGAAATCCTCAGCTCTACCCTCTAAGGGGTCTCCTCTCACCTCCTGATGAAGGAGGGAGCGGGTCACCCTAAACAAGGAGGCTGGGTGGTTATCTGATGACGCGATAAGAGCAGTGAAGTAAGAACACTTCTCTGCTTTTATCGCCGCTAGGTAGGACCTAATATGGTCTCTTACCAGTGTTCGGTCAGATTCGGCAAGGCTCGATCTCCAACTGCTCTCTAGGCGTCTTTTCCGGCGTTTCATCTCTCTCAGCCCCTCATTATACCAAGGGGCCGATCGAGACGCACGCCGAATCAGAGGCCGCAAAGGCACGACCTGGTCTAGAGCGCCGGCCGCAGCCCTATCCCAGGCTGCCGTCAGCTCTTCGACCGAGTCGTGTATCCGAACCTCAGGAATTGGCCCAAGCTCTGCCTGGAATCGCTCGGGCTCCATCAGCCGCCTGGGGCGGTACCATCTCACCGGTTCTGCCTCCCTGCGGTGGGGTGCAACGGTCAGAAAGTCCAGGCGTAGGAGAGAGTGATCAGACCATGACAGGGGTTCAATGACTATATCCCCTATATTCTGACCACTCAGCCACTGTCCAGAGACAAAAACCAGGTCAAGCGTGTTCCCCCCTGTGTGTGTGGGGCCTTGAATTACCTGGGCCAGGTCCATGGCTGTCATGGAAGCCATGAACTCCCGAGCCTCACCGGACACCCCGCCCATGGACGGCAGGTTGAAGTCACCCATAACTATCAGCCTAGGGACCTCAACCACCACCGCGGCGATAACGTCCAGGAGCTTGGGCAGGGAGGTTGATACGTGGCAGGGAGCCAAGTGCGTAATCAACACTGCCCTCGGGCCCCCAAGGTCCCACTTCACCAGGAGGGATTCACAGCCCGCCGTCTGAGGAACAGTGACCTCCCTTGGCCTGAAATGTTCCCTAATCACGACCGCCACTCCTCCACCCCTGCCCTGAGCTCTCGGCTCGTGGAATGCAAGGAAACCCGGTGGGCACATTTCCACCAGAGGGACACCACCCTCTGGTCCCAACCAGGTCTCTGTTATACCCGCCAGATCTGCTCCCCCTCCATAATTAAATCTTGAATGAGGGGGGCCTTATTTACCAGAGACCTGGCGTTGCACAGCACCAGCCTACAGTCAGGGCCCTGTGGTTCTGGATAACCCCGAGAACCGGTTGAGCCTTGGGGGTCGGAGCACACAACCACTCGTAAGCAGTGGGTGCGCACTCCCTTATTATGATATGGCCCCCTGCTCCCGCTATACCTGCCCCTCCCGCTTACGGTACTAATAGGAACTAAATTAGCCTTAATCAACCCCCCATCCGCACCCTCAGGACTCTGTCCCCTTCCGTTGCCTGGCCTGTCTTCTTGCTCCCTTCCAACAATTCCTTCTCCCACCCTAGACACCCCTTCCCTCCCTTAAAACTTTCATTAAAAACTTGTTTAAAAAACCCCAAAGCCCCTTATTTAATACATGCCATCTCTCAGGACTCCAAAGTCCGTCCTCGAGATAGGCCCTTGGTAAAGCAGAGGGCCATGATTGCGAGAGAGGGGAATCTCGCAATGCAAGAAGAGTCCTTCTCGAGTAGGCAGCCAGTCAGATAAAGTGCATCGATGGGGGTCTGGATAGGCATAACATATGGCATGATTAACACTTTAGACTGGCACACATCTTTCTGTTTCCTGCTGCCAGTTCAAGCTAGAGGCAGATAGCAATAATAAGAAAGAGTGAAAAATCCATAAAGTGATTCTCGGAAATCAACTTCCTCAGGCACTTCCTCCAATCCCCAGGGTGTAAGCCGTACATACACTCCACTGTCTGGATCCACACTTTCCCTTTTTGGGTCTGAGGTGAACCTATTTTCCAAGGATCCTTCTATCATAACTAATTCCTTTTCAACCCTGATTTCTTTTACCGACCTCATAACTAATTGTCTGAGTAACGGAATTACACATGGGATGAAGGCTAGTCCTGCTATTCCACATAACATGACAAATAACATTTGTTTGACCCAGGCAGTGCCTGGTAGCCACGAGAACCACGAGTCAGTTCCTTGTATTCCTTGTCTAATTCTAGATGCTCTATCTTGCAAGTCCTTTGCCACTTCTCTGACTACTCCTGATTTATTCATGTAAAAGCAACACTCTTCTCCCAAGAACAGACACAAACATCCTTTCTCAGCTGTCAAGAGGTCTAGAGCACGCCAGTTTTGTAAGACTACTGCTGCCAAAGAGTCTATCTGATCTTGGACTTCTATCAGAGTCCCAGCAATCTGGCTTAGGCTTTGTTGAAATTCTTCAGAAAGTTGCTGAAACTGTATTGCAGAAGGGGCTCAACTACCTACACCTGTTCCAACTGCAGTGCTTATCCCTAGGATGACTAATAATGGTATTACTAGAGAAACTCTTTTCTGTATATGTTCCATTAGAGGAACAGGGAGGGCTTGTTCCCCGTTAACAACACCCATCTTTGGGATGAGGTGAACCAGAGTACACGTCCCAGTCCAGTTGGTTGGTAAACATACATACGCCTTTTCCCCACATAAGAAAAAGACCCCATTCTCTTCTAAGCACACTGCCATGTTCATGGAAAAGGCATGAAATCGATGGTCATTCTCATTACTCCAGACCCCCAAGGTGCCAGCCATAAACATGCCAGTTAATGGCTATAGTGGAACTTTTTGACGAGGGTTTCTTTGTTCATCCCTGATATAGGGGCCTTCAAGGAGATAACGGGAGCTTTTGTTTCCAAAGGGAAATGAAATACAGAAACCCTTCATGGGCTTACTATAGAGCCAAAGTGGGAATCTGGGTGGTTCAAATTGGCTTGGGCACTTTATCAAAGTAGCATTTCCTGCCCATTTTGTAAAGCTTAGTTGTGGCGGAGTCGAGAAAGTGACCTTCGTTTGGAAGAGGTGGTGTGTAGAAGGAGAAATGCTGTGAGTTAGTTTCACATCCATAAGTCTACGTCGAGGGCTCATGGCTAATTCTATTTGACAGTTTTGCCAGTGCTCTCCTGTTTCTGATCCCACTGAAGTGCCCTCCCGAGGGTCCTGACTCCTTTTGACACATAAGTTAGGTGGCCCTAGGAGGTCCACTCCAACAGCTACGGGGCCAGCGATGGGAAGATGGCTAACCCCCAACTTGTCTAATGTACTATAGAAATCACCAAGTAATTTTGCCTCTCTTGTGATGATTCCCCACCTGCCACCCCTATCAAAAGCTAGGGTGGCACTAGTCTTTGCCCAGAGGTCTGGTGAAACTGGGACTGCATGATAGGCCAATGGGGATGCAGACAAACACAACCAGCATCTTTGGCCTAAATTAGGGTCAGATTGGTTAATCAAAGCCTGACCTAGTTCCAGTATTTTCAGTATATATTTCCCTTCTCTCAATTGTCGCATAGGTCCTCCTTCTGTCTTGATGATGTCCTTTCTTTGACCCAACCCACGTTTTAACTTAGGGGTAGCACGCTTAGGCTTAGGAGCCAGGGTTGGCTTGGGGCGTCCCCACCGGGAAATAAGACGGCGTTGGCGGGAGTGGACTTGCTCCAGTCTTTCTTCATCTAGTTTCTCCCAGGACCCCAAACCCTGGGCCCTAATCTTGCCTCGCTTTTTGAAATCCTTAATGTCCCCAGAGCCTTCTTCAAGCGTGGGAGGAGTTAATTGGCCATTCTCACAACATTTGGGACTACTGTCCAGGGCTTTATCACCCAACAGGCCACTTCCAAATAGTAACCAAAGCCATAGAAGATTCATGATTGACAATCTAAAATGAGTCAATGTAAGTCCAATGTCCCACTCAGTTTCACACTCACAGCCACAACAAAGGGAGCAATTGCAATTATGAAATTACCACATCAGGAAGATGGATGGGATTAGGTGTGATTTGGGAAAGGACAAGGTCAGTCTTGGGTGAGCCACACAGCCAAGTCTTATTTGCTAAATATAATGCCCACACTCCCAAGACTCCTACTATACTACAGAGGACCCACTCCCAGGGTTCTTCAGACATAAGTGTCTCCAGGAGATACACACTGTCCTTGGTCACAGTCAGTGCTTTTAGGTGCAACACCTGTTTCTTTGGGATTGGGGCAATTCCAGAAGAAAAGGTGTCCAATACAGCAGGTCACAACCAGGGTGATCAGACTCACTAAGGCCAGACTCACTGCACCTATGGCTATGTATTGTCGGACTACCATTCCTTAAAAGAAGATCCAACCTACACCACACACTCCACTCCTAACACATTAACAGCTGTTTTCCTCGTTCTTCTCTTCAGCCGTACGTAGAGGGTCACCTTCTGGGGTGAGACCAGTAAGGCCTCTTCTGCCCCGTATGTTGCCTGCCCGTTGCTGGTAGGGCAGTTATAGGGTGCGCTTCTTTAAGTGCACCACTAAAGGACGGGCCTCATCCTGCTCTGCCTCCCAATATTCATCAGCTGCAGGCTTAACTCGAGTCCAGTGAATCCCAGACTTGGATTCTAACACCTTTACTGCAAGTGAGAACGCATGACCACAGTATACGGGCCCTTCCATCTAGGTTTCAAGTTTTCCCCTTTCCAGTGTTTTACCCATACTTTGTCTCCCACTTGAATATTATGACTGGGGGTACTCAAAAATGGTGGACTAAGGGACACACAATATTGTTGGATTTCTTGTATTTGCTTGTTTAACTCTCCCACCATTTGACTTACCCATGAAGCCCCTATTTGACTTAAGTCCCCTATATGATTTTTCAAACTAGTACTTATGACAGGGGGTCTTCCAAACATCATTTCAAAAGGAGATAGCCTAATTCCTTTTCGAGGGGTGCACCTCACAGACCAAAGTGCTAGTGGCAATGCATCCACCCACTTAAGGTGAGTTTCAAGGCACACCATTGTCACCTTTTCCTTTATAGTCCAGTTCATCCTCTCTCTCTATAGACCGCAGTATGTACATGTAATGTGAGGAATGCATGTTTAGAATCAGTCCAAATGTTTATACTTTCATCCCTTGCTCTTTCCAGTGCCCGTATTAGAGCCCACAGTTCTGCTGCCTGTGCACTGGTGCCTTTTGGGAGTGGCCCACTTTCTATGACTTTATCAAGTGAGACCACTGCATGTCGTTCTCCTGTTGCAATAAAACTTGACCCATCAGTAAACCAATTATAGTCCACCGCTTTCAGTGGCACATCAGTTAAATCAGGCCTACATGAGAATTGACTTTCTATTGCTTGCATACAGTTATGTTCAACTTTAGGACCTGGTATAGGCAATAGGGTGGCTGGGGTTAGGCCATTTGTCTTCTTTAATGTCACTTGAGGGTTTTGGATGAGGACAGCTTGATACTTATACATTCTGGAGTTAGTTATCCATAAATGTCCCTTTGTTTCCAAAACTCCACGAATTGCATGACTGGTATAGATGGTGGTTGGTTGTCCAAAAGTCAATTTATTAGATTCCTCTATCAGGAGAGCTGTGGCTGCCAGAATTTTAAGGCAATGTGGCCATCCTTTTGAGACTCCATCAAGTTGCTTGGACAGATAATCTATGGGTATTTACCAACTTCCTTTTTCTTGAGTCAGGACGCCTAGAGCCAAATTATGCTTTAAGTCCACATACAAATTGAAAGGTTTTTCAAGGTTGGGAAGTCCCATAACAGGAGCCTGAGATAATGCCAATTTTAAAGCCTCAAAAGCCTGTTTTTGTTCACACATCCAAACAAAGGGCTCCCTTTCTCCCCCCTTTGTGGACTCATAGGGTGGTTTGGCTAGCAGGGCAAAATTCGGTATCCATATTCTACAATAACCTGCTGCTCCTTAAAAAAACCCTGTAATTCTCTCCTATTAGTTGGCTCTGCAATTCGGCACACAGCTTCCTTTCTCTCATGACCTATAGCTCTCTGGCCCTGACTTATAGTATAACCTAAGTATTTAACCTGGGGTTTCACTAATTGGGCTTTCTTCCGTGAGGCACGGTATCCTTTGTCCATTAACAGATGAAGCAGTTGATTGGTATTGTCCCAACAAGTTTCCTTTGTCTGTCCAGTTATTAACACATCATCAACATATTGGAGAAGTACATCTCCTTCCTCACATGGCTGGAAGTCTTCTAAGTCTGAGGCCAAGGCATTGCCAAAAAGAGTGGGTGAATTTTTAAATCCCTGAGGAAGTCTGGTCCAAGCGTATTGTCTTCTCTGGCCTGTTACTGGATCTTCCCACTCAAAAGCAAACAGTTTCTGACTGTCTTTTATGTATTGGAATGGTAAAGAAAACATCTTTCAAATCAACCACAGAGAACCAAACAGCTGATGCTGGAATCAAGCTCAGGAGGGTATATGGGTGAGGCACAACAGCGTGTACAGTAATTGTAGCCTGATAAATCTTAGGCTGGGCGAAATGAGCCATCAGGCTTTGGGATGGGTAAGAGTGGGGTGTTCCAAGGAGATTGAATAGTTGTTAAAATGCCTGCCTTTAAGTATTTGGTAATATGGTCTTGAACTGCTTGTGCAATGGGACGAGGATAATTTCTCTGCTGGAGACTAATAGGCACTGTCAGAGGCTTCACTTGAATGACTAGTGGTATATGGTGAGCTGCATATCCTGGAGGATTATCTTCTGCCCATAAGCGGGGCACATCAAACTCCTGCCAAGTATCGAGGACTCGAACCTCTTGGGCCACTATTATTCGCCACATCTCATCTGGAGGATGCTTCATTACAAGTGCCATTTCGTCTTCTTCAAACGACAAAGTTGCCCCCATGTTGCATAACATGTCTCGACCCAACAAGGGAATGGGACACTCGGGCATGTATAGGAATTGATGTTCAATATCCCTTCCATTTAGGGAACATCTCCCAGAATTTTTTTTAAGTCACCAGGATTGGCCTTGCGGTCTCCATAATCTCCAGTAAAACCTTTCTTAAAATTCTTCAACATACACTGAAGAGGTGTCTGAGGGACACTTCCTCCACGACCCATTTTCTAAGACACTGCCACTGACCTGCGATGCCAGACGTTCCAACGGTCATCAACAGGAACTGCAATGGCTTAACCACCCACACAACTCTTGGGTCTCATTAGGATACACCGATCCCGGACCCAGGGGGGTGATCAGGCCCCCTCTTCCACTCTCAAAACGAGTGGGTCTACAATTTCCTCAATACTTGCCTGCAGGCGTCTTCCTTTCCAGCCGGCGTTATTTTGTGGCTTGTTTTGATTCCGTTCAGGTTCTTGGATCAGTCGGTTGTCCACCAAATACCCCTCTGGTGCCATCCGCCTCCTTCCAGAGAAATCATCCGTGCCGGCTGAAGGTTCAGCGTGACGGCCCCGTCTGGGCACCGGTCGGTCCATGCCGTCCTCAGCGAAATGTCGCTCCAAGTCCTGGCAGAGTCGCCAGAAATATTGCAGAAAATCACAGGACTCAGACCACAGAATCAAAAGAAGTTGATTTATTTGCACAAAGGTTCAGAGCACTATTTTCGTAGCAACATCTGAACAGCTTCTTATAAAAAAAAACAAGTTCATATATACTCTTCAGAAACAGCAAAACACGGAAGTGTAACTTGTTAACATTGATTGGTTACTTGAATCACAGCCCCCTTTACAGCCCCCTTACAGCCCCCCGGTTTCTATGTTACCGTAGCTAAAATATCTTGTCAAAGCATCTAAGTTTCCTTTAGCACATTTGTGGTTAGCTACAAATGAGACATAGAGACATATGTGGTTACCTGTAGCAGAGCTTCAAGCTTGACACCTTTGTGCGACCGACAAATGAACTTGTAGTTTTGACATTTTCCATTTCCTTTTTGCTTCTTCTAACTAATACACGCATTTAAGACTCATGTCCTCTTTTATGACCTATGTCTTGTTTTATGTCCTGCCTTATTCCTGCTTTATGTCCTGCCTTAAAAGCATTTATATGTATCTTGAATTCAGTCACATTTAAGTATCTAAAACATTTCATCCCTCTTAGAGTAGTGTGTTTCAAATTTTTCTATTTCTTTAACCATATTTAAACACATGTTTCTTTTTAAGTATTCTCTCTGATATGTCCCATCATCTATTTTCTTATTTCTTATGTTCCGTTACTCCTGCTTTCTTCTCTTTTTTTATTTTTTATTTCTTTTTCGTTCTTCTTCTTTTCCCCTTTCTGTTTACTCTTTTATCCATTACTTAAAAAACGTAAAAATGTGAGATGGCTTATATGGAAAAAATAGAATTAAGTCTGTCAATTTAAATGTAACTAATCGCTGAAAAAACCTTTACCAGTAAGTGTTGTGGGTGTCTCTAGACCAGCTGGGGAAATGTCAGATGAGGATGAAGAACAACCAGGCCCCTCTGGGTATTTTCCCCTCCCGGCAGCCGAGCCAGACAGTGAGGAGATTTGTATGCAGTCTGAATCAGACTCTCAAAGCGAGGAGTCAGATTTGGAACAGGACAATATATGGCTTGATCCGAGATTCCGAAGGTTTGATAGGCGGAGGGTTCAGTTACGTGGAAAAAGGAAGTAATGGGGGAAGTGACGTATCGGAAACTATATTAGAAGATAAAGGAGGGACTAATTCTTTGTCACGAGCAACGTTAATATCAAGGAGTAGCTTGATGCCTTGCGCAGTTCGTTTGAACTCAGTTTTCTGGTGTTTTTGGACTCTACGGAAGATTAATGAGCTCTTGGACAACCTGAGAGATAAAGAGTGAGTTAATTGGAAGGGAGGGAGAGCATGATTAAGCTGAATGTAAATAAATCAGACTTGGCCGTTCCGGCCAACAAAATGCCAGCAGCTTGCTTTGCAATGAATTTCTTGAAATGTGTTAAATAAAACTCTTAAAGAAATATTCCTGTGGATTTTACTAAGCTGAGAAGGGCCAGACATAACAGATTGCTCGTGACCCAGACGAAAATTAGTCCGAGTTTTCAGTACTGCGCAAGTCCAGTGATGTCATGGAACAGCTTCTCGCTGATAATCCTGCTCTGTATCAACTAGTTCAAAGTCTCCAGCTACAAATTGGCAATTTGCAGCAGCAGATTCAGCAGGCTGCAGGAGCCCCAGCCGCAGCTCCAGCCCCCCCTCCCAGAAGAAGCAGGTGTTATTTAGCATTGCCTGATAAGTTTACTGGAGAGCGTAGTAAATTTCCAGCTTTTTAAAACCAATGCAGAACATTCATTGCTTCAACTCCAGCAGATTTCCAGCTTGATGAGACTAAAGTGGCTTTCATTTTAAGTTTACTCTCTGGTCCAGCTGCTGATTGGTCATCTCCTCTGATAGACGGACAAGATCCTGTCCTGCGCAATTATGCAGGATTCTGCCAGCTGATGGAAAAAGAATTTGCTGACCCCCTTCGTAGACAAAATGCCACCAGGCGGATACGAGAGCTACGTCAAGGATCGCGCTGCGTAGCGGAATATATATCAGATTTTCGCCGCCTAGCTCAAGAAATTAATTGGAATGAAGAGGCTCTCATGGAAATCTTTCAAGATGGCCTGTCTTCCCAGATCTTGAATGAGTTTAGACATACTGTAATGCCCACGACCCTGGATGCCTTATATCAACATTGTTTGGCTATTGAGGCGCAAACGCAAGCCAGAGACTCTGTCTTTTGCTGCCCCAGCTTGCCAACTTCACCATGTTCAGCCAACAGCCCCTTTGCAACAAGCAGCAGAAATCCCCATGGGGGAGAGGTAACGTTACTGGCTAAGTACAGAGACTTTGCAGACGTGTTCGCAGAAGAGGAGGTGTCAGCTCTTCCCTCACATAGAGATTGGGACTGTGCAATTGATTTGCTCAAAATCCCTGCTAAGAGGGGATTTTGCCATGTCAGCTGTCAATTTTGAAGTACTATTTAGATTCTAATCTGCAAAGAGGATTTATTAGACCCTCAAAATCAGTGCCTACCTTCTTTGTCTCTAAGAAGCAAGAGCCAAGTTCCCCAAACTCAATCGGTGAATTCCTCCTGAGAACCGTAATGTCAGCTGCCACCTCACGCTTGTGCTTTGCAATCATTATCAGCTGTCATAAACTCAATGGGGGCTAGATGGGAGGGGGGATGCTTCCAGGGAAACGAAACTTCACTGTATCTCTCTGAGATGGGCTTCAAGGACAACCGGCTTGGAACGAAATGCAGCTGCATACCAAACCTATTCCTGAAGTGACTGTTCTGAAAACATCTTGTTTGAATTTGATTGGACATGGGGGTAATAGGAGGTGACTAAGGGAGGGAAAAGTTAGACTTGTTGATTTTGGCATGCAATTCTCAGTTCTGGCTAAATGTCAGACCTGCCTCAGCTTTAACCTGTAAGTAAGAATGATCCTTAACTCTATTTATTGAGAAAGGTATAATTTACTAGAAGTCAAGTGAATTACAGTAAACTCTATGTGCCCACCAGCTACACAGCGCCATCGGCCACTACAGCCCCAGTGGCACTTGATGACCACAGGGAACTTGAGCTAAAGGTGAAATTGAACAGTCAGGTGAGACAGTTGGGATATTTCCTTACCCAGGTCTGGGACTTCATGGCACAATATGGGCCAAACGTCCCAAATGACAAAGCTAGAGTGCGCTGCATCATGGTGGCCTTGGATGGTGAGGCAGCCAACTGGGTGGTGGGGCTTCATGATGCTGATGCAGAAGAGTTACATGATTTTGATGACTTCATGACTGCCCTGAGACAATGGTTCGAGGACCTGCTGGCAGATCAGAGGGCGAAAAGAAGACTCAAAACCATCAAGCAGGACAGATGGTCTGTCACAGCCTATGTCCAGGAATTCGGAGGGCTAGCCAGCAAACTCCTGGTCTGGCCCCAAGAGATACCTCTGGAATACTTCCAACTTCCAACAGAGCCTCATCCAATATTGGAACCTTATGGGAGTGGTACATCTTAGCTGGCAAGGAGGAGATCGACCTTGCCATCATCCACGATTACCCAGGGAGAGAACCGCAACATTTTAGAACCCTAGAGAGAAAGGGACCCCTGAAACCGGGCAAAAGGTTGCCAGCCCCAGTTGACACCTGGTGGGATGTTTCCAGTGTGGCCGAGAGGGCCATCGGGTGAGTGACTGCCCCAACCCATGACCAACACCCACAATTTTGAATACCCCTCTGAAATGAGGAAGACCAGCCACCAAGCCCAAAGCGGTCACCCGAAAAGGAACCACAATTCTAAAGCTGCAGGACATTTTGGTTTTGTGAAAAACTTGCACCTCGTTAGACATCAATTTTCATGGCCAAGCATGAGGAAAGATGTAGAGGGATATGTGTCTAGTTGCCCCGTGTGTGCGTCAGCAAAAGGACATGCCGGTAAACCACAGGGGTTCTTGCACCTGATCGCTAACCCCACAGTAGATCTCCATGGGCTTTATTGTAGAACTACCAAAGAGCTCAGGAAACACTGTGATTTGGGTTACCACTGACCTTTTCTTGAAACAGGTGCATTTTGTGGCATGCCCCAAGAACCAGTCCACATGAATCATTGCAAAACTGTTTGTTCAACACATCTATCACTTACATGGTGCACTAGAGAGGATTATCTCTGACCAAGGGGTGCAATTCACTTCCCAATTCTGGCAAAAATTCTTAAAGTTGCTAGGGACTATCCAGGGACTCAGCTCCTCACACCACCCTCAAACTAATGGCACCCATGAATGTATCAATGGCGTATTGGAACAATACCTCAGGTGTTCTATCAATTATCAGCAGGACGATTGGGCTGACCTGCTTTCATTCGTGGTGGTAGCGTACAACAATTCAGTACATAGCAGCACTGGTTTTGCCCCTTTCCGGGTCGCTGCCAGCCGAGACTTTGTAGCCATGCCAGAGCTCCTGCAAGAATCACCTCAATGCTTCTCACTAGCCGAATGGGTAAAACAACTGCAAACTATGTGGCCTGTCGTACGTAAAGTGTTGGATGAGACCAGAGAAACATATATAAGAAATTCGCTGACAAAAAGAGATCCCCACAGAAAAAATATGAAATTGGGAAGGCAATGTACTGTCAAGGATGAAACTTTGGCAGCTACGTGCCTCTGCATTTCAACTTGCCTTTAGAGTAAGGGGGGAGGTGTTACTTTCAAGTGGGTTAGATTGAGAAACAAAACTTCTACGATTCTGCTGAAGACTGTGAGAGTCTGAAACCTTTTCAAGGACACTGTAACAGGTGTGGATTTGAAGGAGAACAAAATGAACTTGTTTATATGGACTATGTAAGATGTTGGGGGTTTGGCTGGGAAAATGATTAAGTCTAAGAATGGGTGTTGGAACCTCAGAGTTAGTTTTGCTTCGACATTACCATGCAGTGTATTCAATAAACAGTAGGATTTTCAGAGACGGAATGCACCTGGAGTTTTATTTGGATTCTCATGCTGGATGTTGACATGTACTTGTCCACCAAATACATGCAATCTAGACAACCTTCGAAAAAACGAGGAGTGAAATTTATAGGCCCTTTCCCCATTGTGAGTGTTGTCAACCCAGTGACTGTCGAGCGAAAATTACCAAAAAAACCTGTAGAGAATACATCCTATTTTCCACTGTAGTCTGCTGAAAACAGCAAAAATCTCATCATTACAGCCACCAGCAGAAGTCCGACCTCCTCCCGATCTCATTGAAGGTGAACAGCACTTTGAAGTAAAGGAAATCTTGGACTTGCGCCTCCACAGAGGCAAATTCCAATACTTAAATTCATGGAAACATTTCCCCTCATCTGAAGCTGAATGGGTGGCCACCTGGCATGTGTGAGCACTGAAGCTCTTGCAGAAATTTCATGATCAATATCCGAACAAAGCACACTGAATGGTTTACATCAGGGGTGTCAAACTCGCAATGTCACGTGATGTGTCGCGACGTATCATGCCTTTTTTGCCATTGCAGGCAATAGGGTGGGCGCGGTTTTGCTACAATGCATCTGGCCCACAGGCCGGCAGTTTGACACCCCTGATTTACATTGTTAACTCTTCAGGTCTAATCCTTTTTTTCCAAGGGAGGCAGAATGTCAGCTGCCACCTCATGCTTGCGCTTTGCAACCATTATCAGCTGCCATGAACATAAGGGGGGCTGGATGGGAGGAGGGATGCTTCCAGGGAAATGAAACTTCACTGTATCTTTCTGAGATGGGCTTCAAGGACAACTGGCTGGGAATGGAATGCAGCTTCATACCAAACCTATGTTTGAAGTGAGCATTCTGAAAACATCTTGTCTGAATTTGATTGGACATGCAGGCCCAGTAATAGGAGGTGACTAAGGGAGGCAAAATTTAGACTTGGGGATTTTGGCGTGTGATTCTCAGTTCTGGCTATACATTACTATAATTCACTTGACTTCTATACCTTTCTCAATAAATGGAGTTAAGGATCGATCTTAGAGGTTCAAGATGAGGCAGGTCTGACATGTTCACAACTACAAAGCCCTTAATGCCCTTACAGTGAGATACCACTACCCACTACCACTCTGTAATGCCGGTTTCAGGTGTGGCTCAGTAGAAATAAAGACAGAGTCCCAATGATTGCCTTGACATAATAAACTTTATGAGTTTATTCAGCTGAATAAAGATGGGCCACTTCAAGAGGAAGGGAACCCTGAACACACTTTGACACTCATATGTTTGCTAAGTTGTTTACTTAATCACCCAGAAGAGCCGGCACCCTCCACCCAACAAGCTGGCACACTCTAGATAAGATAAAGAAGTTCAGAAATAGCAAGTCCAAAGCAAGGCCGGAATCACAACAACCAAGAAACACAAAGCTAGGAAATGAACATGTTGTTCCCAGAATCATCTCCATCTGTCTGCTATGCTAAATAGCCAGCTTCTGGTGTAGCCCATCAAGAGGGACAAGGCTACCTCCTTGTGAGTAGTCAGGCTGACCTTCATTGTTCCTGCCTTTTCTCTGCCCTACATGTTCTCGGATCAGGTGGAGAAGGCCATTCCTCTTCCTCATCACTGACTGGCTACAGCTGTGTGCTTTCCCCATTTGAAACCACAGGGCTGTCCCACTGCAGCTGTGCTTCAGCTAAATCACTTTCAGCCAGATGCTCATCTGGTTGCTCTCCCATCAACTGCTCACCCTCACTTGGACTTGCAGTCCCCGCCTCAGAGCCATTGACTGACTCCCCTCCTGACGTGCCCAGGACTGGCTCATCCTCCAAACTAACATCTGGAGAGGCAACTGGGGAAGAATATTTTGAATATTCTCTGAAATTTTTGGTAAGTCTGCTTTTTTTAAATACTGCTGTATTTTTTCTTTTGGAATTTCTTCTGCATTGTAAAGTATCTCATAATAATCTTTGATAATTTTTTTAATTGTATCATTTTGAAACCGTAATTCACCTTTTGGATCTTGCAGCTTGTTTATCAGTTTTTTCTCTTTTTCTTTTTTCAGTCTATATACTAACAATCTCCCCGGCTTGTTGGCATTTTCAAAGAACTTCTGTTTAGCCCTTTTAATCTGTTGAGCCATCATTTCCGTCTCAGCTACATTTATGTTTTATTATCTCCATTTGTTTCTTAAGTATTTCCTTTTGTGGGTCTATTTGTAATTCTGATTAGGGCGCTCCTAATTTTTCAGCCCTTCCAATGCACAGCTCCCCTCCTTCATCAAACTGACACCCAACAGGACAGGAATTGCCTGCATGAAGAAACCGATGAAAGTCGAATCGGTTTTCAAGGCGACCCACTCACCGCCAGAGCTTGCCCAGCATCTTGCTGAGCTCAGTGTTGTGCAGGTGCGGGTACTGGTTGGCCAACTTCCTGCACGCCACCTGCACCCAGACCTGGAAGGCATTCATGTGCCGCTTGACATGCAGCTTGGCCTTTAGAGCCCCATGGCCCCACACCGGCATGAGCACCAGGCTCCAGTCGTAGCCCTTCAGCACCTGCGAGCAACTGGGGGATGCAACAACCACAGTGGAGAGCCCAGAAGCCAATGATTGCTCCACCTTTCAGAGCAACCTTTGATGGGGTCCCAGAGAAACTGATTTTTTTCTCAACCAAGTGCACTCTCATTTGAACCGCTGGGTCTATCTCTACCCAGACCCAGCCACTATGGTCAAGGTGATTGCATCCGGCTTAGAGGGAGAGGCATCCGAATGGCTGAACAACTTATATAATGAGCAAGCCCCTGAATTGGAGGACCCCCGCCTCTTCCTCCTAGGATTGAGAGAAAGATTTGAGGATCCATCCATTGCCCTCAAAGCAGAAGAACAAATCCATAAAATAAAACAAGCTGGCAGGCCTGCCCTGGAGTATGTATGAAAGTTTCACAAGTTAGCTGGTCGAATAGAGAGGTGGCCTGAGCAATCCATAATCCATCTCTTCAGGGAAGGGTTGGATGATCACCTCTCTCAGGCATGCATCTATCGAGCAGTACCTGATCAGCTGCAAGAATGGTACCAGGCAGCGGTAAGACTAGACATTCAGCTCGCCCGCTATAAGAAGTCTCCCCCACCTGAATCCGAGCCAAAGCCAGAGCAATCCAAACGGCAACCACCCCCCCAAAAACTTCCAATTGCTGTGACTGCTGAAGGACCCAGGCCACCTGCAGGCCCGCCAATCAAGTGCTTCTGATGGGGACAGCAGGGACATCGAGCAGCGAATTGCCCAGTCCCCTACCCCCAACAGCAGAGTAGACTGGGACCAGCAGTGAGAAAGAAACCTGCCCAGCAGCCAACAAGAGAGAAATCCAACTGGATCACACAGGAACCGGTTGCCAAATCACATCCCCCATACAGCAGGACACCGGGAATAAGGATGGATTCCCCCCCACTCTACCCTCTTTCGACAGCGATGATGAAGGAGAGGATGACCCGATGATGAGTTGACAAATCCCATCTTTCTCGCTGCCAGCCAAACTCATAATCCCTAAGTTGGGAGCACAGGCAGACTTAAAAGTGCTAGTTGATTCCGGATGTTTGCATACGAGCAAAGCTGTTTTCCAAACCTGTGAGGTTTGAGCAAGCCAATGGCTCCCTGATGGGAGGGACTATAGTCACTCAATTAACTGAGCCCCTACGCTTAGAAATAGGAGAGTACTGGGAGTTCATTCGTTTCCTGGTGGCTCCAAAAATGACTGAGGCTGTGATCCTAGGATTAGCCTGGTTGGACAAATGGAAACTGTTTATCTGGTGGGAGAAGGGAATGAGAACTGTGAGGCTACCTATAGGGCCCAAGTACCCTATTGATTCAACAGACGTTACAGGAAACTTTAGCCCACCCAACGAGAGAGCACACGTGGCTGCCTCACTGCCACCAGACGAGCCACTTATCCCCAGTGAGTACTGGGACCTGGCGGAGGCATTTAGTGAGAAGGAATGCGACACCTTACCTCCCCACCGACCCAATGATTGTTCCATTGAACTGTTGCCGGGAGCCAAACTCCCACAACTGAGAATGTATGCCATGTCCCCCCTCGAAATGGAGGATATGCATCGATACCTGAACAAAAACCTAGAGAGGGGGTTCATTGAACGGGCCAAGTCTATTGTGGGAGCTCCTGTGTTGTTTAAAGAAAAAAGATGGGTCTCTTCCTCTCTGCATAGACTATAAGGGTCTCAACGCTGTGAGTGTGGAAAATAAATACCCCCTCCCCCTCCTGAAGGACTTACTAACCCACCTGGCTAAGGGGAGCGTGTTCACTAAATTAGACCTGAGAGAGGCATATTACCGGGTGAGAATAAAGGATGGAAACGAGTGGAAAACTGCCTTCAACTGCCCAATGGGGAGCTATCAGTTCAAAGTCATGCCATTTTGACTACAGAGGGCCCCAGCCGTATTCATGCAGTTGATTAATGAAGTCCTACATGATCACTTATACAAAGGGGTTCTGGTGTATCTTGATGACATCCTGATATACAGCACGAATATGACTGATCATATAAAACTGGTGAGAAAAGTGTTAAATGTGGGGAAAACCGCACGCGCAGAAAGTACTTCCCCCCCACACAAACCTCATAACCTTTTGATACCGTTTGTCCCAGTGAAGCAGCCAGAAGGTCATCCCCTTTTGACTTAATGCCTCACCTACCTAAATGGATAATATGCTTAGTTCCTTCCTATCTTTTCCTGTCTTTGTTAGTTCCTTCTTCTTTGATCTGCCTGTATTTGTTCTTTACCTGGTCTTTGACCATGTAATGTGTTACTAGGAAATAGTTGCTTATATGAAGGAATTTTCCAGTGAAGAAACTTTATGTCAGCATCTAATGGTTAAGCTGGTGTACGTAACAAGAATATAAAAACCAATAAACTCACAGAGTTTGTCAAGCTGTGTCCTGCAGCTTCAAACCTCTGCTCAAGACATGCCTGTGTCTTTTTCTTAGCATCTTACATCTGGCCCCTGAACAGGGACAGCCCCCCCATGGAGCAACAGCCAACATACTTACCAGCATCTGGAACAGACCCCTAAGTGCACTTTCGTCCTATGGGACCCCTCAGTGGTAAGTATGGGTTGCAATCTATCTCAGCACCAGCAGAAACATGTACAGGAACTCAGATTCCTGTTACATAAATCAGGCGTGACAGCACCTGAGGAAGACATAAGGAAGCTGGTGGAGGAGGTAGGGAAAGATTGCCCTTGATATCCTGAGCACTGGATGCTTAGGTTACAAGATTGGGGAAAGATAGGGCATACTTTACATCTTGAATCTCGGGCTCCAGTACAGATATTACATTGATGGTATCAGTGCCATCAAGCAGTGGAAAAATTTGGCTCAGATACTTCAGCAGGGCAACAATTAACTACAAGCCCCCCACCTGATTAGGATCAAGTAAAAAGTGTGCCTCCGAAAGCATCTTTAATTGGATCTTCAGCTCCTTCTGAAGAGGCTAATTCTTTTGCCTCCTTACGGCATCATACACCCCCATAAGGAAAATAATAGAGGAACAATCTTGAAGTAGAAAAAAATATATATGGGGAATCGTCAGAGGAATTTAAAGAAACAAATTAAATCAAAATGTACTCCTCTGCAATGTGTTTTGAACAATTGGGATGTTTTGAAACTTCAAGTACCTGTTAAGTTTAACCCTGTCAGACAATGTCTGGTGGTGCTTTGTGTTGATATGTAGAAGTATAAATAATCTTTAACAAGACAACATTGTAAAACTTTGTAAACCTCCGGTTGGCTAGTCTATCTGATAACAACTAAAGCCACGGAAGAAAAAGAAAAGAAAATTCAAAGAACTGAAAGCAAGTTTTTTTCTTCCTTTTCCCCCCTTTTAATCTGGCTCTATTCAATTCCCCTTTGTCAGAGGTGAGGAGAGGAGGCTGCTACTTTCCCCTCCCCCTTCACCCCTTCAATATTCCTTTTAGTCTTTCCCCAATGTCTTTTGAAGTTGCTGGGATAAATTGGAAGTAACCATAAATTTTCCCCTCCTTTTTAATTAAAAGGGGAGGCCTGTTTTAGCCTCAAACCCCAAATTGATGTGTGTGTGTTTTGTTTATGTATATGTGTGTATGCGTGTATATGTGTGGCCGCCCAGAACATTACGCTTGGGCTTGGAATGGTGAGAAAAATAGGAGATGGTTAAGGCCCTATAAAAACCACATGTTTGATTGGAATCATCTCATGATTTTTCTCGCTTCTTGCAGGACAAGCCATATGTCTAAATAAATGTTGTTTTAATAGTATTTGTGTATATATGTTTCTCTGTGTTGTTCTGTGTTATTTCCAAGACTTAGAAGAGAGTCAAAACCCTCTCTGATAACAACACACAAAAAGGCCTTAATTAAAAATAAATGGTTTGCCTGGAGAAAGTATGAAATGAAATATTTGTATGTGGAATTGTTTATGCAAGCAGTTAGAATGAAAGTGAATGAGTTACTTTGCTGATACCTAAGTGTGTGTGTTAGCCCTCAAACCCCATCCTCCACCCACTCCCTCCCAAGCTGTGAAAAAAATAGTAAACTTCAGATATTATTGTTGTAAAAGTAAATTGAAAAGCAATAGTAAGTGTTTGCATGAGAAGAGTCCCATGGAGAATGTGTGAGAGAATTTATGGAAAATGCATGTGAAGGAGAGAAAACTATTTTTAGTGGTGAGAAGTTTGTAACAAAAAAATTTCCTGTCTCTTTTGTTTTTCAACTGGCTGTGTTGTTTTAAGAGCAAGAGAGACAGAAAGAAGAGGGGGGGACTGTTTGTTTTAAACTTTTTTTTCCTCTCTGCTTAGAATTCCAGTTTGTGAATGGAAATGAAATTTAATACCCACTCATGCAGTTTCAGATTACAAAGTTTTACTTGAAAGAGGAGACAGTAATTGTTGGACAATTTTTTGGGGGGGGAAATTGTTGAGTTTAAATTGTTTAGTTAGACCTATATATCTATCAGCCAAAAGAAATGACTCTGAATTGTTTTACTTAAGTTTTGTAAATGTTTAACATACTTAATGGAAATTTGTTTCCATCTGAATGGTATTTGATTAACTTGGAATTTGACTTATTGACCAAAGGGAAACAACCTGGAGATATCATTTGTAGTTCTACTTGCAGCATTTACCACAGTTGAGCAAATTAAGTACTTGAGTACTCAATTTGTGGACAGAATTCCATATAAAAATTGTCACTTAACACTTTTGATATTTCTTACTAGTAAGCTACTATCAGGAGTATTAGCTGTGTTGGAAGCACAAAAAGTATATTGTATTGAATGGCTTTACTTATCCCATCCCAAAATGTTTTATCTTTTATCCATGCTGTTGCTGAAATAATAACCTTAGGACACAATTGAGCTTGTCCTTGAAATGGGACTGATTTATTTATTTATTTATTTATTTTTGTGATTTCTATACCGCCCCCCTCCCGAAGGACTCGGGGTGGTGTACAGCCCAATTAAAAACATCAACATACAAAAAGTAGAATAATTAAAAATAGATTAAACAGTTTGGCCCAGAATCATTTAAAACCCACTACATTATCTAACAGCTCAACCCCCTAAAACAATTATGGCCTTGTTGGTACCGGAGCTACTATCCCAGGCCGGCTTGTTGAAAAAGATATGTTTTTAATTCTCGACGGAAGGAGCGCAATTCCATCATCGTACGGAGTTCGGGGGGAGCTCGTTCCAAAGCGTTGGAGCTCCCACAGAGAAGGCTCTCCCCCTGGGGGCCACCAGCCGACATTGTCTGGCCGACGGCACCCTGAGGAGACCCACTCTGTGGGAGCGTACCGGACGGCGGGAGGTATTTGCTGGCAGAAGGCGGTCCTGTAAATATCCGGGTCCGATGCCATGGAGCGCTTTAAAGATGGTCACTTTAATTAATATTGTTCTTCCTATCCCAAAATTTGATTTTCAATTTTATCTCTTCAATGCTCTTTAACTGACTATATAGGCTGTATTTCATATCATCTGCCTACACTGCAGTGCAATCCTCACCACAACGCTCAGAATTATCTGCTGCTATTTTAGCTTTCCACACCTTTTCTCAACAGACTTTTAACTTAATCTCTGACTCTCATTATGTGTGCCAATTTATTTTTAATTATCCAGGTGCTTACATCACGCCCAGGATCAACCCCAATCTTATGGCTTTGTTTTTAATTTTACAGCAGCTATCCTTTGTTTCTCACATATGTATCGGTCCTTTAAGGACTGCCTTCACAAACAAATAAAAAAGGAGGGATCAAGGGTACCTAATTTGGCATGGATAACTCATCAAGTCAATAGTCCTAATAACTTTAAATCAGCTAAACATTTATTTTCAAAAAACTACTGCCTACCAGGGTCACTTTCAGCAGAAAACTGTGCCCCCTAATCCATTGGTATGTTATCGGCAATTGCCTGATAAAACCTGGTTAGGTCCAATTCCCTTACTAACTTGGGGGCAAGGCTATGCTGCTGTGCTTGCTCCTATAGGCCCTCTCTGGATTCCAGCCCAGTGTGTGCGACCAGCCAAAGATGTCATGGCATCAAGTCCAGAACCCAATACTGGAAATGAAGCAGGTGACTCTTCAGATAGCACAACGTCCCTTTCGCTCTCGCCATCGCAGTTGACCAACAACCTGGGGAGATGTGAAAAACCTAACATCCAAAGCACAGATGGTTTTGAGGCAACAGGGAAAAGAACCTACACCAGAGAATTTATGCGCTGCCATATTTGTGGTTTTGACTGCAAATTCCTTAGTCATTCTTTGCCTCTCTTTCCGTCTTAATTGCTGTGTGGGGGCTCAAGCCCTCCCATCTCATTCTTTAGAATCATGGGTGAAATATAATATTTGGGTGCAATTAGCTAATGTAACACAAGTGACAGACTTTTGTATTTCTGAATCATATGATATGGAAAATCTACTCTCTACCTGTCTTACACCTTTGTGTGTTCCAGCTTCAGTTTTAAAAAAAATTATACTGGTTTAAGCAATTTTCTATCAGACAATTAATTTCATTATACAACTATGTCAAGCTGGGGTCCTATCTCTTATATGTTACCCCTTGATGCTATTGTTTTGCCTACACCAATTGTAGCTGTGCCTACAAATCTTACTTGTGCAAAAATTGTCAATTGTACTACTTCATCTAAAAAACTTCATTGTAAACATGTTAGTCAAAGAATTTTAAATTGTACCTCCTTTCAAGAGGTAGCCTTTTATTATGCACATATGTGGTTATTCAATATCTTTTTTCCTCTACTTTCAATTTTTCACACTAAACTACCATTAACTTACCCCAGGAACAAGTTATGTTTTGTATAAACAAATGCAAAGTTATATGTTCCCTGACTAAGACCCACTAACTACTTCAGTTAAGGATAATGTCCTCTCTAATAAAATAGAGAAGAGTGAGATGCGGTGTGGCAGCTGGAGCTGTGTTACTGCAAAAGAACAAGAGTGGGGTCCTGCAACCCTGCGCCTACACCTCTAAGAAATTTACTGAGAGTGAGCGGAGATGGGCAATCTGGGAGAAAGAGGCCTTCGCAGTTAGGTGGGCGCTATTAAACTGGCGAAACTATCTAGAACAGCGGTTCTCAACCTTTTTCAGGCCGAGACTCCGACCTGCGCCATGGATGCGCGGCGCGACCCTGACCTGAACCGCGCATGCGCGGCGCGACAACCCGAATCACGCATGCGTGGCGCGATGGCCCGATTCGCGCATGCGCAGTGCGACGGCCCGAATCGTGCATGCGCGGCCCGATGGCCTGAATCTCGCATGCGCGATGCGCGCGCGATGGCCCGAATCGCGCATGCACAGCGCGACGGCCCAAATCGCACATGCGCGACACGCGCGCGACGACCCGAATCGCGTATGCGCAGTGCGACGCCCCGAGTCGCGCATGCGCGACACGCGCGCGACGACCCGAATTGCGCATGCGCGGCGCGACAGCCCGAATCGCACATACGCGGCGCGACGGCCCGAATCGTGCATGCGCGGCCCGATGGCCCGAATCTCGCATGCGCGACGCGCGTGCAACGGCCCGAATCGTGCATGCGCAGCGCGACGGCCCAAATCGCGCATGCGCGGCGCGACGGCCCGAATCACGCATGTGCGGTGTGACGGCCCGAATCGTGCATGCACGCAGCGCGCGCAACGGCCCGAATCGTGCATGTGCGGCGTGACGGCCCGAATTGCGCATGCGCGGCGTGGCGGGCCGAATCGCACATGTGCAGCGTAACGGCCCGAATCACACATGCGCAGCGTGACAGCCCAAATCGCGCATGCGCGGTGCTACCCCCCGCATGCGCAGTGCTGCCCCCTGCACCGGCCGAGGGGAAAAGGGAAAAAATGGCGGAATGTGGTGTTTGGCGACCCCCGTGAAATGGTCATTCGACCCCAAATGGGGTCGCGACCCACAGGTTGAGAACCGCTGATCTAGAAGGAGCAAGGTGCCATTTGAGGTCTGGACAGATCACAAAAATCTAGAAGTACTGAAAACTCCCCGTAAATTGTTCCCAAAACAAGTGCGATGGGCACAGTACGTTAACCACTTCAACTTCACTCTAAAGTACATATTAGAAGGAAAACACCTCCTAGTTGATGCACTATCCCGGCTACCCCAATACAAAAGCGAACGGGAGGAGATTAATGAGGCTATTATCCTCAATCCACAAACTGCCGCTCAATTTACACCTCGCAGGGTCCCCAATCCTGATGACCCTGGAGTAAAGAAAATAAAACGAGAGCTCTTCACCGATAAATGGTTCAAAGATAATCAACCCTCCTCACCCGCCAGCAATTTTGGTGGCCGGGGCTGAAAAGGGATGTGGAAAACTATGTAAAAAGTTGTACTGTATGTGCCACAATGAAAAGAATCCCAGGGAAAACCCCTGGGTTACTGCAACCCGTGGCAGACCCTTCTCAACCATGGGAAAAAATAGCTATGGACTTTATAGTAGACCAACCTGAAAGTAGAGGAAATACTGTTATCTGGACTGTGATAGACCTGTTTTCGAAGTCATAGTTTGAAGAGTTTGGATAATTGCTTTTAACATATAAAGAATTTGTTCCTGTACTTCCTCTGTAGAAAAAATCCATTCCTGTTCTTCTTCCATTGTAGTGTATTAAACTAAAAAAAACCAACAACCTTACACTCAGAAAGTCCACCATGTAAGGAGCTGAGCTGAGTTTCTTGCAGATGGTGTTTCAACGTTGGTTTATATCTTATCTACTTTCAAGGCTGTCAACAAATCTCTCTTTTTTTTCAATCTTTTTTTATTTTATTTTTTCATCAATATATGTTAATTTTTCCAACCAACAAGTTGTCTGGAGTTTGCTAAACTAATACATGTTCAATTCCTAATCCTTCATTCTTTTCTCTAACCAAGAATAAAATAAATTCCAAATTTGATAGTATTTATTTATTTATTTATCAAATTTGTATGCCGCCCCTCTCCCGAGACTCGGGGCGGCTCACAACAACAATATGGGTACACATAAAAAAATTATAATAACAATAACAACATACAAACCAAGGATCCATACATACAACATTCAAACACACAATCAAGGATGGAAGCACATTCCTCGGCCCGGGGGTAGAACACAGTTCATACCCCCCAAGCCTGCCGGCACAAATGGGTCTTCAAAAGCTTCCGGAAAGCTAGGAGGGAGGAGGCAGTACGAACCTCCGAGGGGAGCTGGTTCCAGAGGGCTGGGGCAGCAACGGAGAAGGCCCTTGTCCTAGGACCCATCAGATGACACTGTCTGATGGACGGGACCCGTAGGAGGTCTATCCAGCCCTATGCGCCCTAACCGGTCGCTGGGATGTATGAGGCTGAAGACGGTCCCGCAAGTAACCTGGTCCATTGCCATAAAGGGCTTTATAGGTCATAACCAACACTTTGAATTGTGTTCGGAGACCAATTGGCAGCCAGTGCAGCTCACGAAGGGCTGGAGTGATATGAGCATGTCTTGGAAGACCCAAGACAGCTCGCGCGGCTGCATTCTGGACAACCTGCAGTCTCCGGACATTCTTCAAGGGTTGCCCCATGTAGAGAGCATTACAGTAGTCGAATCTCGAGGTGACAAGGGCATGAGTGACTGTTAGGAGTGACTCCCGATCCAAATAGGGTTGCAACTGGCGCACCAGGCGAACCTGGGCGAGTGCTCCCCTCGCCACAGCCGAAACATGATGTTCTAAGCTTAGCTGTGGATCGAGGAGAACACCCAAATTGCGAACCCTCTCCGACGGGGACAAAACTTCTCCCCCCAGGGTGATGGACGGATAGTTAGAATCGTCTTTGGGAGGAAAAACCCATAGCCACTCCGTCTTGTCGGGATTGAGTCTGAGCCTGTTGGCACCCATCCAGATCTTAACAGCCTCCAGGCACCGGTTCATCACTTCCACTGCTTCGCTGTAATGACGCGGGGTAGAAATATAAAGCTGAGTATCATCAGCATACTGATGACAACTCACCCCGTGTCGACGGATGATCTCACCCAACGGCTTCATGTAGATGTTAAAAAGCAAAGGTGAGAGAACAGACCCCTGAGGCACTCCACACAGAAGAGGCCTCGGAGCCGATCTCTGACCTCCTGCAAACACTGACTGCGACCGGCCAGAGAGGTAGGAGGTGAACCACCGTAAAACGGTGCCCCGCACTCCACACCCCTCCAACCGGCGCAGAAGAATACCATGGTTGATGGTATCGAATGCCGCTGAGAGGTCAAGAAGCACCAAGATAGTGGAATAACCTCCATCCCGGGCCCACTAGAGATCATCGGTCAGCGCGACCAAAGCAGTTTCCGTGCTGTAACCGGACCTGAACCCAGACTGCCAAGGGTCCAGATAATCAGCTTCCTCCAAGGACCGTTGGAGTTGGAGTGCCACCACCTTCTCAACAACCTTCCCTAAAAAGGGGAGATTGGAGACTGGCCGGTAATTATTCAAAACTGCCGGGTCCAGGGAAGGCTTCTTGAGGAGGGGGCGCACAAGTGCCTCCTTTAAGGGAGCTGGAAAGGACCCTCCCTCAACGAAGCATTAATAACAGCCTGGACACAGCTTCGTGTCACCTCCCTGCTAGCCGAAACCAGCCAGGAGGGACATGGGTCCAATAAACAGGTGGCAGAACTCACAGCTCCCCTTGAGGTGCACCCGGAGGCTTCAGCTGGCCCAGAATGCGGCGGCGCGGGTAGTGACCGGAGCATCATGGCGCTCCCATGTAACACCGCTCCTGCGCGAGCTGCACTGGTTGCCGGTGGCCTCCCGGGTGCGTTTCAAGGTGTTAGTGACCATCTTTAAAGCGCTCCATGGCATCGGACCCGGATATTTACAGGACCGCCTTCTGCCAGCAAATACCTCCCGCCGTCCAGTACGCTCCCACAGAGTGGGTCTCCTCAGGGTGCCGTCGGCCAGACAATGTCGGCAGGCGACCCCCAGGGGGAGGGCCTTCTCTGTGGGAGCTCCAACGCTTTGGAACGAGCTCCCCCCCGAACTCCGTACGATGACGGAATTGCGCTCCTTCCGTCGAGAATTAAAAACATATCTTTTTTGACAAGCCGGCCTAGGATATGTTATGTCTAGCCCCTCTCAGCTCCCAAGAATCCACTTAACGAGGTCGTTAAGAGTTGGTCAATTAGCACACTTCACACGAAGGCAGTTCAAAGCAAGCTGCCGGCATTTGTTGTTGGTCTGAACGGCAAAAACTGCTTTATTCGACAGTTAAGACAAACACACTAGGAAACTCAGTTACAACTCACTGCGAAATCCCCCAGGCCACTCCTTGAGTAAACGTTGCTCATGACTAAGGCTGAGGCTCTCGTTCCCCTGCTAATATAGCCTCCCATACGTCACTTCCTTCTTCCACCCAACTGACCCCTTCGCCTATCAGACCGTCTGAATCGTGGATCAATCCAGCTAGCTTCCTGTTCCACATCTGAGTCATCCCCCTGAGAGTCTGACTCAGCATGTATACCAAGCTCCTCGTTATCTAGCTCGGCTGCCGGGAGGGGAAAACCCCCAGAAGGGCCTGCCTGTGCTGCGTCATCATCGGAGAAGTACCCAGCCTGGCCAGAGACACTCACAACAGGATAGTAGCTCCGGTACCAACAAGGCCATAATTGTTTTAGGGGATTGTTGCTTTTAAGATAATGTATTGGGTTTTAAATGATTCTGGGCCAAATTGTTTAATCTATTTTTAATCATTTTACTTTTTGTATGTTGATGTTTTTAATTGGGCTGTACACCGCCCCGAGTCCTTCGGGAGGAGGGCGGTATAGAAATTGCAAAATAAAATAAAAATAAATAAACAGCTCCAATGGCCTTGTCCACATCATCAGGAGTTGCCAGGTCAAATTCATCCCATTCAACAAGACTAAGACGGGCCTCTGTCGTCTCGACTGACTCATTGTCAGCCGACACTGCATTCCAATTGGAGTCCAAGTCATCCCGGATCTGAGCGATCTTGTCTGCGAAAAAGGTGTTAAATTCCTCAGCGTTGCCCTGCAAAGGTTCCTCCCTCCTCTCCATATCAAGGAGAGAACGAGTCACCTTAAACAGGGCAGCCGGGCGAGAATCCGGCAATTCCCCAAGCACCCTTTGAAAACCCATAGGGTCCATCAGGCGTCTGGGGCGGAACCATTTAATCGGTTCCACCTCCCTGCGGGAGAGGAGAGGTGTCATAAACTCGAGCCGCAGCAGAAAATGATCTGTCCATGACATAGGCAACACTTCTAAGCCCCTTAAACCCAGATCATATCTCAACTGCTCCGAGAGGAAAACCAGGTCAGGTGTGTGTCCCCCCTCATGGGTTGGGCCCTCAATTACTTGCGTCAGGTCCATGGTTGCCATGGTAGCCATGAACTCCCGCGCTAACCCAGAGGATTCACCGAGTGACGGCACATTGAAGTCCCCCAAGACTATAAGTCTGGGGAACACAACTGCCAACCCGGCTACTTCCTCGAGTAGTGTGGGCAGGGCTGTTGAAACGCAGCTGGGAGGCAGGTACGTAAGCAACAAGCCCACCTGTACACCTAGGTCCAACCTCATAAGGAGGGACTCACAACCTGATATCTCAGTAGTCTGTATCTTCTTCGTCTTTCAGCCTCATAGTTAATCTGTCCATCTCTGCACATTCCAATATCTTCCTGATTATTTCTTCCTCTGATGGCAATCCTTCATTCTTCCAATATTGTGCAAAAATTATTCTTGCTGCTGTGGTAATATGTAGGGTTAGAACATAAGAACATAAGAAGAGCCATGCTGAATCAGGCCAAAGCCCATCGAGTCCAGCATTCTGTGTCACACAGTGGCCCACCAATTGTACATGGGGATCTTGAGCAGAAAGAGAAGGCAAAACCCTCCCTTTCCCTTGACCCCCAACAAATGGTACTCAAGGGAATCCTGCCTGCCTCAACCAACATAGAGGCGGCACATGGACATCCGTTTTAATAACCACCGATACACTTGGCATCCATGAATCTATCTAGCCCTGCCTTGAAGCTTTTAAGGCTGACAGCTGTCACGACCCCTTCTGGAAGTGAATTCCATAAATCAACGACCCTCTGGGTGAAGAAATATTTCCCTTTATTTGTCCTCACTTTCTTAGCTATGAGCTTTAGGGAGTGCCCCCTTGTCCTGGTATTGTGTGATAGAGAAAAGAATTTTTCTCTATCCACCTTTTCTATCCCATGCATGATTTTATACACTTCGATCAAGTCACCCCTTAAATGCCGTCTTTCAAGACTGAAGAGACCGAGGCGTTGCAATCTGGTTTCATAAGGGAGGCGCTCCATTTCCTTGATCATTCTTGTTGCCCTTCTTTGCACCTTTTCCAGTTCCATTATATCCTTCTTCAGGTGCGGTGACCAGAACTGTACACAGTACTCCAAGGGTTAAATATGATTTCTGCTTATTAGTCTTTTCAGACATAATGCCTAGTAAAAAAAGTTCAGGTTTAAAATCCACTTGTTCATCCAATATTTTTTTTAACCACATATGTATATTTTTCCAGTAAGCCTTTGCCTTCCCGCATGTCCACCAAATATGATAATACGTGCCTATATTATGTTTACATTTCCAACATCTATCTGACATATTTTTAAACATTTTTGCTAATCTTGCTGGTGGAAGGTGCCATCTATAAAACATTTTATACAGATTTTCTTTGTATGAAGTTGACATTGTTAATTTATAGTTTCTCTCCCATAACATTTGCCATTTTTCTAATTCTATGTTATAACCAAAATTTTTTGCCCATCTTATCATTGTTTCTTTCACTTGTTCACTTTCCATATCTAGAATTAACAAAAAATTATACATTTTCTTAATTAATTTCTCATCTGAGGTTAACAAAATCTTATCAAACACAGTTTGATCCTTGTAAAATCCATACATTTTTACATCTTTTTCGTATCTATTTTGTATCTGTAAATGTGCCCACCAGGATAGATTAATTCCTAAATTTTCCAATTCTTGTTTAGATTTTAATTTCCCATGAATATCTACGATATCTTTATATGTCCATACTTTTTCAAAATCTACCAGATTCGGATGTATAAATGCCTCCATCGTTGACAACCACCCTGGAATTTTAAGATATATTTTAGCTTTAATTTTTTCCCATACTGTTAATAAGGCATTTCTTATAAAATGATTTTGAAAGTACTTATGGACTCTGTTTTTCCCATACCATAAAAAAAAAGCATGCCACCCCAATTGTAAATCATGTCCTTCTAAATACAATAACCTTTTATTTCTAAGCGCTATCCACTCTTTCACCCATGTTAACACCGATGCTTGGTAATACAATGTCCATTCCGGCAGCCCAAAACCTCCATTTTCCTTAGCATCTTGTAATGTTTTCATCTTAATTCTAGCATTTTTCCCTTGCCAAATAAAATTCAAAACCACTGAATTTAAATTTTGAAAAAAAATTCTCTCAAGTTTTATCGGAATCGTTTGAAATAAAAATAAAATCTTTGGCAACACATTCATTTTTACTGTAGCAATTCTTCCTAATATTGATAGTTGGAGATTTTTCCATCTTTCTAAGTCTAGTTTTATTTGCTTCAATAATTTTATGTAATTGTCTTCTTTTATTGACGAACACCTAGCTGAAAGATAGATACCTAGATATTTAACTTTTTTCACTATTTGTACCTCTGTTTTCTCTAGTATTTGCCTTTTTTGTTTATCTGTGAGGTTCTTTGCTATCACTTTAGTTTTATCTTTATTTATTTTTAGTCCTGCCACGTCTCCATATTCTTCTATCTTTCCCCATAGTTTAGGAATCATCTCTAAAGGTTCTTCCAAAATAAATACTAAATCATCAGCAAATGCTTGTAGTTTATATGTTTCATCTTTTACTTTCAATCCTTTAATTTCTGTGTCTTGCCTTATCCTTCTATTTAATACTTCCAAAGTAAAGATAAATAATAATGGAGATAGTGGACACCCTTGTCTCGTGCCTTTTCTTATCTCAAAGCTCTCAGTATAATCTCCATTCACTATCACTTTTGCTGTCTGGTTACTATATATTGTTTTTATCATATTTGTAAAGTTCTTTCCAAAATCCATTATTTGTAATTGTTGAACCATAAATTGCCAAGAAACATTATCAAACGCTTTTTGGGCGTCCAAAAACACTAATGCTAATTGTTTCCCTGGGTGTAATTCATAATATTCTAATACGTCCATTATCACCCTTAAATTATTTTTTATTTGTCTCTTCGGTAAAAAGCCGTTTTGATCTGGATGTATAAACTCAAGTATCTTTTCAGTCTCTCTGCCATTGTTGAAGTAAAAATTTTATAATCCACATTGAGTACTGAAATCAGTCTATAATTCTTAATATACATCAAATTTGAGTCTTCTTTTGGTATCAGAGTAATATTTGCTTCTATCCATGTGTTTGGAAGTTTAGCCTCTAACAGTAATCCATTGCAAACCTTTTTCAGTGGTTTGCTTAGTATATCTTGTAGATTTTTATAGAGTTCCGCCGGTAGCCCGTCTGGACCTGGTGTTTTCCCGTTCTTTTGTCGCTTTATAGCCTCTAATATCTCCATCATTGTTATTCTTTCTTCTAACATAATTTTGAATGTCTCTGGAATCTTTGGCAGTTTACTTTCTTCCAAATATTGAACAATTCTCTCTTTTACAGCCTCCTCTTTGCCATACAATTCCATATAATAGTTCTTTATTATCTTTTTTATTTCTTCCTTTTTAAATTGTAAACAACCTTTCCCATCTACTAAGTTATGTATTATTTTCTTCTCTTTCTGCTTTTTAAGCTTATAGGCTAGCCATCTTCCTGGCTTGTTGGCATTTTCGAAAAAAATTGTTTTGCTCTTTTTATTTGTTCAGCCAATTTTTCTGAGTCCAACAGATTCAGCTTATGTTTTATTATTTCCATTTCTCTTTTCAAAGTCTTTTCCTGTGGGATTTGTTGTAATTCTATTTCTAACTTTCTAAATTCTTCTTTTAATAATAAATATTGCTGTCTTCTCTGTTTGTTTTTCTTTGCCATATACATTATAGCTATGCCTCTAAAAATATGCTTTAGCTGTATCCCATACGTTTTGTAGTGATGTGTCTTCTTCTTTGTTTTCTTTAAAAAAGAATTCCATTTCCCTTTTGGCCAAGTCTACAAATTCTTTATCTTTTAATATAGATTGATTTAAAATCCATCTTGGTTTTTTTTGTATTCCTTTCCATGTCGCTTTTAAAAGGTTATGATCTGCCCATGTGCCTATTTCTATCTCAATTTCCTGTATGTCCATCTTTAATTCAGAAGTCATCCAAATCATGTCAATTCTTGACCAAGATTTATGGCTATTTGAGTAAAAAGTGTACTGTCGATTTTGAGGGTTGATTTCTCTCCAGACATCTTGAATTCCAATTTCTTCTGCCATGTCAAAAAATGCCTTGGGTAGTCTTCTTCTTCCAAGTTTTCCTGTTTTACTACTTTTATAATCCATTATTCCATCTACTATCGCATTAAAATCTCCTATTAAACAAATATTTTGGTATTCCATTTCTATTAATTTCCTGTGTAATCTTTGATAAAAATTGTTCTTGACTATCATTTGGAGCATAAATTGCCACTAACAGTATTTGTTTTTGGTGCAAATATATTTCAACCATAACAATTCTTCCTTCTTCATCTGAATATATTAATTTAGAATCTATTGTCTCTTTAACGTATATCGCCACCCCTCGTTTCTTTTGTTGTGCTGATGTATAATAAAGCTTCCCCATTTTGGGGTGTTCCAAAAATTTATAATGTTGTTTTTTATATGTGTCTCTTGTAAACAAATTATATCTATATTTAATTTCTGAAGTTTCCTAAAAAATTTATTTCTTTTTGTTGGGGAGTTTAGTCCATTTACATTTACCGAAAAAATCTCGTTTTTTTCTCCATTTTCTCTTTCATTACTTATATTTAGGCCTAGTCGATCTTGTAATCCTTTGTTCTCTGGCAGTTCCTTCTCCTTCACCTGTTTGTTCACTTTTCTCCTGCTACTGCTCTACTTGTGCCGTTGCTCCTTGGGCTATCTCTCCTGTCTGCTTATCCTCTTGTTGCTGCAATCCTTCATCCAAAATTACTCTATTTCTTTCTTCAAAGTCCTCTGCTTTCCAAATTGAATCCAGTCAATATCTTGTATTGTTCCAATTTATTAAAATGCCTTCTGGCATTAGCCATCTAAAATTTATGCCTTTGGCAATCAATTTTGTAGTTAGGAAATGATAGCGTCTCCGGGTGTCCCTCACTCTCCTGGGTATCTGTTTTAGGATCACAATTTCTTTATTTTTATATTGTAAGGGTTCCTCTCTGACTTTTCTCAGTATTTCATCTCTTGTTGATTTCTTCATAAACCTCACATGCACTTCTCTTGGTAATCTATTTTTTCTTGCATAGGCTGAACTCATGCGAAAAATTTGATCCCTTTCATTCTGAATATCAATTCGATCTGCGTTTAGAAGTTCTGCCAACAGCTCAATAATCACCGTTTCTATATTTTCTTCAGTGTTTTCAGGAATATTTTGAAACCTCAAGTAATGTTCCGCTTCTCTCATTTCTACCATTGCCATGGCACGTTCTAGCTCTTGATTTGATTGTTCCAGTCCTTCATTCTTTTGCAGTAACAGCTCCACCTTTTTATCAATGTCTTGTGTTTTAAGTTCCACTTCCTGGATTTTCTGTTCATTTTTTGTAATTTTTTTATTTTGAGCTTTGAATTGTGCCTTTATGTCCATAATTTCTTCACTTACTTTGTCCAGTTTGCTTTGTATCTCAGTATGATTTTGCTGTAATATTTGCTGAATTAATTTTAAAGAGGTTTGTGTCTCCTCTTGAGCCATACTTGCTTTTTCACGCTGTAACAATGTGCTGACAGAACTCTGAGTTGTTGGGCTGGCTTGTCCGACAGAGGGCGCTGAACAAGTTTTCTTTGCAAGTCTAGAAATATTAGATGTACTCATTTTATTGCTCACAGTCTTAGACTTATGTCCCAGGCGTAATCAAGAATCTGCTGTTGTGAGACAGAATTGCCTTCTCCAGTCTCTTCTTATATTTAAAATGTTCTCTTTTCCTTTTTGTTTTCCTGAATGGTATCTATTTAGTCTTTAGCCAGTGTCAACAAGTATAGCTATGAACAATTTTTCTTTTATTATCTCAAACCAAGACTTTGTTTTGCTCATGCTTTTCAAGGTCACTGTGTTTTTAATTCTTTAATTCTTATTTTCCGCCAGCAGATGTCCTCATTGGCTTATTTATCAATTCTCCACACTCCTTAGTCCGATAGTTGTTATTCATTTAAAATTTCCCCTTAATGTTAAATTTGCCGCTCCAAAAGTCTCTCTGGGGGTCTTTACTCTTTCAAGTTCTCCTTTTCAGGGTCTCAATATTTTAAAGCACAAGGAGGAGGAAAAGATTTCAGCTCACCCAGACATAACTTGTTGTTGGAGATCAGCTATTGTCTCATGATTCCCCTTCCGGCTGCAGGCAACTTGGATTGCTCAGGCTTTCCCGGCAACCTTTCTTCCGCCCCTTTAGAGGGGGCATTCAGCACGCTTAGATTGATCGCCACCAAATCCAAGCTCCTGAAAGATCCCTCTTTCTTCGTTGCCCCTCCAGGGCAACTTTCCGTCTCTTTAAGAGACGCTAGGCAAAGTGAAACCAGACTGGGAGGCTGGAGACCCTGCCTCCTATGTCCATCCCGTTCCCTCGCTGGAAGTGCAAGGCGAGCCACAGCTGCAGCAAGTTGCCCAGGAGGCTCCAGGAGAGGACTGGGAACAGCTGCTGCCTGTTAGCAATGAGGAGGTAGAGTCCACACCGCCTCCTAATCCAAGGACAGGTAGAGCAGAGAGGAGACAGGCACAATGCCAGTCAGCTAGACTACTTATAAGCAGGCAACCTTGCCTTTCATGAAGGGCTGCACCAGCATTGCCTACTTAAATCCGGCCCTGAGGACTTCACTGTTGCTGGAGCAACGTACCCAGTTCTGTGTCTTGTGTGCTCGTGCCGTGTATCCTGACCTGTTTGACTCATGGACAGCTTTCCTGGACGTCATGTGTGCCTGTTGGACTCAGTTACCTAGTGACTCTTGCTATGTTGAGCTTGGAATCCGGACCTATGCAACGAGGGTGCTTTCTTGAGGACCTGTTTGGAAGGTTTGAATAAACACCTGTAGACTCTTGCTGTACGTGTGTGGGAGTGGGGCAGCACAATGTCTCTCTTATCTCCAGCTCATTTTTTTTTACCATTGGTCAGATTCTTGTAGAGAGCTTAAGCTTGAAATAAATCTTTATACTCATTTGAACTGCCTGAATCTCCTGATTTCCCCTGGCACTTGACTTTAATCTGACCAACACCCTTCACCAAAATTTTTCTCGGGCTCCGGAATATTCTAACCATGACCTCAGATCCCAGAGCTGCAGCAATAGCAGTCGAGCCAGACCTCCATTCTATCAGCATATTCAGAGTTCTCTGACAAATCAACCCTGTGGCCTTCCACCTACAATTGCCCCCATCAATTAAGGTGAATCCAATATTTCACCAATTGCTACTTTCCAAAGAAGCTCCCCCAAGCACAATACGATCCCAGTGCCCCCCTCCACCACCAGTCATATTGGAGGGAGAACTGGAATACGATGTCGAAGAAATCCTAGACTCTAGGAAAAGAGGCAAAGGCATTCAGTATTTGATTCATTGGAAGGGCTAGCCAGTTTCTGATTGTTCCTGGGAGAATGCACAGTATGTACATGCCCCTGATTTAGTTTGTCAGTTCCACCAGTGGTTCCATGACAAGCCAAGGCCGACCAAGCTACCAGCACCCCACCCAGTTTTGCCTGAGGAACCTGTTGAGGAAGAGGTTAACCAGACCCTCTGCATTCCTCCGGGGGAAGGAGGGTGACTCACCTATGATGGGCCTTCCGCAACTGGCCTTCAATTTTCAGGAAGGGAAGGGGAGGGAACCTCTAATAATATTTGTGTGTTACAGGAACCACCACCTGTCTCACCAACTCATGCAGTGGAGTGGGAGGAGGATTCCTTTGAGACAGCTTCCCTTCTGCCCTTGCCAAGTTCCCATAATAAATCAGATTTTGAAGACACAATGCTAGAAGGGGAAAAGCAGCATAGAAGAACCCATGGAAGAGGAGGGCAGCCAAGATGGAGGGATGGATGATGTAGGAGATGACCAGGCTGAGGCCTAGGGAGGGGTCAAATGCATCATAAGTCGCGAGTCCCTGCACACCCACAAGCAATCTAAGTCCAGCCCACCTTGAATTCCTTTCTTAACTCCCACTCATTTCCCTTGACCATTAGTTGGTCAGATTCTGGTAGAGAGCTTAAGCTTGCAATAAATCTTTATACTCATTTGAACTGCCTGGATCTCCTGATTTCCCTGGCTCTTGACAATAAGTGGCAAATGGTGTTTTGTGCATGCAAAACATATATTTAAAATGTGCTTAAAAATTATGAAGATTGTCCAGGCGTATTCATTTGGGATGTTGTTACTGACTAAAGTGCAGTTTTTCTCGATTGAATTGAGGTTTGTAAAATTGAGGATTAACGGTATTCCTTTTTTAATTCCACAATTTTTTTTGAAGACAGAAGACTAAATTAATTCTTAGCACATCATATGTGAGATAATTTTAGATAAGTAAGATAATAGCAGAGTTGGAAGGGACCTTGGAGGTCTTCTGGACTAACCTCCTGCTCAAGCAGGAAACCCTATAACAATTCAGACAATTGGTTGTCCAATCTCTTCTTAAAAACTTCCAGTGTTGGAGCACCGATAACTTCTGGAGGCAAGCTGTTTCACTGCTGCTAGCTACCTAGGGTCACTTGTTTGAGATGGGTGGCCATATAAATTGAAGAAATGAGTGAATGAATGAATAAATATTATGCTGTCTTGAAAACCATGATGAACATGATAGATAAATAAATGTGCTATGTATCATTATTGATTCTAACCCTATTTTAATACCAAGAACTCAAAAACATTATACCCAATTTTTGAAATGGCTGAAATGTGGCATTTTCAATACCATTAGATAAATCTGCCCAGAAATGGTAGTAGCAAGTGTCATGATGATGTTGATTGTCTAAAACCTAGAACTGAGGTTATGGATAAATTCTGAATCCAAGACATTGTAATTTTTTTTAATGCTACATCTGTTCTGAAAGTGCAAGGTTATCACAGCAAAGTTGATGCTTTCTCTGATGGATGTGAGGGAAAAAGCCAAGGCATATGCTTTCATACTATAGGAGAAAAAGCATTGATTTGCTCATGCTATTTTTTTTTCTTTGAACCCTACAGGGCTTTTTTCGTCGCAGTATCCAGAAGAACATGCTGTATACTTGTCACCAGGAAAGAAACTGTATAATAAACAAAGTGACCCGGAACCGCTGTCAGTACTGCCGCCTACAGAAGTGCTTTGAAGTTGGCATGTCCAAAGAATGTGAGTGACTGGTGAAGAGAAGAGAGACGAAGGACAATGGGCTGGCCAAGTTGCTGGCCACCAATATCTTGTTACTATAGCAAATCTCAAATGTCCATCCATATATGAAACTCACAAGAAGCAATTTGGGAGACACAGACTTAAATCTTGGTTGTCCATGGAAGATTAGAAGCCAGCCTTTGCTTAAATCATAAACTTTGTGTGATATAAATATCTTAAGGCATTTTCAAATTAGAGTTCAAATCAAAGTGCCGTATAAAATCCCCAGCTGTACAAAATTCTGAAGGTGAGAATGACAATGGTCCTAAAAGGGAAGAGGGTGAAGAACTGACAGACAGAAAGGGAGAAGCTAAAGTGGTTAGAAAAGTAACAAAGATGAGCCAATTGCTGGTTCTAGTGTATAGAGAGAGCAAAAAGTCAGATGAGAGAGACAGGTCATCTAACTGTATGAAAAACAACAGATTTCTTCTTATTATGGCGATAACATGTATTCACTTTACAGTCTTGCAGCAAAAATTACTTCCATCTGATAATATCTGTAGGAATTAGACCCCAATTCCCATAATTCCCAAGTAGCAACTCCAGATTAAATGAATGGTCCCAATAAAACCAAAGAGCGCCATCTAGGAAAAAGACTGATTTGCAGGTTCTAATTTTTTTTAAACAAGATTGTATGTTAGGTGGAGGAATTGGATGACTCTTTCCCTGTGTGACTGATACTTAACTGAACTACCCTTCAGATAGGGGTATTAACATATACTGTCAAAGAAAATTCCTTTCCTATCTAAAAGAAAAAGAAATCTGGGGATTTTTCTAGTTTCCCCCCAAAGACCTGGTGCATGGGACTTGCCCCTATACCAGACATGTCAAACTCGCGACGTCATGTGACGTCATGCAACATATCGGGACGGTTTTGCCATTGCCGGCAATGGGGTGGGCGTAGCTTCTGGATGATGTGTCCGGCCCGCAGGCTGGCAGTTTGAGACCCCTGCCCTATACTTTGTTCTAATTTTGTGGGTGTTTCCCCAGCAACCATGATTGATTATGTCAGAGATAAATGACACAGACAGGCCCTCCTGGCATCTGCAGTGCCTAGTTATCATGGCTCCTGACTGTAATGGGGTGGGAGATGGAGCCCCATTTTGCAACTTCAAGGGTTGGATTGATAAATCCTTCAAATGAAATGTCTAAAAGTGTGGAGAATCATTGGTTAATTTGGGGCATCCCAGATCCTGCTCTCATGTTTCCCTGTTCTTCCAAAAGAGAGAAGAGGATGATGGAAGGGGGAATGTAGGCAGACTATTGTTGGGAGGAATTCCCCCGTTCAGGCTCTTCCAGCCAGGATTCTCCCAAGCAGCACAGAGGAGAACAAACAGAAGGTGAAGCCAGCTACTGGAAAGAGAGGTTTAATCAGGGAGATTAAAGTCGAGTGACAATTCAGCATGAATCCCCGGCTAGCTAGACAGAATGGTCCTAAAACATGAGTTCTTATACCCTTTCATGGTTTCCAAAATTGTCATTTCTGATTGGTGAGTTTAAATTTGTCTTTTCTGATTTGTTGGTCAGTGTCTATTGTTGGGTTAATTTCCTTCTCAGTTCTGTCTAAAAGGTGTTAATTTTTGCTCCAGGAGGGATCCGGTGTTAATTATTTTATTGTTGTGTACCTTTTGGTGTTTCTATTCTAATTCTGTCAATCCTAATTGCTGTTAGCCAGTTCTGCATTCCTTGTAGCCAGTGTGTGTTAAGTGTTTTGCCAAGGTATTTTCTCTTTGGGGTGAGGAGGGGGTGTTTTGCTCTTATCACTATTCTTTGTAAGTTTATATTCTTTTTTGTTTGCCAACAATATAGAATCCAGGTGTGTGATTGAATATTTCCAAGAACTAGAGCCTGTCTGCCACAGAAGGTAGAGAAAATGGGGATGGGAAATTGGTTTTGCTACCCAGATTTTAACAAATACAGCATGCTACTTGCTGATGGAGCATGTGGCAACAGGGAAACTGAGGGCTCCGTTATAACCAAGGACTTTCTGAGGTCTTTGTGGGAAAATAGAAACACCCATCTTACATAGAGATCTCCACCTTTCCTGCTAGGCATTGTGGGGAGAAGGAAGAACTTTCTGGTAGACTAAAATACAGTGTGGTAGAGAGACCAGGAATGGAGAAGGTGGACCACTTTAACTGAGACTGCTTTTAAGATGTGCACACACACATGCACAATGGTTTTTGAATCCCTCTCTTACTCATGTCTTGTGATGTTCTTCACTTTTCCTCATGGCAGCTGCTTTTTCTTCCCCCACAACCTCTATGTGACGATGGATGCACCATTCCCCCCTCCTTCCTAACTGCCTGTCTGGTCTGCACTTTATTGAATTTGCCAGGCGGACATGACTGATTTCCAAATTATCCCCCTCCTGCTCCTCCCTCAGGCAGGATATGCACCAGCCCACCCCAAGCAAAAGACACATCTGGCATTGCCTCACCACTTGTACTAATTTAGAGGAAGATTCTTTTTTTCTAAAGAATAAAAGTCAAGAAACCTTGCAGTTTGAAAAAGGATTGTTTTTCTTCCTCCTCCAATCCATTCTCATATGGATTCTTTATAAACACCACAAGCAAAACAATAACAAACACAAGGCTTTGTAATGCTTCCATAAATGTAGCATGCAAAAAAGCAGTATCTCAAATCTGCTACACCTGCCTATTCTTTTTTTTTTTTTTGCAGCCAACAGACCTTAGTACTTTTTTCTATAGATTGATTTAGTATATTTCCATTATTTTAGGAGCTGCTGCCTGAATTTCTTCTGTCTATTGGAACTTGTAGCTTCACTTACTTTAAAGTCGGAGGGTTGTTGGTCCATTTTTCCCCTAATTGGAATATCCCCCCCACCCTTTCAAAGATTTGCAATCTTTTTTTTCTTGGACCCACTTTGCTGCTGAATTATCAGGTAGCTATAATGAACTGGAAGTACTCACTTCTTTCTGATAGACAGACAAAAAAACTTTATTTTGATCATTGACCAATAAAAATACATTCAATAAAACAAACAGCACAAAACTATCCCCTAACAACAAGAAATATTTCCTCAGTCCTTTGGTTACTGTGTATTTTGATTGCTGTAATATGTGGGGAAGACCTTGGAAAAAGGCTTGAGAGCTGTTGCTTTTAACCTTGAGTTTTGATTCGTGCCTCCTGGCATGATCAATCTACAGCAAACTCATATTCTGGCCAACTGTATTGATCTGTTTCTAGGCTGAATTTTGGAGCCTGTGTACTTTTAGGAAGACCTTCCATTCTCCTTCATCCTGGATCCCTTTGATCTCCTCTGGAGAATGTGACTATCAATTGTGATAAGAAGCACAAGGTACATTCCATCTGGTAGTGCTCACATCCTAGAATACCTTTATCCACTGGAGGCATATCAAAGACTTATTTGGCATTGCACTGGCTTCTTAAAATTTCAGTGTTCATTGGAATGCTTTTATTGATGTTTGTTGGCTTTTGTGTTAATACTTAGAAGGCACATTTAAATTGTTCTTAAACTTCTATATTTGAGTGCTTGTTTCATTTTCTTATAATCAATATAATAATTTTCATTATTTTTCAAGTGATGCTTTTGGCAATTTGGAACTCAACAAGGAATCAGGATAATTCAAAAATATTGTGGGAGTAAAGAAATTCACTGAACTGGATAAGATTATATTTATCTTTGAGACTTTTTTACTGCTTCAGATTTAGTTTGAGCATACTGTATATGTGCACATGCGTATACATATGTATCATAAAACTACATTTTTTTTTGTTTTCTCCACTTCTGCTAGGGCATCAAAAGTTATAACAAAAGATACAAGGTATTGACTTTGGTGGATTGGATGGATTATTTGGTTATAGTCTTAGTGTAGGGTAAGATGCCAGAGATATTCTTCTTTCCCATTCAACATGACATTATACCATTTGTAAGTCGTGTTTACAGTATTAGTTGGGGCACATGGTGGTATGTATTGTTTTGGAGCTAATGAAAGATGAGCTGCTATTTGAGCTAGGAGGCATTTAGGTCATCTGGAAGAGGTGACTGAGTAGAGAAAGCAGGGTTTTTTATGGGTTGGGCTGCAGCCCAACATTGGGATTATCTGCTGCATGATAGAAAGAAGATCTGCTTTAGTCTTCTATTCCCCAAGTCTGATTCTTGCATCCAGAGAAGATGGAGATTTTTTTAAAAAAACTCCATTACTTTTTTCTCTCTGGATGGATGCTCCTTCTGTTGTATAGACATAATGTATTTTGTCCTGGTTTTCTTGTTTTATATGCTTTGTTCTACCCTTACTTTTCTAAGCTTGCTTCTACACAATATGGGAAATTATTTTAAAATTTCTAATCAACCAGCATTCAGATTCTGTGAATGCACAATTGGCCTGGGACTTCTCCTTTCAATATTCCCTTTTAAATGCATAATTTAAATTTCCATTTCAGTATCTTCTTGTAATGCATTTAGTCCCTCTTCTTCTTAACTCAGCATCTGTGTTGCTCTTCTTTCTCTTTCCTTTGTCTGTGTACTCTTTTCAGGTGATTGCTCTGGCCAATTTTGTTCTCTTTTCCAATCAATTTTTAAAGATTTCCAACTACCTGGATAGTACCTCTGTATTCTTTTCCAGCAGTTACTTATTTATTATGCAGGTGATATAAAAATAATAAAAGCACAATCACTTTAATAACTAACACCTTAGTTTTCCTTTCTTGTCTCAGGTCTCTTGTTTAGATTTTCCTTACCAAAGCAGGATTTTCCATGTGTAATAATGTGAAGATAGATGCATGCACCTGAGCAATTAGAATTTTTGTCAACAGCCTGTGACATAAGCCCACAGTTAGATCATAGAAAAAAGCAAGCACACAAACAAAAACAATCTGACATTCTGGTGAAACTTAGCTCCATCATTAGCCACCCAGAATGGTATTCCTCTACAGCAGGGGTGTCAAACTGCCAGCCCACGGGCCGGATGCGTCATGGTGAAACTGTGCCCGCCCCATTGCCGGCAATGGAAAAAAAGTTGTGACACATCACATGAAGTTGCAAGTTTGACACCCCTGCTCTACAGTATTTCTGCCTTCCCCTAACTTGATATTGAGTAGATTTGTTACTCTACAACCTCCATAGTCTCCAGCCAATATGGACTGTTATGGTTAAGGACAAGCATTTTTATTCCATCTGGAGAGCACCAGGTTGGGAAATGCAGCACTATCTTTTGGCATCTCTTTAGTTTTAGAAGTTTAAATGAAATCAGTTCCATTTGGGCCAGGAAGCACCACTAGTAATAGTTATTTTATTTATTTGAGGTTCTTTAACTATATAATAAAAATAAAGGTGGGGAGGTGGGATGATATTCACAGAAGATTGGCAATCAGAAACAAGGTCGGAAATATGCATCCTTTTCAAAAGGAAAATTGTATTTTCTGTACTGGTGCCATAAGCAAAAAGGCAGGACGCAGCTTCCTTTTGTCAGATCACCTGTACTGTATTCCTTCCTTTTTTAAAAAATATATTTTATTAATTTTATAATTTTAACAATAAATACATAATTAGATAAACAAAAAGAGTTTTCTAACACCAACATCTACTCTTACCTATAGGTGCAGCTCGGACAACGCCCCCCCCAGCACATCCACCCTCTCTCTTCCTCCCTATCTTCTATCCTACTTCCCTCTTCTCCACCTCTCCATCCCTCTCTCTCCACTTCCTCTTCTCCTCCAACCTTCCTACTTCCTTCTCCCCTCTTACACTCCTCCCCCTTCAGATGTTGTGCAGGGGCGGCGTCTGAGCAACACCCCTAATATTACAAATATACAAAACCATCTAGTCCCCCCCAACCTCCCCCCCCACCTTCCCGGAGTGAAAACAGGGTAGTTTTTTTTAAAAAAATAATTCTAATACAAATTTAACTATACGCTAAATACAATTTCTTGGATTGATACTTCCCTTGAATATACACAATCCCTGTCTAGTACCTTTCTCTATATTAAATAAGTCTGTTAACTCCCCATTCACAATAACCTGCGCTGTTTGTTTCTGATAAATCGCCAATATTGAATTAATAAACTGGTCCCCCATTTGCATCCTAACGATCAATTTTTTCAAAAACAACCAATTCAGTCTGTCAACTGCTTTTTCCGCATCTAAAAACATAAGGACTGCGGGCACCTGAGTATTCTTCTCCAAATATTCTATTATATTAATAAGTTGTCTAACATTAGTTTTCATCTGCCTCCCTTGTAAAAAAAACCAGTTTGATCAGTATGGATTGTTTGTTGTAAAACTGTCATTAATCTATTAGCCATCACTTTTGCAAAAATCTTATAATCCGTATTCCACAATGAAATAGGTCTAAAGTTTTCTGGTTGAAGATTATCTCTCCCCTCTTTGGGAATTAAAGAAACATAGGCTGTTTTCCATGAGGGTGGAACCTGGCCCCCTTTTTGTATATTAACAAATAACTCTCTAAGAGGTTCCACCATTTCCATTAACCAATAAACTGCCGTTAACCCATCGGTCCCAGGAGATTTTCCCGGTTTCAATTGTTTAATCGCAGAAATTATTTCTTCTGAGGTAATCAATATATTTAATCTTTCTCTTTGATCATTGTTAATTGCTGATACATTTTCATTTTGCAAAAAAATATCTATATCGTTCTCATGTACCTTCTCCTCAGCATATAACCTGGAATAAAATTCTAAAAAAGCTTTCTTAATAATTTCTTGTTGAAAAACCTCTTTCCCTTTATACTCTATTTTTTCAATTATTCGAGATTTTTGTTTTTTCCTTAATATGTAGGCCAACCATCTGCCAGGCTTATTAGAATTAAAAAACGTATTGTGTTTTGCATATTGTATATTCCTGGCCACTTGGTCTGCCATCAACAAATCAAATTGTTTCCGTAGGACCTTAATCCCCTCTTGAATAATTTTATCATCTGGTCTCTTTATTAATAACTGTTCCTTCTTTCTTATTTCCTCTTCTAGCTCCTTCCGTTTTTTCTCTTGTTTAACTCTATGCCTCTTGTTCAAATCTATTAAAATCCCACGCATATATGCTTTATTTGCATCCCATACCATTTCTATAGTTGTGCCCTTATGCATATTTAACCTAAAGAATTCCTTCATTAAACTTTTACATTCATTCACATTTATATCATATTTAAACACATTTTCATTTAATCTCCAAGATCTTTTAGGTCTTTGTCCTTCCGTTAGTTCCATCCAAACCGGATTATGATCTGTTAAAACTTTAGGTAGAATCTTCACCTTCTTTAAACTAAAACTGTATTCCTTCCTTAAACCAGTTCTTGTTAGCATCACTAATTCTCTTTTCAGAATTGATGATCTGATTCCAGAAATTCCCATTATATATTAAATTCAACTATATTATTATCATTTGTATAGATCTGGATGAGGAGTGGGTTGGTTGCTCATTGAAGCTTTTGATTGTTTATTGTCCCTTTGCTTCCCCTTGCAGCTGTCCGGAATGATAGGAACAACAAGAAGAAAGAGACTCCAAAGCAGGAATGTTCAGAGAGCTACTTCATTACACCTGAAGTGGAGGATCTCATTGAGAAAGTGTGCAAGGGTCATCAGGAGACTTTCCCTGCCCTCTGCCAGTTGGGCAAGTACACCACAGTGAGTGACAGCCAAGATACAGGCCAAAGGAAACTAAGTGGGAAAGCTCAGCAGAACAATTCTAACTCAGCATCCTCCACATGAATTGGCATCTTAGCACCTGTCACTCAAACCTTCAGCACCCATTAGAGGATCCTTTTGCAATTTGTAAATAGGTGCTTCAGAATTCAAAGTATTGGATGTTCTGAACAAGGGTATAAGCCGCGGGTTGGCAACCCGCGGCTCCGGAGCCGCATGTGGCTCTTTGAGCCTTCTCCTGCGGCTCCCAGCCTCCTCCGCCATTTGCAGAGAGACAGAGACAGAGAGAGGTGCTTCCCTTCTCTCTGTCTCTCTCTTTCTCTCTCTCTCTCACTCTCTCTCTCTTTCTCTCTCTCTCTCTCTCTCTCTGTGTGTGTGTGTGTGTAAAAAGAGAGTGGCCTCATGCTGTTCTCTAAGCTGACAAGCTTATTGGGCGGGGCTCCTCCTTTGCTGCGTCTCTGCAGGAAGCAGGAAGCAGCAGAAAGCTGCAAGCAGCAGCTCTCTTTCTCTCTCTCTCTCTCCCTCTCCCTCTCTCTCTCTCACACACACACACTCACACTGAGTGGAGGTAGAGGACTGGCAGACCAATGGCAGGAGAGAGCCAGCCCAATAAGAATGTGTGTCAGCTTGTCCAAGAACAGCGTGAAGCCAGCTTGCCAGGTGAGCAGAAGATCAGAGAGAGGGAGAGAGAGGGGGAGAGAGAAAGAGAGAGGGGGGAGAGAGAGGGAGGGAGAGAAAGAGAGAGAGAGGGAGAGGAAAGAGAGGGCAGAGAGGGAAAGGGAAAGGGAGAGAGAGAGAAAGAGAGAGGAGAGAGGGAGAGGGAGAGAGAAAGAGAGAGAGAGAGAGAGAGAGAGAGAGAGAGAGAGAGAGAGAGAGAGAGAGAGAGAGAACTCATGCACAGCACCCTCTATTTCTTTTTAATTAAACTCTTCAATCAAGCCCCCCCTCTCCCAGTGCGGCTCCCAGTGTTTTCTTTCCTGTGGGAAACGGGTCCAAGTGGCTCTTTGAGTGTTTAAGGTTGCTGACCCCTGGTATAAGCAATCATTGCAGCAGAAGCATCAAGTGATCTAGGGAAAGACCAAGGATGGAACTGATAGCTAATCATCTTAATTCTGCTCCCTTAAAGAAGCCATAGTATACCACCCAGATATATTTTTTATTTTTGCCCATGCTTGTTTCATAATTTAATCCTATAAGTTTTTCATATATTGAACAAATTGAGCAGGTCGGGTTATAGGCCTAGGCCAGTGATGGTGAACTTTTTAGACACCGAGTGCCCAAAAACTGCCCCACCCCTGCTCCATCCCTGCCCTGCCCCCACCCACCCGCAGGGCCACCCGCCTCCTCCACGGCCCACCACAAGATCACCCAGGCGGCCCAGTAGTGCCATGGCGGCCATGCCCTCCACCTGTGCCCTGCAGCATTATCTGTTTGCGATGGGGCGCAAGGGCAGAGTCTTGTCCCCACTGCCCGGCTGCCATGTCCTTGGCTGCGCTGCTCCAGGTGGGCTGTGCCTTGGGGCGACTTTCCTCCGAGGGGAGCTGCTGGTGTGGAGGGGGCCATGGGGGGGCGGGGCTGGGACGACAGCACATGTGCCCACAGAGAGGGCTCCGAGTGCCACCTCTGGCACTCGTGCCATAGGTTCACCACCACTGGCCTAGGTAGTCACCTAGGGGGCTCCAGAATATGACTTTGCTGGGGCACCAAAATGTCTAGAGTCAACCGTGAGTTGAAATATGTAATAGCCAAAAAGCAGAAAAGGACAAAGTTCACTTAACTCATATTACAACCAGATAGCCTAATGGCTACTTTAGAACAAGTACTAATAATATATAAATCCATATAAAACAAACAGCCATTAGACACGTCTGTGGGGTGATGAACTAGATAAATGTGTAAAAAAAGCAGTCAAACATGTTTCATTAATTTTTGGTGTTTATTAGGCTAATAAAATTTTAATTATCTCAAGTTTCATGTAATGTATAAAGAACAAAACCCTTCTTTCAAGAAGGGTAGTGCAGTTTACTAAATATAATCTATTGCTAGTATATATGTGACATTTTTATTAAAAGTTATAAAAAGGAAAATGGTAAAAAATGCAATCTGATGCTACTATTTAGGCAAGACTGTCTATCTAGTTTTCTTGGTTTTCATCAGGCAATTTTCCATATTTTTAAAGATTTTTAAAGAAAGCACCTTGTCCTTTCATTTAGCTGGTATAGAATCTACCCAAGATGGCATTCAACACAGTTGTTTTTTTAAAGTAAAAGCAGAGTTCCTTGGTTTTCTTTGGTAGATTTGGCTTAACAATTCCCATGTTACTAAGGATTATTTTTTATCACAGTTTCTAACTTCATTTTTAATATATAAGAATTAGTTATGTTAGAGCCAAAAGAAGACTACAGGAAGCTTTGGATGATTGAAATGAAAAGCTGTTTACTCCATGAGAAGACAAAATAACCCAAGATGGACCAGAAGAAATGACATGGGGAACATTTTTCAAAACTTCCACTTCACGAAAAGAAGAATTCTGAATTGTTGGATTCATACATCATGTTAAACCTTGCTTTATTGTAGACATAGCTCACTGAAAAAACTCAAGTCAGTATTTTAGATAACTGTGCCCTGTTTAGCCAATTCCTTGTCTGCTTTCTCTCCTTTTTAATTGTTTTTGTCTTGCACTGGTCTGGGTATAAAACAGACCAAAATAAAACCAGGAAACCATCAAAAGAAGGTATTCACTTTCTCATATCACACAAAGAATTATAACCAATAAGCTGATAATAAACTCTGGATTCACACATATGCATTTACTGCTGTAAAACAAATTCAGCCAGTCTTGTTTGACAAATGCAATTCCCTTTCTGTTTCCCTCTCTCCAATAGAACAATAGTTCAGATCAGCGGGTATCTCTCGACATCGATCTGTGGGACAAATTCAGTGAATTGTCCACAAAGTGCATCATCAAGACAGTTGAATTTGCCAAGCAGTTGCCAGGCTTTACCACACTCCCAATTGCTGACCAGATCACGCTCCTCAAAGCTGCCTGCCTCGACATCTTGGTGAGTGTGTGGTCCTTTTTCTTTTCAAACGGGTCAGCAATAAGAAAAATGAGGAAATGTGTAGAATCATGGAGTGGTAGGAGTTAGTGGATCTTTAAGGTGTCTGGTTGCTGCTCTCTGTGAGGAAGCACACGAGCCATATTTGCACAGGATCAGCCCAAGGTTTAAAGAGAAAGATACGGCGGTACTCTATCTCCATTTCTTACATACATAATCACTCAATTGTGGTAAGATAGTGCTGTCCATTATTTGGAGAACTAGTTTGGTCTAGTGGTCAAGGCACTAGCCCAGAAATCAGGAGACTGTGAGTTCTAGTCTCATCTTAGGCATGAAAGCTGACTGGGTGAGTTTAGGTCAGTCACTTTCCCTCGGACCATAATGTCAGCCTTGGGCAACAAGCCGGTTGGTCAATTCCTGTCTCAATCAATGGATCAACATTTGGTTGATTCCAAAAAGTGAACCCTATACTTGTGGGAAAACGCTAGAAAGAAAAAGTGTTGTCCATCATACTTATGGTGATAGGCTAGTTTAGGAGCTCAGGACAGGTCTTGGGTCATGCACAGCAGTGTCCAGCAGAACAGAATGGCCAATATGTTAGAATTTTTTGAGAGATAGCTATTGTGTCTTCCCAGAGATTTGCCACTTGAAGCAGTTGCCTTACTCTAGCTAACAATAGTGCAAGTCCTGCAGCTGAGTTTCATAGTAATATAGTACACATTGAATGTGATCAATGTTACAGGTAGAACATAGAACAGGGAACAACTGTGATGCATACTTCTAATGTACTTTTCATTGTAGATTCTTTCTTCCGCCCCTTTAGAGGGGGCATTCAGCACGCTTAGATTGATCTGATTAGTATTCAGAGAAGGATATATACGCATGCGCAAGATGGAGGACGCTTCCCTGTGAGAGCAGCCGGGCCTCCGATGGGAAATGGCTAGAGACCCTCCCAGGGGTCGAGAAAAATCTGGGACCCCTGGGATTCTGGCAGCGGAACACCTTAGCCTCCCAGAGATATGTCTGTCGGCTCCCTTCTTGCCGGGAATGGCCGAAGCTGAGTGTGGTAACAGCGTACTTCCCCCCCCCCGCGACCTGCGACAAGGTGAGGAGCCAGCTGGGAGTTGGGTGGGAGGCCGCCGCGAAAGAAAAGAGTTCGGCGGCGGCTCCCCCCCCATGCGAACGAGTAACTCGCGAAAAGACTGTTGAGAGGCTCCTGGCTTTGGGAGGCCGCCGCAAAAGGGAACAGCTCGGCGGCGGGCCTCCCCCTCCCCCCTGCTACCATCATGTGAGCGAGCGGCTTGGGTAGGCAGCTGAGAGGCGCTGGCGCTGGGAGGCCGCCGCAAAAGGGAAGAGCTTGGCGGCGTCCCCCTCCCCCCACCATCATATGAGCTAGTGGTTCGGGAAGATAGCTGAGAATTGCGGGTGACAGAGGAGGCAGCATGGACCTGGCGGTGAGGGAAACAACGTGGTCATGCTTCCCTCCTCCCCGGTGAACCGGTGAACAAGCGGCCAACGGTGAGGCCAAATGGGAGAACTGCAGTGGCCTCCCTCCACCCCATGAGCTTTGTGCGGGAATGGAAAGTGGAACTGAGTACTATCAGGAGGGGCAGTAAGACAGCCCTGAAGAAAGAATCCCAGATTCTGACCCTGGTGCTGCCCCCATGGACCCCTTTTCAGAGACCTGGTCCTTGCCCCCGGCAGCACATATGCGAATCTGTGGACAGTGGATTAAACGGAGCAGGATGGAATAACATAGGGGCTTTTTCCTGCCCGGATCACTTAAAATCCACCATCATCATTGTTGTTGTTATTATTATTATTATTATTATTATTATTATTATTATTATTATTATTATTATCATCATCATCATCATCATCATCATTTTTACCATCACCCTGATAGAAACTTGGAACTTGGACCTTAATCTAGACTGGACTGCCGGTTTTCTTGCCGGACCCCATCGATGCACTTTACCTGACTGGCTGCTTACTCGAAGTGGACGCTTCTTGCATTGCGAGATTCCCCCCTCTCGCAATTATGGCCCTCTGTTTTATCAAGGGCCCATCTCGAGGATGGACTTTGGAGTCCTGAGAGATGGCATGCATCAAAAAAAGGGGCTTTGGGTTTTTTTAATAGGTATTTAGTGAAAGTTTTAAGGGGCGGGAGGGGTGGGGAAGGGGTGTCTAGGGTGGGGGAAGAAATTGTTGGGAGGGAACATGAAGACAGGCCAGGCAACGGAAGGGGACGGAGTCCTGAGGGTGCGGACGGGGGGTGTTGATTAAGACTAACTCAGTTCCAATAAGTACCGTAAGCGGGAGGGGCAGGTATGGCGGGAGCAGGGGGCTGTATTATAATAAGGGAGCGCGCACCCGCTGCTTACGAGCGATCGTGCGCTCCGACTCCCAAGGCTCAACCTGTTCTCGGGGTTGTTCAGAACCACAGGGCCCTGGCTATAGGCTGATGCTGTGCAACGCCAGGTCTGTGGTAAATAAGCCCCCCCTCATTCAAGACCTAATTTCAGAGGGGGGAGCAGACCTGGCGGGTATAACGGAGACCTGGTTGGGACCAGAGGGCGGTGTCCCTCTGGTGGAAATGTGCCCACCGGGTTTCCTTGCATTCCACCAGCCAAGAGCTCAGGGCAGGGGTGGGGGAGTGGTGGTCATGATCAGGGAAGGTTTCAGGCCGAGGGAGATCACTGTTCCTCAGACGGCAGGCTGTGAATCCCTTCTGGTGAAGTGGGACCTTGGGGGTCCGAGGGCGGTGTTGATTACGTACCTGGCTCCCTGCCACGTATCAACCTCCCTGCCCGAGCTCCTGGGCGTTGTCGCCGCGGTGGTGGTTGAGGTCCCCAGGCTAATAGTTATGGGTGACTTCAACCTGCCATCCGTGGGCGGGGCGTCCAGGGAGGCTCGGAAGTTCATGGCTTCCATGACAGCCATTGACCTGGCCCAGGTAATTCAAGGCCCCACACACACAGGGGGGAACACGCTTGACCTGGTTTTTGTCTCTGGACAGTGGCTGAGTGGTCAGAGTATAGGGGATACAGTTATTGAACCCCTGTCATGGTCTGATCACTCTCTCCTACGCTTGGACTTTCTGACCGTTGCACCCCACCGCAGGGAGGCGGAACCGGTGAGATGGTACCGCCCCAGGCGGCTGATGGAACCCGAGCGGTTCCAGGCAGAGCTTGGGCCAATTCCTGAGGTTCTGACACACGACTCGGTTGGACAGCTGGTGGCGGCCTGGGACAGGGCGGCTGCCAGTGCCCTGGATCGAGTTGTGCCTTTGCGGCCTCTGATTCGGCGTGGGTCTCGATCGGCCCCTTGGTATAACGAGGGGTTGAGAGAGATGAAACGCCGGAAAAGACGCCTAGAGAGCAGTTGGAGATTGAGCCGTGCCGAATCTGACCGAACACTGGTAAGAGACTGTTGTGGGTGTCTCTAGACCAGCTTGGGAAATGTCAGAGGATGAGGAGGAGCAGCCAGGCCCCTCTGGGTGTTTCCCCTCCCGGCAGCCGAGACAGACAGTGAAGAGATTTGCATGCAGTCTGGGTCAGAATCTCAAAGCGGGGAGTCAGACTTGGAACAGGAAAATATATGGCTTGATCCGAGATTCCGAAGGTTTGATAGGCGGAGGTTTCAGTTACGTGGAAAAAGGAAGCCATGGGGGAAGTGACGTATCGAAAACTATATTAGAAGGTGAAGGAGGGACTAATTCTTTGTCACGAGCAACGTTAATATCAAGTAGTAGCCTGATACCTCGAGGAGTTAGTTTGAACTCAGTTTTCTGGTGTTTTTGGAATCTACGGAAGATTTATGAGGTCTTGGACAACCTGAGAGATAAAGAGTGAGTTATTGGAAGGGGGGAGAGCATGTTTAAGCTGAATGTAAATAAGTCAGACTCGGCCGTTCCGCAAACGAACTGCCAGCATCTTGCTTTGAAGTGAATCTCTTGAACTGTGTTAAATAAAACTCTTAAAGAAATATTCCTGTGGATTTTACTAAGCTGGGAAGGGCCAGATACAACAGATTGCTCGTGACCAAAAGAAACAAAAAACAAAACCATAGTCCGAGCTTTCAGTACTGCGCAAGTCCAGTGACGTCATGGAGCAGCTTCTAGCTGATAATCCTGCTCTGTATCAACTAGTTCAAGGTCTCCAGCTACAAATTGGCAATTTGCAGCAGCAGATTCAGCAAGCTGCAGCAGCTCCAGCCCCCCCTCCCAGAAGAAGCAGGTGTTATTTAGCATTGCCTGATAAGTTTACTGGAGAGCGTAGTAAATTTCCAGCTTTTTTAAACCAATGCAGAACATTCATTGCTTCAACTCCAGCAGATTTCCAGCTTGATGAGACTAAAGTGGCTTTTATTTTAAGTTTGCTCTCTGGTCCAGCTGCTGATTGGTCATCTCCTCTGATAGACGGACAAGATCCTGTCCTGTGCAATTATGCAGGATTCTGCCACCTGATGGAAAGAGAATTTGCTGACCCTCTTCGTAGACAAAATGCCACCAGGCGGATACGAGAGCTACGTCAAGGATCGCGCTGCGTAGCGGAATATATATCAGATTTTCGCCGCCTAGCTCAAGAAATTAATTGGAATGAAGAGGCTCTCATGGAAATCTTTCAAGATGGCCTGTCTTCCCAGATCTTGAATGAATTTAGACATACTGTAATGCCCGCGACCCTGGATGCCTTATATCAACATTGTTTGGCTATTGAGGCGCAAACGCAAGCCACGGATGCCCGCCTGGTCAAACAGATGGTTCCAGTCACCGGAAGTGCCAAGCCAGTTCCTGCACCACGCAGAGGATTCCAGACCCTACCTATCACTCCACCCATCCCGGCACCCAGACGTATTTTCCAACCACTGCCGGCTTACACTGAGAGGCGTCCTGTACCCATGGCCAGAGATGAGCCCATGGATCTTGGTGCAGCCAGATCTCGCTTGACCGAGGCTTAGAAGGCAAGACGGAGAGCTGAGAAATTGTGCCTGTACTGTGGAGAGATGGGTCACTTCGTCATGGCCTGCCCCCAGAAACGACGTGGTACGGCAGGTCCTACTCCTGTTCCAGCTCGGCCTCCCACTCAGCAGTTTCAAGCCACCTTGCCGGGAAATGGCCAGAGCCCGGCCTAATGGAAACATAGGGTCGGGCAGGCGCCAAACCCAGTTCCAGTTCCGCAGACGAAGACCCCGGTCCTCCGAGACATTTGATCCTAGCAACCAATATACTTCTGGGAAACCATGCCCAGGGCATTCCAGCACACGCCTTGTTGGATTCTGGAGCCACCACTAATTTCATGGATGAAGCTTTCGCTCGTCAGCATGCCATACCTTTGTGCTCCATTAAGCCACCTATGTTGGTTGAGACAATCGATGGTCGTGAGTTGTTGTCTGGACCGATCAAGTTCATGACCCAGCCCATACGCCTGGTCATAGGACAACATGAAGAAGCCATCCAATTATATGTTACCAAGGGACTTCATTTCCCCTTAGTTCTCGGCCTAGCCTGGTTGAGAACCCATGATCCTTGTGTGGTGTGGTCCCAGAACATTGTTTCATTTCCCAGTTTGCAATGCGTAGACCACGTACGCCAATTTTGCGCAGCCCAGCTACCATCCCACCCTGACATCACCTTGCCGGCCGACCTAGCGGACTTTGCAGATATATTCAGTGAGAAAGAGGCAGACCAATTGCCTCCGCATAGACCATATGACTGTGCCATTGATTTGCTGCCAAATGCCAAGCTTCCAAGGGGACGCCTTTACTCCATGTCAGAACCCGAGTTGGCCGCATTAAATGACTTTGTGGCACAGAGGAAGCAAGAGGTGGGTCCCGACTCACCTTGGACCTTGTCCGAGGGTCTATTACGCTTCCGCAACCTGTTATATGTTCCAGCAGGCCCACTCCGTGGTCTCATTCTGACTCAATGCCATGATAACCCTGCGGCGGGTCATTTTGGTCTCTTTAAGACTCTCCACTTAGTGTCTCGGACTTTTTGGTGGCCCAGACTTCGCCATGATGTTTATTCTTATGTGAATTCCTGTGTACGGTGCCGTCAGGCAAAACATGCCACAGGAGCCCCTCCGGGATTGTTACAGCCGTTGCCCACGCCGGAGAGACCCTGGGGGGCTATTTCCATGGACTTCTTGACTTGTCTACCTGTTTCTGCCGGCTACACCGTTGTCTTTGTAGTGGTGGACATGCTGACCAAGATGGCACATTTCATTCCCTGCCGAAGAATACCGACAGCCAAGGTCACTGCTCAGCTGTTCATTCAACATATCTTCCGGCTACACGGTTTGCCTGACAAAATAGTGTCCGACCGAGGAACCCAGTTCACCTCGGAGTTCTGGAGAGAACTCATGTCTGCGCTTCAAGTCCAAGTTAATCTAGCCTCCACGCATCACCCAGAGACTGATGGGGGTACAGAGAAAGTGATTGGCATCCTGGAGCAGTATTTGCGTTGTTTCATCAACGACCAACAGAACGATTGGTCCAAATATCTCTCCGTGGCCGAATTCGCTTTCAACAACTCTCAGCACACTTCCACTCAGACCACTCCGTTTTTTGCCAACTACGGCTATCATCCCAGATTTTTCCCGCTCACGCTCCTTGATTCTCCAGTTCCAGTTGCAAAGGACTATTTATCCGAGCTCCAGTCAGTCCACGAGATGGTTAAGCAGCACTTGACTACGGCCAAGGAAGACTACAAGAGGGTTGCAGACCGCTCTCGTTGCGACACGCCGCCGTTAGCTGTTGGAGATCGGGTTTGGCTCTCCACCAAGTACTTGTTTCCAGGGAGAATTCACCGCAAGCTTGACCAACGTTTCCTGGGTCCTTTTCCTGTGGAGACAGTCATCAATCCGGTGACCTATCGTTTGACTTTGCCTAGGTCTCTTCGTGTACATCCCGTGTTTCATCGCTCCTTGCTTGTTCCTGTCTACCCTGATTCTCCGCTTCGACCTCCTGATCCGGGCCCGACAGCTCGCCGTGCTCAAGTTCCTGTTTCCCGGTTGGAGGTGTCCGGCATCCGAGATTCCCGATGGCTCAACGACCGCTTCCAATATTTGGTTGATTGGACCGGGGGTGGGCCAGACGCTTGCTGTTGGGTAGATGCTCATGCTATTGAGGCTCCTGGGTTAATTTGGGATTTTCATGCTGCGTTTCCCTACAAACCACATCCCCTGCGACGGACCCAGGGGACGGGGCCTGCGGGGGGGGATAGTGTTGTGGGTGTCTCTAGACCAGCTTGGGAAATGTCAGAGGATGAGGAGGAGCAGCCAGGCCCCTCTGGGTGTTTTCCCCTCCCGGCAGCCGAGACAGACAGTGAGGAGATTTGCATGCAGTCTGGGTCAGAATCTCAAAGCGGGGAGTCAGACTTGGAACAGGAAAATATATGGCTTGATCCGAGATTCCGAAGGTTTGATAGGCGGAGGTTTCAGTTACGTGGAAAAAGGAAGCCATGGGGGAAGTGACGTATCGAAAACTATATTAGAAGGTGAAGGAGGGACTAATTCTTTGTCACGAGCAACGTTAATATCAAGTAGTAGCCTGATACCTCGAGGAGTTAGTTTGAACTCAGTTTTCTGGTGTTTTTGGAATCTACGGAAGATTTATGAGGTCTTGGACAACCTGAGAGATAAAGAGTGAGTTATTGGAAGGGGGGAGAGCATGTTTAAGCTGAATGTAAATAAGTCAGACTCGGCCGTTCCGCAAACGAACTGCCAGCATCTTGCTTTGAAGTGAATCTCTTGAACTGTGTTAAATAAAACTCTTAAAGAAATATTCCTGTGGATTTTACTAAACTGAGAAGGGCCAGATACAACAGAGACCATATTAGGTCCTACCTAGCGGCGATAAGAACAGAGAAGTGTTCTTACCTCACTGCTCTTATCGCATCATCAGATAACCGCCCAGCCTCCCTGTTTAGGGTGACCTGCTCCCTCCTTCATCAGGAGGTGAGGGGAGACCCCTTAGAGGGTAGAGCCGAGGATTTCGGAAAATATCTGTATGATAAAATCGCTCAGATACAGGAAGGCTTCGACTTCAACTGGGTATGTCCAGTGGGAGAGGCGGAGGCTGGTCTTGAGACCGTTACCTGGGTTGAGTTTGACCCCGTGACCCCCGAGGACGTGGACAGGTTGCTTGGGGGACTTAGGGCGACCACATGTTTACTGGACCCGTGCCCCTCCTGGTTGGTGCTGGACTCCCGGGAGGTGGTACGAGGCTGGTTCCAGGCAATTATCAACGCTTCCTTGAGTGAGGGTGTCTTTATTTATTTATTTATTTATTAGATTTCTATGCCACCCTATTCCAAAAACTCAGGGCGGCTTACAACATGGATACTCACAAGAAATCTAGCATTAAAATACATTGTAAAAACCCCTTAATTAAAAACGAATCATCCAAGACAGACATGCAAACAAACATACACTGGCTGGGGCAAGGTGTTAACTGCCCCAGGCCTGTCGGCAAAGATGTGTCTTCAATAATTTGCGAAAGGCGGAGAGGGTGGGGACAATACGGATCTCCGGGGGGAGTTGATTCCAGAGGGCTGGGGCCGCAACAGAGAAGGCTCTTCCCCTAGGCCCCGCCAGGCGACACTGTCTGGCTGACGGGACCTGGAGAAGGCCGACTCTGTGGGCCCTAACCAGTCGCTGGGTTTCATGGGGTAGCAGACGGTCCCGTAAGTAACCTGGTCCGATGCCATGTAGGGCTTTATAGGTCATAACCAACACTTTGAATTGCGTTTGGAGACCAATTGGCAGCCAATGCAGCTCGCGGAGTGATGTTGAAATGTGGGCATTTCTAGGTAGGCCCAATACTGCTCGCGCGGCTGCATTCTGCATTACCTGAAGTCTCCGAAAGTATTTCAAAGGTAGCCCCATGTAGAGAGCATTGCAGTAGTCGAGCCTCGAGGTGATAAGGGCATGAGTGACTGTGAGAAGAGACTCCCGGTCCAAATAGGGCCGCAGCTGGTGCACCAGGCGAACCTGGGCAAATGTCCTCGCCACAGCCGAAAGATGATGTTCCAGATTTAGCTGTGGATCGAGGAGGACACCTAAGTTGCGGACCTTCTCTGAGGGGGTCAAAAACCCATCCAAACCCTAACAGCCTCCAGACATCGGCACATCATTTCCGCTGCTTCACTGAAGTGACACGGGGTGGAGATGTAAAGCTGGGTATCATCAGCATACTGATGATATCTCACCCCGTGTCGTCGGATGATCTCACCCAGCGGTTTCATGTAAATATTAAACAGCAGAGGGGAGAGGACCGATCCCTGAGGGACCCCACAAGGGAGGAACCTAGGGGTCGACCTCTGACCCCCTGCCAACACCGACTGCGACCGACCAGTGAGGCAGGAGGTGAACCACCGCAAAACAGTGCCAACAACTCCCAAGCCCTCCAGCCGGCACAGAAGGATACCATGGTAAATGGTATCGAAAGCCGCTGAGAGGTCAAGTAGCACCAGGATAGTGGAATGTCCCCTATCCCGGGCCCGCCAGAGATCATCCGTCAGCGCGACCAAAGCAGTTTCCGTGCAGTAGCCGAGCCTGAATCCTGACTTCTGAGGGCCCAGATAATCGGCCTCATCCAAGGACCGTTGGAGCTGGAGTGACACCACCTTCTCAACAATCTTCCCTATAAAGGGAAGATTGGAGACAGGACGATAGTTGTTTAACACAGCTGGGTCCAGGGAAGGCTTCTTGAGGAGGGGGCGCACAATTGCCTCCTTGCAGGGAGCCGGAAAGGACCCCTCCCTCAAAGAGGCATTGACAATCTCCTGAACCCAGCCCCGCGTCACCTCCCTGCTGGCCAAAACCAGCCAGGAGGGGCACGGGTCCAATAAACAGGTGGCGGAACTCACAGCTCCCATGGCCTTGTCCACTTCATCGGGTGCTACCGGGTCAAACTCCTCCCACACAACAGGATGAAGATGAGTCCCTGTCATCTCGACTGACTCATTGTCAGCTGACACTGCATTCCAATTGGAGTCAAGGTCCATCCGAATCTGGGCGATTTTATCCGCGAAAAACTTATTAAAATCCTCAGCACTACCCTGCAAGGGTGCATCAACCCCCCCCCCCGATTAAGGAGGGAGCTAGTCACCCTAAACAGGGCGGCTGGGTGGGATTCCGCAGATGCAATCAAGGCGGAATGATACGCGCATCTTGCCGCCTTGAGCGCCACCTGATAAGTCTTGATATAAGATCTTAATAGTGTTTGGTCAGATTCAGATTTACTTTTCCTCCATCGCTTCTCTAGGCGTCTCTTCTGGCGCTTCATCCCCCTGAGTTCCTCAGTGAACCAAGGAGATCTCCTGGGTCTGCTACCACAGAGAGGTCACAGCGGCGCAATCCGGTCAAAAGCCCCCTTCGCAGCCATATTCCAGGCCGTAACCAAGGACTCTGCCAAACTGTGAATGAGAGAATCCGGTATTTCCCCAAGCGTCCTCTGAAAACTCTCTGGGTCCATCAGACGTCTGGGGCGGAACCACCTAATCGGTTCCGCCTCCCCGCAGGGGAGGAGTGGAGCCTTGAAAACAAGCCGTAGCAGAAAATGATCTGACCATGACACAGGCAAGATATCTAAGCCCCTTAAATTCAGATCATTGCTCAACTGTTCTGAGAGGAATACCATGTCGGGAGTGTGTCCCCTCTCATGAGTCGGACCCTGAACTACTTGAGTCAGGTTCATGGTTGCCATGGTGGCCATAAACTCCTGCGCTAACCCAGAGGATTCGCCGAGTGACGGAACATTTAAGTCCCCCAAGACAATAAGCCTGGGGAACTCAACCGTCAACCCAGCAACCTCCTCAAGCAGCGCAGGCAGGGCTGTTGACACGCAGCTGGGGGGCAGGTACGCGAGCAACAAGCCCACCTGAACCCCTAGGTCCAACTTCACAAGGAGCGACTTACAACCCGCAATCTCAGAAACAGCGAGCCTGCGTAGGCGAAAGGTCTTCTTGGCTATAATAGTCACTCCTCCCCCCTTTCCCGCTACCTTGAAAGAGGCGGTGGTGAGACCCCTCCTCAAGAAGCCTACCCTGGATCCAGCTGTTCTATCAAACTATCGTCCCGTCTCCAACCTTCGCTTTCTTGTGAAGGTTGTTGAGAGTGTGGTTGCCCGACAGTTCCCGTAGCACCTGGAGGAATCGTCATATCTGGATCCGCTCCAGTCGGGCTTCAGGCCTGGCTACAGCACGGAAGCAGCATTGGTCGCGTTGGTGGATGATCTCTGGCGGGCCCAAGACAGGGGTTGCTCCTCTGTTCTGGTGCTATTGGACCTCTCGGCGGCTTTTGATACCATCGATCATGGTATCATGCTGCAACGGTTGGAGGGGTTGGGTATAGGAGGCACTGTTTTGCAGTGGTTCTCCTCCTTCCTCTCCGGCTGGATGCAGTCTGTGTTGACAGGGGGCCAGAGGTCGACCCCGAGACCCCTCGTATGTGGGGTACCTCAGGGGTCAGTCCTCTCGCCTCTATTGTTCAACATTTATGTAAAGCCGCTGGGTGAGATCATCCGTGGTTTTGGCGTGGAGTACCACCAGTACGCTGATGATACCCAGCTGTACATTTCCACGCCGAACCACCCCAACGATGCCCTTGCCGTGCTGACCCAGTGCCTGGAGGCCGTGCGGGTCTGGATGGGGAGGAACGGACTCAAGCTCAACCCCTCCAAGACCGAGTGGCTGTGGTTACCGTTGTCCCGGTATACCCAGCTGATTCCATCGCTGTCTATTGGGGGCGAAACAGTGGCCCCCATAGGAAGGGCTCACAATCTGGGAGTCCTCCTGGACTCACAGCTGTCCTTAGAGGACCATCTGACAGCCGTGGCCGGGAGGATGTTTTACCAGGTTCGCCTGGTGCACCAGTTGTGTCCCTTCCTAGACCGGGACTCTCTATGCACAGTCACCCATGCCCTCGTTACCTCCAGGCTGGACTACTGTAATGCTCTCTACATGGGGCTCCCCTTGAGGTGCACCCGGAAGCTCCAACTGGCTCAGAATGCGGCCGCGTGGGTAGTGACGGGAGCGTCGTGGCGCTCCCATGTAACACCGCTCCTGCGCGAGCTGCACTGGTTGCCGGTGGTCTTTCGGGTGCGGTTCAAGGTGCTAGTGACCACCTTTAAAGCGCTCCATGGCATCGGACCCGGATACTTACAGGACCGCCTACTGCCAGCAAATACCTCCCACCGTCCGGTACGCTCCCACAGAGAGGGCCTCCTCAGGGAGCCGTCGGCCAGACAATGCCGGCTGGCGGCCACCAGGGGGAGAGCCTTCTCTGTGGGAGCTCCCATGTTATGGAATGAGCTCCCCCCCGAACTCCGTACAATGACAGATTTACGCACCTTCCGTCGGGAACTAAAAACGTTCCTTTTTCGACAGGCTGGCCTGGCATAGAAGCTCTGGTTCCAGTAGGGTTAGAATGTTTTAGGGGGATTGAGTAAATTTTTAAGATTTGTAAGTGTTGCGTTTTAAATGGGGATTTTATGGCCAAATTATTTAATTCACTTTTAATTATTTTAAATTATGTATATCTATATGTTTTTAAATTTTAGGCTGTACACCGCCCATAGTCCTTCAGGAGAGGGGTGGTATAGAAATTTGTTTATAAATAAATAAATAAATAAATAAATCGCCACCAAATCCAAGCTCCTGAAAGATCCCTCTTTCTTCGTTGCCCCTCCAGAGCAACTTTCCGTCTCTTTAAGAGACGCTAGGCGAAGTGAAACCGGACTGGGAGGCTGGAGACCCAGCCTCCTATGGTCGTCCCGTTCCCTCACCAGAAGTGCACCTCCGGGTTATCATCTGCTTTTCATCCAGCCACCAATGGGGCTGCAGAATCCGCTAACAAAATGGTGGAGCAATATCTTAGATACTACCTTTCTTACCAACAGACTGATCTCCTCCCTTTTGCGGAGGTGGCGTACAATAATTCTGTGCACAGCAGCACCGGCTACATGCCTTTCAGAGTGGCCACAGGAAAAGAGTTCAGCCCAATACCTGAATACCCTCAGGTGCCCTCCGATTCCCAGACACTTGACCAATGGGTGAGGGGGTGGGAAGAAGTTTGGAGAAACACAAAAACTGCTTTAAAAAAGGCTTTTGAAACCTATAAATAGCAGGCTGATAGGAAGAGGGCTCCCCAAAGAACATTCCAAGTTGGGGAAAAGGTTTATTTGTCAACTAAATATTTACGCCTCAAATTGTCCAGCAAGAAATTGGGACCAAAATTCTTGGGGCCTTTCCCCATAGTATGGATCATCAATCCGGTCACCGTAGAACTAAAACTCCCTAGACGTTTAGGGAGAATTCACCCAGTCTTCCATTGCAGCTTGTTGAAACCTTATCGGGGCTCCACTTTAGGACCTCCCCCGAAGAAGGCACCGGGGCCCCTCGTAGTTGCGGGACAGACCCACTATGAAGTGAAACATATTCTTGACTCTAGAATTTTTAAAGGGAAATTGCAGTACCTAGTACAATGGAAGGGATACCCATTGTCTGAAGCCACCTGGGTGAAATCCAGTGAGGTGAAAGCTGACAGGCTCGTCAAAAGGTTTCATGCGGAATACCCCAACAAACCGAAATCTAACCCTTAACCTATCCTTTTGTTTACATTGCAGGATCTGTCCTTTTTGTAAGGGGGGCCAGATGTCAAGACTGCTAACATCGGATGTTCTTGCTTTGACAAAATATGCAGAACTGTCTGGTATTTTTAGAGTTAATTCAGATGACAGAGAAAAGGGAGGAGATAGGAAGGATAGCCTAGGGAAAATGAACGGAAGTGAATCTTTGCCCTCCAAGTTAATTGGAAGATGTGAATCATGACCCCAAAATAGGGGAGGGGAAATGCCTGGAATGTTATGTGCAAAGGGAAGGGAAATTCAGATCTTGGCATCCATCATGCCGTGCTGACACGTCTCTATGCTAATAAAGGGTTTTTTTAGGTTAAACCATGCCTGAAAATTCTTTGAAATGTTTCATTAGTCAGACACATGACACCAGGTTAATGATCCTTACAATGGGGAAGGGTCCTAAATATTTCGGACCTAAGTTCTTACTAGGTAACTTAAGCTGTAAATATTTTGTGGACAAATAAACATTTCCCCCAACTTGGAATGACCTTTGAGGAGCTCTCTTTTTATCTGCTTGCTTTTTATATGTCTCAGAAGCCTTTTGCAAAGCAATTTTTGTGGTTCTCCAAACCTCTTCCCACCTCCTCACCCACTGGCCAAGAGTTTGGGAAGTGGAGGGTCCCTGAGGATATTCGGGTATTGGGCTGAACTCTTTTCCTGTGGCCACTTTAAAAGGTGTGAAACCGGTGCTGCTGTGAACAGAGTTATTGTAAGCCACATCTGCAAAAGGGAGGAAGTCAGTCCAGTTGGTCTGCTGATAATCCACATACAGTAGCATCTAAGATACTGCTCCACCATTGAGTTCGCAGATTCAGCCGCCCCATTGGTAGATGGTTGAAAAGCCGACGACAGTCCTTGAGATGAGCCAATTAGCTTAAGAAACCCCCTCTAAAACTTGGCTGTAAACTGCACCCCCCAGTCTGAGATTATACGTTTTGGTTCCCCATGCAGTCTGTAGATGTGTTTCAGAAACATCTTGGTTAGTCGCTGGGTGGACAGGAGCCCCTTGCAGGCAATGAAGTGAGCCTGCTTTGAAAACAGATCTGTCACAGTCCAGAGTCCAGTCCAGTATTTCCCCTACTATAAAATTCATAGCAATTTCATCCCATGGTTGGGAGGGGTCAGCCACCGGTTGTAACAGCCCAGGGGGTTTCCCTGGGATTCTTTTCATGGTGGCACATACAGCACAACTCCTGACATAGTTCTCTATGTCCCGTTTTAAACCTGGCCACCAAAATTGCCGGCAGATTAGATGTAGTGTTTTTAGATATCCAAAGTGCCCAGCTTGTTTTACATCATGGCTGTGCCAGAGCGCATTAAGGCAGAGGGTTTCAGGCAAATACAACTTCCCCCCTTTGTAAGCCAACCCATCCCTGCATGTTAGGGAGGTTTGATTGTCTTTGAACCATTGGTCTGTGAGGAGCTCCTGTTTTATTTTCTTTGCCCCAAGGTCGTAGGGGTGCGGGGCTCTCGAAGGTGGGGCTCTGCACGGCGTTAGTTGAGAAGCAGTTTGTGGAGTAGATATAATTGCTTTGTTAACCTCTTCTTTTTTTAAAAAAAAGATTTTATTAGTTTTTCTCTTACATACATGTATTAATTTTTCAATCAGCGTGCTGTCTGGATTCAAAAGCGCTAATACATAATCAATTCCTAATCCTTGGTTCTTTCCTCTAGCCATTTGTAGAATGACTCCCAGATTTGGTAGTATTCTGTTTCTTCTTTATCTGTCCATCTCTGCGCATTCCAATATTTTTTTAATTATTTCTTCCTCTGGTGGTACTCCTTCATTTTTCCAGTATTGAGCAAAGACTATTCTTGCTGCTGTTATGATGTGTAAAACCAGATATAAACTTTGTTTATTAATCTTTTCTGGCATTATACCTAATAAAAAAAGTTCAGGTTTAAATTCCACATGTTCTCCCAACATTTTTTCTAACCAAGCATGTATCTTTTTCCAATAAGCCTTTGCTTTACCACATGTCCACCAAATATGATAATATGTGCCTGAGTTATGTTTATATTTCCAACATCTATCTGACATATTTTTAAACATTTTTGCTAATCTTGCTGGTGGCAGGTGCCATCTATAAAACATTTTATATAAATTTTCTTTACACGAAGTTGACATTGTCAGTTTATAATTTCTCTCCCATAATTTTTGCCATTTTTCTAGTTCTATATTATAACCAAAATTTTTCGCCCACCTTGTCATTGTTTCTTTGACTTGTTCACTTTCCATCTCTAAAATTAACAAAAAATTATACATTTTCTTAATTAATTTCTCATCAGAAGTTAACAATATCTTATCAAATACAGTTTGTTCTTTATTACTCACGGGGTGAGTTGTCATCAATATGCTGATGATACTCAGCTCTATATCTCTACCCCGCGTCATTACAGCGGAGCAGTGGAAGTGATGAACCGGTGCCTGGAGGCTGTTGAGGTCTGGATGGGTGCCAACAGGCTCAGACTCAATCCCGACAAGACGGAGTGGCTATGGGTTCTGCCTCCCAAGGACAATTCCATCTGTCCATCCATCACTCTGGGAGGGGAAGTTTTATCCCTGTCGGAGAGGGTTCGCAACTTGGGTGTCCTCCTCGATCCACAGCTAAGTTTAGAACACCATCTTTCGGCTGTGGCGAGGGGGGCGTTCGCCCAGGTTCGCCTGGTGCGTCAGTTGCGGCCCTATTTGGACCGGGAGTCACTCCTCATGCCCTTGTCACCTCGAGATTCGACTACTGTAATGCTCTCTACATGGGGCAACCTTTGAAGAATGTCCGGAGACTGCAAGTAGTCCAGAATGCGGCCGCGTGAGCCGTCTTGGGTCTCCCAAGACATGCTCATATCACTCCAGCCCTCCGTGAGCTGCACTGGCTACCAATTGGTCTCCGAACACAATTCAAAGTGTTGGTTATGACCTATAAAGCCCTTTATGGCAATGGGCCAGGATACTTGCGGGACTGTCTTCTGCCCCATGAATCCCAGCGACCGGTTAGGGCGCATAGGGTTGGCCTCCTACGGGTCCCGTCTGTTAGACAATGTCATCTGGTGGGGCCTAGGATTAGGGCCTTCTCTGTTGCAGCCCCAGCCCTCTGGAACCAACTTCCCTCAGAGGTTCGTACTGCTCCCTCCCTCCTAGCTTTTCGAAAACTCTTAAAAACACATTTATGCAGGCAGGTTTGGGGCGTGTGAGTTGCACTCTGCCCCGGGGCCTCTGATTGTGACTGTGTGTTGTATGAGTGGAAATAGTTTTATAGTTTTTACATTGTTAATTAGTATTTTAATTGATTTATATTATATTTTTGTACTTGTATTTTTGCTGTGAGCCACCCTGAGTCTTGGGAGAAGGGCGGCATATAAGTCAAATAAATAAATAAATAAATAATAATAATAATAATAATAATAATAATAATAATAATAATAATAATAAAACCCATACAGTTTCACGTCTTTTTCATATCTATTTTGCATCTGTAGATGTGCCCACCACGACAGGTTGATACCCTGATTTTCCAGTTCTTGTCTCGGTCTTAAAGTCCCATCAGTATTTAGAATATCTCTATATGTCCAAATTTTTTCAAAGTCTACCAAGTTTGGATGTAGAAAGGCTTCCATCATTGAGAGCCATCCTGGAATTTTTACATATATTTTAGTTTGTATTTTTTCCCATACTGTTAACAAAGCATTTCTTATATAGTGATTTTGGAAATATTTATGAATTTTATTTTTCCCATACCACAAAAAAGCGTGCCATCCCAATTGTAAATCGTGTCCCTCCAAATATAACAACCTTTTATTTCTAAGAGTTGTCCATTCTTTCACCCATGTTAATACAGATGCTTGGTAGTACAAAGCCCACTCAGGTAGCCCAAAACCTCCGTTTTCCTTAGCATCTTGTAACATTTTCATCTTTATTCTAGCTTTCTTTCCTTGCCAAACAAACTTCAAAATTAATGAATTTAAATCTTGAAAGAATTTTTTCTCAAGTTTTATCGGAATTGTTTGGAATAAAAATAAATTCTTAGGCAATATATTCATTTTCACTGTAGCAATTCTTCCTAGCATTGACAATTGCAAATTCTTCCACTTTTCCAAGTCTAATTTTATTTGTTTCAATAGCCTTATATAGTTGTCTTCTTTTATTGTTGAGCATTTGGCCGATAGGTATATACCCAAATATTTGACCTTTTTCACTATCTGTACCTCTATTGTTTCTGACATTCGTTTTTTTTTTTGCTTATCTGTAAGATTCTTAACTATTACCTTAGTTTTTTCTCTATTTATTATTAATCCCACCATTTCTCCATACTGTTCTATCTTTCCACACAATTTAGGGATCATCTCCAGAGGTTCTTACAAAATAAATACTAAATCGTCAACAAATGCTTGTAATTTATATGTTTCACCTTTTATCCCCAGCCCTTTAATGTCTGTATCTTGTCTAATATTTCTATTTAAAACTTCCAAAGTGAAAATGAATAACAGGGGGGATAGTGGGCATCCTTGCCTTGTGCCTTTTCTTATCTCAAAGCTCTCAGTACAATCTCAATTCACAATCACTTTGGCTGTCTGCTTATTATATATTGTTTTTATCATATTTATGAAATTCTGTCCAAAATCCATTATTTGTAGTTGCTGAATCATAAATTGCCAGGAGACATTATCAAATGCCTTTTGGGCATCTAAGAATATTAGTGCCAATTGTTTCCCTGGGTGTAGCTCATAATATTCTAATATGTCTATTATCACTCTTAAGTTGTTTTTAATTTGTCTCTTTGGTAAGAAGCCATTTTATCTGGATGTATAAATTCAACTAAGCATTTTGTCAGTCTCTCAGCCATTATTGAAGTGAAAATTTTATAATCCACATTGAGCAGTGAAATCAGTCTGTAGTTCTTAATCTGGGTCAAATCGGAGTCTTCTTTTGGTATTAGAGTAATATTTGCTTCCATCCATGTAGATGGGAGTCTACCTTCTAATAAAAGTCCATTACAAACATCTTTGAGCAGTTCACTTAGTATCTCTTGAAGATTCTTATATAACTCCGTCGGAAGCCCATCTGGACCCAGTGTTTTCCCGTTTTTTTGTCTTTTTATGGCCTCTGATATTTCCATCATTGTAACTCTTTAACATAGTTTTGAATGTCTCTGAGATTTTTGGAAGATTGTTTTCTTCCAAATATTTTACAGTTCTCTCTCTTGAAGTTTCCTCCTTATCATACAATTCCTTGTAGTATTCTTTGATTATCTTTTTTATTTCTTCATTTTTATATTGCAGATGACCTTTCCCATCTAGTAATTTATGTATCGTTTTCTTCTCTTTCTGTTTTTTAAATTTATAAGCTAACCATCTTCCTGGTTTATTGGCAGTTTCAAAAAAGTTCTGTTTCGCTCTCTTTATCTGTTCTGCCACTTTTTCTGAGTCCAACAGATTTAATTTATGTTTTATTATGTCCATTTCTCCTTTCAAAGTCTTTTTTTCTGGATTTTTTTGCAGTTCTGATTCTAACTTTCCAAATTTTTCTTTTAGTAATACATACTGCTGTTTTCTCTGTTGGTTTTTCTTTGCCATATATGTTATAGCTATGCCCCTAAAATATGCTTTAGCTGTGTCCCACACGTTTTGTACTGTTGTATCTTCTTTTTTATTTTCTTTGAAGAAAAATTCCATTTCTTTTTTCGCTAACTCTATGAATTCTCTTTCTTTTAATATAGATTGATTTAAAGTCCATCTTGGTCTTTTGTGTATTCCTTTCCAAGTCACTTTCAGAGGGTTATGGTCTGCCCATGTGCCTATTTCTATCTCGATATCCTGTATATTCATTCTCACATCAGCCGTCATCCAGATCATATCAATCCGTGACCAAGATTTTGGGCTGTTTGAATAAAAGGTGTATTGCAGTTTTTGTGGGTTAATCTCCCTCCAGACATCTTGAATTCCAATTTCCTCCGCCATATCAAAAAATGTCTTGGGTAATCTTCTTCCGGTTTTTCCTGTTTTATTGCTTTTATAGTCAATTTTTCCGTCTACTATTGCTTTGAAATCTCCTACTGGACAAATATTTTGGTACTCCATTTCTATTATTTTTCTGTGTAGGTTTTTATAAAATTCTTCTTGATTGTTGTTTGGTGCATAAATTGCCACTAGCAGTGTTTGCTTTTGGTGCAGATATATTTCTACCATTAAGACTCTTCCTTCTTTATCTGAATATACCAATTTAGAATTTATTGTCTCTTTAATATATACAGCGACCCCTCTTTTTTCTGATGTGCTGATGCGTAGTAAAGTTTCCCAATTTTTGGATATTCCAATAGTTTATAATGCTGTTCTTTTATATGTGTTTCTTGTAGACAAAATATATCTATATTCAATTTCTGTAATTTTCTGAAAACTTTGTTTCTTTTTGATGGGGAATTTAGTCCATTTATATTTGCTGAAAAGATTCCATTTTCTTTCTCCATTTCCATTTCCATTATTTATATTTAGGTCTAGTCGATCTAGTAATCCTCTGTTCTCTGACAAGAGAAAGTCCTTCACCTTCGCCCTCCTGATCATCTTCCTCTTTCTGTTCTCCTGTTTGTGCAGTTGCTCCTTGAGTCGCCTCTTCCGTTTGCTTCTGCTCCTTACTCTCCCCTTATCTTTGTTTCACTCCTTCATCTAGAATTGCTCTATTCCTTACTTCAAACTCTTCTGCTTTCCAGACTGAATACAATCGATATCTTGTATTGTTCCAATTTATTAAAATGCCTTCCGGCATCAGCCATCTGAAGTTTATGCCTTTGGCAATCAGCTTTGTAGTCAAGAAATGATAATGTCTTCGAGTATCTCTTACTCTCTTAGGTATCTGCTTTAAAACCACGATTTCTTTATTTTTGTATTGTATTGGCTCATCTCTATCTTTCCGCAATACTTCATCTCTTGTTGTCTTCTTTATGAACCTTACATGTACTTCTCTTGGCAGTTTATTTCTTCTTGCATAGCTTGAGTTCATGCAGAATATTTCATCGACCTCTAATTGCATTTCTCCTCTATCTGCCTTTAAAGCCTCTTCCAGGATGTCAATAATCACCACTGCTATGTTTTCTTCTCTATCCTCAGGAATATTTTGAAATCTCAAATAATGTTCTGCCTTTTCCATTTCTAGGATCTTAATTGTCCCCTCTAAGTCTTGGTTTGCTTGTTCTAATTTTTCATTTTCTTGTAATAACATTTCCATCTTTTTATCGATGTCCTCTGTTTTCTTTTCTTCAACTTTCTGAATTCTTTGTTCATTTTTAATTATCATTTGGTTTTGAGCTTCAAATTTTGTCTTTATATCCAGGATTTCTTGACTTAGTTTCTCAAGTTTTCTTTGTGTCTCTTTGTGGGTTTTTTGTGTCTCTTCATGATTTCTTTGCATCATCTCTTGAAGGAGTTTTAATGAGGTCTGTGTTTCGCTTTGGGCAGTGCTTATTTTCTCACGTTGCAGCATTGCTTCAATAGATCCCTGTGTTGTTGGACTAGATTGTCCTACAGAGGGTGCAGAAGAGGTTTTCTTCATAAGTCTGGTAATGTTTGATTAACTCATTTTAAAGCTTACAGTCTAAAACCAAAACAGTATCTGTTTGAGTTTAGCCAAAGTCAACAGAAGTAACTTTAAAGAGTATTTTCCCTTGCAATCTCACAACAAGGCACTTTTGTTATTTGCAGGTGTCTCCTCAAGGTCACTGTTATAAAAACATTTTTTCCATTTCCTTCTTCTTTTCTTTTTTTTCTCACTATTTATTAGTACCATCATTTCTTCTTTCACCAGTAGATGTCCTCCTCGGCTTATTTAGCAATGTCCGATATTCTTAAAAGGAACACTTTCCCCCTTTGTAATTACTCGCCACTTAAATTAGTCCTTCTGTGTGTCTTTACTTTTCAGCTCTTTCCCACCAGGGGCTCAACATTTATAATCGTCAAGGAGAAGGAAAGAAAATTCTGGCTCACCCAGCCTCGGCACGCAGTTGACAGTCAGCTGTTTTACAGTGCTTCTCTTCCGGCTGGAGACGACTTGGGCTGCCTTGGCTCACACGGCAGCCTTTCCTCCACCTTTTCAGAGGGGTCTTCAATCCGCTCCAATCGGCTGCTGCCTGATCCAAGCTCCTGGAGTGTCCCTCCTTCTTCATTGCCCCTCTGGGGCAACTTTCCGACCCTTTGAGGGTCGCTGGGCGAAGAGAAACTGGACTGGAAAGCCAGAGCACCGGCTTTTTCCGGTCGTCCCGTCAGCACCAAACCAGAAGTCCCTGCTTAGTTAACCTCTTCACATTGGCTCTTGTATTGGGGCAATCTGGATAAAGCATCAGCCAAAAAGTATTTTTCCCCCGGTATGTATTTTAGGGTGAAGTTAAATCACTTAAAGTATTGCACCCATTGTACTTGTTTCAGGGACAATTTGTGGGGAGTTTTTAGTGCCTTTAGGTTTTTGTGATCAGTCCATACCTCAAAAGGCACCTTGCTCCCTTCAAGATAATGTCGCCAGTTTAATAGAGCCCAACGAATTGCAAAGGCTTCCTTCTCCCACACAGCCCACCTCCTCTTGCAATGAGTGAATTTTTTCGAGGTAGTCAATGTAATCTAGTCGGGTCTAATGGAACTCACACTTCGATAGCTTAATGTATAGCTTGGCATTCAACAATTTCTTTAACACCTCCTGTACCAACTTTATGTGGTCAGCCATATTCGTGCTGTATATCAGGATGTTGTCAAGATACACCAAAACCCCTTTGTATAAATGATCATGTAGCACCTGATTGATCAACTGCATGAAAACGGCCAGAAGCCCCTGTAGTGCAAAAGGCATGACTTTAAATTGATAGCTTCCCATGGGACAGTTGAAAGCAGTTTTCCACTCATCTCCCTCCTTTATCCTTACTCGGTAATATGCCACTCTCAGGTCCAATTTAGTGAAGATGCTCCCCTTTGCCAGGTGGGTTAGTAGGTCTTTCAGGAGGGGACGGGGTACTTGTTTTCCATGCTTACAACATTTAACCCTTTATAATCCATGCAGAGACAAAGCGACCCATCTTTTTTTCCTTAAATAACACCAGAGCCCCCACCTGAGAGTTAGCCCATTCAATAAATCCTCTTGCTAGGTTTTTGTTTACATACTGCTGCAGTTCCTCCATTTTAAGGGGGGTCATAGAGTACATCCTCGGCCATGGGAGTTTGGCTCCTGGTAACAGCTCAATGGAGCAATCATTAGGCCTATGGGGAGGCAGGTTGTCACATTCTTTTTCACTAAAGACCTCTGATAGGTTCCGGTATTCGCTGGGGATGAGTGGCTAGCCTGGTTGAGATAGAGCAGCTATTTTCGCTAGCTCATTCGATGGGCTAAACTCTCCGGCAACGTCAGCCGAGTTAAGGGGGGGCTTCGGTCCTATGGATAATCTTATAGTTCTTATCCCCTTCTCCCACCAGATAAATGGTTTCCATTTGTCTAACCAGGCTAGCCCTAGGATCACAGTTTCAGTCATTTTCAGAGCTACCATGAAACGAATGAACTCCCAGTGCTCACCTATTTCTAAGCATATGGGTTCGGTTAATTGTGTGACTAAAGTTCCTCCCACTAAAGACCCATCGGCTTGCTCAAACCTCACAGGTTTGGAGTGCAGCCTTGCTCATATGCCCATTTTTAGGGCAAGTAGCAAACTAATAACACACCGGGAGCATCCTGAGTCCACTAGTACTTTCAGATCTACCTGTGTTCCCGTCTTAGGGACTATGAGCTTGGCGGGCAGAGAAAAAGGTGGAACAGATCGACCCACCATCGGGTTGTTCTCTCCTTTATCGTCACTGTCGTAGGAGGGCAGAGCAGAGGCAGGTCTTGGTTGGGCCTCACTACTTTCCTGCGTGGGCGACATGACTTGGGCAATGAGTTCCTGCGTGATCCAGTTGGATTTCTCTTTCGTCGGCTGCTGGGCTGGTTTCTTCCTTGCTGGTGGTCCCGGTCTATACTGCTGTTGAGGGTAAGGGCCTGGGCAACTCACTGCTCAATGTCCCTGTTGCCCACAGCTGAAGCACTTGATCGGTGGGCCTGCAGGTGGCTTTGGGTTTTCAGCGGCCATGATGGTAGGAGGCTTTCAGGGGGTAGTGGCCATTTGGGTTGGTCTGGCCTCGGCCAAGCTTCTTGCAGCAGTGGCTTCTTATAGCAAGCAAGCTCGACGTCCAGCCTTACTGCTACCTGGTACCATTCTTGTAATTGATTTTGTTGTTGTTCGTCCATCGAGTTCGATGAGGACCTTGACATCTTGTGGATTATGGGCCATCAACGATATGTCCGTAGGTGGCTGATAAGACTGATGTTAGCTCAGAATGTTCTGCCACATACTGAACAAAGAAATGTAGACACTGTTTCTTCGGCATTTACAGCTCTGGCTTTGCGGAGTGCACGCTTCTCTTGTGCCAGGATTGTCCTTCTATGTTCATATGTCTGGCAACCCTGGTACACCAGAGTACGCCATGTCGATCGATCATGTGCCAGAGGTTCCCAGGGAGTGGTGTTAATATCCAGGGACTTGAGAGAGGCTTTCAGCATGTCTTTATATCGCTTCTTTTGTCCCCCATGTGATCATTTTCCTTGAGACAGTTCACCATAAAAGATCTGTTTAGGGATGCGATGATCTGGCATCCTTACAACATGGCCTGCCCAGCGCATCTGGGCTTTCATCAACAGAGTGTAAACTGATGATAGGCCTGCTCTGGAGAGGACATCAGTGTCTGGTATCTTATCTTGCCAACGGATCCTCAGAATTCTACGAAGGCAAGTCATGTGGAAATAATTCAGTTGCCTCACGTGCCTCTTGTACACTGTCCAGGTCTCACTAGCATACATCAGGGTAGTTAACACTGCTGTCTTGTAAATTTTAAACTTAGTAGCAAGGCTTATTCCACGGCGGTCCCACACTTTAGTCCGCAATCCACCAAATGCAGAGCTTGCCTTAGCAATTCTACAGTTGACCTCATTGTCAATTGTCACTGCATGGGAGAGGGTACTACCAAGATACGTAAATTGGTCCACTACTTGCAGCTTTTGTCCCTTTACTGTGATGGTATGCTCTTGATACTGAGCTTTTGGAACTGGCTGGTACATCACTTCGGTTTTCTTCGTGTTAATGAGGAGGCCAAAGTTATCACAAGCGGCTATGAATTTGTCCATGGCTTGCATTTCCTGCTCCGATCCTGCATTAAGGGCGCAGTCATCAGCAAAGAGTAGATCTCATAACACAGTCTCCTTTACTTTGGTGACAGCCTGAAGTCTTCGCAGGTTGAATAGTTTCCCATCAGTTCTGTACCTCAGATTAACTCCCACTGAGCTGTTCTGAAAGGTGTCTGACAGCATGGCTGAAAACATCATGCTGAACAGGGTTGGTGCCTGCACGCAGCCTTGCTTAACGCCGTTAGTGACAGGGAAGGTCTCTGAGGCTCCACTGTTACTCAAAACACGAGCCGCCATGCCATCATGGAACTGCCGTACCATCAGATTAAATCTGTCAGGGCACCCAAACTTTGACATAATACGCCATAATCCTTCACGACTAACTGTGTCAAAAGCCTTGGTGAGATCCACGAAGGTCGTGTATAGTTCACAATTTTGCTCCTGACATTTCTCCTGGAGCTGTCGAGCTGCAAAGATCATGTCCACCGTGCCGTGCTCTTTACGGAAACCACACTGTGTTTCAGGTAGTATACCCTGTTCCAGAAGGTCAATCAGGCGATTTAGCAACACACGTGCAAAGATCTTGCCTGCGACGGAGAGAAGTGATATTCCTCTATAGTTGTCGCAGAGTTGTCGATTTCCTTTCCTCTTGTAGAGGTGCACGATGGACGCGTCTTTCAGTTCCTGGGGAATGGAACCTTGTTTCCAAAAGGATTGGAACAGTTGGGTAAGTTTTTCAACAAGCACAGCGCCACCAGCCTTATAAACCTCTGCTGGGATTGCGTCAGATCCTGGCGCCTTACCACTGGAACATTGCCTGATGGCCTGTAAGGTTTCAGCCTCTGATGGTAGGGCATCCAGGCTATAGTTGATATCTACCTGGGACATCCTGTCAATCGCCTCATTATTGATGGTAGATGGGCGGTTCAGAACAGAATGAAAGTGCTCAGCCCAACACTGTAAAATCAGGGTCTTCTCAGTGATAAGAGTTTCACCACTCGAGTCCAGTAGAGGAGACTTTCCTAAGGGCTGAGGTCCATATAGGGATCTAAGGGCTTCATAGAACCATTTGACATCGCATCTATCAGCAAACCTCTGGATTTCATCTGCTTTAGCACTCAACCAGGAATCCTGCATCTTACGGAGCTTGCTCTGTACAATCCTGCGAGTGTTTATAAAAGCATTTTTCATTTTCAATGAAAAAAGGCAGCAATGGCTGGAGGTGAGGCACGAGGCAGGGAGATGGACAGTGGAAGGATTCTTATGTGTTTTTGTGACTTTGAAGTTCTGGGATTTGTGCAATGTGGGCTTTGTGTTCTTAAGGAGTGTTTGGCAATTTCTATTTGGCTGATGTCTGATGTTAGCTTCTATTGCTCTGCTGTTGTTAGCTGTAAGTTTTGCTGCAAGGGATTTTGAAGTATTTTTCTCCTGAATGGATTTTGCCTGTAGCATTCCTTTACTTATGAATGGAGCCATTTGGGGAGGCTGCCTTAGCCGGCAGCCAATACTTACTACATTTTTTTTCTTCCTTAAGTGCCGGCTGCGCTCCTTACTTTCCTTTCTAGCCAGTAGCTAATTCTTAAAGGGGAATGTGCCTTTTTAAGCTAGTTCACTCAGCAGCTTGTATTTTCTGTCTCTGGAGGCCTTTCCTTGTTTGATCAATATATGGAAGAGGGAAAATATGGGGGTGGGTTCAAATTCTTCCTTCAGAAGGAGATGGGAATGAGAAAAAGGGAGGCAGGGAAGGGAGGGAGGAAAGGAAGTCCCGCCTTAGCACTTGGGCACCAGCAGCTCTGCCATTGACTTTGCTTGTCAAAAGGTTGCAGAAGGGGATCACATGACCCTGGAACACTGTGACCATTATAAATATGAATCAGTTGCCAAGCATCCAAATATAAATCACATGATCCTGGGCATGCTGCAATGGTCATAAATGTGAAAAATGGTCATAAGTCATTTCAGTGCAATTGCAACTTTGAACAGGTTTTTTTTTGGTCATCAAGTTTTTGACACCTTGCTAGGTGGTACTCAAATATTGCCATATCCTAAAAGTGGTACAATCGGTAAAAAGGTTGAAAAGCCCTACTGTAGAGGTCTCGGGCTGGGTGGCCAGTAGGCGCATCGGTCCGGGCTTCAGCTGTCCTAGTGGCGGCTTGGGCTCTTGTCTCGCCAACGGCATTTTGGGCTTATGGAGGGGCGACAGTGTTCTAGGCTGCCATGTCTGGAGTGGCAGCTAGGGCCGTCCCTCTCTGCGGGGATGGAGGTTAATGTAGATGGCTTTGTGGATAGGGAAGCCGCTTGCTCTGTGCAAGTGGGACTGGGACTTCCCTTCGGCATAAGTTGCTGACTGCCTCGTTGATCATCATGATCACTTACGTATGGAGAACGGGAGGGTTGTTCCACTTCTCATATCTAGCTCCTTGAATCTCTCCACCAACTTCTCTACTGCTTCTCTACTGATTGACTACGGACTGCAGACAGGTACTTCCACTCACCAGAGGCCTCAGCGGTGGTCAATTTCGTGGCTCTCCATTGGTCTGGGGAACGTGACTTACGAGAAGCCCCTCTTTGCAGCTTGACCTCATCTGCTTTCGAAGCACTTGACTATGTCAGAGCCGTCTTGAGGTGTCTGGAGTCTCCACTGGGTAGGGTCCAGTCAGACGACCAGATCAGTTGTCCTTGCAGCTTAGGTCTTGCCCCCATCTGGAAGACCTGAAAAGATTCCTTCTTTGCCAACATGCTGGCCTGCGCTCCCTCCTCTGAGGGGCCGGCCACGGCCGGGGTGCTGGTCTCAGGCGTTCCTTCCTTTTCCATGTTGAGATCTTCTCTGAATCTTTGTTGGTCCATCCCTCGACTTTAGGGACCCCAGGATGGATAGGTAAAAATTGTAGTTTTGGGGTTAATGTCATGGTTCCGACAGATGAAACCCTTCAAAAGAACTTCGAGGCATTGTTTTCCTTAAAGAATCTTTTATTCGGGAAACAAAGTATCGGCACTACATAGTTGAACCCAAAACTAAATTCCCTTCCCCTGGATACAAAGTTTCAAAGTACAATTCCCACCCTCAATAGCCTGTCATAAAGCACATTCCCCAATTAGCTTATAGCACGGGCTTTCTCCCCAGCTCTCCAGTCTGCCAAAACCTTATCAGCTCTGGACCCAGTTTGTCCTTGAGTTCCCACGGCAGAGTTATTATTATGGCTAACTGAGCTCGCATCCCAATCCCCCCTCCCTGCACCAACTAATTCTAAAAGCAAGAAAAAGGGAAAAGAGAAAATGGCCGATGTTAGCAGCATTAACAGAGACAGCCAAGAAAGCGAAGACTCTCTAGATCTTCGCAAGGTGAGTATCCACAGACCTAGTGCCTAGGGAGACCCAGAATGGGGGGGGAGGGAATAGCCAGGGTGAATGTTGCAGTGCCTCTGTGGTTATTGAAAGGATGAACGACTGCCGTGGTACGGCAACATTCATAAGTTTGGGGATTTTTTGTAAACGCTAAGGGGTGTTTATCGCGTAACTTTGAACGTTGCATTCCTTGACACAGCCAGAGGTGTCAACCCCATTGTACAAAAGTTACCCTATAACTTGCAAGAGCAGTGGATCACACATGGCTCCAAACACAAAAGCAAGTACAATGTTCTGTTTCCCCTCCTTCTCTGTTTTTTGTGGACTTTGTGTGCCAACAGGTTAAAACAAGAAATGATCCTAGTTTTAACTTCACATTGTCATGTGCTTCAGGACTTGATCCCCGCAAACCTCCAGTAGCCATCCACAAAGCTAACGTGACTCCTCCAGATTCTTTTAAAAGGACTGCCAGCTCCTCTCACACAGAAACTGAGACCAGAGATTCTGGTAAGCAGTGTCCTCTACACCAGAAGCCACATCATCTCCTAAAATGCAGAGCCTTCAGAGAGAAGTCAATGGAAGTCCACAAAGCTTTCCTGAAAGAAAACAAGATTTGCTACTAGTGCTGCTCATCAGCCCCTCACTTTGTCAAGGACTGTAAGGTTAGTGTAAAATGCACAGAATGTGGCAGCACAGGTCACAACACAGCTTTATACCCAGGGCCAGCTCCATGGACTTTACAACACATTCAAAGTGCCAGTGAGTACGGCAGGGAGGAAGAACACACTGCTACAACCACAACAGAAATCACTTCAAAATGCACAAAAGTCTGCAAAGGAACTGTAGCTGGCAGGTCCTGTTTCAAAATCTGTTTAGTCAGAGTCTACCCAGCAGGCCAAAGGGACAAAGCCATTAAATTTTATGCTATTCTAGATGACCAAAGTAACAGGTCTTTAGCCAGCTCAACCTTCTTTGATATCTTTGGCATTAAAGGCCCCAGCACTCCCTATTCCTTAAAAACTTGTGCAGGAATTATGGAGACGGCAGGGAGAAGAGCATCTGGTTACCAAGTCAAGTCGGTAGATGGGAAAACATGCCTGACTTTACCAACTCTTATTGAATGCAACCAGATTCCTGACCATAGATCTGAAATCCTTACACCAGATGCAGCAGTTCATCACCCACATTTGAACCGCATAGCACACCTGATATCAGAGCTTGATGCTCAGACTCAGATAATCTTGCTCCTAGGGAGAGATATCTTATGAGTCCACAAAGCAAGAGCTCAGGTCAATGGTCCCCAAAATGCTCCGTACACTCAGAAATTAGACCTAGGATGGGTCATTATAGGAGATGTCTGTTTAGAAAGTATGCACAAACCAACCTCTGTTAACAGCATGCTTACAAGCACATTACAGAATGGACGTCCTTCTATTTTTCAGCCATGCCACAACCAATTCATCTTAAAGGAATCACCATACACTACCCATTTGCCTTGTTCCTTCGTAGGCTCCTTTAGTGACAACCTCTCTTGTGATAGTGACCAAGATAATTTAGGATGCACAGTCTTCCAAAAGACAAAAGATGACAATTGGGTGTCAATGTCTATTGAGGACAAACTCCTTTTAGAAATGAAGGAGCAGGGATTAGTCAAAGAAGATACTGACAACTGTGTCGCCCCTCTTCCCTTCAGATTACAAAGGCGACACCTACGTAACAATAAGGAACAAGCTATAGCACAATCCTTGCCAGAGTCTCCAGAGTTTATCTGTGCTATTCATACCACAGAACCTGTGGAGAATACCACAGCTCAAATGGTGTAGCAGCCCACAGTCACCCCACAAAGATCAGCAAAGGTCAAAAGAGCAATTGAACCAGTCTTCTGCAGTGTCTTCCACGGTATTTGTTCAAGAGGAACTTCCATTCAGTCAGCCACAGGAGGATCCTAACATAAGGTGTGAGACAAATACATCAGACACTGTTGCATCCTCAGAACAAATTGGTTTCCTCATTTCAGAGGTGGGTCCTCTCAGCAAATATGCCAAAGATTCAGTTTCATCCATCCAAACCAAATGCAAAGAAAGAATGTGCAGTTCACAGAAGGGCAAATCCCTGATCTACATTTGCTAGTGGACGTGGCTCACAAGCAAGAGCATTTTCCAAAGGAAGAATGTTCAACATCTCACAGATCCCTGATGAATGGAAGTTCTTCATCCAATGCAGAATCTGAAGGCAACTTCACAGTAACAGAAGCAGTGATGTGCCAGCCTCAAAGCCAAGTCATTGCCCAGATTCCTTCAGACTTGACTCGTGTTCCATTGCTACAAAATAGTGCTGGATATATATCAGATGACCTCAGCAATTCTAAGGGAGAGGCTTGCAATGGGATCTTATATTCCAAACTTAGATCACTGTCAAGTTCCCAGTCACATCGGAAACTGCAGTCACATCACTCTATCAACAGCCATATCAACAAAAAAGCAATGGCAGCTCACCTAATATTTTCGTGCAATTGTTCTGGGTTTATCCCTGGTACACCAGCTAAATTCTTCCAGTAACATGATGCAGGGAATAGCCCCTAATTCATCCCTACTAAAGTGGAACCACTTGGTACCTGTCAATAGCTAGAAGCTGATCTTTCTTGTGAAATTTTTGAGGGGACCCATATCTTGTCCCTGCTACCCCATCTTTCATTTGTCCTTTGATAGGGACATGTCAGTGTTGGGATTGTAGCATTCCACGCAACCAAAACATGCCACTCTTCACTCTCAATGTACAAAGTTGAGAGTCCCTTCCTTTGCCACCACTGCTACCATCTGAAGACTCAAAGAATGGTATCAGTTGAGTCCAGGTGCAGAGTGTCATGCCCTCCCAGCATATAAATTGTGTATATACTGTTGCTGTTCTCTGGCCTCATCTAGTGGCCGGGGCCAAATACCAATCTTTATTGTTTTGAAACTGATCCAGGCCTTTAAGAACTCCATTCCCATCATCCCTCATTCCAAAAACAAGTGCATCCTGGGAAGCTAGACTCCATTTTCCTCTAGCATTCTGAGGAAACAGAAGCACTGGGAAAAATCCAGCCTAATCCATGACACATGTTCATCTGAAGACAAAAATCCACATTCCATACACACAGCATCGCTGGTGAGATTTAGATTCAGATTTTTCAGTTTTGTTAATTGTTATGCTCACCAGCAACTCAACACCACTTATTATGTATTTGGTTTTTTACTCTTTGTATTTCTGTTTTTCCCTGTTTCACCCATTCTGTTCCTTTAATAAAGAACCCAGATCTATGCACACAGTCTGGTTTATTGGAGGCTAGGTAGGTTTAGCTGCATGTCAAGTTGCACACAAGATAACATGTAGCGGACAGAACACTAAGCCTAATCAATCTGTTTTTCCTGTTGATGCTCTCTAGATCAGGGCTTTTCAACCTTTTCAGAGATTGTACCACTTTTAGGAGATGGCAATATTTGAGTACCACCAGTCGCCTAGCAGGGAGGCATGGTCTGCTCGATGCCACCTGTCAAGCCACGTGGGCTCGACATGTACCGGTGAGGGGAGGAACCGAGCAGCCAGCCAGAGCCAAGCAGCCGACTGCCGCCACACGCCGCCGAACTCCGGGGAATCAGCTGGCCACCAAACGGGCCAGCTGGGCGTCGGAGACGCCACTGCCTGCCACGAAGTGCTGCCAGAAGCCGGGGAGGAAGCGGGATGCCGAGCATGTCAGCTGGGTGTCAGAGACGCCGCCAGATGCCTCCACGCACCAAGGAGCGTTGCCGGAGCGGGGGAGGTGGCCGGCTGCCAGACGAGACATTGGGCCACGGGATGCTGCCAGAGGAGCCGGTCGCCGACCTGGGCAGTTGGTCCCGCGAAGGCCATGTGGCCTGGGGAGATCACTCGGTGAACGAATGGCTGGAGCGGCAGAGAGAGGGAGGCAGTGATGCAAAGTCCGGTAGGGGGGAGGTCGGAAGAGGAACTGCGGCTTTTACATTTACAGACCGGATGCTGGCTTGCTGTTTGGGGTGGGGTTGCAGGGCGGGGAACTTCTATGTAAAGCACTGGGAGCAAACTACTCCCAGTGCTGACTTTAATTTTGCACGAATTAAAACCCTGCTGGTCACTTTGTTACTGCGTTCCTGGATTCTGTTTTCAGCCTACAAAGGACATCTGACACCACTCACTGGACACAGCTGACTCAAGATAGCTGGGTCGGAATGGAACAAGTCGCACTGGTAAACTCAATCTGGGGACAACTCGGTGCCCCACAAACTCCTCCCCTCCCCAAACTGCTAGCAGTGAAGCACATGCACGCGTACACACACACAAACAAACACACACCACATTCCAGGTTTGGAGACTTTTAACCACAGAGGAAGGATAGGGCCTTCTCCCCAAGCCCAGGCATGATTGGCAATTTGCTAGCTCAGATGTGAATACAAGTCTCCAAGCTTGGAATGTTTGTGTGTGTGTGTATGTGTGAGTATAGCACACTAAAGAGATGCTGTTTTCCCAATCCCAGACATCGTTGGTGTTTCCCTATCTGGTGCCCCCTCCCGGCAAAGCAGGAGGTAGAGGACGTTTGCAGGAAGCAGTTTCCTCCGAGTCCAACTTCTGTCTTGACAGATCTCTAGAGAGCAAGAGGAGGCGGCAGGGGAGCAGCGCTCCTGGGTCCTGCACAAGGGAGGCTGGCCCTTCTCAAAAGGGAATTCCCATTTCCAATCATGCGTGGTAAGGATGCTGGCTTGTTGGGGCAGTCTTCCCTCACACAGCTCCCCTGCCACCCTCTCCTCCTCTCCAGAGATCTGCAGGGGAGACAGAGATCTGGAGGGCAAGGTGCAGCCTCCATATTGGCCACTTCTACCTCTCCAAGCCCTCCTCGAATTAAACATACATTATATATAAATTAAAACACAGCCAAAAAGAAAACATAGTTAAATCACTAATTACAGCTCTTCACATATTTTCTGGAAAAGCCACCTTTATTGATGTTAGTAAGGAAGAGCAAACCTTATTAAGGAACTCTTAACAGGAAGGGAATTGAAGACCCCGAAAGGTCTTGTTCTTTCTAATCTGCCTTCCCTTTGAGCTTTTAGTTCTCATTATTTTATTATTATGTATTTAAGAAGAAGATCAAAGGCCTCCATAGCTAAGGATACTCACCTTAAAATCAGAACCCAGAAAAAATTTAGTTAATCCACAATACCACCCTATGAAGAATGAAGATAATCTTTGGGCCCTGAGAGCATGCAGGTGTCAAGTCAGAATGTTAGTGGCACACCTGTCAGTAACTGGAAGGGCATATGTCCATGTACTTCCCTTCCCTGTCTCACAACTCAATCCATACATCCTTTAATTTTCATATTGTGTAGTGGGTTTTCTGGAGGCATTGACCAGACCGGTTTAATGCAACGCTATTTATTGCAACAAAAACAGAACTGGCTTAACCGACAGCACAGTCTCGGCAGGTGTGGGCAATACTGGAATAGTATAGCTTCACCATGAGTGTCTACTGTCCCTTCTAATTCTGCATCTGAGCTCTGCTTTGTCTGCCGATGCCTCAACTGGTCTATGTGTCGTCGGATCACACGACCATCATCCAGAGCCACCTCATATGATAGTGGCCCTGACACTTTCGTAACTGTAGCAACCACCCAAGGTGCCCCCTGCCCATAGTTCCTAGCCCAAACATGCTCACCCAACTGTAAATTCTGGAGAGGCTTGGGTTGCACCATTTCAGCACCTATCCTGTCAGGGTGGAGGCGGTCTAGCTTTGTTGTGAGCCGACGTCCCCACCTTAGTTCAGCTGGGCTGCATCCCATTGTGGTGCTTGGAGTTGTGTTCTGGCATAGAAGAAAGTTTGCCAGGCGATGGTTCCAGTCTCCCTTAGTCAGTCTTTTGAGGGATTCTTTAGTGGACCTTACCATCCGTTCAGCCTGGCCGTTAGAAGCTGGATGGAACAGAGCCGAAGTGGTGTGTCTAATCATGTTAGCATTAAGGAACGACTGGAATTCTGCTGCTGTGAATTGTGCCCCATTGTCAGACACAATGACATCCGGTAGTCTAGTGGTGGTGAATCTATGGCACGGGTGCGAGAGGCAGCACTCAGAGCCCTCTCTGTGGGCACGTGTACCGTCACCCCAGTCCTAGGCCTTCAGCTGGGTTTTATAAAACCTTTTCGCTTTAGGCCTCCACTGCCGTGTGCAAAAAAAAAAAGGTTCAATCAATCAGTCAATTTCAACTTCTCGCGGGGCGGGGGAAAGATCTTGCAAAGTTGGAATTGATTGATTGAACTTTTTAGTCCCACCCAGTCTGCCGTTACCACCAAAGCCACGCCCACCCAATGAGCCACACCCCCAATTGGCCACACCCAGCTAATGGGCCACAGCCACCTGGCACCCGATGATGCATAAGTGGGTTTTGGGTTGCAGTTTGGGCACTCAGTCTCTAAAAGGTTCGCCATCACTGCGGTAGTCCATGTGTAGCAAATAGCTGGCGCAGTTCCTGGATGACCCTGGCAATAGTCATAGATTGGACAGGTACTACCTCTAACCATTTTGAATAACTGTCCACAACAATGAGGAATACCTGTCCCTGAAATGGACCCACAAAGTCAATGTGCATGCGAGACCATGGGGCTTGTCTAGTCTCCCAGCGGTGCACTGGTGCCTGGGGCATTTCTGGATGGGTCTCTTGGCAGACCTGACAGCTCCTTACTTGAGCCTCAATGTCCTTGTCCAGACCAGGCCACCACAAGTAACTTCTTGCAAGTGCTTTCATTCTTATGATGCCTGGATGTCCCTCATGCAGAGATTCTAACACTCTGACTTGCAATTTGGGTGGAACAATTACTCTGCTTCCCCATAAAACACAACCTTTGTGGGCTGACAGCTCATCTTTTCTGCATGCATAGTGCTGAAACTCTGGACCTGGTCTGTTTTCTGGCCACCCCCTCATCACCCAGTTGAGAACGCGACTGAGTGTTTTGTCAGTGGCAGTTTCAGTGGCCACATCTCCCGCGTGTAGGGGTGTCTCTGGAAGATCCTGGATTGCCATGATGTGAGCTGCTGGGGCTGGATCTGGATCTGTGTGTGGCAGAGGCAGTCGGCTGAGTGCATCAGCATGGCCCATTTCCTTGCTGGGCTTATGGACTAGCCTGTATGAATAGGCAGCCATAAAGATTGACCAACGCAGCATCCTTAGTGACAGGATTTGCGGAGTTTGCTTGTCAGCCATAAAAAGGCCAAGCAGCGGCTTGTGATCTGTAAAAACTGTAAAGGGTCACCCATATAGGAAGTCATGGAACTTCTTAATTCCTGCAACAATAGCGAGAGCTTCTTTGTCAATTTGAGCATAGTTCCTCTCTGCTGGTGATAATGTCCTAGAGTAGTAAGCAATAGGGGCTTCATGACCATCTGGCATCTGATGGCTTAACACTGCCCCAGTGCCATACAGTGAGGTATCACAAGCTAATGTCACTGGCAGTTTCTTGTTAAAGTGAGCTAACACGGAGCTCGAAGATAGCAGTGATTTGACTGCTCTGAATGCCTTGTTGTGGTTGTTTGTCCACACCCAAGGTGCTTTTTTGTCTAGCAGATGGTGGAGTGGCTCTGCCAATGCTGCTTTGTGTGGCAAAAATGAGTGGTAAAAGTTTAATAGTCCTAAGAATGCTTGCAACTCCCCCTTGGATTTAGGTCTGGGGGCTTGTTGAATGGCTTTGAGCTTAGCATCGGATGGATGGATCCCAGCAGCATCTATCCGGAATCCAAGGAACTCAGTAGAGTCAGGTCAGGCCAGGTCAGCTGCTTGTGTGCGATGGCTGCCCGTTACACGGATGCCTAGGGCTTCGAACCAGTCCAATCCGATGAGACTGTTGGGCTGTCCATCAACAACTACCACACTGAGGGGACCCTCAAACTCTTTCAAGTTGACCCTTACAGTGGCTTCACCCCTAACAGACACACGGCAATTTTGAAAATCAGTCAGAATGAGGCTTGACGGTTTGATTAGAACTCGCCTCTTGCTTTGTCTACAAATATACTCAAAGGTCTTGTGTGAAATAATGGACAGAGCTGACCCAGTGTCTAGCTCCATAGAACATGAGACCCCTTGAAGTTTGACTTGAAGTCTCAACTTCTCTTTGAGGGGGCGTTGGGCTCCCGTCCGCTGAGTACTTCTCCTCCCTGAACAGTATCCAACCCTGTTCTGTCCTGGGGCCCATCTACCTTTCTGAGGTACGTCTGCAAGGCTAGATACTTTCTGGTGACCTCTACAGACCCTGGCGATGTGGCCTTGCTACCCGCAGGCATGGCACATGGCTGCACGAAACCTGCACTCAGTTCTTTTATGTTGCCCTCCACAGCTAGCGCAGTTTAGAGGAAGGATTGCTTGTTCTGTTGCACGATGCCGTCTAATTGGCTCTTTCTGCAGCCGGTTGATCTCATCAACTTCTTCTGGTTCACTAAGTCTCTCAGTGGTCTCCTGATGTATTGCTGCGGGGCTGAAATGTGTTTTCTGAGGCCGGAGAGCCTTCACTGCTCCGCCGGCAGCCTCGTCTGCCATGACTTCCTTCACAGTGTCTTGGAAGGTCAGATTATCCTTTGCTGTTGTAACTCTCTGTTCAACGGTCCACACATGAGTCTGTCTCTTAGATGATCTTCCAAGTCAGGGAACTCACAGTTGCCTGAAGCTTCACGAAGTGCTGCCACGAACTCAGCTACTGAGTCACCTGACTTCTGCTCCTGTTGTTCAAACGCGTGACGCCAAGTGATTATGGACAGCTTTGGCTCGAAGTGTTCTTTTAGCCTCCTCTTTAAGTCTGCATAGGTTACTGATTCGATGCTTGCTGGTGCTACCAGATTCTCAGCGATGTCGAATGTAGCCTGTCCACATGCGCAGAGTAAAGTAGACGCTTTCAAGCCATCTTCTCTAACCTGGTTGGCCCGCAAATAATTATCCACCCTGGATATATAAGAACTCTACTGTTCTGGGTGGGAGATATCAAATTTGTTCAGCCTGCCCAGCTTGGCCATGGTAGTATTTTACTGAGGTCTTGGACACTGCCTCTCTTGCTGCGATAGGAGATGAACTGCCTAGATCCTGGGGACAGATCCCTCAGGACGCTGTGCCTCCAGTGTGGCTTACTGGCAGGCAGGGTAGGGACATGGTCCCACCAGGGCTCTGATGCCTGGTCTAATACCCAGTGACTTCAACTCTAATAGGCACCATTCCTTTCCTTCAGCAAGATCCCATCCTCGTCACCACTATTGTGTAGTGGGTTTTCTGGAGGCATTAACCAGACCGGTTTAATGCAACGCCATTTTTTTTTAAATTCTTTTATTAAAACAATCAACATTGAGCATAAAAACCTATTATGCAGCAATCATCATGACACCTGGTATACAATACTAAGTATTAGTCTTTGAAAACGTCTGAGTTAGTAAGCCTTTTTCCCCACTCCTCGCGTCTAGCCTCAACTATACTCCTGTTACGTTTTATTTTGATTGGTGTTTCCCCTATCCGTTTCAATATTAATGTGATCAACATTAAACATAAGATCCTATTGCTAAGCAATCATCCTAGAACATAGCATACAACATTAGGTATTAATCTTTGTAAACATCTGTTTTAGTAAACGTTCTTCCCTCCTCCCTTACATCTTCAAGTATACTCCGAATACATTTTGTTTGATTGGTGTTTCTCTTATATATGGTCTATCTACTGTATCTAGTCTATCGCATATTGTGCGTTTGCGCTTCTGAGTTGACTTCATCCCATTACTAGTGCAATCTTTTATGGTCCACAACCCGAGATCCTGAGGTAAAAGTTTCATATCCTGAGGTAGAGATTCAGTCTACTTTAACAATATTAAAGCAAACAACGTTAGTCATAAGGTTATGTTAAGAGGCATTAGTTATAGAACATATACATTCAACGTTGGGTGTTAGTTTTTGTAAACATTTGATTTGTTAGCCCTTCATCCCTCCTCCCATCGATCCTTAGCTGAACGCCAGCTGCATTCTGTTTGATTGGTGTCTCTCTTGGATATAGTCTATCCACTGTTTCCAGTCAGTCACAAATTGTTCATTGGAGCGGTTTTTCAAGTATGCTGATATTTTTGCCATTTCCGCCAAATTTGTTACTTTCACAGTCCATTCTTCAATAGGCGGTATTTCCGGATTCTTCCAGTACTGTCCCACCAACAATCTTGCTGCTGTAATTAAGTTCAAAAATAAATTTGTCTCTGAGGTAGTGATATCCTTTGTGATCCCTAACAGAAAAGCCTGAGGTAGAAATTCTATACGCTTTTTGAAAATAGTTTGGAGTGTCCACCATATCTTCCTCCAGAATGCTTTGATTTTTCTGCATGTCCACCATATATGAAAGTAAGTAGCCTCCCCGTCCCCGCACCTCCAGCATTTGGGCTGGGAGTCCGGGTAGATGAGTGATATTTTTTTCGGGTCTAGGTGCCATCTATAGAACATCTTGTAGAAGTTTTCCCTTAAGTGTTGCGATTTCGTGAATTCTACATTCCTCACCCAGATTTTCTCCCACGTGTCCATGGTGATAGGGTGTCCGAAGTCTTGTGCCCACTTTATCATACAGTTCTTGACTAGCTCGGTTTCAGAGTCCATTTCTATCAGAATGCTGTACACTCGTTTGATGTGCATAATCCCCTGTTCTCTAATCTGTTTAATTAGATTCTCGTCGGTCTGGGAGAAGCCCTTCTTCTTGTCTTTACGCCACCTTGATTGTAGTTGTATATATGATAGCCAGTTACTTCCTATTCCTCTGTTTGCTAGCGTTGCTTGAGATTTCAAGAAGAACCCGTTTTCTTCTCCCAGTACAAGTTCACTGTAGGGCACCACTTCTTGCCCTTGGGATGTGTTCATATCCCCTGTTGCGTGTCCAGGGATCGTCCAGATGGGAATCTTGTCGTGTAGGAGGTGCTTATATTTCTTCCAGACCCATAGCAATGGGATTCGTAGTGGGTTCTCCTTGAAGTTCCTATCTGCCTTTTTGTCGTATACTAGGTATGCGTGCCAGCCGAATCGTAGACCATGCCCCTCAACATTCAGAACTCTATCATTTGTCATGTTGATCCAGTCACTAACCGCCACCAACGTTGCTGCATAGTAATATAGCTTTAGATTAGGCATTTTGAGTCCCCCTCTCTCCCTTGCGTCTTGGATGATTTTTAGTTTCACCCTCGGTCTCTTGTCGTCCCAAATAAATCTGTTGATGCCTTTCTGCCAATTGTCTAAGTCCGCATCCTTCTTGAGTATGGGTAGCATTTGGAAGAGAAATAAAAATCTGGGTAATACATTCATCTTTACTGTCGCTATCCTGCCGAGCAGGGACAGACGTAGTGATTTCCACCTTTCCAGGTCTGCTTGTATCTTATTCCACAGGACCTCGTAGTTATTCTTGTATAATCTCGCATTTGTTGATTCTATCTCCACTCCTAAGTATTTGACTTTCTTGACTATTTCACAACCCGTTATTCTTTCCAGGTTCCGTTTTGCTTTGTTGTCTAGGTTTTTGACTAGCATCTTTGTTTTTGATATATTTACTCTGAAGCCTGACACCCTACCATAGTCCTCCATTATCTCCATCAATTTCCTTGCTGATTGTGCTGGTTGCGACATTGTCACCAGCAGGTCATCCGCAAAGGCACATAGTTTGTATTCTTGCTGTTTAATCTGTATGCCCTGTACATCCTCTGCCGCTCTTATTCTGTTCAGTAAAATTTCCAGTGTTAGGACAAATAGCAGGGGGGACAGCGGGCAGCCCTGTCTCGTGCCTCTCTCTATATTAAATGAGTCCGTTAAGTCTCCATTGACAATGATCTGACCTGTTTGTTTCTGGTAAATTGCCGTTATGGAGTTGAGAAACTGTACTCCCATTTTCATCTTCCGGACCAAGTTCGTCAGGAACGGCCAGTGCAGTCTGTCAAAAGCTTTTTCTGCATCCACAAACATAAGAGCGGCGGGTATCTGGTTGTGCTTTTGCAGGTATTCTATTATGTTCAGCAGCTGTCTCACGTTGGTTTTCATCTGGCGTCCTTGTATAAATCCCCTTTGGTCCGGGTGTATTGTTTTTTGTAGTACAGTCATTAGTCTATTGGTCAAAATTTTTGTGAAGATTTTGTAGTCTGTGTTTAGTAGTGAGATGGGCCTGTAGTTTGCGGGCTGTGTGTTGTCTTTCCCCTCCTTTGGGATTAATGAGATGTAGGCTGTTTTCCAGGATGGTGGGACCTGGCCTCCTTCTTGAATGTTGGCAAATAGTTTTCTGAGGGGTTCTAGCATCTCCTCTTGGAGGTGTTTGTAGTAGGTCGCTGTTATCCCATCCGTCCCGGGCGATTTTCCTGCTTTCAGTTGTGTGATCGCTGAGTGTATTTCCTCTTTTGTGATTAAGGCATTCAGGGCTTCTCTTTGTGTGTCGGTAATCGCCTGTATCTTTTCGTTTTGTAGGAACTCATCTATCTCTTTGTCTTGTATCTTATCCTCGGCATATAGTTTCGAGTAGAACTCCGTGAAGGCTTTCTTGATGGTTTTTTGTCGGAATTCTTCCTTGCCTTTGTATTCTATCTTTTCAATTATGCGGGATTTCTGTTTCTTTCTTATAGTGTAGGCTAGCCAGCGGCCCGGTTTGTTGGCCTTGCAGAATGTCTTATGTTTTGCATATTGTATATTCCTTGCAACTTGGTCAGCCATCAACATGTCAAATTGCTTTCTTAAGATCTTGAGTCCTTCTTTGGTGACTTTGTCCTCTGGCCTTTTTATTAGCAGCCGCTCCCTTTTACTTATCTCATTTTCTAACTCTTTTCTTTTTTGTTCTTGTTTGCGACGGTGCCTGCTATTCATGGCTATGAGGATCCCGCACATGTACACCTTGCTGCCTTCCCAGATCGTTTCTATCGGTGTTTCGTTGTTCATATTTGTGTCGAAGAATTCCTTCATAGCTTTTTTGCATTCCGCCACATTGTTTTCATGTCTAAACAAGTTTTCATTGATTCTCCAGGACCTCCTCTGTTTCGGGCCATGTCTTAATTCCATCCTCACAGGGTTGTGGTCTGTCAGTGTCTTGGGTAGGATTTTCACCGCGTTTAGACAAGTTAGCAAGTCACTAGAAGTTAATATAAAGTCGATTCTGGAGAATGATTGATGTCTGCCAGAGAAGAAGGTGAATTCTTGTTCTTTGCCGTGCCTTTTCCACCATACGTCTGTCAGTTCGAGGTCCTCCTTCATGTCGAAGAAGGATTTAGGCAACTTGGAGTGTTTTTGCGGGTTCGGTGCAGTTCTTTTTTTGTCTAGAGCAGTCTCTATGACCCCGTTCCAGTCGCCCATGATGATGTAAGATCTGTAGTTAAGTTGTGTTATTTTCTTGTGTAGCTTTTTGTAGAATTTGCCTTGTTGCTGATGTGGTGCATATACGCCCATTACTAGAATCTTCTTGTCCTCTTGTGTTATTTCAATTGCCAGGTATCTACCTTGGGGGTCAGACTCTATTAGCTTAGCCATTACATGTTTCTTTACGTATATAACAATCCCATTCTTTTTTCTTGGCGCCGCTGCCACAAAGTGCGCGCCTAGTTTGTAGTTGATCAGATATTTCTGGTCTGCTGCTCTGATGTGTGTTTCTTGTAGGCAGATTATATCGCTTTTACCTTGGTTTAGGTAGTGTAGAATTTTTCTTCTTTTCTGGGGGGAGTTCAGTCCGTTCACATTCCAAGTCAAATAATTAGTAGCCATCATCTGTTGCAGGATATTTTTGCGAGACCATTTCTGTTGTTTCTCCTGTTGTCTCCTTTGGTCTCGTTCCCACGATATCCGGATTGGTGCTCATTTTGGTTTGTGAGGTCTTGCCTTGCTGGTCTGTTCGTTTGGTAGTGAAGCCTGGTAGCCTGCCCTCTGTAGAATGTCCTGCCTCCTTGTTTTTGTTGCTCTCTGCTCTCTGCGCCCTCGCCCCTAGAGGTAGTCCATTCATTTCCTCTGCCACTGCCCCGATCTGTGCTTCTGCACGGCTTGCTCGTTGGCCTCGATCCCTCCCGCTTTCCCTTGGTCTATCTGCATCTTCTCCCGCGGTGGGTTGAGGGCCTCCCGACTTCAGTTCCATTTCGAGGAAGTCTTTGGCTTTCTGGACCGAGGTCAAGTAATGTCTCTTGTTTTTATAAGAAAGTGACACTCCTGTTGGGGTTTCCCACCGGTATTGCAGTGCACGCGATCTCAGTTCTGTGGTCAGGAATTTGTAGTTCTTTCTGTCTCTCAGCATCGCCTGGGGGATCTCTTTCAGAACCTTCACCTCCTGCTCCTCTATGTAGAATGCCTTGTTATAGGAAGTGGCAGAGACGTGGTTCCGGAACCTCTGTGTTGTGAAGTGGATGACCACATCCCTTGGTTGGTGTTTGTTCACTTCCCTCCAGGCGCCCACTCTCTGGATTTTTTCGACATGCCACTCAATCTCATTGGCGCTCGTGCCCAGGAATGTTGCCAGGGCCTCTACAAAGGTCCTGCGCAGTCTTCCCTGGGGTCCGTATGTTGTCTCGTTCCACCCTCTGATCCTGATTGCAAATGCCATTTGCCAGAATTGTATCATGGTGGACTGGTCTTGAACCTCTCTTTTCACCTCTGCAAGCTGAAATGCAACGCTATTTATTACAACAAAAACAGAACTGGCTTAACTGACAGCATGACGGCTATTTATACTTGCCCCCTCTAGGTGGTGACCAATCAATTCAAACAGTGTTTTTCCGCTCAAACTTAAACTTAACTTTCCCTCCAAAACAGTTGGAAACACGTTTAAATTAAAACACATTAACTCATGATATCAATACATAACATTTCAGACACATCTTTTTCTCATAAGCTCCTTAAAAAACCCACAAATATACTGTAATTAGCAGGAAAAATAAAACTAGCACTCCTGAATTCTTTCCCCACGGGGGGAAAAGAAAGTCCACAGGCTGCAGCTTGCTAGCAAAGTTGTCAAAGAACACAGTTATTGCTGCTAAAGGCAAGAATAATGAATCAATTTTGCAGCCTCGCTCAGCCAAGGAAGGGGGCAGCAGCCTAGACTACAGCAGATTTGCAGCTTGTCAGTGGTGCTCAAAGGCTGCCCAACTTTACTCCGGAATTTCGGGGTTGGAAAGCAGAGGGGCAGCGCTGCGTTTGTAGGCCTGGCGGCACCTGATAAAAAGTCTCCTGCTCCCCCCTGCAGCTACCTCCTTTGGAGCCTTCCTGATGTCAACGGGCCTGCCGGCATAGGTCAGCCCACTCCGTCCTGCAAAGGGCAGCTCACCCAGCGCTTCCCATTCTCACACACGTTCCTCCAATATCTTCCCCATTCCCACACACACGTTCCTCCAATATCCTCCCCATTCACACACACACGTTCCTCCAAAATCCTTTCCTCTCTCTCTCTCTCTCTCTCTCTCTCTCTCTCTCTCACCGCTTCTGTGAGAAAAGCCTTTTTTCTTCTGCCTCTTTCTCCGGAGTCTTTTCTTCTCTCCCTCTCCTCCCAAAACTGCCTCCTTTTATATCCCTTCCTGTCTCTGCCCTCCTCCTCCTTCTTTCTCTTCTGGGTGAGCTGGAAGTGCTGATCCTGGGGCCTTTGTCTTGCCCCAAGCAGCCCTGCAGTTCCTGAGGACTCTCTCACGGCAAGTCCTGCGCTGCGCCGCTCATTCCCACCCCCACTACCCTTGGCTTGGCTGGGCTGGGCTGGGCAGGGCCACATACCACCTGCCACCTGCCAATGTAGCCCTGCTCTAGATAGCCTTCAACTATCAGAATTTTGGAAGTTATACTTCAACACATCTGGAGAGCACCAGCTTGGGAAAGGCTGCCATAAATCTTCAGACATGGCAACTCTACGGCTATTTTGCCACACAGGGCATAACACAGTACTCAAAGTATAGTCTGAGCCTGAGACACTTTCAGGGGGTCTGTGAAGTCAAATAAATATTTTAAAATTTCTCCTTTTTATTGTCTAATCCAGTAAATACTGATGGATGTAACCCACATAAGTAAAAACTCTTTGGGGTCCTCAATCATTTATAAGAATATAAAGAGGTCTTGAGGCCAGAATGTTGGAGAACTGCTGATTTAACAAAACATTTTAGAATTATTTATTTTATTAGTATCCACAAAACAGTGCTGGAAGAAAAGGCTAAATGTTTCCACTTAACAGTGAATGACTGACTTAAATCTCCATACTGAATTTACAGTAGCAATAGAGCTGAATCTTGAATTCCTATTGAGTTTTCGGTCAGTCCTGCATCAAATCCTGGGGTAAGACAGTCCCAAGCAGAAGCTGCCTCTTCCTCCCTCCTCTTTCTTTGGAAATGTTATTGGCCCATCACTGTTTACTTTTGTAGAAAGAAAAATCTTCATCAGGGTCCAGTCCAAGTCGGGAATAAACAAAATGGAGACTGCTTTAGAAAGAAGGTTGTAGTGGGCTTCCGGTGGCACCGTTTGGCGTCGCTACAGCCTCCTTTGGAGGCTCCGTTTCCCGGGAACTGTCAAGCCACAAAATAGCGATCATCAGCTGTTTTTTGCGGTGGAAAAACCCCCCTTCGGGAGAAGAAGGGGTGAAGAGCATCGGGCGTGGGTTGAGCTCCTCTTAAAACCCCCTGAAAAGACTTCAGGGGGGAAAGAGTGAGAGCCCCCCAAGCGCTCGAAGACGCTCCAGCCCGGGACGCTTCTGTCATTAGACAGAAAAAGGCGCCACGACCACCCCTGCGGAAGATAAGAATCTCAGAGTGAATGTATATGCAGGCGGAGTGAACGCAGGAGATCGATATTGCAAGTAATTCTTTATACTTAACTTCAGATTTTTCACAATCAACATAATGACTTTAAGATGGCGACTGCTTCTGACAGTAAAGTGAAAGTAACTTTCTAGAACAAAGGCACAGTGATCGTTCAAGCCTAAAGTTTATAATTCCACAAATTTTAACTAAAATCTTGGATTTGAAAGAAGGTTAAATAAAAAAAAATTAAAAAAATCTTGCAATATATTTGTAAGAAAATTCTTCACTAAGAAGCAGGTTTTTTTTTAGCGTTTTCACAAAAAGAGACTGATGATAGAATGGCTGCCAGACAAATTAAAACAACATCTGCGAAGGTTGCAGTATCTTCACCAGCTCAGCCTTCTAAATCTCAAACATGTAGTTTTGCTGCTCCCCCGGCTTCTTTAACCTCTACACAGCCTCAAGCCCCTTCGCCTATTCAATCCCCTTCCGAAATGTTGATTATGAAAGATTTACAGGCTGCATTATTAACACTGACTGATAATATAGAGAGAAGTATGGAAAAAATATGGAGAGGAATTTCGAGAAATTTGGGGAGGAATTAGAGAAATGGATTGCATCTCATGCTGAGGAACAAATCAAAGGAGTAACTGGGGAATTGGGGAAAATTAAAGATATAATTGAGACTCATAATATAGTGATAAGAGAAGATATTGTGGAAGCTTTTAGGGGGTCTGGGGCTATACTTTGAGAGTGGAAGAGAAAGTGGAAGAGGCAGAGCAACAATTTGAGAAAAAGATGGAAGAAATTAAAAATGCTGTGGAAGATCAAGCTATTATGGCACAATACCATCAGATGATGTGGGCTGTTAGAATAAGAGGGTTGAAAGAAGCAAATCAGAACCAGGAGTATTTGAGAAGGATTTTTGGAGAAGCTTTTGCAGAATTTATAAACGAGGGGGCACAAGCTGTGTCTTGGCAGATAGATAGGATTTATCGAGTCAATTCATGGATTGCAAGACAAAGAAACTTACCTAGAGACATTCTGATTTATTTTGTTACAAGGAGATTTAGAAATCATGTGCTTACAATATCGTATAATAAGAAATGAATTGTGGCAGGTCAAGAGGTTGTGATAATGAAGGAGATTTCTCCGAAGATGTTAAGAGCAAGAAAAGATTATGCATTTTTGGTGGATGAACTTAAAAAACGTGGTTTACAATATAGGTGGGAGGCCCCAGCTGGGCTATCATTACTTTACCAGGGTGAAAGATATCGCTTGAATTCTATTTCGAAAGCAAAAGATTTTTTTATGAATGTGATGAAGGCTGGTAAACCCCCATCTCCAACACCAAAAAGTACAGAACCACTTAAGGAAGTAAATAAAGAGCAAAAAGAACAACTACAACCTGAAGACTTACAACCTCATGGAGCAATAGGATCTGATAAACGAGTCTTACTGGATTTGCCTGAGCGGAGCCTTGATATATTTCAGCCCTTGGAAGTAGAGATGCCCAGAGATCAAAGGCAAACTCGGGCAACCACCAAACGTAAGGAACAAAAAATAAAGGAACAACAAGACCTGACCACAATTCATGAAGCTGTATCTATAAGTGTAGAAGCCATGGGAGCTCGACCAAAGAAGAAAAATAATGAAAATTTTGAATTGGTCTTGCAAAGGCTTTCTGGAATTGGTCATGTCAAATAAATTTTTGACATGGAATGTCAATGGTTTAAATTCTCCACAGAAGAGAAAGAAGATATTTCATTATTTGAACCAATGTAAAAATGATGTAACTTGCTTGCAAGAAACACATATTAGAACTATTGATCAGAAATATTTGATAAATAATAAATTAGGTACACACTATGTTTCAGCGGCTCCTAAGAAGAAGAATGGAATTGTTATTTATGTTAAAAATCATATAAGAACCAAATTAATAGAATCAGACACACAAGGTAGATACTTAGCAATTGAAATGTTAAAAGAAGGTAAAACAATACTTGTGATGGGAATATACGCACCAAACCAACAACAAGAAAAATTTTACAAGTTAATATATAAAAAGTTAATACAATTTGATTATAGGTCTTGCATAATAATGGGAGATTGGAATGGTGTGATAGATATTAATTTAGATAAAAAGAAGATATCACCAATTCCTCAAAAACGCGCTAAGTTGCCTAAATCTTTTTTTGATATAAAGAATGACTTTGACTTGATAGAGATATGGAGAGAAAGAAATGGCAAAGAGCAAGAATTTACTTTCTTTTCTGACAGGCATCAGTCATTCTCTAGAATTGATTTTATACTAACCTCAAGTGATTTTCTTTTTTAGTTTAAAGAAGGTGAAGATTTTACCTAAAGCTTTAACAGATCATAATCCGGTTTGGATGGAACTAACGGAAGGACAAAGACCTAAAAGATCTTGGAGATTAAATGAAAATTTGTTTAAATATGATATAAATGTGAATGAATGTAAAAACGTAATGAAGGAATTCTTTAGGTTAAATATGCATAAGGGCACAACTATAGAAATGGTATGGGATGCAAGTAAAGCATATATGCGTGGGATTTTAATGGACTTGAATAAGAGGCATAGAGGTAAACAAGAGAAAAAACGGAAGGAGTTAGAAGAGGAAATAAGAAAGAAGGAACAGTTATTAATAAAGAGACCAGATGACAAAATTATTAAAGAAGGGATTAAGGTCCTACGGAAACAATTTGATTTGTTGATGGCAGACCAAGTTGCCAGGAATATACAATATGCAAAACATAATAGATTTTTTAATTCTAATAAGCCTGGCAGATGGCTGGCCTACATATTAAGGAAAAAACAAAAATCTCGAATAATTGAAAAAATAGAGTATAAAGGGAAAGAGGTTTTTCAACAAGAAATTATTAAGAAAGCTTTTTTAGAATTTTATTCTAGGTTATATGCTGAGGAGAAGATACAAGAGAATGATATAGATATTTTTTGCAAAATGAAAATGTATCAGCAATTAACAATGATCAAAGAGAAAGATTAAACATATTGATTACCTCAGAAGAAATAATTTCTGTGATTAAACAATTGAAATTGGGGAAATCTCCTGGGACCGATGGGTTAACGGCAGTTTATTATAAGTACCTTCAAATGGAAATGGTGGAACCTCTTAGAGAGTTATTTGTTAATATACAAAAAGGGGGTCAAGTTCCACCCTCATGGAAAACAGCCTATGTTTCTTTAATTCCCAAAGAGGGACGAGACAATCTTCAGCCAGAAAATTTTAGACCTATTTCATTGTTGAATACGGATTATAAGATTTTTGCAAAAGTGATGGCTAATAGATTAATGACAGTTTTACAACAAACAATTCATACTGATCAAACTGGTTTTTTACAAGGGAGGCAGATGAAAACTAATGTTAGACAACTTATTAATATAATAGAATATTTGGAGAAGAATACTCAGGTCCCCGCAGTTCTTATGTTTTTGGATGTGGAAAAAGCATTTGACAGATTGAATTGGTTGTTTTTGAAAAAACTGATTGTTAGGATGCAAATGGGGGACCAGTTTATTAATTCAATATTGGCGATTTATCAGAAACAAACAGCGCAGGTTATTGTGAACGGGGAGTTAACAGATTCATTTCATATAGAGAAAGGTACTAGACAGGGATGTCCTTTATCCCCTTTGTTATTTGTTTTAACTCTAGAGGTTTTATTGAATAGGATAAGAGGAGCAGAAGATTTAAAAGGTATAGAGATTAGACAACAAGACTATAGATTACGTGCCTTTGCAGATGATTTGGTTGTGACACTGACTCAACCAATAAAGTCTGCCAAGAGATTGATGGAGATAATTAAAATTTATGGTAAGGTATCTGGATTTAAATGAAATATAGCTAAAACAAAGATGTTAGTTAAAAATTTAAATATTAATTTAAAACAGGAATTGGAAAGAATAACGGAATGTGAGATAGTTAAGAAAATTAAATACTTAGGAATTGATATTGAAGCCTCTAATGGAAAGTTATATAAAAACAATTATGAAGTTTTGTGGAGTAAGGTACAAATAAAATTGGAAAAATGGAAGAAACTACAATTATCTTTGTTGGGAAAGATAGCTGCAGTTAAAATGAATGTATTACCCAAATTCTTATTTCTTTTTCAAATGATACCTATACTTAAAAAGGACGCGAATTTGGAGGAGTGGCAGAAGGGCATTAATAGATTTATTTGGAATGGGAAGAAACCGAGGGTTAAATTAAAAATAATCCAGGATACAAGGGAAAGAGGTGGTTTGAAAATGCCTAACTTGAAGTTATATTATGATGCAGCTGTTCTAGTAGCAATAAGTGATTGGGTTAATTTAACTAATGATAGAGTATTGAATATTGAAGGGTATGATTTATTATATGGTTGGCATGCATATTTAGTCTATGATAAAAAAGGTGGACAGGAGTTTCAAAGAGCACCTACTGAGAAATGCTCTGTTGCGTGTCTGGAAAAAATACCAGTATAAATTAAATGATAAGATTCCTGTATGGACAGCTCCCAGACACGCAATAGAGAATATAAATAGAGAACAATTACATGATGTGGTGCTATATGAGAAACTCCTGTTTAAAGAAGGGAATGTCTTACAATTGAAGTCCCTGAACAAGTTAAGGGAGGAAGGAATAATTTTTACTTAGTTTCAATATTTACAACTGCAGTCCAGATGGAAAAAAGATCAGAAGATAGGTTTATCTCAAATAGATGAAAATTTAATTAAACAAATTAGAGATCAAAGGTTAATGCATATTAAAAGATTGTATAATGTATTGATAGAAATTGATTCGGAAACTGAATTAGTTAAGGATTGTATGATAAAGTGGGCTCAAAATTTTGGACAACCAATAATGATGGAAACTTGGGAGAGAATTTGGGTGAAAAATGTAAAATTTACACAAGCGCAACATTTAAGAGAAAATTTTTATAAAATGTTTTACAGATGGCATTTGGATCTGAAAAAATTATCATGTATGTACCCTAATTTACAATCTAAATGTTGGAGATGTGATTGTATGGATGCTACTTATTTTCATGTATGGTGGACTTGTAAAAAAATGAAAGCTTTTTGGATAAAAATTTGGTGGATACTTCAAAATATTTTGAAAAAACGTATTGAATTTTCACCACAGTTGTTTTTATTAGGTATTATAAAAGATTGTACTACCATAGAGACGAACTTGATTTTGAATTTGATTACAGCAGCGAGACTGTTGGTGGGTCAATATTGGAAGAAGGCAGAATTACCATCTACTGCAGAATGGACTTTGAAAGTTATAAATTTGGCGGAAATGGCCAAAGTATCTGCATATTTGAAAGATCATTCAAATGAAAAATATATGTTGGAATGGGAAAAATGGATAGAGTATATTCAAGGGAAATATCAATCCAAGAAATTGTATTTAGCATATAGTTAAATTTTTATTAGGATTTATATAATAATTTTGTTTAATATAGTGGTTTTTTTCTTCTTTTTTTAAACTACCCTGTTTTCACTCCGGGAAGGTGGGGGGGAGGGGTGGGGGGTGTTATATGGTTTTGTACTCAATTGTAATACCTGTAATATATAATAATAAAAAATATTTACTTAAGAAATTTGTAGAGGGGTGTCACTCGGACACCACCTCTGCACTACATCTGAAGGTGGAAGAGTGTAAGAGGGGAGAAGGAAGTAGGAAGGTTGGAGGAGAAGAGGAAGTGGAGAGAGAGGGAAGGAGAGAGGTGGAGGAAGAGGGAAGTAGGATGAGAAGATAGGGAGGAAGAGAGGGTGGATGTGGTGGGGGGGGTGATGTCCGAGCGGCACCTATAGTCAAGTGTAGGTATTTGTTTTATTTCATTTAAAGTATTGTATATATGAATCTAAATGAATGTATGTTGACTTTTGTTTTGTGTGGCGGAGGGCAATAGAAAGATGAACAAGAATGTATTAAGTAGAGTTGTATAAGTATGTTTTTATTCTGGGATTCTTTTTGTTTATCTAATTATTAAGCATTTATTGTTAAAATTATAAAATTAATAAAATATATTTAAAAAAAAAAGAAAGAAGGTTGTAGTTTATTGAAGAGCAGAGCCACAAGACATGAGGCTCTGGAGCAGCTGACCCCAAGTAGCTGGGAGTGGTGGGTTTTTATACCTTCTTGGGCTTTTGAGGTTGTTTCCTGTTCCTGTGGCATGAACTTTGACCTGAGCTTTTGAGTGTGTCTGTCATGGTTCCGACAGACAATTCCCACCCCCAATAAACAGTCATAAAGCACATTCCCCAATTATCTTGAAGCACGGGCTTTCTCCCCAGCTCTCCAGCCCACCAAAATCAGCTCTGGACCCAGTTTGTCCTTGGATTCCCACGGCAGTTATTATTATTATGATTAACTGAACTCTCATTCCAATCCCCCCTCCCAGCACCAACTAATTCTAAAAGCATAGAGAAAACGGCTGCATTTTCATCTGTTGTCAAAGCAAGAACATCCGATATTAGCAGCGTTGACATCTGGCCCCCCTTACAAAAAGGACAAATCTGTAATACAAACAAAATCATACGTTAGGGGTTGCCTCTTGGTTTGTTAGGGTGTTTCTTATAGAACTTACCAATGAGTCTGTCAGCTTTTACATTGCTAGCTTTTACCCAAGTGGCTTCAGACAACGGATACCCTTTCCATTGCACTAAGTACTGTAGCTTCCCTTTAAAAAGTCTAGAATCAGGAATAAGCCTCACTTCATAGTGAGTCTATCCTGCTACTACTAGAGGTCCAGGTGCCTTCTTGGGGAGAGGTCATAAGGTGGAATCCCAAAAAGGTTTCAGCAGGCTACAATGGAACGCAGGGTGGACTTTCCCTAAGAGTCTGGGAAGCTTTAATTCTACTGTGACCGGGTTAATGATCCTTACGCTGGGGAAGGGTCCTAAGTATTTTGGACCTAAGTTCTTACTCGGTAACTTAATCCGTAAATATTTTGTGGACAAATAAACCTTTTCCCCAACTTGGAATGACCTTTGAGGAGCTCTCTTTTTATCTGCTTGCTTTTTATATGTCTCAGAAGCCTTTCTCAAAGCAATTTTCGTGGTTCTCCAGACTTCTTCCCACCCCCTCACCCACTGGCCAAGAGTTTGGGAAGTGGAGGGTCCCTGAGGATATTCAGGTATTGCGCTGAACTCTTTTCCTGTGGCCACTTTAAAAGGGGTGAAACCGGTGCTGCTGTGAACAGAGTTATTGTAAGCCACCTCTGCAAAAGGGAGGAGGTCAGTCCAGCTTGTCTGCTGATAATCCACATAGCATCTAAGATACTGCTCCACCATTGAGTTCGCAGATTCAGCCGCCCCATTGGTAGACGGGTGAAAAGCCGACGACAGTCCTTGTGACGAGACAATTAGCTTAAGAAAACCCCTCCAAAACCTGGCTGTAAACTGCCCCCCCCCGGTCTGAGATTATACGTTTTGGTGCCCCATGCAGTCTGTAGATGTTTTTCAGAAACATCTTGGTTAGTCGCTGGGTGGACGGGAGCCCCTTGCAGGCAATGAAGTGAGTCTGCTTTGAAAACAGATATATCACAGTCCAGATAACTGTATTGTTGTGAGCCGCCCTGGGTCTTCGGAGAAGGGCGGCATATAAGTCTGATAAATAAATAAATAAATTTCCCCTACTATAAAATCCATAGAAATTTCTTCCCATGGTTGGGAGGGGTCCGCCAGCAGTTGTAATAGTCCAGGGGGTTTCCCTGGGATTCTTTTCATGGTGGCACATACAGCACAACTCCTGACATAGTTCTCTATGTCCCGTTTCAGTATTGCGCCCATCGTACTTGTTTCGGGGACAATTTGCGGGGAGTTTTCAGTGCTTCTAGGTTTTTGTGATCAGTCCATAACTCGAAAGGCACCTTGCTCCCTTCTGGATAGTGTTGCCAGTTTAATAGAGCCCAATGATTTGCGAAGGCTTCCTTTTCCCACACACCCCACCTCCTCTTGCAATCAATGAATTTTTTCGAGGTGTAGGCACAGGGTTGTAGGACCCCATCCTGGTTCTTTTCCAATAGCACAGCTCCAACAGCCACGTTGCTGGTATCAGCTTGAATCACAAGGGTTTCCCTGGACAAGGGTGCTTCAAGACCGGCTCGACCGCAAATAGTCTTTTCAAGTTCTCAAAAGCAGTTTGACAGTTCATAGCCCATGCTAGTGGCTGGCCTGGTTGTAGCTTCCCTCCCTCTTTGCCTGTTTTCAGTAAGTCCGTAGTGGGTAAAGCAATTTCAACAAAGGAGGGGATGAACTGGTGGTAAAAGTTGGTGAATCCTAGAAAGCTCTGAAGCTGTTTGCGAGTCTTTGGGGTTGCCATTCAATTACGGCTTTCACTTTAGCTGGGTCCATTTCAATGCCTTCACTAGAAATTCTGTAGCCAAGATAATCTAGTCGGGTTTGGTGAAACTCACACTTCGATAGTTTAACATAAAGTCTGGCATTCAGCAGTTTCTTTAGTACTGTGTCCCTGCACAACAGATACAGTGCCCTTGCTGACCTTAATAGGGACATTAAGGAGACAGGTAAAGGTATTTGTGATGATAACTCAAATAAGCTGGGGATCGTGGACCGAGATGAAGAACTTGTTTTTGACAGGGAGAAGTGTGAATCAGGTATTACACATCAGTCATGCAAGAACAGAAAGGCATCCAAAAAGAGAAGCCACCTTCTGGTTGGTGATTCAGTTATAAGGGATATAATGTTACGAAACGACACAGAGGTTTCAAAAGAGGTCAGGTGTCTCCCAGGTGCTACTGCCAGTAGGGACAAGAAGCGTATTTCTAAAATAATCAAGAATGCCAGCAAGGACTGTGATGTGGAGGCTATTGTACATCTTGGCACTAACGATCTGTCCCAAAAAGATGTACTCTCTGTGCAGAATGATTTCCAGAGCTTGGGGCAGGAACTTAGCAGATTAGGCTGTAGGGTTACTTTTTCAGAGGTTGTACCAGTGTATAAGGAGTAAAAAGGAAAAGGCCAGTGTATAACACGATTTAATATGTGGCTAAAGGAGTGGTATAAAGGGGAAGGTTTTGGATATATTAGTCACGATGTCTGTAGCTGGTCCAATAAAAAAATGTACAAAAGAGATGGTTTGCATCCATCAAAAAAAGGGACTGAGTTACTTGGCTATAAATTCACAGATTTTCTGGAGGAATATTTAAACTAAACAGCGGGGACAATGAGCTAACTGATACAGAACATCCCTGTCCCCGGAAATCTAAAAATTATAGGGCTATCAGTGCATGTAACATAGATGTGTGTGTGGACAAGAACATCAACCTTGCTGTCAAGCAAAATCAAGCTCTTAATAGCAAGTGCCACACAAAGTGCACTAACCAAATAGGTGGTAAGACATTACGGGAACTCAGGTACCACACAGGTTATGTAGGAAGTAAACACAGGGTCGGTTATAAAGGACTCAAATGTCTATACACAAATGCACAGAGTATGAACAACAAACAGGGTGAACTAGAAATTCAGGTTAATGAGGGCAGATATGATATTGTTGCCATAACTGAAACATGGTGGGACGAAACCCACAAATGGAACACACAGCTAGAGGGATTTAAATTATTCAAAAGAAACAGACCAAATAAAAGAGGAGGTGGAGTTGCTCTCTATATAAGAAATAACTACATCTCTACAGAAATAGAGCACAACAATGATGAAAAGTGTCCTGAATGCATATGGGTCAATATAAAAGGGGGGAACGACATTGCCATAGGTGTATACTATAGGCCACCCAACCAAACACAGGAAATAGATGAACTTTTTGCTAGTCAGCTAACTAAGTTATGTAGGAAGCACATCACAATAGTAATGGGGGACTTTAACTACCCTGACATCAACTGGGAGACAAACTCTGCACCAAGTGGAAGATCAAACAGATTCCTGACAAACCTAGCAGACAACTTTGTCTCCCAAAACGTAGAGAAGGGAACTAGGGGATTAGCCATTTTGGACCTAATTCTCACTAACAGAGATGAAATAATAGAAGGTGTTGAAGCCACAGGAACCTTGGGAGGAAGTGATCATGCAATATTGGAATTCAACATTATGGAAGCACAAGCAATAGAACACAGTCAAACTAGAGTTTTGGACTTCAAGAGAGCTACTCAAGAGGCTTGGAAAATTTTGAAAAGTGAGATAATAAAGGCCCAGTCTAGCACAATAGGAAAACTAACAGCTCTCAAAAGAAACCAGCATGGCTGCATAAATAACTCTCTGATCAATTGAGAGATAAAAAGGACAAGTATAGAAAGTGGAAAGAGGGATACATAACTAAGTCAGAATATCAGCAAATAGCCCGAGCCTGCAAAGACGAAGTGAGGAAAGCTAAGGCTCAAAATGAACTACGGCTTGCAACCAAAGTCAAAAATCACCAAAAAAAGCTTCTTTCAACATGTAAAAAACAAGAAAAGTGAAGGAAACGATTGGTCCATTAATGGGTGAAAGTGGCAAGAAGGTGACAAGCAATAGGGAGAAAGCAGAACTACTTAACTCATTTTTTCCATCTGTCTTTACACAAAGGGAAAAAACAGACCAACCTATCAAAAATTGTGCCATAAAAAACAAAATAGAAATACAAGTTAAGATAGGCAAGAAAATGGTAAGTGAACACCTGTCCAGCCTAGACGAGTTCAAATCACCAGGACCAGATGGATTACACTCCAAGGTTCTCAAGGAACTGGCAGATGTGAGCTCAGAACCACTAAAGTATATTTTTCAAAGATCCTGGAGCACTGGGGAACTACCAGAGGACTGGAAAACAGCTGATGTAGTTCCCATCTTCAAAAAAGGAAATAAAAAAGGACCCAGGAAATTACAGACCTATCAGCCTGACCTCAATACCTGGGAAGATTCTGGAAAAGATAATCGAACAACGAATCAGTGAACACCTACAGGCAAACAAAGTCATTACTAAAAGCCAACATGGGTTTGTCAAAAACAGATCATGCCAGACAAATCTTATTGCATTCTTTGACCAAGTGACAAAATTAGTGGATCAGAGGAATGCTGTGGATATAATTTACTTGGACTTCAGTAAGGCATTTGACAAAGTAGACCACAACCTACTACTTGAGAAGATAGAAAAATGCAGGTTAGACAGCATCACCACCAGATGGATCCATAGCTGGCTGACTGGCCGTACTCAGCGTGTGGTTCTCAATGGAACCGCATCTACATGGAGGGAAGTGTGTAGTGGGGTGCCCCAGGGTTCTGTTCTGGGCCCAGTGCTCTTCAACATCTTCATCAATGATATGGACGAGGGGATAGATTGGGAACTCATCAAATTTGCAGACAACACCAAGCTGGCAGGAACAGCCAACACTCCAGAAGACAGGCTTAGGATACAGAAGGATCTGGACAGACTTGAACAGGGCACTATCTAACAAAATGAAATTCAATGGTGAAAAAAGCAAGGTTCTACATTTAGGCAAGAAAAAACAAATGTACAGGTATAGTATAGGGGGTACCTTGCTCAATAGTAGTAACTGTGAGAGGGATCTCGGAGTCCTAGTGGACAATCACCTAAATATGAGCCAGCAGTGTGCTGCAGCTGCCAAAAAGGCCAACACAGTGCTAGGCTGCATTAACAGAGGGATAGAATCAAGATCACATGAAGTGTTACTACCACTTTACAATGCCTTGGTAAGGCCACACTTGGAATACTGCATTCAGTTTTGGTCACCACGATGTAAAAAAGATGTTGAGACTCTGGAAAAAGTACAGAGAAGAGCAACAAAGATGATTAGGGGACTGGAGGCTAAAACATATAAGGAACGGTTGCTGGAATTGGGTATGTCTAGTTTAACGAAGAGAAGGACGAGTGGGGACATGATAGCAGTGTTCCAATATCTCAGAGGCTGCCACAAAGAAGAGGGAGTCAAGCTATTTTCCAAAGCGCCTGAAGGCAGGACAAGAAGCAACGGATGGAAACTAACCAAGGAGAGAAGCAACCTAGAACGAAGGAGAAACTTCCTGACAGTTAGAACAATTAACCAGTGGAACAACCTGCCTCCAGAAGCGGTGAATGCGCCAACATTGGAAGTATTTAAGAAGAGACTGGACAGCCATTTGTCCGAAATGGTATAGGGATACCTGCCTGAGCAGGGGGTTGGACTAGATGACCTCCAAGGTCCCTTCCAACTTTATTATTATTATTATTATTATTATTATTATTATTATTATTATTAGTATTATAGATAATGGACACCCCTGTCTTGTGCCCCTTTTAATGTTGAAATGTTCTGTATAGTCTCCATTTACAATTATTTTAGAAGTCTGCTTACAATAAATTGTTTGAATTGCATTTATAAAGTTTTTTCCAAAGTCCATTTCTGCAAGCTGCTGAAACATAAATTGCCAGTTTACGTTGTCAAATGCTTTTTGTGCATCAAGGAATATTAAAGCCATCTGTTTCCCTGGATGAATTTCATAATACTCTAACACATCAAGGATCATTCTTAGATTATTTTTTATCTGTCTTTTAGGTAAGAAACCATTTTGATCTGTGTGTATAAATTCAATCAAATATTTCTTTATTCTTTCTGCTATTATTGAAACAAAAAATTTGTAGTCTACATTTAATAATGATATTGGTCTGTAATTTTTTATTTGTGTCAAATCAAAGTCTTCTTTAGGTATTAAAGTAATATTGGATTCAGAAAATGTATTTGGTATTTTAGCCTCCAGAAGAATTTCATTACACAATTCTTTCAAAATCGGACTTAATACATCTTGTAGTGACGTATAGAATTCTGCAGGTAATTCATCTGGGCCCGGAATCTTATCATCCTTTTGCCTTTTTATGGCATCTATAATCTCCATCATTGATATTTTGCTATTTAATATGTTTCGGATATTCTCCGGAATTTTTGGTAAGTCTACTTTTTTAAAATACTGTTGTATTTTCTCTTTTGGAATTTCCTCTGCCTTGTAGAGTGTCTCATAGTAATCTTTAATGATTTTTTTAATTGTATCATTTTGAAACTGTAATTCTCCTTTTGGATCTTGCAGCTTAGTTATCAATTTTTTCTCTTTTTCTTTTTTCAGTCTATATGCTAACCATCTCCCCGGCTTGTTGGCATTTTCAAAGAAATTCTGTTTAGTCCTTTTAATCTGTTGAGCCATTATTTCCATCTCCGCTAAATTTAATTTATGCTTTATTATCTCCATTTATTTCTTAAGTATTTTCTTTTGTGGATCTATTTGTAATTCTGATTCTAGCTTTCTGAGCTCTTCCTTCAACTTTAACTGTAGTTGTTTCTTTTCTTTATTCTTTTTAGCGATATAAGTTATAGCCAACCCTCTGAAATATGCTTTAGCCATATCCCACACATTCTGAAGCGACGTTTCTTCTTTCTTCTTTATTTTGAAGAAAAATTCCATTTCCTTTGTCACTAGTTGTAAGAATTATTTTTCTTTCAATATAGATTTATTCAAGGACCATCTTGATTTTTTCTTAGTTCCTTTCCAAGTCATTTTTATTGGGTTATGGTCTGCCCAAACATTAGTTTCTATCTCAACTTGTATCATCGTTTTCAATTCCAAAGATGTCCATATCATATCAGTTCTAGACCATGATTTATGTCTATATGAATAAAATGTGTATTGCAATTTCTTTGGTTTTTTTCTCTCTCCATATATCTTGAATGCAGAATTCTTCTATCATTTTTAAGAACGTTTTACGTAATATATTTCCTCCTTTTCTCCCTTGTTTGGCCCTTTTATAGTCCAAAGTTCCATCTACTATTGCATTAAAATCTCCCATTATACAAAGATCTTGATAGTTTAAATCTAATATTTTTATATAGTTTTTGATAGAATTGCTCTTGTTTATCATTAGGTGCGTATATTGCTACCATCAGTATCTGTTTTTGATCCATCATTATTTCCACCATTAGTATTCTCCCCTCTTCATCTGCGTAAATTTGTTTGGGATTCATCTTTTCTTTAATATATAAAGCTATTCCTCTTTTCTTTCCAGATGCTAATGTGAAGTAAAGTTTGCCAATTTTCGGTTGTTCTAACAATTTCTAATGTTGTCTCTTAATATGTGTTTCTTGAAGACAAATTATATCCATTTTTAACTTTTGTAGTCATGAAAAGATTTTTCTCCTTTTTGAAGAAGAGTTTAGTCCATTTATATTTATTGACAAAATCCCACTCTCCTCCATCTTTTTCAGTTATATCTAGGTCTTAGTCTTCTAGTCGATCTTATCTGTCTCTGGTCTCTTGGTCTTACTCCTCCTTCTGCATATGTGTTTTTAATTTCTTCCTCCTCTCTTTGTTTAGCCGCTCCTTCTACTGCCATTTCTTCTTGTTTCTTTGGTTCAGGGTCACCTCTTTCCAGAAATGCTCTGTGGTTATCAAAGAACTCCATTGCTTTAAGTGGTGTGTCCAGTCTGTATCTTTTCGTGTCCCAATAAATTAAGATCCCTTCTGGAATCAGACATCTGAAATTCACTCCTTTTTCAATTAATTTCCTAGTTAGGAACTGATATTCTCTTCGAGATTCTCTTATTCTCCTAGGAATTTGTTTAAGGACTACAATTTCCTTTTCTTTGTATTTCAACAGTTCATCTCTTACTTTTCTCAAAATCTTGTCTCTTGTAGATCTTTTAAGAAATCTAACATGCACTTCCCTAGGTACTTTATTTCTTCTAGCGTAGTTTGAGTTGACTTGATAGATCTGGTCTAATTCTCCTTCTATTTGCAATTTCCCAGTTCCTAATACATCTGCCAGTAGTTTGGTTATCAAGCCTAGAAGATCCTCTTCCTTATCTTCTATTATATTTTGGAATCTTAAAAAGTATGAGGACTTTTCCATTTCTATGACGGCTATCGAATCTTCTAATTCTATATTTATTTGCATCAATTTTTGATTTTCACATTTTAAAACTTCTAATTTCTGATCAACCTCAGTTGATTTATCTTCTATTTTTTGAATTCTTTGTTGGTTGTCTGTGATCATCTGTTTAAAATTTTCAATTTGAGAATCTATATTGTTAATTTTTTGGTTCATTTTATCAAAATCACTTTTCAACTCCTCATGGTTTTTCAATGTAACTGCCATGTGAGTAACAATTGCCTCTTGAATTCCTTGCAGAGTTGTTTGCGTATCTTTTTGGAAGGTATCCGTCTTCTCTTGTTGGAGCATTGTGGCAATTGATCTCTAGTAGACTGGACTTGCCGAAGCCGAGAAGGGAGCAGAAGATCCTTTTTTCCAACTTTACATAGGTTTGGGGCACTCATCTTTATCTTTAAATCATATGTTGTAATCCACCAGGCAAGTCAAATTTTATAATCCAATGAGCTCCTAATAATTAGGAGAGGTAAACCATAAAAATAGTAAATGGTAAAAAAGAAAAAGAAAAAAAAGCCAAAATTTATAATCCACAGAATTCTGTTCAAGAAGGTTTCTTGGTATTCACTCCTTCAAAGCCAGCTTATAACAATTCCAAATCAAGCTGTATTTGTAATCCAAGGGAATCCAATGACTCCAAACACAGTTTTATTTATAATTATAATCCATCCTGTAAGGCAGGGCAAACCAAAAAGAGTTTCTTTCCCAGCCGAAGTCTTCAAGGACACTCAGATAAGCAATGTCTGGGCATACAGCCATGTTTTGCTCCAATTAGGAGAAACTGCATATAATTCTCAGTTTTGCCATTAGATGTCATTAGATGTCCATTCCCACCATATTTTAGGAAAGTTTAAAAAGTAAAAGTTTGGATTACTTTCCAACAAGAAATAGACGAAAAAAATCTATAAAGCCAAAAGCTTCCCAAATTATCCTTCTTCTATGCCTCAGACAGCTACACGTTGATATGGTAAGTCAATTTTAGTTTGCCAGAAGCTTAAACCGCTGCTTATAGTTCAGGAGGGAGGGGTGAAAAAGAACCCCCCCCAGGAGCTAAGGGCTTTGTTCTGAAAGGCTGTTGAAATGCTGTTCACGGAACTGGTATTTCTACTTGCAGAGAGATAAAGAAAGTATTCTCACCCAGGTCAGCTGTTTGCTTTTGCTTTGAAGTTCTTTGACTCCGACGATCAACTGCTAATGACAGACCACATGAATGCGGTTGGCCTTTCTTCCTGCCGGTCTGAGGGCTCCTTTGGATCCAGCGAGCCAGCTACCACTGACCTGCAATCTGCAAAGTTTGCACAATCTGCAAAAGGGGACAGTGAGTTAATTGATACAGAACAAGAATATCAACCTTGCTATCAAGCAAAATCAAGCCTTTAATAGCGAGTGCCACACAAAGTGCACTAACCAAATAGGTGGTAAGACAATAGGGGATCTCAGGCACCACACAGGTTATGTAGAAAGTAAACACAGGGTCAGTCATAAAGGACTCAAATGTCTATACACCAATGCACAGAGTATGAACAGCAAAAAGGGTGAACTAGAAATTCAGGTTAATGAGGGCAGATATGATATTGTTGCCATTACGGAAACATGGTGGGATGAAACCCACAAATGGAACACACAGCTAGAGGGATTTAAATTATTTAAAAGAAACAGACCAAATAAAAGAGGAGGTGGAGTTGCTCTCTATATAAGAAATAACTACATCTCTACAGAAATAGAGCACAACAATGATGAAAACTGTCTTGAATGCATTTGGGTCAATATAAAAGGGAGAAAAAATAACATTGCCATAGGTGTATACTATAGGCCACCCAACCAAACACAGGAAATAGATGAACTTTTTGCTAGTCAGCTAACTAAGTTATGTAGGAAGCACATCACAGTAGTAATGGGGGACTTTAACTACCCTGACATCAACTGGGAGACAAACTCTGCACCAAGTGGAAGATCAGACAGATTTCTGACAAACCTAGCAGACAACTTTGTCTCCCAAAAAGTAGAGAAGGGAACTAGGGGATTAGCCATTTTGGATCTCATTCTCACTAACAGAGATGAAATGTTAGAAGGTGTTGAAGCCACAGGAACCTTGGGAGGTAGCGATCATGCAATATTGAAATTCAACATTATGGAAGCACAAGCAATAGAACACAGTCAAACTATAGTTTTGGACTTCAAGAGAGCTAATTTCAATAAACTTAGAGAGGGCTTGGGAAGGATTCCATGAATGAGAATCCTCAAGGGAAAAACAACTCAAGAAGCATGGGAAATTTTGAAAAGTGAGATAATAAAAGCCAAGTCTACCACAATACCAACAAAGAGGAAAAATAACAGCTCTCAAAAGAAACCAGCATGGCTGCATAAAGAACTCTCTGATAAATTGAAAGATAAATAGGACAAGTAGAGAAAGTGGAAAGAGGGGCATATAACTAATATCCGAATAAAATAAATAAATAAATAAATAAATAAGTCAGAATATCAGCAAATAGCCCGAGCGTGCAAAGATGAGGTGAGGAAAGCTAAGGCACATAATGAACTAAGGATTGCGACCAAAGTCAAAAATAAGAAAAAAAGCTTCTTTCAACATGTAAAAAACAAGAAAAAAGTGAAGGAAATGATTGGTCCATTAGTGGGTGAAAGTAGCAAGAAGGTGACAAGCAATAGGGAGAAAGCAGAACTATTTAACTCATCTTTTGCATCTGTCTTTACACAAAGGGAAAAAACAGACCAACTTATCAAAATTGGTGCCATAAAAAACAGAATTGAAACACAAGTTAAAATAGGCAAGAAAATGGTGAGTGAGCACCTGTCCAGCCTAGACGAGTTCAAATCACCAGGACCAGATGGATTACACCCCAAGGTTCTCAGGAACTGGCAGATGTGATCTCAAAACCACTGAAGTATATTTTTCAAAGATCCTGGAGCACTGGGGAATTACCAGAGGACTGGAAAAGAGCTGATGTAGTTCCCATCTTCAAAAAAGGAAAAAAAATGGATCCGGGAAATTACAGACCTATCAGCCTGACCTCAATACCTGGGAAGATTCTGGAAAAGATAATCAAACAACAAATCAGCAAACACCTAGAGGCAAACAAAGTCATTACTAAAAGCCAACCTGGGTTTGTCAAAAACAGATCATGCCAGACAAAACTTATTGCATTCTTTGACCAAGTGACAAAATTAGTGGATCAGAGGAATGCTGTGGATATAATTTACTTGGACTTCAGTAAGGCATTTGATAAAGTAGATCACAACCTACTACTCAATAATTTAGAAAAATGTGGGTTAGACAGCATCACCACCAGATGGATTCATAGCTGTCTGACCGGCCGTACTCAGCATGTGATCCTCAATGGAACCGCATCTACATGGAGGGAAGTGTGTAGTGGGGTGCCCCAGGGTTCTGTTCTGGGCCCAGTCCTCTTCAACAGGGTTACTGTTACTGTTACTGGCAGGGTTGTCAAACTCAATTTCATTGAGGGCCGCATCAGTATTGCGGTTGCCCTCGGGGGAGCCGGGTGGATGTGGCCAGGGTGGGTGCAGCCTACTGGGTAGGCGTGGCCAGCTCTACATCATTCGCGTCAAGGGTGCCTGTGGGGGCCTGGGCAGGAGTGGGACAGATCTGAGGGTCTCTGGCAGAAGAGGGTGGGACCAGGGCAAGTGCCAAGGCATGGTCCACTGGAGGAGCCTCACTGTTCCTCTCAGGCCATGCGTGGGGGGGCTGGATGTTGGTGCGGGCTTCCCGGAGCCTTGGGCAGCAGAGGTCAAATGCCCAGCCTGGCCCTCGAGCACCCGCGGCACCAAGCCCAGCCCCACATCCCCAAGGAGTTGCCTAGCTGCACTTATCTCCTCCTCAAGGCTGCTGCTACTGTTTTTGCTCTTCTTACCCAGTTTGCTCATGATGGGTATGAGGGCAAAGTCAGAGGGAGGCCCATTCCCTCTCCATGGGAGGAGACCCACCTTTGTATCCAAAGCTTCCTTAGCAATAGGATGGGAGACTCCCAGGATAGGCCAGGAGGAGAGGGCAAGGGGATGATGAAAAAGGGCCAAGGCATTGGGGTCATCAGGGCCAAGGCAGTGGGGTCCGTTCCCTCACTGTTTCCAGGATGGCCACATGAAACCACTCCGCGGGCCGCATCCGGCCCCCGGGCCTTGTGTTTGACATGTCTGGTATTGGGGGTACCTTGATCAATAGTAGTAACTGTGAGAGAGATCTCAGAGTCCTAGTGGACAATCACTTAAATATGAGCTGCCAAAAAGGCCACCACAGTGCTAGGCTGCATTAACAGAGGGATAGAATCAAGATCACGTGAAGTATTAATACCACTTTACAATGCCTTGGTAAGGCCACACTTGGAATACTGCATCCGGTTTTGGTCACCACAATGTAAAAAAGTTGTTGAGACTCTAGAAAGAGTGTTCCAATATCTCAGGGGCTGCCACAAAGAAGAGGGAGTCAAGTTATTTTCCAAAGCGCCTGAAGGCAGGACAAGAAGCAATGGGTGGAAACTAACCAAAGAGAGAAGCAACCTAGAACTAAGGAGAAACTTCCTGACAGTGAGAACAATTAATCAGTGGAACAACCTGCCTCCAGAAGCGGTAAATGCTCCAACACTGGAAGTTTTTAAGAAGAGACTGGACAGCCATTTGTCCGAAATGGTATAGAGTTTCCTGCCTGAGCAGGGGGTTGGACTAGATGACCTCCAAGGTCCCTTCAAACTTTATTATTATTATTATTATTATTATTATCATCATCATCATCATCATCATCATCATCATCATCATCATCAAGCAAGGAAGGAGACCAGTCGCGGAGTATACCAAGGAGTTCAGAGAGTTGGACAGTCACCTGCGCTGGCCAGAGGACATCCTGGTAAGCTGTTTTCAGGATGGACTCAAGCTATACAATGCCTGCGTAGCTCGTGGAGTCCCAGGGCGGCTGTATGACTGGTGCCTGCTAGCTGAGGAAGTGGAGATTGATCAATGCAAGCATCTGCATCGCCTGGTGAGACCAAGTTTCAAGCAGCAGACCGAGAAGTGAGGGGGGACTGCACGAGCTTCGCCTGCCCCGCCTCGCAGCACTTCCTACTTCAAATGTGGCAAAGAGGGACATCACGCTGTGGATTGCCACAGTAAAACACGTGCCAAGAGAGGGGATCGTTTACCAGCTGGGAGACCCCTGAGAACCTCATTGCGCCCCAGAGAGACTGCAATGAGATCCGAGGAAGTCGTAGAGCTCCCCTGGGATCGTAATTGAGAGGGTCGAGCTCCAACTCCATGTTACGATGACCCAGGAGCGGCAGAGGAAGACTATGAGGATGACCCATTGGTGAGTGGGCCAATTGACCCCACAACAGTGCCCCTAGAACTTTCCATACCCGGCACTGGGAGGACAGTGAAATTAGCAGCCTTGCTGGACTCAGGGTGTACCTGGTGCATGATTAGCCCAGAACTAGTGGGGAAAATGGGGATCCCCCTCAGGAGACTTAAGACTCCAATTACTTTTTGCCAACTGGATGGTTCTGTTGCAATGGGGGTGCCTGCTAGTTTTGCCACCAGACCCTTATACATCAACTTGGGTGGCCACACAGAGACTTTAACGTTTATTGTGGCCCCAAGAATGGAGTGGCCATTAGTTCTGGGACTGGCTTGGCTAAAGAAGTGGAACCCCATGATCAACTGGAGGGAAGGGCAACTGAGATTACCACAGGGGGGAGCCCCGCACATCACAAAAGAAAACAGCGGGAGATGTGGATTATGTCATGATTTTGCCTCCGTCCTCAGTGAATCAGACTTGCAAAGCCTCCGAATGGAATACCAAGATTTGGCTGATGTTTTCAGTGAGCAGAGGGCGGATGAACTCCCCCCTCACCGGCCCACAGACTGTGCAATAGAAATCATCCCGGGGCAAAATTGCCAAAACCTAAAATGTACTCAGTGACTCCTAGAGAGCTGAACGAACTGGAAAAATGTATCAAAAAGAACTTAGAGTGGGGTTTTATCAAGCCAGCTAGACCCTGGGTAGCCGCCCGTGTTATTCAGAGAGAAGAAAGATTGCTCTCTTTGTCTCTGCGTGGATTATAGAAGCCTCAACACTGTGTGCGTGGAAAACATGTATCCATTGCCTTTCATGAAAGACATGTTGGCGAACCTATCGAAAGGAATTTTTTTCTCAAAACTGGACTTGAGAGAGGCTTATTATAGAATAAGAATAAAGAAAGGAGATGAGTGGAAAACTGCTTTCAATTGCCCATTGGGTTGCTTCCAATTTAAAGTTCTCCCCTTTGGGTTACAGGGGTCCCCTGCAGTATTCATGCAACTGAACAACGAAGTCCTATGTGATTACTTGTATAACGGGGTCCTAGTTTACCTCATATCCTCATTTACACCGACACAAAAGATGAGCACATTAAGCTAGTCAGAGCAGTACTGAAAAAACTACGCTCTGCCAAACTGTATGCCAAACTGTCAAAATGTGAATTCCACAAAGATCACACTGAGTACCTGGATTATCGCATATCAAATGAAGGGATAGAGATGGACCCAGAGAAAGTGAGGGTAGTCTTAGACTGGGCACCCCCCAAAACCAGGAAACAACTCCAAACTTTCCTAAGATTTGCAAATTTCTACAGACAGTTCATCCCATCTTTTGCACAGATTGCCCTCCCAATCATGAACCTGTTAAAGGCCAGGGGGGGGATAAGCCAAAGCCTAGTCAACCATTAAAATGGACAGGAGAATGTCAAGCGGCTTTTGAGAAACTTAAGAGACTTTTTTCTATGGAGCTGGTTTTGAAACACCCGGACCCAGAACAACCCTTTTTAATTCAGGCTGATGCCAGCGATGTGGCTGTGGGAGCAGTTTTGCTCCAAAGAAATAAAGATGGACAATTGCAACCTTGTGCTTGCACCTCGAGAAAACTGTCAGAGACTGAACAGAGGTGGGCAGCCTGGGAGAAAGAGGCCTATGCTGTACGGTGGGCTTTGCTCACTTGGAGGCATTTCCTTGAAGGAAATAAAATACCATTTCAAGTATGAACTGATCATAAGAACCTTGAAGCCATGAAGACACCCAGAAAACTCTCCCCTAAACAAGCAAGGTGGTCCCCACATTTCCATCATTTCAACTTTACAATTCATTACCTCCCTGGGGGGAAGAATTTTCTGGCTGATGCCTTATCCAGGTTACCACAATATAACAGTAAGAAAGCAGAAGTGGCCAAACCATCCTCATCAACTGGCAGCCCCGGTAACCACTAGGGCTCAATCAAAACCAGTGGAACCTGTTAGAAGTACTTTATTACAGGAATTTAAAGTTGCTTTAGAAACAGATGAATGGTTTCGTAACCATAATAACCTGTGTACATTAAAGGATGTATTAGCGTGGATTGGAGAGAAACTTTATATCCCAGCAGCCTTGAGACTAAAAGCGATGCAAGCAGGACATGATTCAAAAACTGCTGGACATTTTGGTTTTGTAAAAACCTTACATGTTATTAAGAGACAATTTTGGTGGCCTGCATTGAAAAAGGACATAGAAAGCTATGTGGCCAGCTGCCCCACATGTGCAGCTGCCAGGAGGCGACAAGGGAAATCCCCAGGTCTGCTGCTGCAGCCAGTAGCGAGTCCGTCAGCACCCTGGAGAGAGATTTCTATGGATTTCATTGTAGAGCTGCATGAAAGTGCTGGCAACACTGTAATTTGGGTTGTAACAGACTTGTTCTCCAGACAAGTTCACTTCAACCCATGCCCTAAGATTCCAACTGCAAAAACTTTAGCTAAACTATTTGTGCAGAACATATATCAGTTTCATGGAGCCCTGCAACGTATAATTTCACACCGAGGGGTTCAATTCACATCTAAGTTCTGGAAGGCTTTTCTGGACTTAATGGTTTCTAGTCAGGGGCTATCATCTTTGCACCATCTTCAAACTAATGGGGGGACAGAGAGGCTTAACTCAGTTCTAGAACAGTACCTGACATGTTTTATTAATTACCAACAAGACAATTGGGCCGACCTACTACCTTTTGCTGAGGTTGCGTATAATGCTGTACACTCTAGTACTGGTTTCACTCCATTTCAAGTAGCAAATGGTCAAACCTTTGTGGCCAAGCCTGAACTCCCCATTAAAGAAACTGAGAACTCCTCCTTGTAGGAGTGGATCAAACAATTGCAAAACACCTGGCCAGTGGTCAGGAAGGCCCTGGATGAAGCCAGAGAGGTGTCAGCGCTGTGACAATTGAGAAACTGTAGCCATTTTACCTTTTGCTTTCCTTGTGCTTTTTTCTGTTGTTTAGGATTCTCAGATGTAGAAGGGGGAAGGGGGGAATGCTTGAGTGTTTTCTATTAGCCATAACAATTGCATCTGGGATGAGAATCAAGGTCAATGTTAGATAAAGTTTTGGCAGGTTGAAAAGTTGGGAGGAGAGCCCGCCTTTTAGAATAATTGGTGAATGTGACAGCCTCTCTGGGGTGGGAATTGCAACTTGTTACTTTGTATCAGGGGGGAGGGAACTTTAGTCTTGGGTTCAAGTATGTAAGTGCTGATACTTTGTTTCCTAAATAAAATGTTCTTTAAGGAAGAAATCTTTGCCTTGAAGTTCTTTTAATTGGTTTCATCTATCGGAACCATGACATTAACCCAAAACTCCCTTTTATTTTAAATTTGTGGGGTCCTGAGCTCCAGTCGCCTACCTAAAGCAGAAGGGAGGTTGACAAAGACTCAGGAAAGACCCCAAAATGGAGAAGAAGGAGGAACCTGTTACCAGCACCGTAACCACAGCTACTACATTGGTGGATGGAGCGCAGGCCATCGCACTGATAGAAAGTGTGGTTTTGGAGACTCCAGTGGCAGCAGCGAGACCCAAGACATGAGAGCACATCTGGTCATTGGAATGGACCCTGCCTAGGGGAGAGTCGTGGTGTTCAGAAGTGGCCCAGCAGAAAAAGAATTCTTCAAAGGCCGCTGAAGCTGAATTTCCACTGAGTACCTCCCACGAATCACGCTATCCTGACCGAAGAGGAGCTAAGCATGTAGTACCGTCGGATTAGTCGAGTGAGTGGAAATACCTGACAACAATCTGAAGCCAGTCAGTTGAACGTTTGAGGGAGAAATTTGAAGGGCTAGATGTGGGAAGCAAGGAGCAGGTCACCTGTCAGCTACTGACCATCGAGCAGGATGACAAGCATCTTCAAGATCGTTCCTAGACTAGAAGAAGTCCCAGTCCCATAGTCCTGACCAACTACAGGAGTGGTACTGGGTGGCAGGGAGAAGTCATATTGGATCACTCAGGAACCAGTTGTCCAAGTCACCTCGCCTACTCAAGAGAAGGTCGAGACCCGCACCGACCCGGCTACTGCACTCGCTCCTTATGACAGCAATGAAACGAGGGGGAGAGCGACCTGATGGTGAGTCAACCTATTCCACCTTTTTCCCTGTCTGCCAAACTTTATTTATTTATTTATTATTTTGACTTATATGTGGCCCTTCTCCTCAGACTCAGGGCGGCTCACAGCAAATAATACAAGTACAAAATATAAATCAGTTAAAATGGTAGTATACAATATAAAAAACTATAAAACTATACCCACTCATACAACGTACAGTCCCAATCAAAGGCCCAGGGGAAGAGCGCAGCTCATACGCCCCAAGCCTGTCTGCATAGATGTGTTTTTAAAAGTTTTCGGAAAGCTACCGGTAGGAGGGAGGGAGCAGTACGAACCTCTGAGGGAAGTTGATTCCAGAGGGCTGGGGCAGCAACAGAGAAGGCCCTAACCCTAGGTCCCGCCAAATGGCATTGTCTAACAGACGGGACCCGTAGAAGGCCAACCCTGTGTGCCCTAACCGGTCGCTGGGATTCATGGGGCAGAAGACGGTCCCACAAGTATCCTGGCCCATTGCCATATAGGGCTTTATAGGTCATAACCAACACTTTGAATTGTGTTCGGAGACCAATAGGTAGCCAGTGCAGCTCACAGAGGGCTGGAGTGATATGAGCATGTCTTGGGAGACCCAAGACGGCTCGCGCGGCCGCATTCTGAACTACTTGAAGTCTCCGGACATTCTTCAAAGGTTGCCCCATGTAGAGAGCATTACAGTAGTCGAATCTCGAGGTGACAAGGGCATGGGTGACTGTGAGGAGTGACTCCCGATCCAAATAGGGCCGCAACTGATGCACCAGGCGAACCTGAGCGAATGCCCCCCTCACCACAGCCGAAAGATGGTATTCTAAACTTAGCTGTGGATCGAGGAGGACACCCAAGTTGCGAACCCTCTCCGACGGGGATAAAACTTCCCCACCCAGAGTGATGGATGGACAGATGGAATTGTCCTTGGGAGGCAGAACCCATAGCCACTCCGTCTTGTCGGGATTGAGTCTGAGTCTGTTGGCACCCATCCAGACCCCAACAGTTCTTAAGACAGGAGCTCAAACAGAATTACGGGTACTGGTAGACTCGGGGTGCTCATGATGCATTATCAGCCTGTTGATTGCTCTCAAACTGGGCATTCAGGTGAGGTTACTCTCCAAACCCATGAAATTTGAACAGGCAGATAGGTCTTTAATGGGATGAACTTTAATCACCCACCTAACGGAGCCGGTGCAGCCAGAAATAGGTGAACATTGGGAATTCATTTGATTTGTGGTGGCTCCAAAAATGACTGAAGCAGTGATTCTAGGTCTAGCTTGGTTAGACAAGTGGAAACCCTTTATCTGGTGGGAAAGGGGGATGAGGACCCTGAGATTGCCCATATGGCCATCTCCCCCTAGTTCCTCCTTTGACGTCAGTGGTGAGATGGAGCCACCGGCCGATACAATAAAAATGGCCACCATCCCCCTGCCAGGAGAGCCACTCATTCCCAGAGAATATTGAGACTTGGCAGAAGTGTTCAGTGAAAAGGAATGTGATGTTCTGCCATCCCACAGGCCAAATGACTGCACCATTGAAATTCTACCAGGAGCTAAACTGCCAAAACGAAAAATGTATGCCATGACCCCCCTCGAGGTGGAGGAAATGGGGCAATACATTGACAAGAATTTGTCCAGAGGATTCATAGAACCTGCCAAATCCAAAGTAGCAGCCCCAGTATTGTTCAGGGAAAAGAAAGATGGGTCGCTCAGCCTCTGCGTTGATTTTAAGGGGCTCAACTGTGTGAGTGTGGAGAATATGTACCCCCTTCCTCTAATGAACAACTTATTAACCCACCTGGCAAAAGGGCGGATTTTTACCAAATTAGATCTAAGAGAGGCGTACTACCGCATGAGAATAAAAGAAGGCGATGAATGGAAAACTGCTTTTAACAGCCCTTTGGGCAGCTATCAGTTCAAGGTTATGCCATTTGGACTACAAGATGCTCCTGCTGTGTTCATGCAGCTGATTAATCAGGTGTTGCACGATCACCTGTACAAAGGTGTTTTGGTGTATCTTGATGAAATCTTAATCTATACAGAGACTATGACAGAGCATGTAAGCTTACTGCGAGACGTGCTGAAAAAACTGCTAAATGCTAAGCTCTATGTCAAACTGTCAAAATGCAAATTTCATCAGACACACTTGGATTACTTAGGCTATAGAATTTCCAGCGAAGGCATAGAGATGGATCCAACAAAAGTGAAGGCTGTTATTGAATGGCAACCTCCAAAAACTCGAAAGCAGTTACAGAGTTTCCTAGGATTTGCAAACTTCTACTGTCAATTCATCCCTTCGTTTGCTGAGATCGCTTTACCCCTGACAGAACTGTTAAAAACTGGCAAAGAAGGGGGGAAGCCATGACCTGGTCAGCCACTGCAATGGACTATGGAATGTCAAACTGCTTTTGAGAACTTAAAAAGACTTTTTGCTGCTGAGTCAGTCTTTTTTTTTTAAATAAGTTTTATTGGTTTTTTAACTTTTACATCAGAGTGCTTAAGAAACACCGTGGTGATGGGGTAATCAATCATCCAAAGGCAAAGTCATATATATATAACTCAAATTAATTCATTAAATGTTCCCTCTCTGTTTCCCTCAAATAATATAACATATTTAGGTTAATCCATTTCTACATTACATCTATATAGATCCAAATCCTGTTTTTAAGCTTTACTGATTTAGAATTACCATAATCCAATTTAATCTTGAATAAACATATTATTAGCACTTCGGGTACCCCTTCTAAAATATACATAATATTCCAACAATAACATTCTAATATTTCCAGATATATTCTATTTCTTAGTCTAATAAGTCATTGATTAGTACCAATTTTTCTCTTATCACAAATCTCTCTTATTTCTTCTTCCACTACAAAATAGTTACCCTAGTTAAGATAAAAAATATTACTCTACTCTAGTTTGTATATATAATCTATCAGTCAATCTATTTCTATAACAAAACAAGACAAAAAAATCATTTCAGTCCATTTGGTAAGATTCAAATCTCATCCGAATAATTATCATATCTAAAACAAACATATTGTTACACAAAATATCATCTTGCTAACTTCACATACTCAGTTAATTGTTAAATCAGTCCAAATCTCTAAAGCCTCTGTTATCACAATCCATTTTCTTATTCTCATTCCATTACAAGGTAATTTTCATACATAAAATAAACATATTGTTTCAAAAGATACATTCTTACTCTATTTCACATATATATTCTACTAATCACGAGTTTTCCTCTCGCTTCTAAGTCTGAGTCTTAAACCTTAAATAAATCCATATCTCTAAAAGGCCTTTTTAACCCATTACATGTAATTTTGGATCTCTTTTTTCAGTCTTATTGTGGCTTTCTTTTGGTGCCAAGAAGGTTTCCATAGCAGAGCCTCTATTTCAACAAATAGATCTCCCTTTATTCCTTGTGATATCATTTGGGTCAAGGGAAGACGTCCCATCCTCTGTTTTAAGAGCCTGACTCCTTTGTGGTTAGACCCTTGTTGTTTTAAAAATTCAAGTCTCAATGTTTGGTTCAGCTGAGTAAGATGTTCAGTTGTGTCTGGTTTTGTGGTTAGTAGTTGGTTTTCAAAGTTGTCATAATTCTCAGTAAATCATGTTTGTACATCAATTCCTGTTGTTTTTGGAGTTGTATATAGTTTAATTAAAGTTACCTTTTGAACATCAAAAATCTCAATAGGTTGCATATGAGGTGATATGAATTCCTCTTTGGTGTTGGTTAATTTCTCTTCTGGTATATTTTGGCCTATAGGATAGTCAGTTGAAGTCTGAAAGTCAGTTTGAAAGTTTGAAGTAGGGTTTCTGACTCTTATTTCTTTAGTAATCTCTTTTATTTTAGCGCATACTTGCTCAGTGGCTTCATGATTTTTTTCTAGTATAAGTTTACAGTAAAGTTGTAAATAGGGTTTCTCCATTTCGATGGTAGTTGGAAGCAGTCCTTTTATCTTTTAGTGGAGGTTATATTTAATAACAGTTAACCAATGTCCATCCCCACAGTTTCTAACAGCTGCATCAACTTCTTTATCTTTTCTCTTTTATAGTAATTTGACGGTCAAAACCAACCTCAGTTTCAAACAAAAGCAGGCAATTGCAATATTAAATTTCACCACAAGATGTCCTCAGTGGGTTATAGAATCTTTTCCCAGGCACCAATAAAATGATTTTTTTTCTTTTTGAGAAGGAAAATAGAAAAAGAAATATTCTCCAGATATAAACTAGATCAGGTAGTAGAGCACTGTAGGGGTTTTTTCAGGACCCCAGAGTAGATACAAGTAAAATATAGTCATTAAAGTTAGTTATTCTGTCCTTTTATTCAGCGCTTTTCTTCCCACGCAAACAAACATCGCTCTCTCAAGGCAGGGAAATAATTCCAAAAGGCTTTTTACAGGAAAAAAAGTAGGGTGAAGAGAGGAAAAAGAAAGGTCTCACCCGGATCATCCACGGTGGTTCTTTACGCTTAGATGTTCTTGTGACTTTCAGCTGGTGCAGCTACATGATCGGCCAACTTGGTGGGCAATCTTTGCTCCGTCGACCCTAAGGAGTTAGCTGGAGCCGCGGGAGAAGCTGCCGCCCTCCCGCAGTCACCAAAAAGCCTCCTCATCGGTGGTCGCCCCTCCAGGGCGACTTTCAACCTGCTCGACCATCTCCTGCTCGAGGAAAACTTTTTAAAGAGACCTACATGCAGGCGGAGTGAATACAGGAGTCTAGTATTGCAAGTATTTCTTTATATTTTACTTCTGACCACGTATTTCTACAATCAACATAATGTATCCAAGATGGCGATCGCTTTCATTGTAAAGAGAAAGTTACCGGAAAGTGAAAGTGATTTCCCCCCCCTTTTTTCTCTCAAGCGTTTGGAGCGATCGCTATGAGATGGTTCAGATTTATATTTTAAAATCTTATAAATTGTAATTAAAGAAGATAAGAGGAGGATATATTTTGGTAATATATTTTTAAAGATTTTTTCCCCCTTTTTTCTTTTAAAAAAAAATTCTGGATTGAACAAAATGACTACCAGACAAGCTAAGTTAGTTTCCTCAGAAATGCTTACGGTAAAAGATCTACAGGCTGCATTGTCAACAATGACTGTTAATTTGACTGAGGATTTGGAGAGAAGATTTGAAAAAAGGTTTGATAAAATGGAGAAAAAGTTGGAGAGTAAGATTGAGGATTTGGAGAATAAGATTGAGAATCAAGGCAAAGGTGTATCTGATGAACTGGAAAAAATTAAGGCAACAATCCAGACCCATAATATGGAAATAAGAGAGGATATGGTGGAAGCTGTTAAGGGGGTCTGGGAGGGTGTTGAAGAGAAGGTTGAGGGGGTCGAGCAACAAATGAAAAGTGAATTACATGATCATGCTTTGATGGTGCAATACAATCAGATGATGTCTGCTATTAGAATTAGAGGCCTGAGAGAGGTACCAAATGAGACTCAGGATGATCTGAGAAGAATCTTTGGAAAAATTTCTAAACGACGCCGTGAAAATTTTTTTCGTGGCAAATTGATAGAATCCACAGAATTAATTCATGGATTGCAAGACAAAGAAATTTACCTAGAGACGTTGTTATCTATTTTGTAACAAGGAGATTCAGAAATCATGTTCTTACAATATCTTATAACAAGAAATTAAATGTTGCTGGTCAGGAGGTTGCGGTTCTGAAGGAGATTCCTCCAAAGATGTTGAGAGCTAGAAAGGAGTATGCATTTTTGGTTGCTGAGCTTAAAATACGTGCTTTACAATATAGATGGGAGGTTCCAGCTGGACTTTCATTATCTTATCAGGGCAAAAGATATTATTTGAATTCTGTTGCAAAAGCGAAAGATTTTGCTGAGAACGTGCTGAAGGCTGGTAGACCCCCATCCTCGATACCAAAAAATGCAGATTTGTCAAAAGAAGAAGGAATGGAACTTTTACAACTACAGTTTTCAGACTCACAGCCCCCTCCAGCAGCTGGAGGAGTTTCGATGGAGTTGCCCGTGCAGAGTATTGATATTTTTCAACCCCTGGAAATAGAGAAACCTAAAGATCAAAGGCAAACTAGATTAACTACCAAGCGCATGGAAGAACAAGAAAAAGAACAACAACAATTATGTACATCTGCAAGTCTGGAAGCCATGGGAGCTAGACCAAAGAAGAAAATGGTGAAAATTGATTTGGTCTTGCAAAAGCTTTCTCAATCCCGCCATGTCAAATAAATATTTGACATGGAATGTTAACGGTTTAAATTCTCCTCAGAAGAGGAAAAAGATATTTCACTATTTGACTCAATGTAAAAATGATGTAATCTGCCTACAAGAAACACATATTAGATCTAGTGATCAGAAATACTTGATAAATAATAAACTAGGTTCACATTTTGTGGCAGCGGCTAAAGAGAAGAAGAATGGAATTGTTATTTATGTTAAAAATCATATAAGCGCTAAGTTAATAGAAGCAGATGTTGAAGGCAGATTTTTAGTAATTGAAATTTTAATAGATGGGAAGAAAGTTCTTCTGATGGGTATTTATGTACCAAATCAACAACAAGGAAAGTTTTATAAATTAATACATAAAAAATTAACACAATTTGACTATAGGTCTTGTATTCTAATGGGAGATTGGAATGGTGTTATGGACATTAGTTTAGACAAGAGGAAAACATCTCCAATCCCTCAAACACGCTCTATGCTGCCTAAATCTTTTTTTTGATATTAAGGATGATTTTGATTTGATAGATATATGGAGAGAAAGACATGGTAAAGAGCAAGAATTTACCTTTTTTCTGATAGACATCGATCATTTTCCAGAACTGATTTTATATTAATTACAAGTGACTTTATTTCTGGGGTAAAGAAGGTAAAAATTTTGCCTAAAGTTTTATCAGATCATAACCCGGTTTTGATGGAGTTAATGGTGGGCCAGACTCCTAGAAGATCTTGGAGACTCAATGAAAACTTGTTTCAATATGACTCAAACGTGCTTGAATGTAAAAGTGCCATGAAGGAATTTTTTATGTTAAATCTTCATAAGGGTACAACAATAGAAATGGTGTGGGATGCTAGTAAAGCTTTTATGCGTGGGGTTTTAATTGATATGAATAAAAGGTATAGGCGTTTCATGTATGGTGGACTTGTAAAAAAATTAAGGCTTTTTGGATAAAAATATGGTGGATTCTTCAAAATATCTTGAAAAAACGTATTGAATTTTTACCACAGATGTTTTTGCTTGGCATTATAAAAGACTGTACCACCATAGAGACAAACTTAATCTTGAATTTGATTACAGCAGCAAGATTGCTGGTGGGACAATATTGGAAGAAGCCAGAATTACCATCTATTGAAGAATGGATTTTGAAAGTAACAAATATGGCAGAAATGGCTAAAATCTCTGCATATTTGAAGGATCATTCAAATGAGAAATATATGTTGGACTGGAAAAGATGGATAGAGTATATACAAGGGAGATACCATTTTAAGAAATTGTATTTAGCATATAATTAATTATTTATCTGTTAGGTTGTAAAATATAGTATTCTTAATAGGTTTTATATAATATTTTGGAGTAATTTAGTGGGTTTTCTTGTGTTCTTACCCTGTATTCACTCTGGGAAGTCGGGGTGGTGGTGGTTGGGGGGGATTTATAATTTTATTATTGTAATGTGTAATTGTCTTATATAAGACTAAATACGGATTGTTCTAGCGGCACCTCAGAACCACATTTGAGGAGGAGGAGGAGTTTGAGGAGTGAAGGAGAAGGGAAGTAGGGAGTTGTAGGAGGAATGAGGAGTGTGAGGGAGGTAGAGAAAGTGGGGGGACAGAAGTTGAAAGGGAGGAGGTAGAGGGGGATGTGGTTGGTGGGGTGCCTTATGATACATTTATGATATATGTTCATGTTTATTATATACAATTATATTGTAATAATTATTTTTTGTTGTATTTATAATTATAAAACTAATAATAATAAAAATAGTTTGATAGAAAAAAAATGATCAATGGTTTAAGGACAATCAAACCCTCCTTACCCATAGGGATGGGTTGGCTTACAAGGGGGAAAATTATATTTGCCTGAATCACTCAGACTCCAAGCGCTCCAGTGCAGCCATGATGTAAAACAGGCTGGCCACTTTGGTTACTAGAAAATGCTGCATTTAATTTGGAGGCAATTTTGGTGGCCAGAATTAAAGAAAGATGTGGAGAACTATGTAAAAAGCTGCGCAGTCTGTGCTACCGTGAAAATTATTCCACGGAAGCCCCCTGGACTATTGCAGCCTGTTGCAGATCCTTCCCAACCATGGGAAGAGATCGCTATGGACTTTATCATCGAGTTACCTGAAAGCAGAGGAAATACGGTAATATGAACTGTGATTGATCTTTTTTCAAAGCAGGCTCATTTCATCGCCTGCTCCGGCCTCCCATCAACTGAGAAACTGGCTAAGATGTTCCTTCAACACATTTACAGACTACATGTGACAGGGGGGTGCAATTTATGGCTAAATTTTGGAGAAATTTTCTAAAAGCGATTGGCTCAATGTAAGGACTGTCATTGGCTTTTCACCTGTCTATGAATGGGGCTGCTGAAAAAGCGAATGCAATGGTGGAGCAATATCTTAGGTGCTATGTGGATTATCAACAAACAAACTGGACTGACCTCCTCCCTTTTGCTTAAGTGGCTTACAACAACACTGCCCACAGTGGCACTGGATTCACACCTCTTAAAATCACCACTGGAAGGGATTTCATCCCAATGACTGAATACCCCCAGGAACCACCTGCCTCTCAGACTTTAGATCAATGGGTGTCAGCTTGGAAGGAAGTGTGGGACAATGCCAAGAAAGCTTTGAAAAAAGCCTCAGAAACATATAAAAAACAAGCAGATAGGAAAAGAGCACCCCAGAGGTCATTTTGGGTGGGGGAAAAGGTTTATCTGTCCATGAAATATTTAAGACTCAAATTGCCTAGCAAAAAATTGTGACCAAAATACCTGGGTCCTTTCCCCATAGTGCGAATTTTGAACCCAGTTACTGTACAATTAAAGCTCCCTCAGCTTTTAGGGAAGATTCACCCTGTATTTCATTGCAGCTTGTTGAAACCTTTCAGAGAATCAACTCTAAGACCCCCTTCCAAGAAAGCTCCTGGTCCCCTTGTGGTGGCTGGGGAGACTCATTACGAAGTGAAACACATTCTCGATGCTAGATTGTACAAGGGAAAATTGCAATACTTGGTGCACTGGAAGGGCTACCCCTTATCAGAGGCTACTTAGGTGAAGTGTACTGATGTAAAAGCTGATAGACTTATTTGTAAATTTTATGATAAACATCCAAACAAACCAAGGGGAAATCCTTAACTTATGTTTTTGCTTGATTTGCAGGACTTCTCCTTTCTGTTAAGGGGGGCTGGATGTCAGCACTGTGACAATTGAGAAACTGTAGCCATTTTACCTTTTGCTTTCCTTGTGCTTTTTTCTGTTGTTTGGGATTCTCAGATGTAGAAGGGGGGAAGGGGGGAATGCTTGAGTGTTTTATGTTAGCCATAACAATTGCATCTGGGATGAGAATCAAGGTCAATGTTAGATAAAGTTTTGACAGGTTGAAAAGTTGAGAGGAGAGCCCACCTTTTAGAATAATTGATGAATGTGATTTATGACAGCATCTCTGGGGTGGGAATTGCAACTTGTTACTTTGTATCAGAGGGGAGGGAACTTTAGTCTTGGGTTCAACTATGTAAGTGCCGATACTTTGTTTCCTAAATAAAATGTTCTTTAAGGAAGAAATCTTTGCCTTGAAGTTCTTTTAATTGGTTTCATCTATCGCAGGGGTGTCAAACTCAATTTCATTGAGGGCCGCATCAGCATTGCGGTTGCCCTCGGGGGGTTGGGTGGGTGTGGCCAGGGTGGGTGCAGCCTACTGGGTGGGCCTGGAAGGAGTGGGTGTGGCCTACTGGGTGGGCATGGCCAGCTCTACATCGTTCGCGTCAAGGGTGCCTTTGGGGGCCTGGGCAGAAGTGGGACAGATCTGAGGGTCTCTGGCAGAAGGGGGTGGGACCAGGGCAAGCGCCATTTTTCACAAAGGGTGACACCTCCCCAGCATGTACCCAGGGGGCGGGGCCAACGTGACAGGGGCTGGTTCCTTGCTGTTTCTAGACGGCCTTGTGGAGCTAAGCCTGAATGCGTTTCAGCATAGATGGCCACCACAAAATTGTACATTGGCTCACTGCTGGCCTCACTGTTTCCAGGATGGCTTCGCGGGCCACATGAAACTACTTTGCGGGCCGCATCCGGCCCCTGGGCCTTGTGTTTGACATGTCTGATCTATCGGAACCATGACAGGAGACCTATAAAGCCCAAGCTTACAAATGGAGGGTAGAACAGAAACTGTACAAAGTTGGGGACCGTGTATTCCTCTCTACGAAATATTTACAGTTTCTACAACCTTCAAAGAAATTGGGGCCTAAATTTATAGGACCTTTTCCTGTTAAGTGCCTTATCAACCCTGTGACTGTTGAATTAGATTTGCCAAAGAATCTATGGAAAATTCACCCTGTTTTTCACTGCAGTTTGCTCAAACCAGAGGTCACCTCCAATATCAAGCCTCCTGGACCATCGGTGCCTACACCTATCATGGTTGAGAGAGAACAGCATTTTGAAATCAAAGACATTTTAGACTCATGAACACACCATGGGGTGACACAATACATAGTGGCTTGGAAGAACCTCCCTTCTGCCCAGAATGAGTGGGTGTACAAGAGACACGTTAGGGCCCCTACACTTTTAAAACGCTTTCATGGGTGGTTAGTTGAAGTGGGTCCTTAAAATTTTAAAACATGACTGGAGAGGGGTCATATTAACAGCATTTTTTAATTACATGTAAATCAAATCAAATACATTTTCCCTAGCCCCACCACTTTTTGTGTTTGGGGAGAATGTGGCTTCTAGCACACCAGTGTGGGAAGTCAGCCCCCCCCAGAGAAGGAAATATGAAAAAGGTAGATTATATTTCCCCAAAGGATTTTAAAGGTAAAAACCAACCCCCCCACAAGTCTCTCTGCCCCAAAGAGAAACCAGGTCTGCAGAAATGCAGATGTGATAATCTTGTCAGAAAGATTGAAGTCAGGAAGCTGGGATTAGAAAGATCCCTAGAATCAATAATCCCTCACACCAAAAATCCAACAGTCATCGGCCACAGCCACAGGGAAGCAGGATATGACCTTTGGGACATAATAGGATTAACCCACCACTATCAGAATACCAGAAAGGCACACTCAGACTCAGGTCAAAGTTCATGCCACAGGAACAACTCCAAACAACAACTCAAGAAGGTATAAAACCCACCACTTTCTATTACATGTGGTCAGCTTTTCCAGAGCCATCTTTCTGTCTGGCTCTCCTCTCCAACAAACTGCAACCTTCTTTCTAAAGCAGTCTCCATGTTGTTTATTCCCGGCTTGGACTGGACCTTGATGAAGATTTTTCTTTCAACAATTTGGCACCCAGGATGGGACTCCAAGCTAACCTCTCCAGTGGACTGAGACTGGTAAGCCCCATCTTGCTGGCAGCAGACCCCTTGTGTCTGTGGATGGGTTTCCCAGGCTCTGCCCATGTGGAGCAAGGATAGTAAAGGGAGTTTTGAGTTTGAGATCAAGGGCTGCTTTGGAAAGAAGGTGAATACCTCTAAATTTTAACTTTAAAGCCCAGGGGAATGAGAGAAATGTGTTTATGTCTGTGTGTGTGAATGAAAAGACCCTTTTCCCAATCACAGTTGGATTTTGCTCCCTCTGGCCTTTCCTAACCACAGAAAGAATCTGTTCAAGTGACAGACCCTGGAAAGCATGGGGGTTTGGCCAAAGCGCAGGCCCTTTTGTTAGGGAAAAGGGAAAGGCTGTGTGAAAATGGAATGGAATGAGTGAGAGAGAGAATTGGATTTGGGCAACTAGCTAAGAATCACTGAGCAGAGCCCTATTCTGGAAAGGAGGTACCCGTACTCTAAATTAATCTTGGCGGACAGAGTCCTCCCAGGCCATTTGCCTGAAAAACCAAGGGGTTACCACTGGTTGGAAGGTACCTCCACCTGTTGGGGGAGGTGTAGTTCCACGGGTGGTGTAGTTCCACAGGTTGCGAGGGACCAAGGAGAAACCCTTGGAGTCTCATCACGGGGTCTCCTGTAGGGAGACGGATGAATGCCTGGGGCAGGGCCAAATTGCCCACCCATGCGGGAATGAGTAAGAAGAGTGCATGCAAGTTATGCAGGAGTGGACTCTGCTCAGGGATGAAGCAGGAAAAACCAATTTGCATAAATAAAGGTACTTAAAAGGAAAAGGAAAATAAAATATAGGAATAGTGATTCTCTCTCTCTCTCTCTCTCTCTCTCTCTCTCTCTCTCTCTCTCTCTCTCTCTCTCTCTCTCTCTCTCTCTCTGTGCAACCACGTGATATGGTTAAGATTTGTGCCTTACCTAATTTGAGTTAATTGAGATTTATAGTGGGAATGACCAGGGTGTGAAAGCTGAGCGTTCTGTTTTTCCCTCCTTTACTCTTTTCCTTGTCTGTGTGTATGTGTGTCAAAGTCTTTGCGTGTGAGGTAAATGTAACTGTTGTCTCTAATCCAAAGAGAAAAGAATTTTAAAATTCTGCTAGAAATTCTGCTTAAAATAAGCCACCAAAGAAAAATAACTTCAGCCTGTTTGCCTGGCCAGAAAATAGGCTGAACATAACTGAGTTCCCTTATTAGGAAGGAATGTTTTAAGCTCATTTAGAGGAAAAGTTTTATTTCTGCATTTTCTGTATGTGTTGTAAATGGGTTTTATCTGTCTATCCTTTTCCTGAAACATGAGGTGTTTGAGCTCAAGTTTGCTTGTGTAGGGAAATAGTCTTCTTCTTAAGTTACTTTTCTTATCCTATCACTAATCAGTGAAACTACTATGGAACTAATCCTGGAACACATAAGCATTTATTTTCAATCTCTAATGTAGTATTTTTATCTAAATTGTGCATTGGTAATGCTAGGCAAAATGCTGTCATGATGTTTAAATATTTTGAAAACAGATATAAAAGGTAGACTCTCCTGCCACTGGCAAATTGCACACCTTAAAATATTAGGCTTTTAAAGTTACTTGGAGCTTTCAGCATTCTCAAGCTGCCCAGCATTTTCATGTTGCAAGTACTTAAGTCCTCTTTAACATGTTGCAAATGTTCAGTTTCAGAAGTGAGACCTTTCATTTTTTTGTTGCTCTCTTACCAGAATCCAGCCTTTCTTTTGTCCTCATCTGTGGTGTCCCCATTTTGTTGTGACTGGTCTTATCTTTATCTTTAACAACTGCAGTATTAATGCCTTTTCAAACTCTTTCTGCAAGCTACCCCCCTCCCCCAATTCTACTTCTCCATTTCTTATCTTCTGTTCTCCATGCCTTTGTCTGGTTAGCAAAGCCTCTCCTGGGAGAGTCCACCGAGAAAGGGGGGAGGAGATCATGTTCTCATGTCTTTCAGCCCTGCACAGTTGACTCATTAACCTTTTGGAAGTAGAGCACACTGACCCAGATGCTGCCTCCATCCATTTGAGCCAGAGAATTAGGTTTGAATCCAGCCATCCACTAGAAAGTCACCATGCAACCAGAGTGGAACAGATCTTCCCAAGTCCTATCATCCCCCAGATGCCTGTGAAAGCTGCAGAGGAAGAAAGGAGCCCTGGAGCCATCGGTCCCCATGTGAAGCCTCTGAAGACAACTAGGAAGACTATAGGGGGAGGGTGGAAACTCACTATAAGGTTTTCTTTCTTGCCTCATTTGTCTTGTAATAAGCCATTTGAATGTATTTATGGAGGGATGGCATTTGGGAATGGTTGACACAGCAAGTATTGAACACCTTGGACTTCTGTCTGGTGGGAGGGAAAATTTGTCCAGGATGCTTGTATTGCCTGTTTCATATGAGTAGCTACATGCACACACGCACACACACCATTCAGAATCACACTGAGTCTATCCCCTTCACCTACCTTCAGTAAAGCTCCCCAGACTGATTCTTGCTCTGTCCACTGCAAATTCCAAGTGGGAGGGAATCAGGCCCCCTCAGGCGATTTGCAGTTCATATGCTCTCACTGAGGAGGTAGCAGGAAAGAGATCTCCAAACCCAAGCCCTGAAAATGTTGCACTGGTGGACTCAGAGTAAGAGTCCTAGGGCTCACTGTGTGCAATTTAATAGCCTAGCTTGCACACTGGCTAACCTCAACTGGACATTACAAACCTGGATGCACTAAACTAAGAGCTAAGGCAGGCTCAGAAAGCAACCCTTGAAAATGGGCAGCCAGTGGTTATGTACTGAGGCAAACATGGCTGTGAGTAGTTTTGAGGAATGTGCAGACCTGACTGGAAAGCTCAAAGTGACATCAAACATCTAAAATAATTGGCATAGAATATTGGACACTATACATTTATTTTCCACCTAACAGAACTTTTGCCCTGACTTTTAGACCTTTATGGGTTGGAAGCTCCCCCTTTGGGAGCCACTGCAGGGATCTTTTTCTGCTGTCTTTATTAGCGCCTTTCCTTTTTGCTTTAAGAGTTTAAAAGCTTGTTTATCAAGTCTCCCTGACCAGATCAATTTTTAATCTTGTGCCAGTAAAAGTGTGTCACTCACGCTCTTATGGCACAAAGGGGCAATTGTGGGAAGTCAGCTCCCCCCCCCCCCGAGAGAAGGAAATATTAAAAAGGCTTTCCCCAAAGAATTTTAAAGGCAGAAACCAATCCCCCCCAAGTCTCTGTGCCCCAAACAGAAACCAGGTCTTCAGAAATGCAGATGTGTGATAATCTTGTCAGAAAGATTGGAGTCAGGAAGCTGGGATTAGAAAGATCCCTAGAATCAATAATCCCTCCCATCAAAAATCCAACAGTCATCAGCCACAGCCCCAGGGAAGCAGGATATGACCTTTGGGACATAATAGGATTAACCCACCACTATCAGTGTTCTGGATCGTGTAACCTTGACTAGAGCATGTAGGTCTGTATGTTAGAATGTTTGGCATTTATTGGGTTAAACGCTATCTCCTTAAGAGATGGCTTGTGGGTAATGTAGTTTAGCTAGTCAGCTATCTCATGTTATCAGGTATGTGGGAGGAGTTACTGAGCTCATCACAGGATATCCTGGCCATGGGCCAGTTTGGAATGCTTTGTCTGATATAGCACGGGGCTACCGCAGGACTCAGATGGCCCCATTTCACGTTAGAAGTTGGTATGGAGGAAGTATTAATTTCTTACCTATAAGAATGAACAGATTGCGATATCCAGAAGAATCCACAACAAATGCAAGTATTTCTTTCTGAATAAATTATCTGTTTTGGAATCATTCTTATTGAGTTATCTGTATGATCTGGGATTATGAAGCAACTTAACTCTGGATCAGAACAGTAAGAAATTATTATATTACCTGCATATTGACTTTAGAGTAAGAAAAGTAAAATCATCTTCATATTAACTTCAGCTTCAGCATTGTTCCTGTGAGAAACGGAGAAGTTTAAAAATAAAACGGTCACAATTGATTAACAATAGAAAGATTAGACAATAGCCAAGCCTTGCACGTAGGCACTAGATTCCAGGAGGCTTGGCTAGCAGACACACTCAACAAAACAAAAGGATGACAGAGGGAAGTTCTAAACACTGTAACTGAGGGGGAGGGATAATGTATTTTGTTTAGGCGATCCTGATAAGATTGTAACCTCAGAGGAGGGGCCAAGGCGTCGGGATAGAATGTATATAATGTTATGTGTTTGAATATTTTGGTGTGGTCTCTGGGTTTAGAACTTCCTGTTGAAGTCTCTCACCAGGATCCACCGCGCTTTGCAAACCGCTTTTCTATTTTCTGCAGAATAAACTCTTTTTCTTACCAATCCAATTTTGTTGGTGTTTTAATCACGTTTCCAACATTCCTTAAAGCATCTATCTGTCTGTATCAGTAAGAAATTATACCTTTCTGTATATCAGCTTTAAAAGAAGAATTTGTGCTAAATTGCTGTGGGATCTGTTTAACCAGCCATCTGCTAGCAGCTAAAAGTAAAGGACAAGAGATTACTACGTGTTTCCCCGAAAGCAAGACAGTGTATTACTTTCTTTTTATCCCCAAAAGCCCCACTATGTCTTACTTTCGGGGTACGGCTTATATTGATTGGAAAACAATTGTCAGTTTTATTTTAAGTATTTTAAGTATATATGTCTTACTTTCGGGGTACGGCTTATATTAGCCGACCTCCTGAAAACCCCGATACGTCTTACAATCGGGGGTGTCTTACTATCGGGGAAACAGTGTTGCTAAAATCAATGGAAAGGTCTCAGCGTTCAAACAACTTGCCACAAGAACGCTGACCTCCTTCCCGCTCACGAATCTGTGAACGGGCTGATTGTTGCTAAGGGAAGTAATCAGGTTACCAAGGACAGTAATAAAGTGACTGCTTTTATGAATCAGAGAAACATTGGGTGCTTGCTGCCTATTGCATCTCATTGTAAGGATTTCTTGCATGTAAAGACTGTATTTCTAAAAATCAGAGGAGCATTGGGCAGCTACCCCCCCTTTTTTGCCAGCGATTCAAACAGCTTGAGGCAAGACAGAAGAAGGGGAAGAGGCAATGAGAGAATTGTTTCAAATGAATGTGTTTGAGGCCAAGCCCATTCGCTTGGAAAACAGAAGAAAGAGAGCTATTTGAGGTTGTTAAAAACTATGCATTTTCTGCAAACCTGCTGGCAAATTCAAAGCATATCAAAAAAGTTCTGTTGCCTTGTTTAATGTTCAGAAAGGGCAAACCCCTCACCTGCAAGCTCAGCATTGCTTAAGAACAGGCATTTGCCCGAGCTGGCCCCTGGCTACGAACCATTTGTTGTCATAGCAACCAGCGTCTGATGAGAGTAAGTTGACTCACTCAAAGGAAGAGCCCCCTCCCCTTGGAATGCTAAGAATCTCAATGGGGAGAAAAAAGGCCTTTGGCTACCAGGACAACAGAGCCCACTCCTGCAAATAGCAATGCAGTAGCACCCCCTGGTGGCTAATCTGCACATAACACTTATTCAGCAATTTTATCCTTGCTGAAAGAAAGGCACCCCTCCACTCTGGTGACGCATCAACCCACCTTAAGAGCACCCCCTAGAGGGGAAAGAAGGTACTTCACTGAATGAAATTTTCTAACTATGCAGAGTGAATCGCTGATAGTTAAAGAGCAAGTTCCCTGAATTCATCCAAGGCTACCAACACCCCCTAGAGGGCACAGAGTGAATTTCACCCAAAGTAATCACTCACGCAAGCAGTTACCTCTAGTGGTGACTATGCTGAGGGCAATTTAAGGAGAAGAAAAGGCAACAATTAACCTTGCTTATTATCACAAAGCTGACGACCAAGCAGATTTTAGAGTCCCAAGCAGTCCCCAGCTTGCAACCTAATGACCAGGTGGGGGTTTATGGGAGCTAGTAGAAGCTCAGCATTCTCCCAGTGGCCACAGATGGGCAACGTGATTCTCAGAAGAAATAATTTAGCTAGCCGTTCTCCAAGCACCCCCTAGTGGTTAAAGGAGAAACTCCACGCAAGCCTTTAATCACGCACAGAGAAAGCCCTCTAGTGGACAAAGGGTGAACCTCGAAGGAAGAGCACCCTGGTGACTAACCCGCAAGAAGTGACCCCTAGAGGTCAAAGGATGAACTTCGCTGAAGTACCCACGCACACAGGAGAGTGCACCCAGTAGTGCCTCCACCTACAGACAGCACCCCAGTAGCTGATCTGCAAGTAGCACCCCCTAGTGGTCAAAGATCAAAGTTCATCGAATTCGCTTCAAAATAGCTAGGAAGTTACCGAACCTGTCCTACCCATGGCAGATCTAGAAGAAGGGGTTCAACCAACCAGCCTAGATGAGACACCCCCAACTAGTTGGCCAAGGAGAAATGCTGCAAACAGCCAACCTTGACCTGTACACAGAGGCTGATGCTCAAGCCTCAGTGAGGCCTAAGACGTCTCAGGTTCTCTATGACCTGAGGCAACAAAGAAAGCCTACAGAAGCCATGCACTCACATCTGATGGAAAGATGGGAGTCGTGTTACAAGCGCCATGAAAGAGACTGGGAGAAATTACGCAAACTGTACCAAGGGCCTAAGGAGGAGCTCTCCCCCAAAAGTGCGCGCGTATTGGAAGAAGATAAGGAAGACGCCTTCGTGCAATGGATGGGCTCTGAACAGCAACTCGAAGACATTCAGGTGCAATTAGGAGACCCAACAGTCGATAGCAAGATGCAAAGCCTCAAGCTAAAAAACAAGGAACGTAAGAAGTTTCTAGAGAGCTCACAATGCCTCCCGGAGCACGAGTCTTACCTGAAAGACAGACCAGTCGAGTGGGCCGAGTCTGAAGTTTCCCGCCATTCGTATGCACCATCCCAGTGATCACATGTGGCTCCATCTCATGCCTCTGGAAAAGCCTCACCCTTTTGCCACAACTCACCGTGAGCCCAGGCATACTCCAGCATGTCACAGCAATCTCACGTTACAGGCGCCTCTCGCCATTCAAAAGTATCTTCTTGTCATACCCAAGCATCCCGAATTTCACAGGCAGAGCAAGCAATCATCGATGCTGAAGCTGCCAACGCAGTCTTTCGCGTGTTACAAGAGGAGCAGAGGAAAAAGAAGGAATTGGCGGCAATGGAAATTGAAGAAGCTGAGATGGAGGCCAAACTAGAAGCTAAAGCAGCTCAAATGGATGCCGAACGAGAAGCTGAAGCAGCTCAAAGGGAGGCCAAATGAAAAGCTGAAGCAGCTCAAAGGGAGGCCGAAGCAGCTCAAAGGGAGGCCAAACGAAAAGCTGAAGCAGGTAAAATGAAGGCCAAAATAAAGGCCACTCAAGAAGAGCTTGAGCTTGTACAAAGCCAAAGAGAAGTGGCAGACAAAACGGCAAGAGCGAAAGGCCTTCAGAGAACACTCCAACACACCACTTTCTTGCCCAATAGGGAACAACTGGAGAATGAAGATTGGCATAGCCATGTGCAGGCCTACGTGGACAACCAAAGCATGTTTCAACGTGAACAAGTGAGAGCGCAACAGCCATCCACAAGCCCCCCAAGACCGAGCAGACGAAGAGAAGAATCTCAATGGCCAGATGTGCTGGTCAGCCAGAGAGTTGACGTCGCAACATCTAGGTCACAAGATCTTCCCACCGTTGCTGCCCCATTGAACCCACCAAACCATACCACTGATGGCAACTGGATGGGCCCACCTACAGTGGCGACAGCCCCACAGCAGGACCAGCTACCGCTCGGGGATGAGATTGCAAGAACTCGAGCCAGACTAGAGTCCCTGCTACGCCAACAGGAGGCAGCATCCCAAGGAACCGCTAACAGATCTGATCACATAGGAGAATCTCGACCACCATCTGTGCCAGCCTACCAGGGAGCCAGCAATGCACCACCTGAGAGACGAGAAACCCTCCAACGAGTAAGCACACAAGAAGTCAGGTTCCCTCCGCTCAATGTCAGCGCAGAGGAATTCAGACCAAACCAACAAGGTCCATCGCACGTGACATGGCAAGGTACCCTCAGCGGACAACACGCTGAAGAAAGTAACCAGCCAGACATGGCGCACGCCCCCACTCTCAGAAACAACGTACCACCTCCGCCTATCTACAGCCCACACATGGGACTGATGTATCTCCCAACATTTGGTGGAAGAAGGTTAGACATGGCAGCCAGAGGCGTACGAAAATTCTCCGACAAACCAGGGAGGGAGTACTTATTGTGGAAGCACATCTTCAAGCGCGCCATCCTTGAGGAAAAGGCTGGGCCAGACGAGGCGCTCGTGCAGTTGACAGCCTGGCTAGGCCCAGAATCCGCAAACGTAGTGAAGAACATCTTCGCATCCCATCTGGGTAACCCAGACATCGGCCTTAAAAAAGCTTGGCTTGCACTTGAAAAGGACTATGGTGAACCTACAGTGACAGAGTCCTCACTCCTGGACCACGTTTTCAATTTCCCTAGAATGAGAATCAACGAACTTCGCCAGCTGAAGACATTCTTGTCACTCCTTACTCAGCTACAGACAGCACAACAGGATCCTACCTTGCTGGGACTAGCCTTCCTTGACCAGTTCAGGGCACAAAACCCTATCGTCCAAAAACTACCATGGCAGATATGTGACAAATGGATCGAGATCTCTGTTGCCTATAGGAAAAAGAATTAAAATAGAGTTCCCCCCTTTGCTTTTCTTGCTGAATTTGTCAATGACCAGGCAGAACTCTACAATGATCCCCTATACCTCTCCATCAGAGAAACACATTTTCCAATGACCAGGAGGAGCAGTGTAAACACTGATGCAGCCAAGAGCCCCATCCAAAATGCACGGGGTAAAACCCCTATTTCAGTGTACAAAACAGAGATCATGGCCCGGCCAAAGAAGACTTCAGATGAACAAATGCCAAGGAGTATTCATTCCAAACCTCGCCCACCAAGAAAAGGCCTGACTTGTCCAATTCATAAATCTTCACTCTCTCTAAACAATTGCAGAGAATTTGGGAAAAATCCCTGGATGATCGAAAGGCCCTACTCAAAGAGCATAGGATATGCTTCAAATGCTGTGACTCTATAGATCACATGGCCAAAGATTGCGCAGTCAGGGTGAAATGTCACCTGTGTAACAGGGACAAGCACCCGGCAGCCTTGCATTTAGAATCTAAGAAACCCTCTGAGGAGACACAACAAGCGACTTTGACCCCTCCTACGACGACGGAGACTCAACGTGACTCCAAAGAGCACCCAGAAATGTATGGGATGTACTACACAGATATATGTGGTGACACACCGCGTCCTCCTTCATGCTCACCCATCTGTCTAGCAAAAGTCTACCCCGACAGACAACCTGAAAGAGCTGTAAAGATGTACGTCATACTAGATGCACACAGCAAGGTCACAATAGCTAAGCCTGCCCTTTTCAACCTCTTCGACCTCCCGAGTGAACTAAAGCATTTCGCAATAAATACGTGCACAGTACCAATGCACATGGTGGGGAGGAAAATCACAGGTCTTCGCATAGAATCGATAGACGGAAGTTCAGATTTCCTGTTACCATCAGTGCTGGAATGGGAGACCTTACCAGATGTTCGCAGTGAAATTTCGACACCAGAGGTGGCAAGAAAAATACCTCACTTAGCGCACATAGCCAATTTAATCCCTCCTCTAGATCCTGAAGCCAAAATCCTACTCATGGTGGGATGAGACGCCCCGGAGTCCATTGGTTCCGATGAAAGAATCAAAGGTCCACCAGGAACCCCAGTAGCCATTAGGAAGGAACTCGGATGGGCCATAGGAGGGACGGTTTGTGTCGATCAACCGCAAACTCCAACCCAGGTGAATATCTCAACAACCTCCATTCCCAGTAATGGAAGAGCACCTCACCTAAAACCACACCAAGAACACTTCACGCTTGTGACAACCAAACCTGTTTTGGAAGCAACAGTGTTCCAGACCAGTAAGAATTACAACAACTTAGCCTTGTCCATAGAAGACAAACAATGTCTGCAGCTATGTGTGTTCTCCCTGAGCACCACACACTGGGATGAGCCGCGTCTGCCAGAACAGAAACAAGACTGGGAGTCATGGAGTGTACTCCCAAGATGTCTCCAAAGCATACAAGTGCAGCACACGTATGTCTCCAGCTCACCTGCCACCATACAAAGGAAAGAATTGTACACTTCCTCAGGTGTGTCAAATAAGGTAAATGCAGCCTTAAGATACGTCACAGTCTACAGCGGGGAGAGCCACACTTACGTCATTTTGATTGCAACCATAAGATACATCAGAGTCTACAGCGGGGAGAGCTGCAGTCTCGGTGTCTTCTTTGGAAAAGCGAGACTAACAATACAACAAGGCCACACAGTACCAAGGCTAGAACTATGTGGTACCACTTTGGCTGTAAAGCTCACCAACTTGACAGCAAAGACGTTGCGCCTTGAACTACAATCTACCACCTTCTACGCAGACAGCAAGGTGATGTCAAGCTACATCTGCAAACAAAGCAGACACTTCTACATCTACGTAGGCAATAGAGTAGGAAAGATTGAAACATCTTTAAGCCCTGAACAATGGCAACATGTGCCAACAGATAAGAACCTTGTGAATCAAGTTAAGTGGCCCAACCTCGCCAAGTGTTAACAGAATTGATCTGGCTAAAAGGTCCTGAGTTCTTGGCTTGTCCAGACAGCCAGATGCCACAGAGAACACAACGCTATATGCTTCCAGCTCCAGATCAACATGCCAACCTTCAGCCTCAGGCACCCAGTAAACTTCAGCCAATCTGCTTCAAACCCTCCTCTAAGCGGAGATATCTGAGTTTGGGCATAGTTTTGATCGTCTTGATCACTTGTCTTAGCATCCCAAGAGTTAACCTTGTAGGAGCCTGCAAAGACTTACAGACTATTGAAGATATTTGTGATGATCCAGTGATTGACAAATGTCTGAAGGCCAAAAATTACCTTCCCCATGCATCTCACATGGGAGAAGCGTGGGAGCGCATGATTGGCGTACCCTGCAAAATCATGGACTCTATGTCGTCAAAGACACCATGTTTTTACCTATTTTAGTCACTAGTTAGTTAGCAATGAGAATTGCATGCTTAATGCTACGTTTTCTTTGCTTATTTCAGTTAGTTAGTAGTGGAAATTTAAATTTCCAAGCAGGGCATGTTCTGGATCGTGTAACCTTGACTAGAGCATGTAGGTCTGTATGTTAGAATGTTTGGCATTTATTGGGTTAAACGCTATCTCCTTAAGAGATGGCTTGTGGGTAATGTAGTTTAGCTAGTCAGCTATCTCATGTTATCAGGTATGTGGGAGGAGTTACTGAGCTCATCACAGGATATCCTGGCCATGGGCCAGTTTGGAATGCTTTGTCTGATATAGCATGGGGCTACCGCAGGACTCAGATGGCCCCATTCCACATTAGAAGTTGGTATGGAGGAAGTATTAATTTCTTACCTATAAGAATGAACAGATTGCGATATCCAGAAGAATCCACAACAAATGCAAGTATTTCTCTCTGAATAAATTATCTATTTTGGAATCATTCTTATTGAGTTATCTGTATGATCTGGGATTATGAAGCAACTTAACTCTGGAACAGAACAATCAGAATACCAGAAAGGCACACTTTCCAGAGCCATCTTTCTGTCTGGCTCTCCTTTCCAACAAACAGCAACTTTCTTTCTAAAGCAGTCTCCATGTTGTTTATTCCCGGCTTGGACTGGACCCTTATGAAGATTTTTCTTTCAACACCCGTAAAAAGCCAAAAGCCCTTTGCCTGAAAAACAATATGCTAGATAAGGACTTTCAAAAAGAGGTTTCCAAGTAGATGTGAATTGATTTGAATACAGTAGGATTTCTTCTAAACAGCTGTGAACAGGAGTGCACTTTTCATGATGCTTCCCACAATTTATCAGTCTTTATGCCAATAATGTGAACCAGGCCTGTGGTTATTCCCCATGTTGCAGGTGACAGGGGTTTTTTGAGATCCAAGCAGGGAGTTCGTGATGGAGAACTGAGTAAAGGAATTTCAGACTTGCAACTCCGTTTCTTACTACACGCATCAACTTTTAGACCCTGGCATCCTTCTGTGCAGAAACGCCCATTGTACTTTCTCAGCAACTGCATCATCACCTTTAGGATGTGCACATCAGGCAGGGAGTAAGTGTGGCGCTCCCAGGACTATCCTAGCCCGCGACCTGGACGGAATAACAGACGAATCCTCAGCAGAGTTTCTCGGATAATAGCAATATATTGTACATGTCAGTGTGGTGAAAGTCTCTATTTGCTTTCAATGGAAACTGCAGGTTGCCATATGCAGGATTACATTCTAAGCGGGGCTGAATCTCAACGAAGTACCCGTTGAGCCTTACAAGCTAGGGCCGTTGAAATGCGCGAGCGCTGTCCCCAAGAAGGATGCGCCGAGAGTTTCCCTCTACCCACATCCACTAAAGGCTTCAAAGGGTTACTTCTGTAACGACCGAGCGTAGAGCTTTCCCTAGTCTTTTCTTCGTTCCAACCCACTCCTCCACGACCCTTGCAGCAGCATCCATTGGCTGGGAAAAAGGAAATGGGCGTGGCTTGACCTACCTTCGTCTCCTCGCTTATTCTGTCTCCCTTCCCCCAAGCCCCTCCCTAACTCGGTTCCAGTGTAAAGTTTCACCGAAGCACATGACTGGCTTTAATGGCTGCTTGAGCACTGGCGCGCGCGCGCACTCACAAGCGCAACGTAGCGTTCCCTCCCTCCGTCCAGTCGGGTTAGGCATCCTTTCTGTATAACTTTGTAGGTCTGGGACCCAAGTGTGTGCCTCTGACTTCGTGAGAGCAGGACTGGCTTTTTAGGGGTAAGCGAAAGTTTTGTGCATGCCCTAGAAACTACGAGGAAAGAGGGAGAGGGATGTGCTTTCCAGGTAAGAGTTCTGATTACCGGCGTCTCCTCTTTTTGCAGACTTTGTTCTGGATATGTGTTTGCGAGGCAGCGGGGGAAACGGAGACTTCTCTCTAAATTCTTTAGTTCCCTGCACGTTAATTTAACGGACAGAGGGGGGAAAGTCGGAGTCGTTGTGTTTTGTTTCGTTTCTACTAGATTCCGATCGAAATCTAGGATTACATTGCAGCCCACCATCCCTTTTCCTCCCCCCCCCCGCTGTCTGTTTCTGCCCCATACAGTACCTGTTTGGAGTTGAATGGGGTTGCTTCTCTGTATCTTCTTTCCCCTCAGTGCCCCCCCCATTTCATTAATAGACTTTCGCATCACTGAAACAGAGGAGCCTGATGTGTAGTTTTCAGAAAGAAATATGGGGGCAATTTGCAGTTGCTGATAGTTTCCTGAAGTTGTAATTACTCTACAGACTTATTTTGGTGGGTATAGCTGTTCAGGAAATACCAGAGGTTCCAGTTTGGGGGATAGTGTAAAGCTCGCATTATTCCATTTCTGTTCCAGTTTCCTTTCCCCTGCTCTTTGGGCAGTTTACTAATAAATCTAACTGCTGTTTCCAGTCTTCCTGTTCAGCTCTCATGGGGGCTGTCCTCACCCCCTGCTTAATCAGGACAACTGGAGATGGGGATTTTGTCCTGCAGAATCTGATATTCTTGTCATCAGGCCTCCTGTTCTTCCTTTGCCATGTTGGACTCTTTGCTGTTCTTTGAGAAAACCTTTGGTGTGTAAATATAGTGGGACTCTGCCTTGGGATCAGTGAGGCATCCCAAGGTTTAAGCTGCTGGTTTGTCCTGATTTCTGTTCATTAAGTGGCTACCTTACAGTTGCAGCCTTGTACACATTTGAGGGTAAATCTGTTTGAACTCAAGGGTAGTGACTCTGGGGTAGGCATCAACAGGACTGAACTGCAAATGTTCTGACAGTAATTTCTTCTGCTTCAGGGTCCTACCTCCACAGAGTGAGCATTCAGAGGAGATGGAGACTCCCTGATTTTCTCTTCTCTTTGAGCAATTCCCACAAATTTCTTTTCTTTCAGATCTTGAAAAAATACTGATGTTTTCCAATGTGGAGTGTACGTGTGGCTGGCGATTCTGCTGCTTCCAAATGAAGTTTTGTACTTCATATTTTTAGCAAAGGGATTCTGCCTCCCTACTCCCCCAATTGTACTTTTTATGAAAGGTTCTGTTTACCCGATTCCTTCTCCTTCACATTTAAAATTCAAAATGTTATAGAAATACCTCTGGTTGTGCCATTTCTTTGGCACAATTGCACAAGTTTCTGGCCTTTGTAGGAAAGCTTGGAGTAAAAATAAAAGAGCCAGTGAAGTCTGTCTTGCCAAACTACCAGTGGTTGGTCGACCCATGGGTGGAAAAACAAGACCATGGCTTAGTTTTCAAGAGGGTGCATGGCTTAGTTTTCAAGAGGGTGTTTCCAACTTGGTCTATGTTTTTGTGGTGTCTGAGCAGCCTTGTGAGTGTAAAATTGGAGCCATGGGTCTCATATTTTTTTATGCCCAGGTTTCAGAATTGGGATATCCAGTCCTTTGGGGCTTTTGGATTAAGCAGCAGTTTGGTTACTTTTTTTTTTTGCAGGTCTACTTCTAAGACGTGGTATTGTGCCTTACCAAGTCCCATAGGTGACTTGCAAGGCAGCTGTGAAGTGGGTTTAACAATTAGGGAAAAAGTAGGCTGATGGCTAAATCTCAGCAGCTGTGTGGAAGCAGCTATGGTTTACCAGCTTCTGCTTTTATCAGAAAAAAGAACCCTGACTTGTGGTGGGGTGCTTAGCTGTCGGTCATAAAAAGGTAATGGCTGGCTCAGGAATTCTGGGAGTTGAAGTCCACAAGTCATAAAAGGGCCATCTGTCCCCACCCCTGCTTTAGAGAAATTATCAGTTGGTTTGACTTCAGATGTCAGACAGGAAGGGAAAGAGCATGCCTGGTGTATGTATGTATCCGTGTATGAATCTATGTTTAATTCTCCCAGCTTTGCAACTCTGTTCAGTTTGGATACTTGACGTCCTTAGCTGAAAAGGACTCTTGAATGGTATGAAGATGGAGTTTTTTCACATTTGTGATCATGGCTTTCTTATTACAGAATATTAATAACAGTGATGGGAATCCTTATAGTTTATGTAGCGTGTTCACAAACTGCTTAAAGTTTGTTCTCTTAGTACTCTTAGCATATTGCAAATGAGGGTGAGAGACTGAGAATATTTCAGCTTGTGTACAGAGTTTGTGGCTGAGGAGAGATTTGGATCAGGGATCTTGAGGTTCCTAATTTGTAAAAGTTCTATTTTTTAAAATAGGTTTTGGTTTTAAAGCATTTTTTTTGCAACTTGAAAGCACCAGATCACTTTAAGATTGTATGTCATATACAGTACATACAGTGGGATAGGTAGCATGTTTCTAGATTACACACATTTCTTCTCTTACAGTTTCTAAAATCCCAGTTTTATCAATTATGTATCTTTCCTTTTAAAATGTCAATTAAGTCTCACAAACTCTTCTTAATTTTATAATGTATATTACACGAGAACCTTTAGAATAATTAACTGGTGTAACATAACCTTCTGGCTAACAACCCAGGTCTATGTTTGGCAGTCTTGAATATGCAAGACTGCTGATCCCATCTGGGAAACAAGTGCCTTTCAAACTAGTGGATCTTCATAATTTCTGCTCCTCGTGTGGCCTTGTAGGATCAATTGAATTAAATACTGTCTATGTGCTCAATTCAAATTCTCATGTGCATGCAGAGAACATGAATTTATAAAAATGCCTTTGTGCAATCAGATCAAAGATGATCTCCACCTGCAGTGATTTGTCACCTTTTCTTGAAGAGGGTAGGAAGCCCACAAGGAAAGCTAGGTGGAGACAGGCTTTCCCATTCAGGTAACGAGTCATTAGGGACAAAGTGTACACATCTGGATATTTCCTGTCAATTATTGTGAGGGAAAAAGGAACAACAGTATAATCATGGTTCTAATTTCAGGCCCATAAAACTGCTGTCCATCTGAAAACATTGGCCAAGTTTGAAACAACCTCTTAAAATACTGATAGTTTGGGCTGGTTTTTATAGAGTTCCAATCCAGAATGCATTTTCTTTTGTTTTGTTGGCTTGTCAGGCCCATTTCTCCCCCGCTAAAAAACACCCCCTCTATGGTTTATATACCATAGTGCAGGAGTGTCAAACTGCCGGCCCACGGGCTGGATGCGTCACACCAAAACTGCGCCCACCCCATTGCTGGCAATGGGGAAAAAGTTGTGATAAGTTGCAACATGTCACGTGATGTCGTGAGTTTGACACCCGTGCCATAGTGAATAGGCCCATTATACTAAATCAAAAAACCAATGAACCACATTATGCTTTTATATGTGAACCGTTGGGTGAATGCAAATGTTGTGATAAGTTTTGTGTTTGGTTTTGGTTTAGCATAATGTGTGAACCAAACCATTTTTGGCTTGTAAATATTATTTATGACTTAATGTTATATGGGAAACAGCTCAGTGTGCTTTGTTCAACTACAGCGATTAAAAAAAGATGATGCAGTAAAATGTGTGGACTCAGCATGTGTATCCCAAAGATGCTTTTTCACAAGGCAACTGGACTTTCTTGTTTTTCTTTTAAGATGTTTCGCTTCTCATCCAAGAAGCTTCTTGGATGAGAAGCAAAACGTCCAGTTGCCTTGTGAAAAAGCATCTTTGGGATAACTATGACCTGGATGACTGAGGATCTCCATAGACACTCGGCACGTGTCTTCCACAAATTTATTTAATCCCTTTTTAAAAAGTCATTTAAGTTATTGACTATTATATCTTGTGTCAATGACTTCGTTATTTATACAGTGCATGGTGAAGTTCTTCCTATTGTTTTGTTTGATCTATACAGGATATTCTGATTGCACATCCTTCTAAAACTCCCAGATTCCCAATTTGTGTTCTAGAATTGACTAGTGAATTCTGGCAGTGACATCTTGAAATTGCTGAGGTTGAGAAACACTGTTCTAGGAGATAGGATTTATCTGACTTCAGTATAAGGAATTACCATGCACCCCAATTGTTTTTCAAGTCTTGAGAAACTGTGTCCTCTCACAGCTCTCCAAACTTTCCTGCCTGAGTTAGGAGATACTTGAGAGCAAAACTAGGGACCTTCTATATCAGAGAAATTACAGGTAATCCTTGGCTTACAACCACAGTTGGGACTGCAACTTCCGTTATTGAGGCAGTTGTTAAGTGAGTCCTCACATGACCATACCCAATTTTACGAACATTTTGCCGTGGTCATTAATCAATGACTTGACTTTTCTTGTTGGAAGCCCCCTGGGAAGGTTGCAAATTCAATCACGTGACCCCAGGATGCTGCAGCTGTCATAAATACATGCCAATGGCCAAGCACCCAAATTATGACCATGGGAATGGTGCAATGGTCATAAGTGTAGAAGAGTGCCAGATTGGGGAAAACTGCTCTAGGTGGTTCTACTGCAGCCTGTGGTGACAGGGGCCCCATATGAAAGCATTGTGTTTAGGGAAAACTAGTATCATAGAAAAGGCTTGGCTTGACCCTTGGCTCACTAAGTGTTGATGTGAGGCTTTGTTCTGGACAGCTGGAATTATGGAAAAAATTCAGATGATTTATGGGCTGTTTCAGACAGACATCCCTCCTGAATGGTGGTAGTACTGGTGGTTATCATTCCCTTGATATGTTTTCCAGATGTGGCTTATAAAACACTTTCATCTCATGGTTGAGAAACTTCGATTATGATATTAGTCCCATCATGATGGATCAGACAACCATATTTATTTCTCAACAATTTAGAGTATTTTTGCCAGGTTCCCTGCACTTCAGGGAAATTATTTGTGTTCACATAAACTATGGACTTGGAAACCACTTTATTTGTAGATATTGGCTAGCAACAACTTTTAACATTTCTGAAAGTCTTGAGTATCATTTGGATTGCTAGCTGCAGCTGTATGAACTTCTGGGTCCCTGCCTTTACCCATGGAAATGACTCCCTGTGAGTGTAGAAAATGTTCTTATTGTTTATATTGAAATGATCCTATGGTAACAGCCACCAGCTTTGATTGTCTAGAACAGGGGTCGGCAACCTTAAACACTCAAAGAGCCACTTGGACCTGTTTCTCACAGAAAAGAAAACATTGGGAGCCACAAAACCCTTTTGACATCTAAAATGAAGATAACACTGCATATATCCTTTTTTACCTTTATGCTATGTATAAAAAAACTATAGTGTGTTGCATTTATGAAATCAATGAACTGCTACAAAGAAAACTAATTTCTATGCCGGAAAAAGAGGGAAAAAAAACCCCTTTCTCCTTCATCCCAACAGGTGAAAACAATTTTAGTAGCTTATCTACCATCTTTAAATACAGCATAATTATCCCCATACCTCGTCTCTTAATTAAAAAAAATCAAAATATTTCATTAAACGTTCTTTACTAAAAGTCCAGTAAGGACAACATATATTCATATTCTCTCTCTCTCTCTCTCTCTCTCTCTCTCTCTCTCTCTCTCTCTCTCTCTCTCTCTCTCTCTCTCTCTCTCTTCTTTCTCTCTTTCTCTCTCTCTCCCTCTCTCCCTCTCTCTTTCTCTTTTTCTCTCTCCCTCCCTCTCTCTTTCCCTCTCTTTCTCTCTTTCTTCTCCCTCCCCCCTCTCTCTTTCTCTCCCCTTCTCTTTCCTCTCCCTCTCTTTCTCTCTTTCCTCTCTCTCTCTCTCTTTCTCTCTTCCCTCTCTCTTCCCTCTCCCTCCCTCCCTCCCTCTCATCTCTCTTTCCTCTCCCTCCCTCCCTCCCTCTCTTTCCTCTTCCTCTCTCCCTCTCCCTCTCTCTTTCCTCTCCCCCCTCCCTCTCTCCGATCTTCTCACCTGGCCAGCTGGCCTCACGCTGTTCTCCGACAAGCTGACACACATTCTTATTGGGCTGGCTCTCTCCTGCCCTTGGTCTGCCAGTCCTCTTCCCCCACTAAGTAAGTAAAAGTGTGTGTTTGTGTGTGTGTGAGAGAGAGCTGCTGCTTTCTGCTGCTTCCTGCGGAGATGCAGCAATGGCAGGGAGCCTGCCCAATAAGCTTGTCAGCTTGTCGGAGAACAGTGTGAGGCCAGCTGGCCAGGTGAGCAGAAGATCGGAGAGAGAGAGAGAGAGAGAGAGAGAGAGAGAGAGAGAGAGAGAGAGAGAGAGAGAGAGAGAGAGAGAGAGAAAGCACAAGTGCCTCTCTCTGTCTCTGTCTCTCTCTCTGCAAATGGTGGAGGAGGACTGGGAGCCACAGTAGAAGGCTGAAAGAGCCACATGCAGCTCCAGAGCTGCGGGTTGCCGACCCGTGGTTTAGAAGGTCCAGAACAATATAGACCAGGCAGTCCCTGTATGTATAGTAAGCTAACACATTGAGTTTTGGGATCCTCACTAAAAAAAGAAGTCCAACTTTTGAATCAAAGGTGTCTTTAATAATAAGTTCTATTTTTTTCTCTGTGTTGTATCACATTAAAAAGAAAATGGATCAATTACAGCAGGGCTTTTCAACCTTTTCAGAGATTGTACCACTTTTAGGATATGGCAATATTTGAGTACCACCAGTCGTGCAGCAGGTGGGCGTGGCCTGCTCGACACCACTCACTGGACATAGCTGACTCGAGTCAGCTGGGTCAGAATGGAACAAGTCGCACTGGCTTACTCAATGTAGGGACAACTCGTTGCCCCACAAACTCCTCGCCTCCCCAAACTGCTAGCAGCCAAGCGCATGCGCGCGCACATACACCACATTCCAGGTTTGGGGACTTTTATCCACAGAGGAAGGAGAGGGCCTTCTCCCCAAGCCCAGGCATGATTGACAATTTGCTGGAGAGCCTCGTGCTTAACCCTCCCCCCCGCAGCTACCTCCTTCGGAGCCGCCCTAATTCCGACGGGCCTGCCGGTATGGTGACGAGCGGGAGTCCCAGGTGAGCCACGCTTTGCAGGACGAAGCGGGCAGATCTATGCCGGCAGGGCCATCGGGATCATGAAGGCTCCGAAGGAGGTAGCTGCGGGGGTTGGGGGGAAGCAGGAGGTTTTCAAGCAGGTACCACCAAGCCTGCAAACATGGCATTGCCACTGCGCTTTTCAACCCCGAAATCCTGGAGTAAAGTTGGGCAGCCTATGAGCACCACTGACAAGCTGCAGATCTGATGTAGCCTCAGCTGCTGCCCCCTTCGTTGGCAGGGCGAGCCTGGAGTGTGCGGCCTTTAGTTGGGGCTGCCGGCATGGCGGCAGGCGGGAGCACTGGGGGAGTGCCGCTTTGCAGGACGAAGAGGACAGAGGTACTTGCAAGTCCCGCCCCAGCTATGGCAAGGAGCAGCGACTGTGTCTGTGCCCAGGGGGTGAGAAGAAAACGGAGGGGCGTGGTGGCTGAGCTTCCTTCTGGCCTGCTGGATTCGGGGTTTTCCTTTGATTGCGGGCTGGGGTGGGCTGGCCCCTCGCTGTCTCCAGGGCAGCCCCGGGCCAAATGTAAACACCCTGCAGGCATGTCTATCCCCTCCTCCTCCTTTTGTCTTCGGTGTAGCTGCGACTGACTCTTTTCCCCAGGCTGCGTGCAGCTTCTGGAAGCCCCAGTGAGCTGGAGCCTGGCGCAGATCCTGGGTGCTCAGTAGATCCCCAGCAACACCGCGGCTCCAGCTGGCTCTCCCACAGGCCTGTGATGCATTGCCGCCGCTTCACCTCATCCCCATGCTACACTTTTACCGTTTCTTTACACTTTTTTACACTTTTTTTTACAGGTGCTGTTCAACCCATCGTAAGCGTACCACCTGCCAGGTGCCGACATACCACCAGTGGTATGCGTACCACTGATTGAAAAGCCCTGCATTAGAGCACATCTGTGAATTTTACAGCTCCTTAATTGTATAAGGGCCATGTTTGAACCTCCATTTTTGATCTGTGAAAAGTATGAAGGATGGAGACACATCATGAAGATGTTTTTCAGCTTTATTACCCCTTTCACATTGTAATAGAATGAGTCTATTCAAGGCTATTCTAAACAACATTTGTATATAGGAAGTTTTGTCTATAGGACAGGCTTTAGCATGTTGTCAAGACCTTTCAGATGTTTTCACCTCCATGTTATATTCATTAAATAGTGGTTTGCCTACCTAGATCTCCCAAAACCAACAGCGCCACATATATTTGTTAGTTTTTAGATATTCTTCAGACTCCATCTTCAGCAATTTGATGGTATTAAGCCTTCATTTCCCTTTCATGAAACAGAATCTTCTCCAGCATGATTGGATGTAGAATCCACCGGTGGGTAATCACAGCCTTCCTGCTCAGATGAGACTAAGTCAAAATTAGCCATGCCTCCCTCTGGGTGTGTCCGTCCAGTTTTTTGACTTAGTCTCAGCTCAGTAGGACGCAAGATTTTAGGCTCCTCAACTAGATTAGCTCAAATTACTTTAGAACTTAAAAATTTTAATTGGTTTTTTATTTGAATTATTCCAAATCATTGTGGTATTAATTGGAATCAAATTGCAAAAATTTTGGAGGACTCCTTTAGCCTTCTGGCTCCACGAGTCTGTCAGGCTCCTTTTCGGGCCGTTTCCAGGCCGATTGTAAACGGGGCTTTTGCCTCAGCCAGCCGATCAGTGGGACCGCTGATCAGGGAAGCAGCTGGCTTGCGGAGGTGCGCGATCGCTACGAGGCTCGAGCTATGGAGATTCTCTCCCGTCAAAGGCTGCCGTTTCACTTTTCTCTTGCTTCGACACCATGAGGTTCTGGAAGCAGGCTCTCTATCGATAGCAGCTGAAGCTGCTATCTTTGGCGAGCGGCGCCCCGGAAGAAGGTCCGGCGAGGCCCCGCTCGACCGGCACCCGGGCCATCCGCATCCGCATCTCGCCGCCGTCCCCGCGGACCAGTCCGGGCAGCAGAGCGCGCGGGACCGGCGCGGGTCTGGGGCGGCATGCAGGCCTGCTCTGGGCTGGCGGCGGCGGGGCGGGGTGGGGAGGGGAGGGGAGGGGAGCGCCGGCCGCCCCTGCCACACAGGCAAAGCTTCGTGGCGCACTTTGGCGAGCGGCGCCCCGGAAGAAGGTCGGCCGAGGGAGCCGGGAAGGAGGCGGGGAAGAGACGCCGAGGGGGGCAGCCGGACCTCCCCGCGCAAGCCGAGCCCCGAGCCTCTCCAGCCGAAGGCCGGGCCAGCAGGCTGCGCAGGGAGAGCCGCCGCCGCCGCCGCCGCCCCAGCCGATGGCCGCCTAGGAGGCTCCTGCCGGGGGCGGAGGGGAGGGAGGCGTCCGCTTCTTTCGGCGGGCGTCCGAAAGCCGCCCGCCGCACCCGCCGGTGTCGGGAGAAGAGCCGCCCGGAGCGTCGCCGTCCCGCTTTGCGCCTCGCCCGGACAAGCCGCGCGCCACGGAGATATATAAGACATACCCCGAAAGTAAGACATAGCGGGGCTTTTGGGGATAAAAAGAAAGTAAGACACTGTCTTACTTTCGGGGAAACACGGTAGGAGTCAAAGACCTCTATTGCCTCCACCTCTTCCATCCATCCCTCCTTCACAAACGGGTCGTGTTAATGTTCCCGATTCTGACGTTTCTGAGACCTCTTCACAATTAGGTGAGGAAGGGTCAGTGGACCAGGAGGTAGCCGATTTGCCTATGTCTGAGGATGAGGAGGCTGCGCCAGAACAGCCACAATCCTCGGGTCTTTTTGACTCTTCCCTTTCCAGGTCTCTACTTATGAAGGCCGTTACTACTGTTAACCTTTCTTCGTCACAGGACGATAAACCTTCCACCTCTGCCAATCAGAAGTCTAATTCCCTGTTTGCGGACAAGGTTGTGGAGGAAAAAGAGATCCCTTGTCCGTATGTATTTCGGGCTACGGTGGAAAAGCAGTGGTCATCCCTGGCCACTTTTCCTCCCCCCAATAGCACTGAAAGAAAATTATTTAATGTCTCTTCCTCTCTCACCTCTCTGTTGGAGGTTCCATCAGTTGACACTCCACTGACCTCCTTATTTTCCACATCTGCTATTCCAGGAGATATGGCGGAGGCTCTGAAGGCAGAGGATAAGAAGTTTGAGTTTGCTCTGTGCCGAGCTCACCAGGCTTCGGCATGGGCCATTAAGGCTGCTACTTCAGCTTCCTTTTTTGCGAGAACTTCAATCATGTGGCTCCGCAAACTTCAGGCTCTCGTTCCTCCTGACCAGGTTCGCACACATCAAACACTGGGTAAGTTACTGGCAGCATCAGAATATATGGCAGACGCATCACTTCATTCAGCCAGGTATTCCGCCAAGTCCATTGCAGCCAATGTTGCCTCTCGAAGGTTACTGTGGCTCAAAAAATGGCGGACGGATTTAAAATCCAAGTGGCATCTGTCAACAGCCAAATACAGTGGCACACATTTATTTGGTCCAATCCTTGAACCGCATGTCATTGAGGGCAAGGACAAGCGTAAGGTCCTGGCACACCCTTCTAAAAGGTCGGATAGACCGCAACAGGATTTCTGTAGACAGGCCTTCCGTCCCAGTGGTTCCTGGGAATGGAGGCAGCCCTTTTGGTCCGGGCAGTCCTGGGATTGGCCCAGAAGCTCACCATCTTTTTTCCCTAGACAAGGTCGCCAGCAGGACCGCCAGACCTCAGGAGCCAGGGGCCAATACCAGTCTAAGCGTCCCTTTCGGGGCTCAGGGAGCCGCCCCTTCAGGCGGTCTAAGTGACGCCAGGGACAAGTCTTCCATAGACGGTTGGGGCTATTCAGCGACATTTGGGAGGCCACCACCACTGACGCTTGGGTCAGAGAGACCATAAAACATGGTCTCACCTTAGAATTCATCTCAAATCCCCTGGACCGCTTCATACGGTGTCCAGTTTCAAGAAATCAGTCAATGGAAACATTGGTAGCCATGGCTATCTCTCATCTGTTAGAAATCAGGGCAATAGAACAGGTACCGAGGGAACAGGAGGGACAGGGGTTTTACTCCATCCTGTTCGTAGTACCCAAAGCATCAGGAGGTTGGAGGGCGATACTGGATCTAAAAGGTCTAAATCGCTTCATAAAATACAAAAGGTTCAAAATGCAGTCCCTAAGATCCATTCTGGCCAGCATCAGAAAAGGGGATTTTCTAGCCTCCATAGATCTGACAGAGGCTTACTTACACATTCCAATCCTCCCAGAACACTGCAGATTCCTCCGGTTCTGTTACGCACACCGGCATTACCAGTACAGGGCTCTTCCCTTCGGTCTCTCATCAGCTCCAAGGGTCTTCACGAAGGTCCTGGCCGTATTAGCGGCCTATCAGGATGATTCCGGTGCGCGTACAATGTTATCTGGACGACATTCTGGTCCTGTCCAGTTCTTTCAGGTCGGTTCAGTTGGACCTGGAAGTGACAATCAATACCCTACAAATTCACTGGTTTTCTGTAAATTTCAAGAAGAGTCACACCACCCCCACAAGGCGCCTCCTCCATCTGGGGGCCATAATAGATTCGGACCTTTGCAAGGTCTACCTTTCACAGGTGCGCCGGACAAGCATCCGGAAACTTGTACATCAGGTTCAGAGAGAGAGGTTGGTTCCACTGGTCCAGCTGTCTCAACTGCTGGGGAAGATGGTCTCTTGCATGGGGATAGTTCCTTGGGCCAGACTTCATTCCAGACACCTACAATGGTTTCTTCTTCCCTTCCAGAAACAGAACCTCAGTTCATCCACAAAGAAGGTGAGAGTCCCTCACCACACTCTATCCTCCTATGGTGGGCTTCTTCCGCGATGACCAAAGGGACCCTCTTCAAGGAGCTCCCCAGGCTCGTTCTGACCACAGACGCCAGTCTGTTCGGTTGGGGCGCACATTTACAGACTTATCTGGCACAGGGTCAGTGGTCTCGAGTAGAGTTAACTCACAACATCAATTGGCTGGAACTCAGGGCCATACACTTGGCACTCCGTCAGTTCTCTTCGGTAGTGAAAGGGCAACATGTTCTCATTCTGACGGACAACGTAGCCGCAAAGGCTCATGTCAACAAACAGGGAGGGACCCGGTCTCGGTCACTCATGTTGGAGGCCCTAGCTCTGGGTCTGTGGGCAGAGTCCAATCTGGGTTCCCTCAAGGCAGAACACATATTGGGGGTGGCGAATCAGCAAACAGACTCCCTGAGCAGGGAGCCTGGACCAGGAACTGTTCAGGGAGATCTCAATGAGATTCGGTCATCCTCAACTGGATCTCTTTGCTTCTCCACAAAACTCGCATCTTCCCAGGTTTTTCACCAGGTTTCCTTCACGGGGGGCGGAAGGGACAGATTGTCTCCGATGCAGGTGGCCGGAGTGCCTGCTTTACGCCTTCCCTCCCCTTCCCTTGATTCCGGCAACCATTCGCAAGTTGCTACAGGAAAAGGCAGAGATAGTATTAGTTGTTCCACACTGGCCACGGCGTCCGTGGTTTGCCGACCTTGTGGATCTATTGCTCTCGCCACTGTGGAAGATTCCCCCGGACCGAGTAGCTCTCAGCCAGGGGAACCTTCGACATCCGGACCCACAGTGGCTCCAGTTAGCCGTTTGGCACTTGAGGGGGAAAGTTTAACCAGACAACACTTTTTTTTAATTTTTTATTGGTTTTTTAATTTTTAACAGAAAAAGAAAAATGCTCAAATCAAATCATAATGTTAAAATAAACAATGAACATAATCACAACATAAATACATATTTCAAAATCATCCATAAACAAAACATAAGTACTTATTTCAATACATCTAATAATAATAACTCAACTGAAAATAATCATAGACCATATTTACCAAACAATTAACATTACTGCTCGGTACCCCCACCACCACATCCCCCTAACCCTAACCTTCCCCCCTCACTTACCAACTAACTACCTACTCTCCTCCCTCCTTCTCTATCTCCCTCCTTCTACTCCACCCAACTATCCCTACTCTTCCCCCTTCTTATCAACTTTCTACTTACATAAGCCTTCACTCCTCCTTCCTCTTTCCATCAGATGTGGTGCCCAGAGGCCACCCGAGCAACCCCTTAATAACAATAATTACATATCCTTGCATCAACCCCATTGCAGTTGAGAAAACATAGTATATAAAATTATAAACCCTCCCTACCCCCCCTGACTTCCCAGAGTGAGTACAGGGTAAAACAAAAGAAAACCCACTACTTTAAACAAAGTTATTATATAATCCTAACAAGAATTTTAAACTATATACTAAATACAATCTCTACTTAACATTTATTCAACCTTATCAATTCTAATACATATCTAATCCCTCAATCAGTATCTAATATCAAACCTTAAATCATTTCAATCCACTAAACAAAACAGACAAATCATCTTGTTAAGAGTATTAATTTTCATTTACATATCTAAACCATCAATCTAACAATCTTAATTTTAAATTTCACTTCTTCAATCGACTTCTGGGCTTTCTCATATGTCAAATAAACCTAAATAACAAATACAATCTATTTAATCCATTTCTAACTTAGATTCCTCCTTATCAAATCACATAATGCTTATCTATCCCATCAATCAATCAGCCTAATGTCAAACCTAGATCATTTCAAAGCAAGTACATTCTTCTTCAATTTAATTATATCTTCCATTAATCATCTTCTTTAACGTCTTACTCATAATCTTAATATTATATCTTCCGTTAATCATCTTCTCTTACATCTTATTCATAATCTTAGTCCTTGAGTCAGTCCATAGTTTTAAATTACCCATAATTCCTTGCATACAATTTTAAATTTCACATCTTCAATCGTACTCTTGGTTTTTTCTTCTGCCAGGTAGATCTCCATAACGAGGCCCCCCTTCCAAATAATAAGTCTCTCTTTTTTACTTGCAATATTATTTGAATCCATAAAAGCCATCTTAACCTTTGCATTAGTCCTCTATTTCTCTTAACCATAAACTTTCGTTGAGGTGACATTTCAAATCTCTGTCTTTGCTTTTCCTGGTCCTCAGCACCATAGATAGATTGCTTCTTAAACTGGATCAATTTCTCTTTTTTCTCAGTTAAATCTTCTTCTTGCTGCTTGTCTGAGAGGAGTAGCCATCCCCTCCTGTCTTGGAACAAATCCTCTTCCTCCACTCCATAAATGAACTGTTTATCAAGCAAAATCCATTTCCCATTATTCTCTTCATTCTCAATACTGTCTTCTTCTTGTTTGGATTGTTGTATAAAATGTTCAACAGTCGGTTGCAAATCAATTTCATTTGGAAAAAAGGATCTAATTAATTTTAATATTTCTGTGTTAGTCTCTTTCAATATTGCAATCGTTTCTTCTTTAAATTCATCAATTCGATCCAAAATAGGTTTGACATTAAAACGTAAATTCCACTCCATTTTAAATTTTAAAACAATCGCTCTGGCTTTAATCCAATTTCTACAACCGTCTCTCTAGCTTCGCTTACAAGAACAAAGAGAAAAAAGAAAATGGAGAATTCACTTTCACTTTCAAGCACTTTCCTTTAGCAGTGAAAGTAGTGAAAGCTATACGCCATCTTGAATGCATTATGTTGAAAGTAACAGTTAGAAATATATTGCCAGAAAAACAATAAAAATACTTGCAATCCAATAAAAGCTCCTGTATTCACTCAGTCTGCAAACAGTCTCTCTTGTGTTCTATTTTTTAAAAGCAGAGGCGGTCGCGGCGTCTTTTTCTGTCTGATGACAGAAGCGTCTCTGGGCAGGAGCGTCTTCAGGAGTTATGGGGAGCTCGCACTCTTGATCCCTGAAAGCCTTTTCCAGGGATATTAGAGGAGCTCAACCCTTTACTCCCGATGCTCTACACCTCTTCTTCGCCCGAAGAGGGGATTTTTCACCGCAAAAAACAGCTGATGTTCGCTATTTTTTGCGGCTTTACATACCCAGGGAACGGAGCCTCACAGAGGAGACTCTAGCGACGCCGGCGGAGCCACCGGAAGTCACCAGACAACACTTTTCATCAGGGGTGATTTCATTGATCCAGGCTTCTAGGTGCCCATCGACCAACAGAATTTACGATGCCACGTAGACAGGTTGAGGCCTTGTCAACGGTTCTGACTTGCAATAACACGGTTCCTTTGGCACAACATCCAGCAGTCAGCGCGTTTCTGAAAGGGGCGGTCAATGACAGACCACCACCCATACATCGTTATCCATCTTGGGACCTACCTAAGGTCTTACAAGCTCTGACTTCCTCACCAGTTGAGCCACTCAGGTCTTGTTCTTTTCAACTTCTTTCCTTTAAGGTGGCATTCTTGATAGCTATTACATCTGCTAGGCGAATTTCTGAATTGACGGCACTCTCAGTGTGGAGTGATTTATGTATCTTTTTTGAAGATAGGGTAGTCCTTCGTTTGGACCCTTCATTCACTCCAAAGGTCAATACTTGGTTCCACAGGTCTCAGGACCTGGTTCTTCCAAATTTTTGTCCTAACCCGTCTCATCGATTGGAGAGAAATTGGCATAAGTTAGATGTGCGCAGGGCCCTGCGTATTTATATTAAGAGGACCTCAGTTTTCCGTAAATCAGAAGCTTTGTTCGTATCTGTTCAGCCTTCGACCATGGGCCAGAAGGTCTCGTCGACCATAGGTAGATGGATCAGAGCATGTATTGCTCGTGCTTATACTTCTCAATCTCTTCCAATTCCTACTCGCATCACTGCTCATTCCACACGTAGCACAGCAACATCGGCAGCCTGGTCCACCCAGGCATCAGTAGAAGAGATCTGTAGGGCAGCGACTTGGTCTTCCCCTTCCTCCTTTGTAAGGCACTATAAGATTGATCGGTTTGCAGCGTCAGATGCCGCATTTGGTAGGCGGGTTCTGCAGCAGGTAGTGTCTTCTCAGGGGCCACAAGCCTAGACCTTTCCCTCCCGGTGGTGACATGAGCGGCTTTGGTATGTCTCACTGGTGGATTCTACATCCAATCATGCTGGAGAAGGGGCGTTGTCTTACCTGAACGCCTTTTCTCAGCATGATGATGTAGAATCCACACCCTCCCTTCAGAGCAGTCTAGGCCAGTGGCAGGTTTCTTGGAGCCAGTGCGTCAGACTTCGTCATGGATGCTTCACCTCGTCAAACACTGGAAGGACACACCCAGAGGGAGGCGTGGCTAATTTTGACTTAGTCTCATCTGAGCAGGAAGGCTGTGATTACCCACCGGTGGATTCTACATCATCATGCTGAGAAAAGGCGTTCAGGTAAGACAACGCCCCTTTTCTTCTTATATATTGTAATTTGGATACTGTTGAGGGGCCTTGCCTAACTGTTGCTTTCTAAATATGGTAGATTACCATTTGAGTATTATGGAAAGTGAAATCCAACAAGGCTTAAATCCAGAAATTCTGGATGCTTTAAATAATGTTGCTGGGCTTCAAACTAAGAATCTAGCTGTCCTGTGGTACAATACTGCTGAACCACACAGTTCTCTCTTTGATGCAGAGCTCTATTGCAGACCTAGAGATTTGAGATATATGTGAACTGTAGTAACTATGCCGGCAGTGAGAGCAATCAGATCTCTTTGGTAATAATCAGATGGGATTGCAAAATATTAAATAAATTGGTTGTCCCTTGAGTGTAGTGGGTACAATGGCTATGGATGCAGCTAAGAGAAGCAAGTCATCCTTGTTACAACAATTGGTTGATGCTTAATCATTAGTATTTGGCTTTTATTGTGGCTCAAGTCCACTTTAATTTTTTTTAATGAAGCATTTTTAAGAAAGGGGAAAAAAGAAAACATATGCGAAAAGGAAACGAGAGAAAAAACACAAAATGGATAAAGTTACAAGCATCATAGAGTAAGATTAACATTGAAATGGTTCAATGCTTAATTTTAAGTAGCTGTACTATATTTTAAAAACTATCAACCGTTGTTAAAATCCAAGTAGTATGTGAATATCAACAAAAATACAGGTAGTCCTGAGGGTGAAGGTTCATTCTCCAGCATGATGACTGAAGAATCCACCAATGGGTTTTCTCCAGCATGTGGATTACGAATCCACAGATGATGGGTAGTTATCCCAGCTTCGCTGCCCATAGACTAGGACCAAATTTCTTAGCTCCGCCTCCAACCGGGGCTTCCTGTCCTCCAACCGGACTTCCTGTCTCCCAGTTTTTTCCTAGTCTTCAGCCCGTCAACAGCTCCTTGAGCTAGGCTCCAGAGTAGGATTCAATTTGATCGATTTTAGGAGTATTTTTCAGCTAGTTAGGTTACAATTTCTTTAGATTTGGAAAGGTAAAAGCTAGTTCGGAACAAAGAAGAATTCAAGAAGCCGGCCCAGGGGACCTTCCCCGGTCTTACCGGACCACGCGGTGGGAGCGGGAGAGAAGATCGCTCCTGCACAGACCCACGGCCGGATTTCTCCCTTCAAGAGAAGATTCCCCCCTCGAGAGGCACCCCAGCCCCAACGGAGAGGACGAGCGCAGCGACGGACGAGGCCTCCACATCCGAAGCGCAAGTGGGGTTTGCGGGGGGGGGGGAGGAAAGCGCCGCTGAGCCATTAGGCCGGCACTTGGCGCAGAGCCCCAGAGCGGCCGCAGGGCAGCGAATCGGGGGTCTTCGGCGGCCATCAGGGACCGCGTGGAAGGAGGCGGTCGCCATCTTGGGCCATCGGCCTCCGGATTTTTTGGCGCGAGGGGCCATCTTGGAAAGGGGGCGGTTCCCTCCAAGGGCGGCAGAGTCGGCCATTTTTACGCAGGCCCGAGTCACCGGGACAGGCCGGAGAGCCGAGCAAGGTGGGGGGGCTTTAAAGGCCGCAATTAATTGCGGAACGGAAAGCCGGTGGGGACAGCAATCGCAGCCTTAGGCAACCGCAAGCCCAGCCACCTTAGAGCCTGCTGAGTCAGGCCGAGAGAGAGGGAGTTGGGAAGTGTGTGTGTGATCTTGGGGGTTTGCCTTTAAACTCCAGGGATAATCAGCCCGCAGACCTACCCAGATGCACTCCGCCAGTGCATCTGTGCAGAAGAGGGCCTGCGGAGCTAAGCCTCCTACTTACTCCCGCTTGTCTGGAGATTCCTGTAGTCTCCCAGACGCACGATGGCAGACAGCGCGTCGCCTCAGGTGTACCAAGGCTCAAGCCCCCCCCTCCCTCCCCAAAACGCAAGGCCATGGATCCGGAACTGGGGGGGGGGCAAGAAGAAGGCAAAAACAAAGCACCTAAACAAAGAGCCATCGAAGGCAGCCGAGCGACAGGCCTTAAGACGGCACCAGGTGCTAGAGAGAGAATGTGCCAAGGCCCAGAGACTTCAGGCCAGAGAGACCGTTCAGGCTGATTTTTCCCAATCCACACCTTCCACACCAGAGCATACTGATCCCACAGACACGCAGACGGAACTGGAAACCACAGACCTACCAAGAGGGTGGTCTGAACAATTACAAACAATTATGCAGAAAGCATTTGATAAGTTTATGGCCACTAAACTTTCTTCTTCTCCTCAGGAGCACAGCAAACAGCCAGCGCCCCCGCTCCGCAGGGGAGGCGCGTCCACCCAAACCTCCGAGGAATCTGAGGCCTCCTCACAGATTACAGAGGAGGAACCGGAGGACTGGGAAATATCGGGACGCCAGCTGTCAGAGGATGAGGACGAGACCCCGGAACAGGCCCCAGCCTCAGGACTGTTCGATTCAGCTAATTTCCGTTCGCTCATGCTCAAAATCTGTGCCACCCTGTGCCTGTCAGCAAGGCCAAAGGTGACAAAACCTGCCTCCCCTGAGGAGGAGGAGGAAGGTAAGGTTCATCCGGTGCTACACCCACCTGCACCGGAGGAAATAAAGGTACCGTGTCCGTTAGTATTCCGCACTGCGCTGGAATCACAATGGGCCTCATTGGCAACCACTCCGTCTCCAAGCAGCACGGATAAAAAGATCTTAAATGTATGCAATGCCTTAGCTTCCCTCATAGAGGTGCCAAAGGTGGACGAACCACTAATATCTCTCTTTTCCTCATCCGCCATTCCAGGAGATATGGCGGAATCTATGAAGGCCGAGGACAAGAAATTCGAGTTTGCGCTTCGCAAGACGCACAGCTCTTCAGCCTGGGCAATTAGATCCGCGATTGCAGCCTCGCTGTCGGCCAGGGCTTCAATCCTGTGGCTTCAGGATCTGCAGGCAAGTCTAACACCAGACCAGGTACGTGAACACCAAACATTAAACAAGCTGCTGATGGCGGCTGAGTATATGGCAGACACCACCCTGTCCGCCTCCAAGTACTCGGCCAGGGCCATAGGGTCAACAGTAGCCTCTAGAAGGCTCCTCTGGCTCAAAACGTGGAAGACGGACCTTAAGTCTAAGTGGCGCCTGGCCACCGATAAATACTCAGGGTCTAAGCTGTTTGGGGCCATCCTAGACCCGTATGTTATTGAGGACAAGAACAAGAGGAAGATACTCGCCCACCCATCCAAGGGAACAGATAGGCGACAGGAGTTCCGCAGGCAGGGGTCCCGTCAAAGCGGGCCCGGGGAATGGAGGCAGCCCTTTCGCGGGGGGCAGTCCTGGGATTGGCCCAGAAACCAGCGCCCCTCCTCATCGAGTCAGGAGCGTTTCCAAGGCCGCCCGGCCGCAGGTAGGGGCCAGTTCCCAAAACGCAATGCCAGAGGTGGAACGGGACGACCGTACAGGCGCTCCAAGTGACGCCTGGGACAGCCCCATAGGGGGTCGCCTGGCGCTGTTCAAGGAAGTGTGGCAGTCCACCACAACAGACGCCTGGGTAAGGGACACCGTGACTCACGGCCTAGCCTTAGAGTTCTACGCTCCCCCCCCGAGCCAATTCAGACGTTGCCCGGAGTCGCGAAACCCCTCAAAAGCAAAACTTCTGAGAATGGCCATAGAGCATCTGATAGAGATAAGAGCCATAGAAACGGTTCCGGCAGAACAGGAAGGACAGGGGTTCTACTCCATCCTGTTCGTCGTACCCAAGACATCGGGGGGATGGAGGGCAATTCTAGATCTCAAGAGGCTAAACCACTTCATAAAATACAGAAAGTTCAAAATGCAGTCCCTCAAATCCATCTTGGCCAGCATTCGGAAAGGGGATCAGTTATCATCCATAGACCTCACAGAGGCCTACTTACACATACCAATAAGGCAGGAAGATCGACGCTTCCTACGTTTCTGTCACAAAGACAGACACTACCAATACAGGGCCTTGCCTTTCGGCCTCTCGTCGGCACCCAGGGTATTCACAAAGGTGCTGGCAGTGTTAGCAGCACACCTGCGCACTCTACCGGTGCGCGTCTTATGTTACCTGGACGACATACTGATCCTGTCAAGGTCCCTGCAAGCAGCCCACTCAGACTTGAGGGCCACACTAAACACACTGCAGGAACACGGCTTTTCTGTAAACTACAAGAAAAGTCACCTCACACCATCCACACGCCTACTACATCTAGGGGCGGTCATAGACTCAGAGACAGGGTTAGTACACCTCTCACAGGACAGACAGGACAGCGTTCGAAAGCTCGCACGCCTCGTCCAGGGGAAGGGGTCAGCCACAATAGTACAACTATCTCAACTCCTGGGGAAGATGATATCCTGCCTGGGTATCGTTCCATGGGCCAGACTCCACTCCAGAAGGCTCCAATGGTTCCTTCTCCCCTACCAAAGGAAAAATCAGGGCGCATCCCTCCGAAAGGTCATACTTCCCCCTCAGGTCTTATCATCCCTCCGATGGTGGACCTCAACCGCCACGGCCAGGGGAACGCTATACAGGGAACCAGACAGACTAACGGTCACCACCGACGCCAGCCAGTTCGGATGGGGAGCCCATTTCCAGGATCAGATAGCTCAGGGCAGATGGACACCCAGGGACCGGGGTCACAGCATCAACTGGCTCGAACTAAGAGCGATCCACTTAGCCCTCCTACAATTCTACCCCCACCTGGCGGGAAGGCACGTGCTAGTCCTAACGGACAACGTGACTGCCAAAGCACATGTGAACAAGCAGGGAGGAACAAAATCCGCAGTTCTCATGCAGGAAGCGCGAGACCTGGGACTTTGGGCAGAGTCTCACCTAGGGTCAATAAAAGCAGAGCACATATCGGGGGAGGCAAACAGCCAAGCGGATTCACTGAGCAGAGCCACGGTGAATCACGCAGAGTGGAAGCTGGACCCGACCCTGTTCGAGGCCATCTCGAACAGGTTCGGGCGTCCACTAGTAGACCTGTTCGCGTCCCCCAAGAACAAGCAGCTCCCTCGCTTCATGTCCAGGTTCCCGGCCTGGGGGGCAGAGGGGACGGATGCCCTCAGGTGCAGGTGGCCCCCGGGGCTGATGTACGCATTCCCTCCGCCCCCGTTGATACAAGCGGTCATCCGCAAGGTCATACTGGAAAGAGCGGAGGTGATCCTGATCGCCCCACATTGGCCATGTCGGCCTTGGTTCGCAGACCTCATGGACCTGTCAATCTCACCAGCCTGGATAATACCTCCTCACCAGGTGTCGCTCAGCCAAGGGAACCTGCAACACCCAGACCCTCAGTGGCTACAACTAGCCGCTTGGCACTTGAGAGGGAGGGACTAGCCAGACAGTCCCTTTCGAGGGACGCCATAGAGATCATCCAAGCTGCCCGCCGGCCTTCCACTAACAGAGTCTATGAGGCTACGTGGAAGAGTTTTGTCAACTGGTGCGGCAAGCAGAGCATAGACCCCTTAACGGCGTCCATTCCCATCGTCATAGATTACCTCGTGGAAGGGGTTAAGAAGGGCCTGGCCCTTAACACTATTCGCAGGCAGGTGGCAGCCATACAGACGGTGGTCTCCTGCGACAGCAGGGAGCCACTATCACAGCACCCGGCTGTAAAGGCTTTCATGAAAGGGTTAGCCGCAGTACGACCTCCGGTGGTTCATCTCTACCCGTCTTGGGATCTTCCCAAGGTGCTCCAGGCCTTAACTTCTACTCCGTTCGAACCCCTGAGACTCTGCTCACTCCGTCATCTGACATGGAAGGTAGCCTTCCTGGTGGCCATCACATCGGCTAGGCGGATTTCGGAGTTGGGGGCTCTCTCGGTCCGAGCGGACCTGATGATCTTCTCAGAGGACACAGTCACATTACGTCTAGATCCATCCTTCATTCCGAAGGTCAATTCCTGGTTTCACAGGGCTCAGGAAATAGTATTACCAAGCTTCTGTCCAAATCCTTCTGACCCACGGGAACGGCGATGGCACACCTTAGATGTACGCAGGGCCTTACTTAGTTACATCCAAAGGACATCTGCCTTCCGGAAATCGGAAACGTTATTTGTTTCGTTCCAACCTACGACCATGGGTCACAAGGTTTCATCCTCGACCATTGGCAGGTGGATCAGGGCATGCATAGCAGAGGCTTACGGGGCACAGTCACTACAGGTCCCAAAAGGAATAACGGCTCACTCCACCAGGAGTGCGGCTACATCAGCGGCCTGGCACACGCAGGCACCGGTGGAGGAGATATGTAGGGCGGCGACATGGGCGTCTCCGGTTTCCTTCATTAAAAGTTACAAGATAGACCGTTTCGCTGCGGCAGGGGCCTCCTTCGGGAGGCGATCGCTGCAGCAAGTCATTTCTTCAAATGAAACTTCAGCCTAGACTCCCACCCGGGGGACATGGGAGGGCTTGGGTATGTCCCATCATCTGTGGATTCGTAATCCACATGCTGGAGAAAGGGCGTTGTCTTACCTGAACGCCTCTTCTCAGCATGGGGATGAAGAATCCACACACCCTCCTCTAACAGTCTAGGCAGATATTGTGTTACAGGAATATGAAAGGAGCCACGAGGACCAAACTACGTTGAAGGAGCTTCGCCGGAGAAAAAACTGGGAGACAGGAAGTCCGGTTGGAGGACAGGAAGCCCCGGTTGGAGGCGGAGCTAAGAAATTTGGTCCTAGTCTATGGGCAGCGAAGCTGGGATAACTACCCATCATCTGTGGATTCTTCATCCCCATGCTGAGAAGAGGCGTTCAGGTAAGACAACGCCCTATTTCAGTCCTCCTGCCCAATCAGACTAAGTTGTCAAGTTGTCACGCCTCCTCATTATCTGGTACTTCCAGTTTCATCTTAGTCTTTCGCCCATGAGGACGTGAGAACTGACTCTCTTCTTGGATGCAGGTTGGACTAGATGATTCAAGTCTTTTGGTGGATTCTTCTGTTATCTAGGAGAATTAGCTGTTTTTCTGCTCTCTGGTGGCTTCTCTTCTCTCTTCTTGCCTTTCTGTCTTTGTGAGAGAGTTGAATCCCATTTCAATATAACAAATCCCCCCCTTCCCTTTTTTCCTTGAGGCTTGTAGCCTTTACACCTTTTTCCCTTTCCTGGGGTCTGGGAGGGAAGGGATATTTATATATTTATATATATATTTCCCAGACTCAGCAGGCTGCTGAGCTGGGGAATTTGCTGTACTGTGTGAGGGGGAGGCTCTCCGCTTCGTTGTTTTTGCGCGCGGCCGCCGTTTTGAAGCCGCATGGCTTCCTTTCGGCTGGGATCGGTCAGGAAGAAGACTTACGGCTGCCATTTTGGCTCTGTTTATGTAAGAGGTTTTTTTCCGAGCCGTTTATTGCTGTAAGTTCTCGGAGAACGGAGATACCTCTCTCTTTCCGTTTATTGGTTCCTGCAGGGCAACGGAGCCCTTTTAGAAGAGCGGAGCGAAGGCGCGCTGTGCCATTAACGCAATAGACTTTGAAGTTGAAATTGAGAAGCCTGAGTTCGCTCTATCGTTTCCCCTTTAACAGGCAAACGGTTTCAGAGCTGAATTAATCGCTTTACCTGCTTCTCCGCTGAAATCCAACCCTCCCCCTTTCTGGATCCCTAGCAGCCACCATTTTACCAGCCTCAGTTCCCTTGGCAAACGCCCAGAACTCTCAGTCGCCATTTTGGGATCCCTTAAAGGCACCCAGGCCTAATTTACCTACTCAGTAAAAGCTTTAACTTGAGATATATACATTTATATATACAGAAATTGGTTTTGAATGTTGTATTCCTTTTCACATTTGCCTTGATCTGCGATTGTGAGATTTGGTTTCAGATTGACTATCTCAACTGGAATAATTATTCTCGTGAGCAAGCACTGCTGAAACGCCGGTCTTGGCTTCTGCTCACCACAGCTTGCCTGGTTCTAGCCTTTTCTACATCTAGTGGTTGCAAGATCCTGACCATTGCCACTAACGTGAGACACGTGTGACTTCGTCACCTTGACGTCAGGCCAAGTGGATGGATTCCTTGGGCCTAGGTGACGAGCGCTTTAAGCGCGCAGCGTGAGTCTGGTTTGCCAGTGATCCAGTCAACGCTGATCCACGTGCGGTCGTCCCCTGCGTGGGGTCTACTGCGTCTCTTGCAGAAAGAGTCAGTCTCGGAGTCTCGTCCGGACCATTCTCAATACCATGGCAGAACCCACCGAGCCTCAGCCTTTGGAAACTGGTGATGTTGCCGCACAAGCTGTTCAGGTCCCTGAAGCACCCGGAGGTAAGGCCAAGGCCAAATCTAAGTATGGCAGAAAGGCTGGCAAGGCAAGCGACAGACAGGCCGACTGGATGCACAGAACCTTAGAGAAGCAATTCTCACGGGCTCAGAGATCTTCAGCAGAACATGGTGCTACGCCCCCAGTCCATGCAACACCCGAGTTGGGGGCTCATCTTCCTTCTACTTCGGGAGCCTGGTCAGCTTCTACTCTTCAGCAGGTCCCAGCTCAGACCTGTGGTCAGGTAGGACCTCCCCTGTTTGGGGAGGACCTGGGGTTGCCCGGGCCGTCATCGGCGCCGGTGGTTACTTTCACACCTACGGCTGCGGGGTCACGGCCTCCGCTAGAGCCGTCTTTTTCAGACCAGCTCCAGAACTGGATTTCCAAGGCGGTGTTACAGGCCATGGCTTCTGCAGGTCAACAGCAGGCGTCTCCTGTTCCCGGACCTTCCATGCCGGCCATCACCGCAAGACCTGCGTTGGATCGTTCAGGTATGATCTCCCCGTCACATTCTCCGGATTCTGAGTCTTCAATTGTCTCAGACTATGACAAAGGTGGGGATCGTTGGTCTGATTGTGAGGAGCCTACTCATACGATTCTCAGCCAATGGCGGAACTTTTCAATCCATCTGTCTTCCCTTCCCTGTTATATAGGGCCTGCTCAGCGGTTAAGATCAAATCTGATGCGGGTCCTGTTCCCCAGCCTTCCTCAGATCAGGACACGGATCCGTTATTTGCTGAACTGGTGGTGAAACATCTCCAGATCCCATGCCCCCCATTGTTCCTGAAAAACATTCAGGGACAATGGGAATCTATGGCAGCTCAGCCTTCTCAGGCGGCGTCGGAACGGAAGATTGTAGATATGGCAAAGACCTTGTCGGATCTACTGGAGGTGCCCAAAGTAGATGAGTCATTGGCTCCGCTTTTCTCCACAGCGAGCCTCCCGGACGATGTTTCTGATGCCCTTAAGGCGGAAGACAAAAAATCTGACCTTTCCTTGCGCAAGGTCCACTTGGCATCAGCTTGCGCTGCGAAGGCGGCTACGGACACCTCCTTTTTCGCCAGAATCTCTATTAGTTGGCTTAGGCAATTGCAGGATAGGGTTTCCCTGGAAGAGGTTAGGATTCACCAGGACCTAACTAAACTCATAGCCACATCTGAATACATGGCAGATGTCTCCCTCTTTTCAGCCAAACATTCTGCCCGCACCATTGCTTCCAATGTAGTTACTCGGAGGTTGCTCTGGCTCAAAAATTGGAGGGCCGAGAGCAAGCATAAGTGGCGTGCGGCTACGGCACCCTTCACTGGTGGTAAACTATTTGGTGAAGCATTAACGCCTTTCCTTATTGAAAACAAGCAAAAACAAAAGGTGATTTCTCATGTCACCAGAAAATCAAACAGGCGTTTCACTCCCTATAGCCGCCGTCAGTCCTTTCAGACTGGTTCCTCCACGGAACAGGGGCAGTCCTTTCGACCCTCAAGCCCCAAGACGGAGCGCTCCTTTGATAGGCCTAGCTACAGGGACAAGCCCAGGTACCAGCCCCAAAATAAGTCTTCCTTTCGCGGCAGAGGGGGTCGCCCCTTCCGTCGTGGTAAGTGACTCAGAAGGGGATCCTCCCATTGGTGGAAGGCTAGCTCTATTCTTCCATCAATGGGAAAACACGACCTCGGACTCTTGGGTTCTGGCCACTATAAAACAAGGCCTGTCTCTGGAGTTCAGGTCCACTCCTCCCAACCACTTTGTGTCCTGTCCGACAATGAGAAACGTCATAAAAAGAGGACTCATGGAAGATGCCATTCGACACCTCCTCAGCATCAAAGCTATAGAGGAGGTTCCCCTGAATCAGGTGGGACTGGGATACTACTCCATCCTATTTGTAGTCCCAAAAGCTTCGGGGGGATGGAGGGCTATCCTCGATCTCAAGGGGCTGAACTTCCACCTACAATACAGGAAGTTCAAGATGCAGACGCTGCACTCTATTCTGGGCAGCATCAGGAGAGGGGACTTCCTAACTTCCATAGACCTGAAGGAGGCATACCTTCATATTCCAATATGTCCGGAACATCGCAGGTATCTACGGTTCTGCTATCTAAACCGCCACTTCCAGTACATGGCTCTTCCATTTGGTCTTTCCTCAGCCCCCAGGGTCTTTACCAAGATCCTGGCGGTACTGGCAGCACATTTACGGCTAGTTCCTGTACGAGTCCAGTGCTATCTGGACTATATCCTGATACAGTCTCTGTCCCCCTCATTGGCCCAGTCGGATTTGGCCCTCACTCTCAGAGTCCTTCAGGAACACGGGTTTCTGATCAATCTCAAGAAGAGTCAGACAACCCCTTCAACCCGCCTGTTACACCTAGGCGCAGTGATAGACACGGACTCCTGTCACGTGTATTTGTCGGACGACAGAGTCAAGAGCATCAGGGATCTGGTGCTCAGGGTATGCAGGAGCAGGAATGTGTCACTAGCCACTCTGTCCCAGCTCCTGGGAAAATTGATTTCATGCATAGCCATAGTCCCATGGGCCCGTCTACATTCCCGGGCCCTTCAATGGTTCATGCTCCCGTACCAGAGACAACATTCCAGTACGTCCAGCCAACTGGTGTGCGTCCCTCGTCAGGTGCGACTATCCCTGGGCTGGTGGGGTTCCTCGGCCATTCGCAGGGGCACTCTGTTCAAGGAACCCAATCGCATTTGTGTGACCACAGATGCCAGTCTCCTCGGTTGGGGAGCCCACATCTTGAACCAAATGGCACAAGGTCGGTGGTCGCAATCCGATCTGACCCACAATATTAATTGGTTGGAGCTCAGAGCGATACATTTAGCTCTACGATACTTCCATTTGCTGGTCAAAGGGCGACATGTGCTAGTCCTAACGGACAACGTAGCCGCGAAAGCCCACGTGAACCGGCAAGGCGGCACCAGGTCCAAGTTCCTCATGACAGAGGCTCGAGCGTTGAGCACCTGGGCAGAGAAACACCTGCTCTCCATCAAAGCCGAGCATATCTCGGGGGAGGCAAATCGGCAGGCGGACTCTCTCAGCAGGTCGACAATGGACCACTCGGAGTGGATGTTACACCCAGATATCTTCTAGGAAATCTCGGTCCGGTTTGGTCGCCCACTGGTGGACCTCTTTGCCTCACCGGGCAACACTCAGCTGCCCAGGTTCTTCTCTCGCTTCCCCTCACAGGGAGCGGAGGGGACGGATGCCCTACGCAGCAGGTGGCCGCAAGGTCTTTTGTATGCCTTCCCCCCATTGCCTCTACTTCCCACAGTTATCCGAAAGATTCTGGAGGAACAGGCGGAAGTGATCTTCATCGCTCCCCATTGGCCAAGGAGACTATGGTTTGCGGACCTGGTGAGTCTATTGGCCTCCACTCCGTGGAGGATTCCAGATGACAAGGTACGATTGACGCAGGGGGCCCTTCTGCACCTGGATCCCCAATGGCTTCAATTGAGCGCCGCACGCTGACCAGGGAGTCATATTCGGCGGAGGTGATCGATATGATCCAGGCGGCCAGGCGTCCATCGACTAACCGCATCTATGACCACACGTGGAGGCATTTCTGTCGCTGGTGTGACAAGCGTCACGTGAGTCTATCAAGGGTAACCATTCCCATTGTTCTTGATTATTTAATGCAGGGTGTTAAGAAAGGGTTGGCTCCCAATACTATCCGCAGGCAGCTAGCGGCCCTTTCTTCAGTATTGTCCTGGGATTCCTCGGATTCCTTGTCCAGTCACCCTGCCATCAGATCTTTCATCAAGGGAGTCTCCAACAGCAGACCCCCGGTGGTTCATAGATACCCTTCTTGGGACCTTCCCCGGGTTCTTAAAGCGCTAACTTCAGCCCCGTTTGAACCTCTTAGGACTTGTTCATTACGACACCTCTCACTGAAGGTTTCCTTTCTGATTGCAGTTACCTCAGCCAGGTGCATTTCGGAACTGGCAGCCTTGTCGATCAGAAGGGACCTGTGTACCTTTCATGAGGACAGAGCTGTCCTCAGATTGGACCCTGCCTTTATCCCAAAGGTTAATACAGTGTTCCACAGGGCACAGGAGGTCATTCTTCCGGACTTCTGCCCACGGCTGTCACATGACCTGGAACAGCAGTGGCATTGCCTGGACGTGAGAAGAGCCTTACGATGCTATATCAAGCGCACAGCGGCCTTCCGTAGGTCGGAAGCCCTGTTTGTCTCCTTTCAGCCTTCTTCAATGGGCCAAAAGGTGTCTGCTTCCACAATTGGCAGGTGGATCAGGGCCTGTATCGCAAGCGCTTACAGCTCTCTCGAATTGCCAGTTCCGGCTCATGTGACAGCTCACTCGACCCGCAGTGCCGCCACGACTGCGGCGTGGGCTACCCAGGCGTCCATAGAGGACATTTGCAGGGCAGCGACATGGTCTTCGCCTTCTCCATTTATTCGACACTATCGTTTGGATAAATTTGCGTTGGCCGATGCCGCTTTTGGCAGACGCATTTTACAACAAGTAGTCACACTATCTGCGGATCCGGCCCCAACTGACTCCCGCCCGTAGGGACTCCGGTGGCTTTGGTACGTCCCATTGGTGGATTCTTCAGTCATCATGCTGGAGATGGAGCGTTGGCTTACCTGAACGCCTTTTCTCAGCATGATGATGAAGAATCCACGCCCTCCCTTACTTTCACGGTCAGTTAGGGCCGAGTTGGACTCTTGTTCCTTTCTTATTTTTCTTAAACCTGCTTGAGAGTCATCACGTCGATCTGTTGTCATTGGCTCTGCCGTCGATGAAACTGGAAGTACCAGATAATGAGGAGGCGTGACAACTTGACAACTTAGTCTGATTGGGCGGGAGGACTGAAATAACCCATTGGTGGATTCTTCATCATCATGCTGAGAAAAGGCACTCAGGTAAGCCAATGCTCCTTCTCTGAGCTTGTGGGTTGGTTTCCGTACATTTCATTACCAGGCTAGGTAACATCTTCCACGGAGTTTAGGGGATGTCAGTGTCGGTGTTCTTCTGTTTATAAGGGCTTCATGTGGTCAGTAGGTCTTGTGATGAACCCAAGGTCGAAAACTCTTTGAGAAAAAAAGATATGATAGACATCTTAGAGAAGGAAACTTTATTCTAAAAGGATTTGCTCCAGGTTAATCTACAATGTCTAACTGAACAATCTTGGGACATTTTATAAGGCTGAGAATTTCTTGAAAAAAAGAGACTTGATAGACACCCCTGAGAAGAAAAGCTGGAGGGAATGACTTAAATTTAATGATTTAATTAGGATGAATTTTTATAAGTTTGATATATGTATTGAAAGAAAGCTTTAAGGTAGCTTTGTATGCATAAAATGAGTTTGTAAATGCATGTCTTCTGTCTTTTTATGTAATGCTGAATAACTCCCAAAGTTTGTAAAATACTATTGATTAAATTTGAAAATAAGAGAAAAACATTTTCTCCATGAGGATAAACTCAAGGGAGAGATTTGAATTCATGAAGTAATTGGAGTTAATTGGACTTATATTGGTGTGATAATTGGTGTACATAATTGAATGAAAGCTCTAATGTAGTTTTGTGTTTTGGGTTCTGGGTTTAAAATGAAGAGGGGTTTTCCCCCCTTTATATATAGTACATGAGTTGTTTAAAGTTAGTAAAATATCCAAACTAAAAAAAGTGTTTTCTCCCTTTAGGGTTAAAAAAATGGAAATAATATAGAGCAGGGGTGTCAAACTGCCGGCCCATGGGCCGGACACATCATGCGGAAGCTGCGCCCACCCCATTGCCGGCAATGGCAAAATTGACGTCGCGAGTTTGACATGTCTGATATAGAGGATTCTCTTAATATGAATTATGATAAAAATGAGTTAACAGAGGCATACATTATTCCCCACAACAAAGCGAAGCAGAGAAGGTCAAATTGATTCTTTTATCCAAAGAAGAGAATATATCTAACCTTGTTTCTATTTTGAAATTTAATAACTATTTGAAGTAACGTCAGCACTGAAAAAAATAACTTACAACAAATGATAAATAAAGGCCATTAAATGCTCTGAATTTTGTGTTAGAAGATTTTCAAATTTGGTCAAGTCTCTGTGTTCCCCCTTGTTGTTTTTTTTAATAATTTATTAATTTTCCAATTTTACATTTAAGTATTTAAAAAGCAACATGGTGGCTGGGTTAATCAATAGTTCAATAACATATAAAAATCTTTAGTACAAATCTCAGGTTACAACATCAAATATTTCCTCTCTTTTCCCCTTAATATCTACTATCTCATATTTAAGCTAATACAGTTCTTATTATATCAACTAAGTAAAAACATCATTATTACATTTATCAATAAATTTTTAGCTTATACATATCTTAATTACTTTTACATTCAATCTTTATAAACAATGTCCTGTTATTGATTTTTTCCCAATTTTTAGTTTCCCATCAATATTCCAATTTAACATTTGATATTTATAATTTTCAGGCTTTAGGTAACCAAAGTTTCCCTTATCTCAATTCATAACAGAATCTAGTATTCAAAATACATATTTTATCTGTTTGAATATAGTCTTGTTCTATTTCCTAAAAGTTATCTATTTCCCACCATATTAAATCATCTGCTTAATAATACAGTATCTCCTTTAATAAATCAAAACCTTTATATATATTGTCTGGGTTAATCAATAAATCAAACATATTCGTAATTTTTTTTCTTTTGGGTCTAATTTTTAAATATTAAAATAAAATCCTTATTTTCAACCAGTTTCCAAATATTTTAGATCTAATGACCAAAATTCCCCTTATCTCAACTTCTCCCTTTAACCCTCTAATTAGTAATATGAAATCCCCTCTAATAAATCAAAACCCCAATTTTCTTCAGCCTTATTCTGGAAGGACTATCCTTTTTTGGAAGGACTAGCCCATTTGTATTCATTAAATTGTCTCCCTATTATTCCAATCCCCCATGATTGTCCTGATATGTTTATCTTCCATTCAATCTTCTTCTTCTTTCTCAAATTTCTTCTGATTTATATAGAAAGTCTTTTCCAGTTTCAGTGTTGTCACTCCCTTTTCTGGATTTTCCATTAACTGTATTTGTTGGTCAATTGAGTCCTCTGTCTTAATATTTGATTGTTCCACTTCTTTTGTTATCTTCTGCGTTGTTAGTTCTTTGGTTGTAGTCAAAGTTTGGTTTTGTGTATCTAAGCTGGCATCTTGTTCTTTTATGTTAGGTCTTATTTTAATCACAAGATGAAAGAATGGGTTTCATGTATTGCTTTCAACATGGAAAGGATCTTTTCCTGGTCTTCATCCATATTCTCTTAATAATGTATTAAGTTGAGGACTTTAAAATCAGACGTTAAAAATAATTTTATAACTAGGTATGGGACCTCTATTTCACGTGTTTATAGGTAGTCTTTATAGTAGAAGTTGTTTGTCAAGTAAGATTTTATAGTCCAAGGTATTTAATCATCTCATATAATAACCAATGTTCCTCAAATAAAGAGATAGGAAGGCAATTCCCCACATATAACTCTGAAAGTCAGTAAAGGTTTACATTCATAGTTCAAGCAGGCCTGTTATGCCGCCCAGAAGTTCTCTTTATAGCTGAGTTTCTCACAGGTGGTATTCAAGGTCAAAAGAGTTTTATCTAAAGTCTGGGCTTCAAGCCAAGTCTCTTTTAGGCAATAACAAGTTGCAATACAAAGCTTCACCACAAGATGTCACCGATGCCGTTTAAAACTTTTTAAGTCCCCCGTTTTTATAATAGTTTTTCAAAGTTTCTTTTCTTTTTAAATAAAAATCAGCGTATCCAGTAGAAATAGGAATAAGAAAACTTCTAGGAATACTTTTTAGTTCCTAAATTTCAAAAGTATATGTAGCCAATTAGATTAAAGTTGTTTTTATAATTGCTTTGTTTCCCCTGGGTAGTCAGTCGCTGCTGTTCTTAGAGGGTGGGGCAGGAATTCCCTTCCCTCTCTCCTCACAGGGGGAAGAATACTTAGAGCAGCTTTTGCAGGAAAGATATTTAGAGTCTTAAAGAAGATCAGATCTCACCCAGTTTCATCCACGTTGCTTTAAAGGTGCTTGGTAGTAATTTTGACTTTGGCTGTCAGCAGCTTAATGACGAGCCATATTGCTATGGCCGGTCTTTCCCCTGTCGGTTTGGAGAGCTGCCCCGAATTGAGCGGAAGGACTGCTGCCCTCCTGCGATCAAGCGGGGATCCCCTCCTTGCTTCTCGCCCCTACAGGGTGACTTTCAACCCTTTCCAGGGTCCCCCAGTGGGATGAAATCGGACGCTGAAGATGGAGTTCGCCTCCATGCGTCCGAAGACACTGATGGCAAACCAGAAGTCCTGTGTTCCCCTTTGTTTTTTTTGTATAAATGTTTTATTAGTTTTATAATTATAAATATAAGCATAAAAAATCAAATTAAATACCACTCAACTTAATACAATCGTTTACAACTTTTTCCAACGCAAAAGAAAACATAAAAATTTACATAAAGTAATTAAGATAACCATGAGTATTACTCGGCAGCACCCCCTCCACCACACCCCGTTCTTCCTTCCTCCCTCTTTCTACTTCTATCCCCCTACCCTTTCTCCCTCCCTCTCTCTCCATCCATCTCCTACAGCCTACCTACTTCCCTTCTATCCTTCATTCCTCCATCTCCAACCAATCCAGATGTGGTTTCGGGGTACTGCCCGAGCAACCCCCTTTTTTTATCAAAAAGTATATCATTCTTATATAATACTAATATTGCAGTTGAGTACATTATAAAACCCCCCCAACCCACCCACCCCGACTTCCCAAAGTGAATACAGGATAAAACACAAGAAAACCCACTAAACTAAACAAGATTGTTATATAAATCCTAATAAAAATTTAGCTATATTTTTCAATCCAACATGTAAAAATTTAACTATATGCTAAATGCAATTTCTTAGATTGATATTTCCCTTGTATGTACTCTATCCATTTTTTCCATTCCAACATATATCTTTCATTTGAATGATCCTTCAAATATGCAGATATTTTAGCCATTTCTGCCAAATTTATAACTTTCAAAGTCTATTCCTCGATAGATGGTAATTCTGGCGCCTTCCAATATTGTCCCACCAACAATCTTGCTGCTGTAATCAAGTTCAGTATTAAGTTCATCTCTATGGTGGTACAGTCTTTTATAATGCCTAACAAAAACAACTGTGGTGAAAATTCAATACGTTTTTTCAAAATATTTTGAAGTATCCACCATATTTTTATCCAAAATGCCTTGATTTTTCTACAAGTCCACCATACATGAAAATAAGTAGCATCCATACATTCACATCTCCAGCACTTAGATTGTAAATTAGGATACATATATGATAATTTTTTCGGATCCAAATGCCATCTATAAAACATTTTATAAAAATTTTCTCTTAAGTGTTGCGCTTGTGTAAATCTTACATTTTTCACCCAGATCCTCTCCCAAGTTTCCATCATAATTGGTTGTCCAAAATTTTGTCCCCATTTTATCATACAGTCCTTAACTAATTCGGTTTCAGAATCAATTTCTATCAGTACATTATATAATCTTTTAATATGCATAGACCTTTGGTCTCTAACTTGTTTAATTAGATTTTCATCTGTTTGAGATAAACCCATCTTCAAATCTTTTTTCCATCTAGTCTGCAATTGTAAATATGAAAACCAAGTATAGACTGTTCCTTCCTCACTTAGCATGTTCAAAGACTTTAATAATAACAAATTCCCTTCTTTAATTAGGAGTTTTTCATAGGGCACCACATCTTGAACTTGTACTCTATTTATATTCTCTATTGCGTGTCTGGGAACTGTCCACACAGGAATCTTTTCATTTAATAGATACTGATACTTTTTCCAAACACGCTACAGAGCACTTCTCAATAGGTGCTCTTTGAAACTCCTATCCACCTTTTTATCATAAACTAAATATGCATGCCAACCATATAATAAACCATACCCTTCTATATTCAATATTCTATCATTAGTTAGATTAACCCAATCACTTATCGCTACTAAAACAGCAGCGTGATAATATAACTTAAAATTGGGCATTTTCAAACCACCTCTTTCCCTTGTATCCTGAATTATTTTTAATTTGACCCTCGGTTTCTTGCCATTCCAAATAAATCTATTAATACCCTTCTGCCAATCCTCCAAATTCACATCTTTTTTAAGTATAGGTAACATTTGAAAAAGAAATAAAAATTTTGGCAATACATTCATTTTAACTGCCGCTATCCTACCCAGCATAGATAATTGTAGTTTTTTCCATTTATCCAATTCTATTTGTGTCTTATTCCACAAAACTTCATAATTATTTTATATAGCTTCCCATTAGAAGCTTCAATATCAATTCCTAAGTATTTAACTTTCTTAACTATCTCACAACCCGTTATTCTTTCCAAATCTTGTTTTGAATTAATATCTAGATTTTTAACTAACATCTTTGTCTTAGATAAATTTAATTTAAAGCCTGATACCCTACCATAATTTTTGATTATCTCCATCAAACTCTGAGCAGACTGTGTTGGTTGAGTCAGTGTCACAAGCAAATCATCAGCAAAAGCACATAATCTGTAGTCATGTTGTCTAATCTGTATACCTTTTAAGTCATCTGCAACTCTTATCCTATTCAATAAAACCTCTAAAGTTAAAACAAACAACAAGGGAGATAAAGGACATCCCTGTCTAGTACCTTTCTGTATATTAAATGATTCTGTTAAATCCCCATTCACAATGATCTGACCTGTTTGTTTCTGATAAACTGCCAATATAGAATTAATAAACTGATCCCCCATTCCCATCTTAACAATTAATTTTTTCAAAAACAACCAATTCAGTCTGTCAAAAGCTTTTTCCGCATCCAAAAACATAAGAACTGCGGGCACCTGGATATGCTTGTCCAAGTATTCTATTATATTAATAAGTTGTCTAACATTAGTTTTCATCTGTCTCCCTTGTAAAAAACCAGTTTGGTCTGAATGAATTATTTGTTGTAAAACTGACAATCTGTTAGCCATAATTTTTGCAAAAATCTTATAATCCATAGTCAACAATGAAATAGGTCTAAAATTTTCTGGTTGAACATTGTCTCTTCCCTCTTTGGGAATTAAAGAAACATAGGCTGTTTTCCATGAAGGTGGAACCTGACCACCCTCTTGTATATTAACAAATAACTCTCTAAGAGGTTCCACCATTTCCATTTAAAGATGCTTATAATAAGTTGCCTTTAGCCCGTCTGTCCCAGGAGATTTTCCCAATTTCAGTTGTTTAATCACTGAAATTATTTCTTCTGATGTTATCAGTGCATTTAACCTATCTCTTTGTTCATCGGTGATTGTCAATACAGTTTCATTTTGCAAGAAAGTATCTATCTCATTCTCTTGTATCTTCTCTTCAGCGTACAACTTGGAGTAAAATTCTAAAAAAGCTTTCTTAATAATTTCTTGTTGAAACACCTCCTTCCCTTTATATTCTATTTTATCAATTATGCGGGATTTTTGTTTTTTCCTTAATATATAGGCCAACCATCTGCCAGGTTTATTAGAATTAAAAATGTATTATGTTTAGCATATTGTATATTCCTAGCAACTTGGTCGGCCATCAACAAATCAAATTGTTTCTGTAAAATCTGAATCCCCTCTTTAATGTTTTTATCATCTGGTCTCTTTATTAGTAATTGCTCTTTCTTTCTTATTTCCTCCTCTAACTCCTTCCTTTTTTCCTCTTGTTTACGTCTATATCTTTTATTCATATCAATTAAAATCCCACGCATATAAGCTTTGCTAGCATCCCATACCATTTCTATTGTATCCTTATGCAAATTTAGGGTAAAAAATTCCTTCATAACATTTTTACATTCATTCACATTTGTATCATGTTTAAACAAATTTTCATTAAGTCTCCAAGATCTTTTGGGAGTCTGACCTACCATTAATTCCATCCAAACCGGATTATGGTCTGTTAAAACTTTGGGTAGGATTTTCACCTTCTTTAATCTAAAAAGTAAGCCACTTGAAGTTAATATAAAATCAATTCTAGAAAATGACTGATGCCTTTCAGAAAAGAAAGTAAATTCTTGCTCTTTACCATTTCTTTCTCTCCATATATCTATCAAATCAAAATCATCCTTTATATCAAAAAAAGATTTAGGCAACATAGAACGTGTTTGAGGAATTGATGATATCTTCTTCTTATCTAAAGCAATGTCTATAACACCATTCCAATCTCCCATTAAAATACAAGACCTATAATCAAATTGTGTTAACTTTTTATGAATTAACTTATAAAATTTTCCTTGTTGTTGATTTGGTGCATATATACCCATCAAAAGAACTTTCTTCCCATCTATTAAAATTTCAATTGCTAAAAATCTACCTTGAATATCTGATTCTAATAATTTAGCTCTTATATGATTTTTAACATAAATAACAATTCCATTCTTCTTCTCAGCAGCCGCTGCAACAAAATGTGTACCTAATTTATTTTTTATCAAATATTTCTGGTCAGTAATTCTAATATGTGTTTCTTGTAAACAAATTACATCGTTTTTACATTGAGTCAAATAATGAAATATCTTCTTCCTTTTCTGTGGAGAATTTAAACCATTGAAATTCCATGTCAAATATTTATTTGACATGACCAACTTGAGAAAGCTTTTGCAAGGCCAAATCAACTTTTTCATCCATTTTCTTCTTTGGTCTTGCTCCCATGGCTTCCAGTCGTGTAGAAACAGATTGGATTGTACGTAGTTGTTGCTCCTTTTCTTGTTGTTCCATGCGTTTAGTAGTTGCTCTTGTTTGCCTTTGATCTTTAGACTTCTGTACTTCCAAAGGCTGAAAAATATCCATGCTCTGCGCGGGCAGCTCCATCAAAACTCCTTTATCCACTCCTGATGCTGCAAGGGGTTGTGACTCTGAAGACTGTATTTGTTGTTTTAGTTCCAAATCTCTCTCTTTTGGTGAATCTGCACTTTTTGGTGTTGGAGATGGAGGTTTACCAGCCTTCAACACATTCTCAAAGAAATCTTTCGCTTTCCCAACAGAATTCAAGCGGTATCTATTGCCCTGGTAAAATAATGACAGTCCAGCTGGAGCCTCCCATCTAAATTGTATACCACGGTTTTTTAAGTTCAACCACCAAAAATGCATAATCTTTTCTTGCTCTTAACATCTTCGGAGGAATCTCCTTCAAAACCACAACCTCCTGACCAGCAACACTTAATTTCTTATTATAAGATATTGTAAGAACGTGATTTCTGAATCTCCTTGTAACAAAATAAATCACAATGTCTCTAGGTAAATTTCTTTGTCTTGCAATCCATGAATTAACTCTGTAGATCCTATCAATCTGCCAAGAGACATTTTGTACTCCATCTTCTAAAAATTGTGCCAAAGCTTCTTCAAAAATTCTTCTCAAGTCTTCCTGATTCTCATTTGCAACCTCCTTCAGCCCTCTAATTCTAATAGCCAACATCATATGATTATATTGTTCCATGACTGCTTGATCTTGTATATCGCTTTTAATTTCATCAAGTTTTCCCTCAAAATGTTGCTCAACCCCTTCCACCTTCTCTTCAACTCTCAAAGTATATTCCCAAACCCCCTTAATAGCATCCACAATATCTTCTCTTATCACAATATTGTGAGTCTCAATTGTTTCTTTAATTGTCTCCAGTTCATCAGTTACACCTTTAACTTGTTCCTCAATCTTTCTCTCCAATTTTTCAGTCATTGTTGAAAATGCAACCTGCGAATCTTTCATGGTAAACATTTCTGGAGGAGATTGAGTAGGCAGGGGGGCTTGAGATTCTGTAGATGTTAAAGAAGCTGGGGGAGCAGAAAAAGTACTTGCTTGTAATTTAGAGGGCTGAGCCGGAGAAGATACTGCCACCTTCGCAGAAGCTATTTTTGTTTGTCTGGCAGCCATACTATATTCAGTCACTTTTAAAAAGTTACTTTAAATAAAAAAAAGAGTCCTTACAAATATCTTGCCAAAATATTTTCCTCTTCTTATCTTCTTTCAAGTCAAAATTTAAATGTAATTTATAGAGTTTTAAAGTTAAAATCTAAGCGGTCGCTCTGGCTTTGCTCTAAGAAAAAAAATCACTTTCACTTTCTCCAGCATGGGTGGATTCCGAATCCACCAGTAGTTATTACAGCCTGCTGCCCAATCAGAGACTAGGTCCGAAATTTAGCCCCGCCTCCGGCCGGATGCTCTCCAGTTTTTTACCTAGTCTGAAGCCCAAGGTAGCTCTTCGTGATAGCTCCGCGAATAGTTGTTATTTTTGTTGGAAAAGGACTGGTAAAGTATCTTTTTTTACTATTTTAGTACTTAGCTCGATTGAACATACGAAATTTAGGAAGCGTTTTTTATTTTTTCCCTTTTTTCGGGACCCTTTTTCGCCCTTCCTCCTTCACGCCACCGGGACCGCGACGGCGAGGCCGTTCCGGGCCTAGGGCCCTGGAAAGGTGGGAGCCGAAGGGGGTGACGTCCCTGGACTCCCGGCTGGCCGACGGACCGCGCCCCGAGACCCCACAGGAGCGCAGACGTCGACCGAAGAGGATGATCCAGAGGACTTCGCCACGGTCGACGCAGAAATAGCGGGGGACCGCTACAACTAACAGCAAGTGGGGCAAAAAAGGAGCGGGAGGAGGCCGCCGAACCGCCGAGAGGGTGGACGTTGGCGGGGGCCGCAGTTAAACCGGACGGGTAGACCAGGGTCCGCGGGCGATAGGCACCGCGTGGTTGGGAGCTCAGAGCGCCGACCAAAAATTTGGCGCGGTGGCCATTTTGGAAAAGGGGAGGTCCCAGCTCGTGGCGCGAATCGCCATCTTGAAAGAGGGGCGTTGCCTTGCCTACCGAGTTAGCTGATTGGTGGTTTTCGCTCCGGCGCGAAAACTCATTTGAAGAAGAGGGCGTGCCAACCTTCTTTGTTTCCCTGCTGGGGCTTGGGCCCAGGGAGGTAAATTTCTGCCGGCAAGGCAGAGGCTTTTGTTGATTTACGGCCCGGCTTAGATCGGTGAGAATCGAGAGCCGGCTGTTTTTAAGGGGAGAGTTTCACCGGAGGTATGTGTCTCGATGTATTTGGCTTTTCAACAGCGAGTCGAGCCGGAAGGGATCCCCAGTGGAACCAAGGCGGCGGGGTCAGCATAGGGATCGAAATCCTCTGGCTAAGACCTACGCGGCCGCTATCCACTACCGCCAAGCAGGTTAGGGAAATACTCCCTTAAGCGCTGCCGGCGACAGCTGTGCCCGCCAGATACCCGACAAGGGTGCTAGTTAGAGCATGGCGATGGCAGATGGCACCTCGGCCCAAGGCTCAGCGCCCCCTCCGTCGTCGCCAAAACGCAGAACGGAGGAGCCGGGGGGGGGACAAGAAGAAGGCCAAGACGAAACATCTGACTGAGCCATCGAAGACTGCTGAGCGTCAGGCCATAAGGAGACACCAGGCTTTGGAAAAGGAGTTTGCCAAAGCGCAGAGGCTCAGGGCCAGTGGAACAGAGAGAGTGGCCCTGCCCCTTCTGGAGTCACCCATTCCCTTTGGGCCTTCGGGATCAGCTGAACAAGAGTCCAGGGCATGGTCTCCAAGGGGGGAGACAGAAGGGGAGGTGTCTCCTATTTCAGTGCCATCATCACCAGAACGTTCTGAACCCACAACCAGCCAAGAGGAAGCTGGACACAGAGGTAGGAAAAGAAAGAGGTCTGGTAAGTGGTCAGCACAGATTCATTCTCTGTTACAGGAAGCCCTGGAACACCTCGTGGCCTCTAGGGGTGACTCCTCACCCCAGAGAACACATACTCCACTGAGACACGCCCCCCGTGGGGGGAAGGTAGTGTTCCATGACTCTGATGTATCTGAGACTTCTTCACAGGTGGCAGATGAGGAACTGGAGGAATGGGACGCTGAAGGTGCCCCGCTGTCGGAGAATGAGGACACAGACCCACAACCGGCTCCGGTTTCAGGTTTATTTGACCACACTCTTTTTCACTCCCTCATGCTTAAGACATGTTCTGTACTCGATCTGTCAGCTAAGACCAAGGAGGCCAGACCACCGTCCTGGGAAGAGGAGGACGCAAGGGACCCGCTGATGCACTCACCGGTGTCAGAGGTAATACAGGTACCATGCACCAAGGTATTCAGGTCAACGGTACGGTCCCAGTGGACCAACTTAGGTGCCATTCCCTCGCCAAATGGCGTGGAGAAAAAGATGTTTAATGTATGCAATCCCTTCGCATCACTTATAGAGGTGCCTCAGGTAGACGCACCGCTCATCTCTCTTTTTTCTTCCTCAGCCATCCCAGGAGACATGGCAGAGTCGATGAGGGCGGAGGATAAGAAGGTAGAGCTCTCCCTCTGCAGAGTCCATCACTCATCGGCTTGGGCCATCAGGGCAGCGTCCACTACTTCAGTTGTCGCCAGGGCAACGATTAGGTGGCTGCGGGAGCTCCAGGCAAGTGTTCCTGCGGACCAGGTACGCATACAACAAACACTGACTAAGCTGCGGACGGCGGCGGAATTCATGGCAGACGCCACCTTGTTTGCCTCACGATACTCGGCCAGGTCCATCGGAGGGACAGTGGCCGTCAGGAGGCTTGTATGGCTCAAAAACTGGAAGGCAGACCTGAAGTCCAAATGGCGCCTCGCCACATCTAAGTATTCAGGATCAAGGCTCTTCAGAGCGATCCTGGATCCTTACGTGATCGAGGACAAGAGTAAAAGGAAGGTTTTAGCTCATTCCTACAAAAAGACAGACAGGGGAACCCAGGAGTTCGGTAGACAGGCACCCCGACAAAGCGGGAACGGGGAATGGAGGGAGCCCTTTCAAGGGGGACGGTCCTGGGAGGGGCCCAGAACTCCGCGCACCTTCTCATACAGGCAGGAGCGCGGCCAGGACCGTCCAGCCTCTGGCAGGGGCCAACCTTCCAAACACCCCTTTAAAGGGGGGGGGAGGCCGGCCCTACAGACATACCAAGTGACGCCTGGGACAGTCCCATCGGGGGTCATCTGGCGCTGTTCAGCGAGGTGTGGCAGACGACCACGACGGACGCCTGGGTCAGGGAGACAATGACCCGGGGTCTAGCTATAGAATTCTACAATCCTCCACCGGAACACTTCATAAGATGCCCGGTATCACGCAACAAGACCAAGGCGGGTCTTTTAGATCGGTCCTGGCGGTATTGGGAGCGCACCTACGCAAGATACCGGTGCGAGTCCAGTGCTACCTGGATGACATTTTGATTCTTTCACGCTCACACCAGACAGCACTGACAGACCTTCGGGTCACCATAGACACCCTCCAGACACATGGCTTCTCAGTAAACCACAAGAAAAGCCAACTCACGCCATCAAGGAGACTCCTACACCTAGGGGCCATCATAGATTCAGAACAGGGCATGGTGTACCTCTCCCAGGAGCGTCGGGAGAGTCTACAGAAGCTAATACAACGGGTAGAACAGAGGAGGGTGGTCACCATAGTACAACTGTCTCAGCTTCTGGGGAAGATGATATCATGCCTGGGTATTGTTCCGTGGGCAAGGCTTCACTCCAGAAGTCTACAATGGCTTCTACTCCCCTACCAAAGACAGAACCAAAGCGCTTCACTCAGGAGGGTCAGGGTACCACTCCAGGTACTAGCATCCCTCAGATGGTGGAGATCAGGTGCCCTGAACAAGGGTACCCCACTCAGGGAGCCAGACAGGATCACAGTCACGACCGACGCGAGCCTGTTCGGTTGGGGAGCCCATTGCAGGGACCAGATAGCCCAGGGAAAATGGAGCCCACGGGACCTACACCACAGGATCAATTGGCTCGAGCTGAGGGCCATCCACCTGGCCCTGCTTCAGTTCTCTTCTGTAACAGCGAAGGCGCACGTAAACAAGCAGGGCGGGACCAGGTCAGTGGCCCTCATGTACCGTAGGAGGCCCGGGTGCTGGGTCTGTGGGCAGAGCAGCACCTGGCCTCAATCAAGGCAGAACACATATCGGGGGAGGCAAATCATCAGGCGGACTCTCTCAGCAGAGTCACGGTAGACCACGCAGAGTGGAGACTGGCTCCGGAACTGTTCGAGGCAATCTCGGACAGGTTCGGACATCCCTGTCTGGACCTCTTCGCGTCCCCAGCAAACACACAGACTCCCCGTTTCTTCTCCAGGTTCCAGACTTGGGGAGCGAAGGGGACGGACGCACTCAGATGCAGGTGGCCCCAGGGGCTACTGTACGCCTTCCCTCCTCCGCCGCTGATTCAGGCAACAATCCGCAAGCTGATACTGGAGCAGGCGGAGGTGGTATTGCTCCATACTGGCCGAGGTGTCCATGGTTTGCAGACCTGGTGGACTTATCGCTTTCGCCAGTGTGGAGACTTCCTCCGAGTCAGGTGTCTCTGAGTCAAGGGAAGCTCCAGCACCCAGACCCGCAGTGGCTACAGCTAGCCGCTTGGCACTTGAGCGGGAGGGACTGAGTAGGCAGGCCTTTTCAGAGGGCGTCATTTCGGTCATCCAGGACGCCCGCCGACCCTCCACCAATAGGATCTACGATGTCACCTGGAAGAACTTCTCCTCCTGGTGCAGCAGGCAGGGATTAAATCCACTGTCTGTCACCATTCCCAACATCCTAGAGTATTTGTGGGAGGGCATGAACAAGGTTCTAGCGACCAACACCATACGTAGGCAGGTAGCGGCACTGCAAACGGTCCTCGTTTGCGAGGACCGGAGACCCCCGTCACAGCATCCAGCGGTGAGCGCATTTCTAAAGGGAGCAGTCACAAGACGGCCTCCTGTAGTTCACCGTTTTCCATCCTGGGACCTCCACACCGTCTTGCAAGCATTAACTGAGGCTCCCTTCGAGCTGCTGGGGGTTAGCTCACTCCGTTTCCTGTCTCTGAAGGTGGCCTTCCTAGTGGCCATCACTTCAGCAAGACGGGTTTCGGAGTTGGCGACCCTTTCGGTCCGTCCGGACCTGATCACCTTTGCAGAGGGCAGGGTGACTCTGCGTCTGGACCCATCCTTCTTACCTAAGGTCAATTCATGGTTTCACAGGTCCCAGGATCTGGTACTTCCAGATTTCTGTCCAAATCCCACGCATCGTCTGGAGAGACGATGGCATACACTGGACGTGCGCAGGGCTCTGCGTCACTATGTCAACAGGACAGCGACCTTTAGAAGGTCAGAGGCTTTATTTGTCTCTTATCAACCTTCGTCCAAGGGACAGAAGGTATCATCCTCAACCATAGGCAGATGGATTAGGGCATGCATAGCCAGGGCCTATGTTTCATTGGAACTGCCGGTACCAGCTAACATCACGGCCCACTCCACAAGGAGCGCGGCCACATCGGCAGCCTGGCACACACAGGCATCACTGGAGGAAATTTGCAGAGCGGCCACGTGGGCCTCTCCGTCCTCCTTTGTGAAACATTACAAGATAGATCAATTTGCTGCAGCCGAGGGTTCGTTTGGCAGGAGAGCCCTGCAGCAGATTGTTGAGTCCTAGTAAGAGATAGCCTAGACCCCACCCAAAGGGACTTGTGAGGGCTTGGGTACGTCCCACTGGTGGATTCGGAATCCACCCATGCTGGAGAAGAAGCGTTGGCTTACCTGAACGCCTTTTCTCAGCATGGGGGGATGGAGAATCCACACCCTCCTCTAGCTAGTCTAGGCAGGATTTCTCTTACAGGACGATTGAATGGAGCTACACGGTCCGATCTTATGGAAAGCTTCGCCTGGCAAAAAACTGGAGAGCATCCGGCCGGAGGCGGGGCTAAATTTCGGACCTAGTCTCTGATTGGGCAGCAGGCTGTAATAACCACTGGTGGATTCTCCATCCCCCCATGCTGAGAAAAGGCGTTCAGGTAAGCCAACGCTTCTTCCCGTCACTTTCCCTTTACAGTGAAAGCGATCGCCATCTTGGATACATTATGTTGATTGTAAAAAAAAGGTCAGAAGGAACATATAAAGAATTACTTGCAATATAGAACTCCTGTAATCACTCCGCCTGCATATAAGTCTCTCTTGAAAATATATCTTGAGCAGGCCCCCTCATTTTTTGTAGTTTCTTTAAAGTTATATTGCTCATTTGAAAATATCGAAACTGGTTTGGTGGTTCTGGTCCTATGGAAGAGAAAGTCTCAGAAGATTTTATCTTTGTGTTATTAATCAAAGCTTGTAGCTTATATGAGTCTCTTCACTGAGTGAATTTCTTTCTGCTTTTCTCTTCATGAAAATAAATACACAGTAATGAGGCAAAAGGTGGTAAGTCTGTACTGATTCATTTCCTGATTTTATCTCAGATGTTAACTGTTACATAATCTCTTAAAAGCTGTATGGAGGTAGTCTTTGAGTTTTGACTATTCATTCACTGCCTGTTTGAAGTTATGGTATTGCTGAGCAAATGATATTTATCCCTGGTTTCCCAAAGTTATGGCTGTTGCAGTGCCCCTGTAGTCATGTGATAAAAATTCAGGCTCTTGGAAGCCCACCTGCACTTACACAGGGGCATTTCAACTCCCCAGACCTACCTATCTTCCCCCCACCCCCCATGCCTGCCCTTTTGGCTGTCTTGTACATTACCCTCCTCCATAGCTGGCTGCCGCCATCCCTGTGCCTCCACTTCAGTTCCAGCACTGCTGCCACTGCTGAGGAGTGCCGCCTAAAGCCCTGCACCATGGCTAGCCACCTCAGTACCACAGCATAAAATCCCAGTCACCTCTGCTGCCCTGCACTCTGCTCGCCCTGCTGACCCTGCCACCCTGTACTCTGCCTACCCTGCCAGCCCTTCCTTCCTATGCTCTGCTTGCCCTTCTGGTCCTGCCAGGTTTGCCACCTTGCACTCTTCTTACCCTGCTGCATATGCTTTACTTACCCTTCTGCCTGTGCTACAGTGCCCTGTCACTCTGCTGGCCATGCTGGCTTTTCTGCCCGGCACTCCACTTGCCCTGCTACCCCAAACTGACTTTGGCCATCTCCTTCCTGCTGCTGCTGAGGTGTGCCCAGTCTGGCCCTACGGCAAGGCAATTTCTGGCAATGTCAGACCTCCTTCCTAAGGCTGCTTGCGTCATTCTCCAAATAGTGCATGTCATTCTCTTGATGCTTTGGAAAGCTTCTGAGAACTTCTAAAACTATGTGAGAAGGCTGCACTTGGCATTCTCCAAGCTTCTGAGGCCTTCTGAAAGCATTGTGAGGACAGTGTGTGCTATTTGGAGAATGGCCCCAACAGTGTGGGGTGAAACCACAGTGTCTTGAAAAGCCCCAACAGTACGGCACAAAGCCATAGCATCCTGGAAAGCCCCAGTAGCATGGTGCAAAGCCACAGCCCAGCAGCACAGCACAAAGCTGCAGTGTGGCACCAAACTGCAGCCATTCTGGGAGGCCGTAGCCAGCCTAGCAACATGGCGCAAAGCTGCAGCCCACCAGCTGTACCTGCACCAGAAAGCCTAGGTGCCCCAGTCCAGCCCAGCCAACCTCACCCCCAAACCCCTGTTGCCTTGCACTCTGTCCCCACCCCACAGTTGACCTTCACTGTCTTGCTCTTGCTGTTGATTTGCTCTATTCCAAATTGGACCCCAAATAGGATCCTTCTCTGTCTGGGATTTTGAAACTTGTCTACTGATCTGTAGTGTTGCAAGCAGGACATCTTGTGGTCTAGCTTTTATGTGACTGCCACCTATGAAATGGTTGTGGAAACTGGACCTGTGAGAGAACATATAGGTAGTCCTCATTTAGTGACTGCCTTGTTTAGTGAACATTTGCAGTTACAGTGGTGATGAAAAAGTAGCATTGTGACCAGTGCCCACATTTGTGACCTTTGCAGGTGTGTAAAGCAAAGGAAAACTAAAGTAAGATCATATGCATATTTGTTTCACTTAGTGACCACTTAGAGGCGTGGTGGCGCAGTGGTTAGAATGCAGTATTGTGGGCTAATTCTGCTGACTGCCAGCAGTTCAGCAGTTCAAGTCTCACTGGCTCAAGGTTGACTCAGCCTTCTATCCTTCCGAGGTCAGTAAAATGAGGACCCAGATTGTTGGGGGCAATATGCTGACCCTGTAAACTGCTTAGAGAGGGCTGTAAAGCACTGTGAAGCGGTGTAAAAGTCTAAGTGCTATTGCTTAATGACTGAGTTGCCCGTCCCAATTGTAATAGCTAAATGAAGACTACCTATAAATGAAAAGGGAGCAAATATATATTGCTCTTTGTGTGTACTTGAGAAGCTTATGAAGCAGTAGTTTTTTTAAACCTCTCAGGTTTGTGTGTTGTGCAGAACTGAGCTACCTATAACTGTAGGACTGTTGCAGGTGGCTCTTGGCTTAACTTCACCCAGCCCTCAGCTGTCTTCCAAGATGTCTTTGCAGTCAGTCAAAATGGACATTTTGAAGCTGATGAGGGCATGTTGAGGAATGAGGGTGTGAAAGGAGTGCAGGAAAAGAGGAAAGTGGTTTTGGTTTCAGGTTTGCCCACCTGTGGCAATCGGGAAACCTTTTCCTGAGAGAAAAAAATGGCCTGTGCCCTTCAAGCAGGGGAATTCATAGTTGTCAAGCCCCGTGGGCCCAACATTCAAGGGAGAGGGGGAACCGAAAGCAGCGGCACACGGACCACCGCCGAAAGCAGTACTGCTGGACAGCTGGGAGGCTGGTCGGCCCGATTCTGGTGCCACCAATCAGCTGGCGGTCCCATACGGCGTCCGCACCGCCGGCAACCATCCGCAGCACCACCGGACAGCTGGGAGGCCTCCAATCGGCTGAGGGCTGCGAGGCGACAGCAACAACGCCAGCAAGGACCGTGGGGGTGCCCAAGAGTGAAGCGGAGGCTTACTGGGACAGAGAATGGCTCCGATGCTCCGCTGTGCAACGCCAACTGGCAGAGACAGGATGGCAGGGGAACCGGCTGCCTTTAACGACAAACAACGGATGCTGGCCTGTTGTGTAGGGGGGTGGAGTTGCAGGGAGGAAAGGTATTTAACGTGCTGGGAGCAAAGCACTCCCAGTGCTGACTTTGTTTGCGAATCATTGGATTAAAGCATTTGTTGAAGCGTTCCTGCGTGCCAGTCACCCTGTCCTTCTTCTGTCGTGTCTGAGGAGGCTAAGGACCGGTAAGGATGCTGACAATAGCCACCAGTTCAAAAAGCAAACTGCCTGACACTAGAAAAATATTATTCTTTTCTAGGGAATAGTACCTTCCTTTTTTAAAGCAAAGGGCAGAGAGGAACCCTGGGAATCCCCTTGTTAACATTCCTTGATGAAAAGTGAGTTGTCCTGCATATGATAATTGCATAAGACATTTGCCCTCAAATAACCCTGGCAAAAGTATCCAGGGTTATCATGCCTTACTTTCACTTTTATTTCAAGAATGAAAACGGAGAGGCTTCTGGTTCCGGTTTCGTGGCAGTGCGGTTGGGTGAAGGGCGTCGTCCCTTTGCCGATCGAGTTTCCCCTGCCGGTAGACCCCTTAGAGTGTCGAAAAGACGCTCTGGAGGAGCGTCTACTGTTTAGGAGGCTTCTCGGATAGTTGCAGAGGAGCGGCGGCGTCCTCTGTGCACTGAGTATCTCCTTTGGGCCGAAACGGTAAAGATCGGCCAGTAAAATGGCCAATCATTTAGCTGCGCCAACCGTAAGCCATAAGATCATCTAAGCAAGCAGACTGACTGTGGAAGATTCGGTGAGATTTTTTTACCTCTATTTTCTATTTTTTTCCTGTGAAAAGTTTTGTTTTCTGGAATTAGTCCTTTTTGTTGAAGCGGTGTTTTAAATGGGGGGGAGGAGAAGCTTAAGAAAAGGATGAAACCTATTTGTCAAGCCCTCCCGGGCTCGACATTCAAGAGGGGGAAGGTGGCAGGCCAGCACGGTGGAGGTGGAGGAAGAGCCAGCACTGGGTCCAGCACTGGGTCCAAGGCAGCTTGCCATCCAGACTCCGGCAGGGCGTTGTTCGGGCCGCCAAACAGCTGACGGGAGGTTCCCTACAGCTCGAGAAGCCACGCCTGTGTAAACAGCGGTCCCAGGAAGCCACGCCTGCACAGAAGGAGGCTGTGGGAAGCCGCGCATGCGCAGAAGCAGCTAGAGCCGCCAAACAGCTGATGGACAGAGGTCCGCCGAACAGCTGACGGCCAGGCACACCGGAGCGCATTTAGGAGAATGGACTGGAACGGATTGATACTTTGATTGCTGCCGGGTGCTGGTTGGATGATAGGAGGGTGGGGTGTCTGTTAATTGCAGAAAGTTCGTGCTCACCTTATATGTTTTTCCCAGTTGTTTCCCTTCTCTTTGTCTCCCATTCCCATTGTGTTTCCTGTGCCTCTCCTGTTTTCTTTGTCCACCTTTTGTGTCTGTTGAACTCAGCCTGGTTGGCTTGTTTTGATTTTTGAGTTATGGCAGAAGGCGTTCAGGAGGTGGCTCCAGTTGGGGCTGACCCTGAGGAGGTTCAAGTGGAGGAGGTAGCAACAGACCCTCCGGTCACTGACCAACCAGCAGTACACCCTAAGGTGGTGGAGCCCAGCCCGGTGGATCGGCCAAGTGATGTCCCAGGATCCCAAGGAATTACAACAGGTGGCAACGCCATTTCCGGGGAATGGTGGCGTAGCCTTGCAGTAACTGGGATGCCGGAGGGTTATGGACTTGGACCTCGGGAGGAAGGCCGAGTGACATCCCAGTGGCGAGAACGACGCGTGACGGATGATGAGGACTGGAGCTATGCCACGGCTCTTGGGCAAACCACCATGGATCTATTGCGTGAACAATTTGGAGAGGGAGGGTATCAGGACTCTTCCTCCTGGCAGCAGTGGGCCCCAGGTGCAGAAACAACATCTTGGTCACAGGGTGGTTCCTCCTCAACCCAGTCAGCTATAGGATGGTTCCAGTTGGCAAGTCCAAAGCTGAAACTTGATCCCAGCCGTGGGAGTGATTTATACCAGGGGAGGGTTGGTAGCCAAGGCCCCAGCCGACCAATAGATAGGGCACGAGTAGCAGGTTCCGGGAGGCCATCAGCAGCTCCTTCTCTGGGATCCAGGCCAGGCCTCGGGGCCCCAATCTCGAGGGGATCAGATACGATAGTTCCTGGAGCAAGGGTTTTGGTAGGTCCTTCGCCTGGGCCAGGGTGGGGTTCTGGACCATGGCCACAGGGTCCTCCACACCTTAATGTTACGTTTGACGGGAACTCAGACCGGCTGGCCCTTTTCCTTAGTCAGACAATAGGCCATATGGATCGATACGGCCACCTTTATCCATCTCAGTGGGCCATGGTAGGGGCAGTGACAGCAGCCCTACAGGGGGAAGTCATGGAATGGGTGGCCGATCTACATAATGACCATGCCCGGGAACTAGCTAATGTTGGGACATTTCTGGGTGCCCTCTGAACCTGTTTTGAGGATGTATTTAGGATCCGGAGGGCGGAAGGGGAAGTGTTAGAGATTAAACAATGAGGCAGGCCAGCTGCAGAATACGTCTGGGATTTCCGACGCGTAGCCAGTAAATTACGAACATGGCCTGAGCGCCTGTTAGTGCACCAATTCAGAGCAGGATTGGATAGAGATCTGCGACAGGCATGTGTATACCGGGGAATTCCGGGTAAATTACAGGAGTGGTTCCGTGTGGTCATGGACTGGGACACAGGGTTACAAGAATTCCGTCCAAGGGGTGATGGCCAGCTGAGACCACGAAGGAATTTTGAACGACCACGGCTTCCAGGTCCAGTGTCTGGTCCACCTGGTGGAACACCTCGTCCGACATTTCGCTGTTTTCGATGCAACCAACCAGGGCATCGAGCTGCAGAATGTCCCGAGCCACTCCCCAAAGGAGGGGCGGAATTTTTGGAGAAGAGTACACCCAGGAAAATCCCTGAAAGATCACGGGCGGTGCAACAACAGGTCGCAGGTTCTATATCTCGAGGGGAGAGGTTGAACCCTGAGGAAGGGACCAGCAGTGTGGGACCTCAATTGATCATATACAACGAGGATGTAAGGACATCAGAAGATCCCATGGTAAGTGAACCCATTCATCCATTCACCCTCCCTGTCACAATCACTAGTGCACATTCGGGGTATTGGAGACAGTATAATGCCCTCCTTGACACTGGATGTACTAGGTGTTTAATTAGTGAACATGTGGTACGGCAAGCAGGTATTAGAGTGAGGCCCTTATGCACACCAGTGCGATTTGAGCAGGTGGATGGGTCCTTACTGGGGGGGGGTGCCTGCCACCTACATCACCGAACCAGTACGGATGGACTTAGGGGAACATTGGGAGATGATTCGTTTTGTAGTAGTTCCTTCCATGACAGAAGCTGTTATTTTAGGTTTAGCCTGGCTGGATAAATGGGGTCCAACTATCTGGTGGGAAGGAGGGTATCAAAAAGTTCGAATTGGTGTGGGTCCCCAGCCACCTCCTCATGAGCAGGTTAAAATAGGAAAAGAGAGTATAAATGAACAAGTAACCAGGGAGGAGGGGGAGGTTGGCTTTCCATCAGAATACAACGACCTCGCAGATGTATTTGACGAACGGGAATGCGATGTAGTACCACCTCACCGTTCAACCGATTGTGCCATCGATTTCACGGCAGGGGCAAAACTCCCGAAGCCTCGCATGTACGCTATGACTCCAAATGAGATGGCGGAGTTGAGGTACATTGATAATTTGGCGAGAGGTTTTATCCAACCCGCCCGGTCGCGGGTTGCGGCCCCTGTCTTGTTTAAAGAGAAAAAAGACAGGGGTTTACGCCTGTGTGTGGACTTTCGAGGTCTTAATGGAGTATGTGTGGAGAAGTTATATCCCCTTCCGCTCGTGAAAGACCTTTTGGCCCATTTAGCTAAAGGAAAAATCTTTAAAAAATTGGATTTGCGGGAAGCGTATTACAGGGTACGCATAAAAGAGGAGGACGAGTTCAAGAGACCGCATTCAACAGTCCATTGGGGAGTTACCAATATAGGATAATGCTGTTCGGGTTAAAGGGGGCTCCTGCTGTGTTTATGCAGCTTATAAATGAAGTGCTGCATGAACATTTTTTTAAAAACACATTTTATTGGTTTTTTAATTCTTAAGAAAAAGTACTCAGGACACACCGTGGTGTTTGGGTAATCAAACATTCAAAAGTGAAAACATATATAAACAACTCAACACAATACATTCACTGTCCCCTCTCTATTTCCCTCAAATAGCATAATACTTTTAAAATATTCCATTTCTAATTTAAATTTCTATTACTACTAAACCTGTTTTAAAACTTTGTCAGTTTACAATTACCATAATCAAATTTAACTTTAAATCAACAAGTTATCAATTCAGGTATCCCTTCCAGATATATTCTAATTCTTAATCGCTCACATCCCTAATTTTATCACCAATCTCATTTATTTCTTCTTCCACTACACCAGCTGTTCTCAACCTGTGGGTCGCGACCCCTTTTGGGGTCAAACGACCATTTCACAGGGGTCACCAAAGTCCTGGAGTTTTTCCTCATAGAATCCTTATGAAACGCAGTCCGGCATTTTTTTTTTGTTTTTTTCCCCTTTTTCATGAGCTGTGCTACTCCCTCTTATTCTATTGGCTTTTGAAAGCCAATAGAATAGACTCTATTCAAGAGAGTCTATTTTATTGGCGTTCGAAAGCCAATAAATTCTATTGGCTTTCGAACGCCAATAGAATAGACTCTCTTGAATAGAGTCTAATTCTATTGGCTTTCAAAAGCCAATAGGAATTGTCCAGGCTGTCTCTGCCCTGCTGAGCCCGCCAAAAATCCCAGTCGGCAAACGTTGCTGCAAGTTGTCTGCAGCTAAGGCGAGCTTTCTGGAAGTTTCCACCCCTCCCTGCTGAGCAGCTACTAAATGTAAGTAAAAGAGGGCCAGGGGTGGGAGGGCTGCCCAGGAGCGCCTGGGCCTGCCTGCCGCCACACTGAACGGGCGGTGGCCAAGGTAAGGCTAGCGGGGCAGCGGCGGGCGCTGGGTGGGTAGCTGGCATGTGTGGTGCCCGGTGGGTGGCTTACCTCCCTTGGGCTGGGCCAGCTGGTGGCCCAGCCGGTGGTCAGCCTGCGCCATCGCTGCCGCTTGCCATGGCCGCCCAGGAGCGCCTGGGCCTGTCTGCCGCCGCACCGAACAGGCATCTTGCTCCGCGATTGCCGGCTCTGCGCAAGAAGCAGAGTTTTCTTTTCTTTCTTGTATCCCCCTTTCTCTATCCCCCTTTCTCCCCCTCTCCTGTCCCCTCTCCCATTCTTTTTTCTCCTCTCCTTCCCTCCTTTCTCCCCTCCTTTCTTTTCTTTTTTCTTTCCTTTTTTCTTTTTCTCCTCTCCTCCCCCTCCCCTTTCCTCCTCTCTTGTTCCTTGTTCCTTGTCCTGTCCTGTCCTGTCCTGTCCTGTCCTTTTGTCCCCTTTCCTTTCCTTTTCTTTTTCTTTTCTTTTCTTTAATTTTCTTTTCTTTCCTTACATGGTGCAAATTCTTAATTGATTGCCTACTCAAATAATGGAGTAATTGCTTTGTTGAAGTGCTTAATTACATGTTATGACTTCCAGGAAGAGGGTTTGGAAATGGGGAATAAAAGTTGATTTCTTCTGCTCTTTTCCTTTTTAATATTTCATTCCCAGAATGAAATCTGAGTGCAACATATTTCAGCAAATATTGGGCAGATTCTGCCTATAGTCCCTGAGGTTGGGTGGTGCATCTTGGGCTCCCAAATCATGATGAATACTCGGTTATGTGGCCACCTAAATATGGACTTGTGGTTTCTCATGGTGTCAGATCTCTGGCTAAAAATCTGAATTGCATGAGTCTGGTTTCTTTCCCAGGATAGTAGAGTTGATTTTCCACCAAAGGAGTAAGACTCCTCCCATGGAGTTGGCGATTGCTGGCTGTGAAGTTCTGGGAGTTGAAGTCCACATGCCATAAAATTGTCAAGGTTGAGAAACACTGGGTTTGTAAATAGAACAACACAGATAATGGTAAATCATAGGAAACTTTAATGAACTGTTTTGACTGAACTATGCCATGTGTCATGTTTTGTATTATTGAAGCTATTGTTACATATTTACACTAGCAAACCATTCAATGACAATGGATCCGAAGAACATCAGGAAAAGGAAATACAGTGAGGATTTCTTACAATATGGTTTTACCTCAATATTTACAGTGGGAATCGAGAAACCGCAATGTGTAATTTGTTGCGAAGTTCTATCAGCCGAATCGATGAAGCCGAACAAACTGAAACGCCATTTTGAGAGCAAGCATCCAAGCTATGCTGGTAAGGATATCAACTATTTTAGAACCAAAGCTGATGGACTCAAGAAAGCCAGACTTGACACTGGTGGCAAGTACCACAAACAAAACGTAGCAGCTGTTGAAGCTTCATATGTGGTGGCACTCAGAATTGCCAGAGCTATGAAACCTCACACCATTGCTGAGGAGTTACTGTTGCCAGTGGCCAAAGACATTGTTCGGCTTATGATTGGAGACGAATTTGTGACGAAATTGAGTGCAGTTTCCTTGTCCAATGACACTGTCCGCAGAAGAATAGATGACATGTCTGCTGATATTCTTGATCAGGTAATCCAAGAAATTAAATCTGCTCCACTTCCAATATTTAGTATCCAGCTTGATGAATCTACAGACGTTGCAAACTGTTCCCAGTTACTGGTTTACGTGAGGTATATTAACGATGGCGACTTTAAAGATGAGTTTCTGTTTTGCAAACCTCTTGAAACGACATCTACTGCACGTGATGTATTTGACACAGTTGGTTCATTTCTGAAAGAGCATAAGATCTCTTGGGAAAAGGTTTGTGGTGTTTGCACAGATGGTGCTACAGCTATGCTAGGATGTAGATCTGGATTTCAACGTTTGGTACTGAATGAGTCACCAAAAGTCATCAGAACTCACTGTATGATTCATCGGCAAATATTAGCAACAAAGACGCTGCCACAAGAGTTACGAGAAGTAATGAAAAGCGTCATAAATTCTGTCAACTTTGTAAAGGCAAGCAGTTTAAACACACGGCTGTTTTCACAACTGTGCAACGAGTTGGATGCACCAAACAATGCTCTGCTATTTCACACTGAAGTGAGATAGTTGTCGAAAGGAAAAGTTTTAAAACGTGTTTTTGAGCTTTGTGATGAACTCAAAATGTTTTTAGTCAGAAAGCAAGACCGCAGTTTGAAGCTCTTTTCAGCGATAACAGTGGACTGCAGAAAATAGCTTACTTGGTTGACATCTTTGCCATCTTGAATGAGTTAAATTTATCACTGCAAGGACCAAATGCAACGTGCCTCGATTTGTCTGAAAAGATCCGATCATGCCAAAGGAAACTGCAGCTTTGGCAAAAAAAATGGATGAAAATAAAATTTACCTGTTGCCTACCTTATCTGCTTTCTTTGAGGAACATGACATTGAACCAGACAACAGGATTACGATAAATTCTGTTAAAGAGCGCCTGCACATACTTGCAGATGAAACCTCATCGTACTTTCCAAATCTACCTGACACCCCATTTGCACTTGCCAGAAGCCCATTCACAGTCAACGTTGAAAATGTTCCTGAGACAGCACAAGAGGAGTTCATTGAACTTATTAACAGTGATGCAGCGAGAACTGATTTCTCCACAATGCCAGTTACAAAATTCTGGATCAAATGTTTGCAGTCATATCCTGTTCTGTCTGAGTCTGTGTTGCGCCTTCTTCTTCCATTTCCAACAACATATCTTTGTGAAACAGGGTTTTCCAGCTTGTTGGTTATCAAGTCTAAATACAGAAGTAGACTTGTTGTGGAAGATGATCTTCGTTGTGCTCTTGCAAAGACTGCCCCGAGAATTTCTGATCTGGTGAAAAAGAAGCAATCTCAACCTTCACACTGATGTTGGCTTTTTACGCATACTGTTGAAAAATGTAGTAATGTAGTTTACTGTTGTTATATTAAGACTGTTACCCATGCTACACCATGCTTCAAGACAAAATTTCATTTTTTTGTAATTAAAAATAAATATTTAACAATATATAATTACATATTGTTTTTGTGATTAATCACTATGCTTTAATTGTGTTTAATGCAAATACATCCTGCATATCAGATATTTACATTGCGATTCATAACAGTAGCAAAATTACAGTTATGAAATAGCAACGAAAATAATTTTATGGTTGGGGGTCACCACAACATGAGGAACTGTATTAAGGGGTCGCGGCATTAGAAAGGTTGGAAACCACTGGAGTAGAGAGAGTAGCCAGGAAAAGTCTCACCCGGATTCACCATGGGGGTTCTTACAGCTTAGATGTTCTTTGACTTGCGGTTTGAAGCGGCAGGGTGATCGGCCATTTTACTGGCCGATCTTCTTCTCCGTCGGCCCTCAGAGATAGCTCGGACAGCTGGAGGAGACGCCGCTCCTCCGCAGCCGAGCAAAGCCTCCTCGACAGAAGTCACACCCTCCAGGGCGACTTTCGACCTGCATAAGGGTCTGCGGGCAGAGGGAAAACTAGCTGATGAGACGAGTCTCCCCGTGCGACTAGGAACGCCATGAACCGGAACTGGAAGTCCTGCATGAACATTTGTACCAAGGAGTTCTTGTATACTTGTACGACATTCTCATTTATTTGGCTAACAAGGAAGATCATGTGCAGTCTGTCTGACAAGTTGTACGCAAGCTCCTCAATGCATAATTGTATGTTAAGTTGTCAAAGTGTGCATTCCATCAAAGCAAATTGGATTACCTTGGGTACAGAATATCTGGAGGGGGGGGTGGAAATGGATCCAGTGAAAGTGCAGGCTGTCCTGGACTGCAAAGCACCACGAACCCGCCGTCAACTGCAAAGTTTTCTCGGCTTTGCAAATTTTTATAGACAATTTATTCCATCTTTTGCTGAAGTGGCATTACCGTTAATGGAGTTACTTCGTACAAAAGCCACAGGTAACAAACCACAACCAAACCAACCATTACCCTGGTCGCTTAAGTGCTAACAAGCATTTGAGACTTTAAAAGTCTTGTTTTCAAGGGAGCCGGTCTTATGACATCCCAATCCAGAGGAACCCTTTGTAGTACAGACAGACGCTAGTGACGTGACGGTAGGGGTGGTATTCTTACAAAAGAATGAACAGGGGAATTTGCAACCATGTGCGTTCTCCTCACGTAAATTAACCAACGCTGAACGAGGGTGGGCGATTTGGGAGAAGGAGGCATATGCAGTAAGGTCGGCGTTGGCTACATGGCATTATTTCCTAGAACATGGCTTTTCAACCAGTGGTACGGGTACCACCTGTGGTACATTGGCACCTGGCAGGTGGTACGGGACCATCCTAGAAAAGTGGTAGCAGGGGAGGGGAATGAGCTGAACTGGTGGCAACATTGCACAAGCCTGAGCGAGAGATGGCTGGAACTGCAGGGCTGTCGGGGCTCAGCAGAAGCGCCAGGATCAGTGCAGCTTTCCAGCTGATTGGTGCTTCTTCGGGGCTGTCAGGGCTCAGTGGAAGCGCCAGGATCAGCACCAGGCTCCAGCTGGAGCTCGGTGCTGATCCTAGTGCTTCTGCTGAGCCCTGAAGAAGCACCAATCAGCTGGAAAGCAGCACTGATCCTGATGCTTCTACTGAGCCCAGAAGAAGTGCCGATCAGCTGGAATGTTGCAGCATCTCCAGGGTCTTGTGATTTACGTTCAGATGCTTGGAAACTGATTTATATTTATGACGGTCACAGTGTCCCAGGAGCTCCAACGTTTTGGAACGAGCTCCCCCCCGAACTCCGTACGATGACGGACTTACGCACCTTCCGTCGGGAACTGAAAACTTTCCTTTTTCAACAGGCTGGCCTGGCATAGAAGCTCCGGCTCCAACCGGGTGAAAATGTTTTAGGGGGATTGTCTAATTTTTAGGATTTTTGTAATTTTTAGGATTTTAGGATTTGTATATATTGGGTTTTATAGATTTTATGGCCTAATTTGTTTAATTTATTTTTAAATATTTTAATTTTGTACATTTATATGTTTTTTAAATTTTAAGGCTGTAAACCGCCCCGAGTCCTTCGGGAGAGGGGCGGTATAGAAATTTAATAAATAATAATAAATAATAATAATAATGTGAAGTGACCAAAACCTGCTGTAACCACCCAGCAGATGGGGGGGGGGAATAAAAACCAAACACCCCCCACCCCACCTCCACTGCCAATCCTCAACAGAAATGCTCACAGCAATGAAAACCTCCAACAGGAGGAAGAGCGCCACTGGGTGGGCACGCAGGTGTCTTGGGGTGTACTTTTTTCAGTGCCATTGTAACTTCGAACAGTCACTAAGCGAACTGTTATAAATTGAGTACTACCTGTACTTTATCACTTTTTTCCTTTTCTTTTTTTGGTCATCAAGTTTTTGACACCTTGCTAGGCTACTGGTGGTACTCGGATATTGCCATATCCCAGTGATGGCGAACCTTTTAGAGACCGAGTGCCCAAACTGCAACCCAAAAGCCACTTATGCATCGTCGAGTGCTGGGTGAGTGTGGCCCATTGGGTGGGTGTGGCCCATTGGGTGGGCGTGGCTGCGGTGGTAACAGCAGACTGGGTGGGACTAAAAAGTTCAATCAATTCCAACTTTGCAAGATCTTTTTTTCCCCGCAAAAAGTTGAAATTGACTGATTGATTTAACCTTTTTTTTGTACACGGCAGCAGAGGCCTAAAGCAAAAAGGTTTTATAAAACCCAGCTGAAGGCCTAGGACTGGGGTGACGCCGCGTGTGCCCACAGAGAGGGCTCTGAGTGCCGCCTCTGGCACCCGTGCCATAAGTTCGCCACCACTGCCATATCCTAAAAGTGGTACAATGGGTGAAAAGGTTGAAAAGCCCTGTCCTAGAAAGCGAAAAAGAGACTTTTGAAGTGTGGACTGACCACAAAAATCTTGAGACACTACAAACACCCAGGCGACTCGCTCTAAAACATGTGAGATGGGCGTTATATTTCCAGCGTTTCCAATTCCGATTAAAATACGTACTGGGCTGGAGGAATTTTCTTGCGGATGCATTATCAAGGAAACCACAATACAATAGCAAGTGGGAGGAGGTGGTACAGGCCCTCATACCTCCACCTGTGCAATCAATGGATAAAATTCTGGTAGTACGATCTATGGAAGACCTGGTACGGACTCTGCAAGGCGCTCTTCTAGCCAATCCATGGTTAACGAGCCATCCCCATATTTTAACTATGAGGGATGGGGTGGCATGGAAGGGTGATAAGGTATATGTCCCACAATCCTTATGGGTGGAGGTTCTTCGGCAAGGCCACGATGTTAAGCCAGCTGGTCATTTTGGGGGAGGGCTTTCTCTGTTGTGGCGCCCGCCCTCTGGAACCAACTGCCTCCTGAAGTCTGCGTTTCTCCCACGCTCCTGGCCTTCCGTAAAAACCTTAAAACTTACCTCTGCCGGCAGGCCTGGGGATGATTGTGGATTGAATGGTGAACATGAGTGGGTGTTAGTTTGTTTTTAGATATTTTTGTTTGGACTTGTATTGAAATTTGATGTTTTATATACATGTTGTTAGCCGCTCCGAGTCTCCGGAGAGGAGCGACATACAAGCCCGAATAAAATAAATAAAAATAAATAAATAAAAACCCTGCACCTGCTCAAACGACAGTTTTGGTGGCCAGGTATGAAAACGGACGTAGAGAAATATGTCCAGGAATGTTCCATGTGTGTGACTACAAAACCACACGTAGGAAAACCATTGGGCCTGCTACAACAGGTGTCCGACCCTAACCGTCCATGGGAAGAAATTAGCATGGACTTTATAGTCGACCTACCAGCCAGCCACAGGAACACAGTGATATGGACAGTGATAGACCTGTTTTCAAAACAGGCACACTTTATACCCTGCAAAGGATTACCATCAGCTAGACGGTTAGCCAAACTATTTATAACACATATCTATCGCCTACATGGAGTGCCCGGTCGCATCATATCAGACCAAGGTGTGTAATTCACTGCCCGATTCTGGAGAGATTTCATCACGTCTATTGGTTCATCTCAAGGGTTGAGTTCTGCATTACACCCCAGCACAAACGGAGCAGCTGAACATGCCAATGCAATGGTTGAACGTTATCTTAGATGTTATATCAATTATCAACAGACAAATTGGGCTGACCTCCTACCATTCGCTGAGGTGGCATATAACAACACCATCCACAGCAGCACAGGGTTTACTCCTTTCCGGGTGGTACACGGAATAGAGTTTGTCCCTATTCCCGAATGCCCTCAGTGAGACCTTGGGTCACAAGAACCACACGATTGGATGCTCCAAATTAAAAGTGTATGGAAATTGGTAAAAAAGGCATTACAGAAAGTGGAACAGACATCAAAAAGACAAGCCGACAAGAAACGAAGTCCACAAAAACCCTTCCAGGTCGGCGATGAAGTGTACCTGTCCACTAAATATTTAAAATTACGCAGGCCATGTAAGAAGTTAGGACCAAAATATATTGGGCCATTTAAGATAGAACGGGTCATCAATCCAGTAACAGTAAGGTTACAGTTGCCCCGCAGTCTTGGCAAAGTGTACCTAGTCTTCCATAGTGGTCTACTGAAACCAGTAACGAAACCTTCATTCAGACAGGTACAACAGCCCCCTGGTCCAATTGGGGGAGGTCATTACGAAATCAGGAAAATACTTGATTCCCGGGATCGGCGAGGGCGGTTACAATACCTGGTACAATGGAAGGGATACCCAATTTCCGAAGCATCATGGGTGGGGGAGGCAGATGTCAATGCACCTCGGTTAGTACGCTGATACTTTATTATTATTATTATTATTATTATTATTATTATTATTATTATTATTATTATTATTATTTAAGACTTTTATACCGCCCCTCTCCCGTAGGACTCGGGGCGGTTTACAGCCAAATTTAAAAACGTAACAATAATAAATATTTAAAACAGAATTAAATAACTAGGCTGTACTAAAACCAAATTAAAATCCCACACTAAAACCCTAACTACTTAATTTAAAATTACATAAAAAAACCCGAGGAGCTCTAGGCCAGGCCGGCTTGATTGAAGAGATAGGTCTTCAATTCTCTTCTGAAGGTGCGGAGATCATGACATGTCCGGAGTTCTGGAGGGAGCTCGTTCCACATCGTCGGAGCCCCCACAGAAAAGGCTCTCCCCCTGGGCGCCACCAGCCGACATCGCTTAGCCGATGGCACCCTGAGGAGGCCCTCTCTGTGGGAGCGAACTGGTCGGTGGGAGGTATTTACTGGCAGTAGGCGGTCCTGTAAATAACTGGGTCCTATGCCATGGAGCGCTTTAAAAGTGATAACCAACACCTTGAAGCGCACCCGGAAGACCACCGGCAACCAGTGCAGCTCGCGCAGGATGGGGGCCGTTCGTGCCCGCCAGGGTGCTCCCACCACCACCCGCGCGGCCGCATTCTGCGCCAGTTGGAGCCTCCGCGTGCACTTCAAGGGGAGCCCCATGTAGAGAGCATTGCAATAGTCCAGTCTGGAAGTGACGAAGGCATGAGTGACCGTGCGTAGCGCGTCCCGATCCAGGAAGGGACGCAACTGGCATACCAAACGAATCTGGTAAAACATCCTCCCGGCTACGGCCGTCAGATGGTCCTCAAAGGACAGCCGTGAATCCAGGAGGACTCCCAAGTTGCGAGCCCTTCCCGAGGGGGCCACTGACTCGTCCCCAATAGACCGATGGAGTCAGCTGACTATACCGGGACGACGGTAACCACAGCCACTCAGTCTTGGATGGGTTGAGCTTGAGACCGTTCTTCCCCATCCAGATCCGCACGGCCTCTAGGCACTGGGTCAGTACGTCAAGGGCTTCAATTGGGTGGTTCGGGGTGGAAATGTACAGCTGAGTATCATCAGCGTACTGATGGAATTTCACCCCAAAACCTTGGATGATCTCACCCAGCTGCTTCACATAAATGTTGAACAACAAGGGCGAGAGGACCGACCCCTGAGGCACCCCACAATCAAGGTGCCTCGGGGTCGACCTCTGACCCCCTGTCAACACAAACTGCAAACATCCCCAGAAACCAGGGAGGAGGGGAACTACACCAAATTCCACAACACCAACCTAATTATATTTTTGCCTACTTCCAGGAGGACACCTGGTAAGGGGGGGCTACCTGTCAAGCCCTCCTGGGCTCGACATTCAAGAGGGGGAAGGTGACAGGCCAGCACGGTGGAGGTGGAGGAAGAGCCAGCACTGGGTCCAAGGCAGCTTGCCGTCCAGACTCCGGCAGGGCTTTGTTCGGGCCGCCAAACAGCTGACGGGAGGTTCCCTACAGCTCGAGAAGCCGCGCCTGTGCAAACGGAGGTCCCAGGAAGCCACGCCTGTGCAGTAGGAGGCTGTGGGAAGCCGCGCATGCGCAGAAGCAGCTAGAGCCGCCAAACAGCTGATGAAGGTCCGCCGAACAGCTGTCGGCCAGGCACACCGGAGCGCGTTTAGGAGAACGGACTGGAACGGATTGATACTTTGATTGCTGCCGGGTGCTGGTTGGGTGATAGGAGGGTGGGGTGTCTGTTAATTGCTGGGTGGGGTTGCTAATTAATGGGGTAGAGGGTGGGGTAGCGTTAGCTCAAATGTATTTAAGCAACGCTGGGAGGCGGTTGCTCCCAGCGCGAACTTCATATGGCACAGAGCCTGGTTACTATAGGTCTGTGCTGAGTCAATATTTTACCTTAAAGTAAACCGGAGCTGACTGAATCAAGGTGTTTTTGTGTCTTCCTTTATTCAAGATTCCGGTAGGAAAGTTGACACTATTTTTGTTTTAATGGCTGATTCTATTTTTGAATACGTTGGAGCCCCAAAAAAATTTCTTTTAGAGAGACTTAAGAGGCTATGCATTTGGGGAGTATTATTTTTTCTTATTTTTTATGTTTTCCGAAAAGACTGATTATTTGATTAACTTTGGGTAGAAGTTAATTGGAAGATTCCATCTTCTGCTGAAACTACATTATCTCTCTTGCTATTTTTTTTTCTTTTCTCTTGGAATTTGCATAAAGGAAATAGACTAAGAAACTTGGGAGGAGATGGATATTGAATGACTGTGTTTAAATATAGTCTCCCCCCAAAAAGAGAATGTCTTCAAATATGATAAAAATGGAGGAAACCCATTCAGACTCTGTTGATAAATATATTTTGGATAAAATCTTAGAAAACACGGAGATGATAATTGCTTGTAAAAAGGAGATTTCTTTACATCGACAAAGTCAAGCACAAGCTTTAAGTGAAACTGTAGTTTGTATTCAAAAGACTTGCTCTCAGCTTACTGAGACGGAAGAAGCAAATGTACAGTTGGATTTGCAATCGATACCGGGAATAAGCCTTGATATAAATGGTCACATGACCTATAATATGGAAATGGAGGAGCTTACTTTGGAAGGTCAAGCTGATTTGCAGATACCATTTGACTTTCTGAGAGAGGAAAAACCATTGGAAGAAGAGCAAAACTTGACTAAAGAGGACCATACCAAAAAAAGGATTCCAACTAAAGTTTATGTAACATTGAAAAAGATGGGAAATGACGTTTTGGCACTAGCTTTTCAGAATGACTGTAACTCTTATACCAGCCTAAGAAAATGGATAATGGGAGATCTCTTGCTCCTATGCACAGTGTGGCGGGAGACAATGGGAGAGCTAGAGACTCGATTATGGAAACCTATTTGGAATAGAAGGAAACCCAGAATAAGATATAAATATTAAATTTGAGATGATAATTATGGATGGTAAAGGTTTTATAGTGATTTGGACTGTTTTGGATTTGGTTTGTGTTAAATGGGAGGCTATTATGAAATGATTTAGAATTTAATATTGAAGTATAGCAAGAATATGTGTTCTTTTTTTGTGTGTATGTTTTTCTTTTTTTCTTTTCCCATTTGTGGTTTTTGTTTTGGAATGAGATGGAATTAATAATTGGAGAATTATTGAAAAAGAATAGAAATATAGTTGAGAAATGTAGGAATTTAGTTTTGGAGCTAATATGTTTAAATAAGAGAAATTTGGGGCCCCTGAAATACTTAAGTAATTAGGTTAGCTTAAATTTAAATATTTGGAAAAATTAATAAAGTTTAAAACAGGATCTTTGGGATAGATAAGGAGCTTTCGTAAAAGATTATTGACTAATGAAATTTATATCTGGCAATATACTTAATGAAAATCTGTGTTAGAAATGTACTAATGGGATTCCAATAATTTAAATAGATAGTGTTGGTTTTGATTTAAGCATTTAATTTATATATAGCGACATATTAAAGAATGAATTGGCTATAGGAGTGTATTAATTTGATTATTATATCGATATTGAGCGGTTGAAAGTTTTTAGTGATTAAGGAAATTTATATTTAGATATATTAATGAATGAATTTATTTGAATTTAATTGATTATAATTTCTACATAGATAGAGAGGGAAGTTTTAAGAAATATTGTGTGAATTGTATACATATAATTTTATTGTTTTCTCTTTGTAATTGACCACCATATTTCCATGCTGGTTTTTAAGCTTCTGTTGGTGTAAAATGGAAAAATAATAAAAATTGTTTTTAAAAAATGAAAATGGAGAGAAGACAGGTAAGTTTCCAGTTATTACCCCAATAAGATTGATGAGTGATTGTGTCACTCTTGACACAAGATTATTTGATTAGTGGGGGATTACTACATAATCTCTGAATTTCCTTTTATTCGGTTGTTATTTCTATTTCCATTTTTTGAAAAGCTTGTATGTTTTTTTAAATTCCAAATACTGCAAAACCTTAGGATGAGGGTATTAGTTGTGGTCTGAAAATAAATATTTCTTCTTCTTCCTCCTCCTCCTCCTCCTCCTCCTCCTCCTCCTCCTCCTCCTCCTCCTCCTCCTCCTCCTCCTCCTCCTTGAAGGATGAATGAAAGATTGCTGCGTGTGGTTTTGCCATAGTTGCTTGCCTGAAGATTAATGCACAAGTGTAATATATTTTCCACCCTGTGATACCCTTGGGAATTTTACATCTAAATCTGTGGCAAATGTTTGTGACTAGGTATATGCAGATATATTGATTTCTTTCAAAAAAATCATTTCAAGAGGGGTGGTTGGCTATTTAGGAAGCAAGTATATGCAGGAGGCATGAAGAATAAGAGTACACCTCTTAAGCTCCTAATTCTTTAACTTTCTTCCCTAGTTGTTCGTAATCTCGTCATTGTTTTCAGATTCACTGTTGTGTCATTGATCCCCACGTGTAGAAAGGGTATTATTTACTGTCATAAAGAACGAAGAGAAGAACAAACATATGTCTATATAGGTCCCAGATTATACATTTTTCTTGGTACAAAACGTGACTTTTCACAATCTCCCATTTCTTGCCCATCAGCTCTATATAGGATGTAGTGAAGTTACAATTCTCTGTTGTGGAAGGATTGGTATCTGCATCACAGTTGCTGATAGATTAACAACTGCATCCTGATGACTGATGGAGATGGATGCCACTGTTGCAAGAAGATATTCCAGGTCATATCTGAATTTTTAATTATCTTTCCTTGTGTAAGAAAACTTGGGCATTAAAAAAAACCTTATAGAAAAATCTGCCTGGAAACCCGTTTCTACTTTTTTTATGGTAGTCAACTAGGTGTGCAGGAGTTTTGGATAGTTTCAAAACAAGACAAAACAAAATCAAAACTTTACTCCTGTGTGAATATAGTGACTTGCAAAGTGTGTCATATGTTTCAGCTTATGCCCACAGAAGACCCAATGTATGTATGTATCAAATGTAAACTACTTGAATTACTAGAAGAAAAAGTAAAGGGTCTAGAGACAATTCTAGCCACTCTGAAATTCAATGAACAAAGTGACAAATCCCAACCTAAACAAGAAGACTACACCAAAATAAAACACGATAGGGAGCGTACAGCTTTTAAAAAATAACCCCATATATGAACATAAAGAAGAAAACTGGTAAACCCAAATTGAACACAATAGGGAACAAACAGCTTCCGTAAAAAATGACCCTACAATATGTACCTAAAGAGCAAGCCCAAAACATGTCACTTTTAGAAGAAAACAACAACCAAGAGCAAAGCCCCTAAAATCTACCCTAGCCCACTCAAGTGAAGCCCCTCTGGAACTGAACAGTAGCTTCCATAGCCTCCTCCTGAAAGAAAATATGCAGACACCCACAAAAAAGGGAGTCATCAATAGTTTCTTAAAAAGAGGCACAACACAGCATTCCTGTAACAGGAAGAAAAGTATCCCAGACTTCCCTAAGAAAAAAAAGGTGAATATTGGTGATAGGAAATTCAATTCTTAGGGGAACAGAAACTATAGTCTGCAGACCAGGCAATCAATCTAGGGACGTACAGTGAGGAAACAAATTACTTGATCCCCTGCTGATTTTGTACGTTTGCCCACTGACAAAGAAATGATCAGTCTATAATTTTAATGGTAGGTTTATTTTAACGGTGAGAGACAGTATAACAAAAAAAAATCTAGAAAAACGCATTTCAAAAAGTGTTAAATTGATTTGCATTTTATTGAGTGAAATAAGTATTTGACCCCCTTCACAAAACATGACTTAGTACTTGGTGACAAAACCCTTGTTGGTAATCACAGAAGTCAGACGTTTCTTGTAGTTGGCCACCAGGTTTGCACACATCTCAGGAGGGATTTTGTCCGACTCCTCTTTGCAGATCCTCTCCAAGTCATTAAGGTTTCAAGGCTGATGTTTGGCAGTTCGAACCTTCAGCTCTCTCCACAGATTTTCTATGGGATTAAGGTCTGGAGACTGGCTAGGCCACTCCAGGACCTTAATGTGCTTCTTCTTGAGTCACTCCTTTGTTTCCTTGGCTGTGTGTTTTGGGTCATTGCCATGCTGGAATACCCATCCACAACCCATTTTCAATGCCCTAGCTGAGGGAAGGAGGTTCTCACCCAGGATTTGACGGTACATGGCCCCATCCATCGTTACTTTGATGCGGTGAAGTTATCCTGTCCCCTTAGCAGAAAAACACCCCCATATCATAACATTTCCACCTCCATGTTTGACGGTGGGGATGATGTTCTTGGGGTCATAGGCAGCATTCCTCCTCCAAACACGGCGAGTTGAGTTGATGCCAAAGAGCTTGATTTTGGTCTCATCTGACCACAACACTTTCACCCAGTTCTCCTCTGAATCATTCAAATGTTTATTGGCAAACTTCAGACGGGCCTGTACATGTGCTTTCTTGAGCAGGGGGACCTTGCGGGTGCTGCAGGATTTCAGTCCTTCACGGTGTAGTGTGTTACCAATTGTTTTTTCGGTGACTGTGGTTCCAGCTGCCTTGAGATTATTGAGAAGATCCTCCCGTGTAGTTCTTAGCTGATTCCTCACTGTTCTCATGATCATTGAAACTCCATGAGGTGAGATCTTGCATGGAGCCCCAGACCGAGGGAGATTGACAGTTATTTTGTGTTTCTTCCATTTGTGAACAATCACACCAACTGTTGTCACCTTCTCACCAACCTACTTGGTGATGGTTTTGTCTTGGCCATGGTGGAGAGTTTGTAATCTGATTGATTGATTGATTGCTTCTGTGGACAGGTGTCTTTTACACAGGTAACAAGCTGAGATTAGGAGCACTCCCTTTAAGAGAGTACTCCTAATCTCAGCTCATTACCTGTATAAAAGACACCTGGGAGCCAGAAATCTGGCTGATTGATAGGGGATCAAATACTTATTTCACTCATTAAAATGCATATCAATTTATAACTTTTTTGAAATGCGTCACTGTTAACATAAACCTACCATTAAAATTATAGAGTGATCATTTCTTTGTCAGTGGTTTGCCATCGCGGCCGCCGCAAATGCTGGAAGGTGAGCTCCGTCTTCCGCATTCGGTTTCGCTCCGCTGGGGGACCCTGGAAAGGGTCGAGAGTCACCCTGTACGGGCAACAAGGAGGGGACCCCCGCTTCATCGTGGGAGGGTGGTAGCCCTTCTGCTCGATCCGGGGCAGCCCTCCAAACCGGTGGACGAAAGACCAGCCATAGAAATATGGCTCGTCACTAGGCTGCAGACAGCGGAAGTCAAAGTTACCACCAGGCACTTCTAAAGCAGCACGGATGAAACTGGGTGAGATCTGAACCTCTCTTCAATCCCAAGTATTTTCCTGTAAAAGCTGCCCAAAGTATCTTCCCCCCTGTGAGAGGGAAGGGAACTTCTATCCCACCCTCTAAGAATAGCGGTTACTGACTATCCAGGGGAGTTAAAACACTGACAGAATAACCTTAATCTAACTGGATTTATATGCTTCTAAAATTTGGGGACCAAAAGATTTCTTATCTTTAATGAAGACTCTGGTTTTTATTTACAAAGAAAAAATAAAATTGGAAAAAGGATTATAAAAATTTTGGACTTAAAAAACCTTAAACGGCATTGGTGACATCTTGTGGCCAAGTTTGATATTACAATTTGTTATTGTCTAAAGGAGACTTTGCTGGAAGCCCAGACTATAGATAAGACTTTTTCAACCTTGACAAATACCAGCTATGAGAAGCTCAGCTGTGTTCTGTACTTAGTTATAAAATTATTTTCATTCTCTGACTTTAAAGCCTTGAACTTAACACACCATCAAGAGAATATGGATGAAGACCAGGAACAGATTCTTTTTATGTTGAAAGCAATACATGAAACCATTCTTTCAGCTTGTGATGAAATAAGATGCTACAGAAAAGAACAAAATGTCAGCCTAGATATATGAACCCAAATTTTGACTACAATTAAAGAATCAACTACGCAGAAGATAACAGAAGTGGAACAATTAAATACTAGATAGAGGATTCAACTGACCAACAAATACAGTCAATGGAAAATCCAGAAAAGGATTGACTGTTGACTGACAACATTGAAAATGGAAAAGACTTTCTATATAAACCAGAAGAAATTTGAGGAGCAAGAAGAAGAACAGACCGAAGGGAAGACAAACATATCAGGACAACTATGGGGATTTGGAATAATAGAGAGACGATTCATTAGGCCTTCCAAAAAAAATGGCGACTGGATTGTCTCTTTTATTTCAAATAATATATATAACAACAGAGGGAGATCTATTTGATGACTTAAAAGCACTGACATGGAAGGCGAGCTGGCAAAGGAAGAAAGCTAGAAAAAGGCTGAAGAAAATAGGGGTTTTGATTTATTACAGAGGATTTTATATTACTAATTAGAATATACTCAAATAGACAAGATGTGTATTTTGAATACTAGATTTTGTTATGAATTGAGATAAAGAAAACTTTGGTCACTTAAAACGAAGTATAAATATTAAAAGTTAAATTTGAATATTGATGGAAAATTAAAAATTGGGGAAAACAAATAAATAGGATATTGATTGTCTATAAAGATTGAATGTAAAAGTAATTAAAATATGTATAAGCTAAAATTTATTGATAAATGTAATAAGCATGTTTTTACTTAGTTGATATAATAAGAACTGTATTAGGTTAAATATGAGACAGTAGATATTTAGGGAAAAAGAGAGGAAATATTTGATGTTGAAATAAGGGAAATTTTGGTCATTAAATTTAAGACATTTGGAAATTAGTTGAAAATAAGGATGTTATATTGCAGTGGTGGCGAACCTATGGCACGGGTGCCAGAGGCGGCACTCAGAGCCCTCTCTGTGGGCACGCACGCCGTCGCCCCAGTCCTAGGCCTTCAGCTGGGTTTTATAAAACCTTTTTGCTTTAGGCCTCCGCCGCCATGTGCAAAAAAAAAGTTCAATCAGTCAATTTCAACTTCTCGCGGGAAAAAAAAAGATCTTGCAAAGTTGGAATTGATTGATTGAACTTTTTAGTCCTACCCAGTCTGCCATTACCACCGCAGCCACATCCACCCAATGGGCCACGCCCACCTGGCACTCGACGATGCATAAGTGGGTTTGGGATTGCAGTTTGGGCACTCAGTTTCTAAAAGGTTCGCCATCACTGTTATATTGTATTATTAACTAGATGATACAAGATGGTGGGAAATAGAATATACTCAAATAGATAAGCTGTGTATCTTGAATATTAGATTTTGTTATGAATTGAGATAAAGGAAACTTTGGTTACCTAAAACTGAAACTAAAAATTGGGAAAAACTAATAATAGGACATTGATTGTCTATAAAGATTGAATGTAAAAACAACTAGGATATGTATAAGCTAAAAATTTATTGATAAATGTAATAATGCTATTTTTACTCAATTGATATAATAACTTTATTAGTTCAAATATGAGACAGTAGATATTAAGGGAAAAAGACAGGAAATATTTGATGTGGTAGTTTGAGATCTGTACTAAAGATTTTTGTATGCTATTGAATTACCGATTAACCCAGCCACCACGTTGCTTTTTAAATACTTAAATGTAAAATTAGAAAATTAATACAATATTACAAAAAATATTATAGACTGATCATTTCTTTGTCAGTGGGCAAACGTACAAAATCAGCAGGGGATGAAATAATTTTTCTCTCACTGTATATTGTCTCCATGAAGCAAAAAATCAAAGATGTAACTGAGTACCTTAATAAAATAATCAACCCCACAGAGTACTACACCTTTCTTCTCCTACACGTGGGGATCAATGACACAACAGTGAATCTGAAAACAATAACAAGGGATTACGAACAGCCAGGGAAGAAAGTAAACAATAAGAAGCTCAAGTGGTGTTTTCATCTATACCAGGGCTTTTCAATCTTTTCACCAATTGTACCACTTTTAGAATATGGCAATATTCGAGTACTTGATGACCCCCCCCCCAAAATGGAAAAAAGTGATAAAGTACAGGTAGTCCTTGACTTACAACAGTTCGCTTAGTGACAGTTCAAAGTTACAACGGCACTGAAAAAAGTGACTTGTGACCATTTTTCACACTTATGACCGTTGCAGCATCCCCAGGGTCCTGTGATTTACATTCAGATGCTTGGCAACCAATTAATATTTATGATGGTCACATTGTCCCAGGGTCATGTGATCCTCTTTTGCAACCTTCTGACAAGCAAAGTCAGTGGGGAAACCAGATTCACTTAACAACCATGTTACTAATTTAACAACTGCACTGGTTCACTTAACTGTGGCAAGAAAAGTCATAAAATGGGGCAAAACTCATTTAACAAGCCTGTGCAGCGATACCACCGCTTCACCTCATCCACTTTTACACTTTTTAACACTTTTTTTTACAGTGATGTTCAACCCGTTGTACACGTACCACCTGCCAGGTGCCGACATACAACTAGTGGTACGCGTACCACTGGTTGAAAAGCCCTGATCTATACTTCCAGCAAAAGGCCATCATCCAATGAGGGAGCAAAAGATTTTAGAAACAAACCACTGGCTTAAAAGCTGGTGTCATCAACAGACTTTTGGCTTCTTAGACCATGGTCTGCATTACACACATGAAGGACTAATGGCAAGGGATGGACCACCTCACAAGAACTGGAAAGAATATATTCGGAAAATGACTGGTTCATCTTATTAAAAGGGCTTTAAACTAAAATTGAGGGGGGAGGAGGGCCAATCTTCATGACCTTTAGAACCTAATTCCAAGCAAAAACCACTAGATAACCAATCACATAAGGAGGTAGGGAGTAAAGAGAAAGAAGAGAGAAAAAAAATGAAGTAGATAGAGATGGAAAGGATGGAAATCCCAGTTACAATGTAGGAGATATAAGAAACGTACCCAAATGCCTATACACCAGTGATGGCGAACCTTTTAGAGACCAAGTGTCCAAACTGCAACCCAAACCCCACTTATTTATTGTCGGATGCCGTTTGGACGTGGCTGCAGTGGTCATGGCAGACCATGGGCGTGGCTGGGGTGGGTGTGGCCACCTTGATGTTGCTTGTGGGGATGGATGCCTGTGGGGGCCGGGCATGGTTGGGGGAGATCCAGGGGGTCTCTGGCAGGTGGGACAGTGGGCAGGAGGCTCGTCCTGTGGGGTGAGGCAAGGCAGGGGGCAGGGCAGGGGTGCCATTTCCATTCAGCATTTCTTGCAGACGTCTCATGACCCAAACTAGGTAACGTCAGCAGTGCCAGAAAAGAATGGGGTTTGTGGAGTGGAGGAGAAGAAAGGAGGAGGAGGAGGGCGGTTGTGGGTTCCTTGGTCCTCTGAGCTTTGTGACTTTCTTGTAGATGTCTCATGACCCAAACTAGGTAACATCATTAGTTCACTTATCCCACTTTGGGTCCTGAAACGTCTGCAAGAAAACCAAAATCCTCAGAAACACACCCCCAAGGACCCTTCATTTTAACTCTGGGCCAGAAATATTCTCCTTGACCGTCTCAGGGCAGAAGAACCTGCCAGGCAGGACTTCATTCCTCTTTCCCATGGGGCACATCCGAATGCCCCCATCTAAACCATTTTCTGGACCCTAAAGGCCAATGAAGTTTCTCTCAACCACCAGCACCGGCACTCCCGGTTCCTCCGAGCTGCTCCACCACCTCCAGCTTTGCCTATCTCTTGGGGCTTCACCTGGACACGGCACCATCACCCCCATTCATGGATCAGGATGCTCCTCCAAAGGCTGACCGCATCCTCCCTCCCAGTGGCTCCCCCGACCTTTCATCACCTCAGCTTCACACAACCTCAAAATAACCTTCCAGGAGCAATTTCTCCTTTTTTCTCACTCACCCCGGCCGCCCCTCACAAATACCTCACCCTTTGCCTGATCCCCTCAGACCCATAACCAGCGCCCCACTCCAGCAGCCCCACTCCATCTGCCGGTGGGGCTGGGTTCCTCGGCGATGGTGGGGGTGATGCTGAGGGCCGGCGGCACCAGTTTCCTTTTGGCCGGTATGGCAGCAGTGGCAGAGGCTGGGGCTTGCATTCCATAGCGCCTAGCGAGGGACCCGCCTCAGAAGCAGCAGCAGCAATGGCATCGTCATCAGCAGGCTTAGCTGCCCTAAGCGAGGTCGAGGCTGCAAGCGAAGCCTAAACCTGTCAGCCCGGCCCTGAGGTAAAAACACGAATAGGCGAGAGGAGAGGAAGGGGGCGTGGCCAAAGCGTGAGCGCACCCCTGGGCGCGCGAGGGAGAAACTGGGAAAAATCATCTCCCACCAACTCGTCATCCCACCACTGGCTGGGGCTCTCACCACCATCCAGCCACCCTCTCCGTGCGATTGGACGGCTTGCCCGGGAGGTTGAGGCAGGCCGGATAAAAAGACAGGTCGGGCAGAGCTGTGAAGTTCTGTAGGCAGAGCTGCGAAGTTCTCTGTCAGAGCCACCAAAGCATCAGGTGGAGCGCCGGAGACTTGGGGAGGGAGGGTGGGTGCTGAAGTGGGCGGTCGGGCCATTGCCAAGAGCAATGTGTCTGAGCGGAAAGCAGCCTCAGAACAAGTGGGGCAGGTAAAGAAAGAAATCCTTGCTCCCCCCAGAAATTGCCTTTCTTTTTTTTCCCCAATCTTTTTTTATTAATTTTTTTTCGTCAATATATGTTAATTTTTCCAATCAACAAGTTGTCTGAAATTTGCTAAACTAATACATGTTCAATTCCTAATCCTTCCTTCTTTTCTGTAACCAAGAATAGAATAAATTCCAAATTTGATAATAGTCTATATCTTCTTTGTCTTTCAGCCTCATAGTTAATCTGTCCATCTCTGCACATTCCAAAATCTTCCTGATTATTTCTTCCTCTGATGGCAATCCTTCATTCTTCCAATATTGTGCAAAAATTATTCTTGCTGCTGTGGTAATATGTAGGGTTAAATATAATTTCTGCTTATTAGTCTTTTCAGACATGATGCCTAGAAAAAAAGTTCAGGTTTAAAATCCACTTGTTCATCCAATATCCTTTCTAACCACATATGTATATTTTTCCAATAAGCCTTTGCCTTCCCGCATGTCCACCAAATATGATAATACGTGCCTATATTGTGTTTACATTTCCAACATCTATCTGACATATTTTTAAACATTTTTGCTAATCTTGCTGGTGGAAGGTGCCATCTATAAAACATTTTATACAGATTTTCTTTGTATGAAGTTGACATTGTTAATTTATAGTTTCTCTTCCATAACATTTGCCATTTTTCTAATTCTATGTTATAACGAAATTTTTTTGCCCATCTTATCATTGTTTCTTTCACTTGTTCACTTTCCATATCTAAAATTAACAAAAAATTATACATTTTCTTAATCAATTTCTCATCTGAGGTTAACAAAATCTTATCAAACACAGTTTGATCCTTATAAAATCCATACATTTTTACATCTTTTTCGTATCTATTTAGTATCTGTAAATGTGCCCACCAGGATAGATTAATTCCTAAATTTTCCAATTCTTGTTTAGATTTTAATTTCCCATGAATATCTAAGATATCTTTATATGTCCATACTTTCTCAAAATCCACTAGATTCGGATGTATAAATGCCTCCATCGTTGACAACCACCCTGGAATTTTAAGATATATTTTAGCTTTAATTTTTTCCCATACTGTTAATAAGGCATTTCTTATAAAATGATTTTGAAAGTACTTATGGACTCTGTTTTTCCCATACCATAAAAAAAACATGCCACCCCAATTGTAAGCCATGTCCTTCTAAATACAATAACCTTTTATTTCTGAGTGTTATCCACTCTTTCACCCACGTTAACACCGATGCTTGATAGTACAATGTCCATTCCGGCAGCCCAAAACCTCAATTTTCTTTAGCATCTTGTAATGTTTTCATCTTAATTCTAGCTTTTTTCCCCTGCCAAATAAAATTCAAAACCAATGAATTTAAATTTTGAAAAAATTTTCTCTCAAGTTTTATCGGAATCGTTTGAAATAAAAATAAAATCTTTGGCAACACAGTCATTTTTACTGTAGCAATTCTTCCTAATATTGATAGTTGGAGATTTTTCCATCTTTCTAAATCTAGTTTTATTTGCTTCAATAATTTTATGTAATTATCTTCTTTTATTGACAAACATCTAGCTGAAAGGTAGATACCTAGATATTTAACTTTTTTCACTATTTTTACCTCTGTTTTCTCTAATATTTGTCTTTTTTGTTTATCTGTAAGGTTCTTTACTATTACTTTAGTTTTATCTTTATTTATTTTTAATCCTGCCACTTCTCCATATTCTTCTATCTTTCCCCATAGTTTAGGAATCATCTCTAAAGGTTCTTCCAAAATAAATACTAAATCATCGGCAAATGCTTGTAGTTTATATGTTTCATCTTTTACTTTCAATCCTTTAATTTCTGTGTCTTGCCTTATCCTTCTATTTAATACTTACAAAGTAAAGATAAATAATAAAGGAGATAGTGGACACCCTTGTCTCGTGCCTTTTCTTATCTCAAAGCTCTCAGTATAATCTCCATTTACTATCACTTTTGCTGTCTGATTACTATATATTGTTTTTATCATATTTGTAAAGTTATTTCCAAAATCCATTATTTGTAATTGTTGGACCATAAATTGCCAAGAAACATTATCAAACGCTTTTTGGGCGTCCAAAAACACTAATGCTAATTGTTTCCCTGGGTGTAATTCATAATATTCTAATACGTCCATTATCACTCTTAAATTATTTTTGATCTGTCTCTTCGGTAAAAAGCCGTTTTGATCTGGATATATAAACTCAACTAAGTATCTTTTCAGTCTCTCTGCCATTATTGAAGTAAAAATTTTATAATCCACATTGAGTAATGAAATCGGTCTATAATTCTTAATATATATCAAATTTGAGTCTTCTTTTAGTATCAGAGTAATATTTGCTTCTATCCATGTATTTGGAAGTTTAGCCTCTAACAGTAATCCATTGCAAACCTTTTTCAGTGGTTCGCTTAGTATATCTTGTAGATTTTTATAGAGTTCCGCCGGTAGCCCGTCTGGACCTGGTGTTTTTCCGTTTTTTTGTCGCTTTATAGCCTCTAATATCTCCATCATTGTTATTCTTTCTTCTAACATAATTTTAAATGTCTCTGGAATCTTTGGTAGTTTACTTTCTTCAAAATATTGAACGATTCTCTCTTTTACAGCCTCCTCTTTACCATACAATTCCATATAATCTTAATTATCTTTTTTATTTCTTCCTTTTTAAATTGTAAACAACCTTTCCCATCTACTAAGTTATGTATTATTTTCTTCTCTTTCTGCTTTTTAAGCTTATAGGCTAGCCATCTTCCTGGCTTGTTGGCATTTTCAAAAAAAATTTTCTTGCTCTTTTTATTTGTTCGGCCAATTTTTCTGAGTCCAGCAGATTCAGCTTATGTTTTATTATTTCCATTTCTCTTTTCAAAGTCTTTTCCTGTGGGATTTGTTGTAATTCTATTTCTAACTTTCTAAATTCTTCTTTTAATAAATATTGCTGTCTTCTCTGTTTTTTTCTTTGCCATATACATTGCAGCTATGCCTCTAAAATATGCTTTAGCTATATCCCATACGTTTTGTAGTGATGTATCTTCTTCTTTGTTTTCTTTAAAAAAAAATTCCATTTCTCTTTTGGCCAAATCTACGAATTCTTTATCTTTTAGTATAGATTGATTTAAAATCCATCTTGGTTATTTTTGTATTCCTTTCCATGTCACTTTTAAAGGGTTATGATCTGCCCATGTGCCTATTTCTATCTCAATTTCCTGTATGTCCATATTTAATTCAGAAGTCATCCAAATCATGTCAATTCTTGACCAAGATTTATGGCTATTTGAATAAAAAGTGTACTGTCGATTTTGAGGGTTAATTTTTCTCCAGACATCTTGAATTCCAATTTCTTCTGCCATGTCAAAAAATGTCATAGGTAGTTTTCTCCTTCGAAGTTTTCCTGTTTTACTACTTTTATAATCCATTATTCCATCTACTATCGCATTAAAATCTCCTATTAAACAAATATTTTGATATTCCATTTCTATTAATTTCCTGTGTAATCTTTGATAAAATTGTTCTTGACTATCATTTGGAGCATAAATTGCCACTAACAGTATTTGTTTTTGGTGCAAATATATTTCAACCATAACACCAGGACTTTGTTTTGCTCACACTTTTTCAAGGTCACTGCATTTTTAATTCTTTAATTCTTTTTTTCTGCCAGCAGATGTCCTCGTTGGCTTATTTATCAACTCTTTAGTCCGATAGTTGTTATTCATTTAAAATTTCCCCTTAATTTTAAATTTGCCGCTCCAAAAGTCTCTCTGGGGGTCTTTACTCTTTCAAGTTCTGCTTTTTAGGGTCTCAATATTTTAAAGCACAAGGAGGAGGAAAAGATTTCAGCTCACTCAGACATAACTTGTTGTTGGAGATCAGCTATTGCCTCATGCTTTCCCTTCCAGCTGCAGGCAACTTGGATTGCTTCAGGCTTCCCTGGCAATCTTTCTTCCGCCCCTTTAGAGGGGGCATTCAGCACGCTTAGATTGATTGCCACCAAATCCAAGCTCCTGATAGATCCCTCTTTCTTCGTTGCCCATCCAGGGCAACTTTCCGTCTCTTTAAGAGACGCTAGACGAAGTGAAACCAGACTTGGAGGCTGGAGCCCCAGCCTCCTATGTCTGTCCCATTCCCTCGCCGGAAGTGCCTCTCAGAAATTGCCTTTCTTTCCTTACCTGACTCCCAACCCCATGCCGTTTCTCCTTCGCGATCCGCCACCACTGCCGCGAGCAATGAAACAAAGTTTTTTTGGGGGAAAAAGGTCAGTCAATCAATTCCAACTTCGCGATCTTTCATGAGAAGATCTCAAGAAGCGTGCCCATAGAGAGGGCTCTGCATGCCACCTGTGGCACGCGTGGCATAGATTCGCCACCACGGCTATACACTAACACTCAAAATTTAGGGAACAAACAGGGTGAACTTGAAGTATTAGTACATGAAGGTAGATATGATATAGTTGCCATTACTGAAACTTGGGATGAAACTCATGACTGGAATGTACTGATGGAACGTACTATTCAAAAGAAACAGACCTAACAGAAGAGGAGGTGGAGTTGCATTATATATAAAAGATCACTACATCTCTAGAGAAATCCACAAAACCAAGGATGAAAACCTCCTAGAATACATATTGGTCAATAGAAAAGGAAAACATAATGACATTGTTATAGGCGTATACTATAGGACACCCAACCAAGCAGAAGAAATAGATGAACTCTTTGCTAATTAATTAACAAACATATATAGGAAACATACGACAGTAGTAATGGGAGACTTTAACTACCCTGATATCAACTGGGAGACAAACTCTGCAGCAAGTGGGAGATCAAACAGATTCCTAACCAACCTAGCCGAGAACTTTGTCATCCAAAAGGTAGAGGAGGGAACTAGAGGAAAAGCTATACTGGACCTAATTCTTACTAATAGAGAAGAAATGATAGAGGGAGTTGAAGTTGCCGGAACCTTGGGCGAGAGTGACCATGTCATATTAGAATTCAACATAATGCAAACAAAAGCAATAGAAAATAATCCAACTAGTGTCTTAAACTTTAAAAGAGCTGATTTTAACAAACTCAAGAGACTAAGAAAAATTTCATGGATTAAAATCCTAAAGGGGAAAACAACTCAAGTAGCATGGGAAACTCTGAAAAATATGATCATAAAAGCCCAGTCCAGCACAATACCACTGAAAAAAACAAATCCAAGAAGAAACCAACATGGCTGCACAAAGATCTCTGATAAACTGAAAGTACAAAAAAAATGGAAAGAGTGACACATAACTAAGGCAGAATGTCAGCAGATAGCCCGAATCTGCAAAGATGAACTCAGGAAAGCAAAGGCTCAGAATGAACAAAAGTCAAAGATAAAAACATTTCTTTCAACATATAAATAACAAGTTGGTCTACTAAAGAGAGAATATGGCAAGGAAATAACAGGCAGTAGGGGGAAAGCAGAGCTGCCTAATTCATTCTTTGCATCAGTCTTCACACTAACAGAAACTATAGCCCAACCTACCAAACACATAACTGTAAAAGACAGACTAGAAATAAAAATTGAAATAAGCAAGAAAATGGTAAGAGAACAGCTGTCTCACCTTGATGAATATAAATCACCAGGACCTGATGGATTACATTCCAGAGTTCTGAAGCAGCTGGCAGATGTGTATCTTAGAAACATTGTACCATATGTTTAAAAAAAATCCTGGAGCACCAGTGAACTACCAGAAGATTGGAAAAGAGTTGATGTGGTTCCCATCTTCAAAAAAGGGAAAAAAAAGCAGACCCAGGAAACTACAGACCAATCAGCATAACATCAATACCTGGGAAGATACTGGAAAAAATAATAAAAACCTGTGAACATCTAGAAACAAAGTTATAACTAGTAGCATCTGTTTTTGTTAAAAACAGATCATGCCAAAACAATCTTATTTCATTCTTTGACATTGTGACTAAATTAGTAGACCAGCGAAATGTTGTGAACATAGTATACTTAGACTTTAGCAAGGCATTCGACAAAGTAGACCACAAGCTACTTCTTGGTAAACTAGAAAAATATGGGATAGACAGCATCACCACCAGATGCATTTGTAACTGGCTGACAAACCGTACTCAGCAAGTAGTCCTTAATGGTACTACATCTACATGGAAGGAGGTAAGCGGTGGGTCACCACAAGGTTCCGTCTTAGGCCCAGTACTCTTCAATATCTTCATAAATGACTTAGATGAGGGAATAGAAGGGGAACTCATCAAATTTGCAGATGACACTAAGCTGGCAGGAATAGCCAACACCTTCAAGCTCAGGATCCAAAAATATCTTAACAGACTTGAACCTTGGGCCGTATCCAACAACATGAAATTCAATGTGGAGAAAAGCAAGTTTTTACACTAAGGCAGGAAAAACCAAAGGTACATGTACAGATGTTGAGACTTTGGAATAATTGCAAAGAAGAGCAACTAAGATGATTAAAGGCCTGGAAACTAAACCATATGTCAAATCCCGGCTGAAAAGCCCAATGAAGTAAAACACCGGAGACATAGCGATCTCTAATGTAAACTTTATTAGGCATAGCATACCGGTAGATAGAAGGAAAGCTAGCTCTGGCAATATGGCAGGAAACAGATAATTAAAAGAGTAAAACTTTCCCTCCCTCTCTTACGTTTCAGGTCACATTATCCTATTAATCTTCCAGCAATTGTTATGAGAACAAAACATTTCTTCGGCAGTCTCGGCTCTCACACTGATAAGGAATACCTGTGGATCCCAAGCTCTTCCCTCCCCCTTCGCAACTGTAGGCAAGCTAGAAGCAATATGGCAGTCATAATAGTAAATCTTCATAGCTTGACAGGCTTGCCCCCTACAGAGATGGAGGAACCTGGAAAACAAAAAGGAATACATATTATTTCTTGTTAATCTTTTCTTTGTACTGGACCTGGCTTCCGGGGGTACTTAGTGTGGAATCCCTCCCATTGGATTAAGTACTGCAATTTCCCTCTGTGTATTCTGGAATCGAGGATTCGTTTGACCTCATAATATTTCCCCCTCTACCATTATTGGGGCTCATTGTGGATCCCCGGTATGTCTTCAGTAAGCTGCAATGGAATACTGGGTGCACTTTACCCAATATCCTGGGTAGTTTGAGTTCTACTGTCACCGGATTGATGACTTTCACAATGGGGAAAGGACCTATGGACTTTGGCCCTAACTTTTTGCAAGTTTGTTTCAACTTAAGATACTTAGTAGGCAGGTACACTTTATCTCGTATATGGAACACCACCTGGGGAGCTTGCTTCTTATTTGCTTGTTTTTTCTGACTCTCGGCTGCTTTAGCTAAAGCTTTCTATGCATCACTCCAAACCCGTTGGGATGAGTCTACCCATTCAGATAAGGTGCCCGAGGAGGGAGGCTCCTGAGGGCATTCTGGCATTGGTACAAACTCCACCCCCATGACTAGCTTAAACAGAGTGAAACCGGTGCTGCTGTGCACTGAATTGTTATATGCCACATCTGCAAATGGCAGGAGTCCTGCCCAGTTAGTTTGCTAGTAGTTTACATAACAACGCAGGTACTGCTCCACCATTGCAGTAGCTCGTTCTGCAGCTCCGTTCGTACTCAGATGAAAAGCTGAGCTAAGCCCCTGGGAGAACCCAATCATCCTCACAAATTCCCTCCAGAACGTGGCAGTAAACTGGTCCCCACGATCTGAAATGATGCCCTTAGGCACTCCATGCAGCCGGTAGATGTGCTGCAAAAACATCTTTGCTAGTTTCTGGGAGGAGGGGAGTCCAGCACATGCGATGAAGTGGGCTTTCTTGGAAAATAGGTCTATCATAGTCCACATCACGGTGTTTTCCCCACTCTCCGGTAGCTCCACTATAAAGTCCATGGCTGTCTCATTTGTAGAGATGACACCCAGGGTCTGGTCGGATCAGCCATCTGCTGCAACAGTCCCAGTTAACAGGACAGGGCATCAGAAAGGAAATTCTTCCCCCCAGAATATATTTTAACTCAAAATCAAATCTTTTTGAAGTACTGCGCCCATCAGACTTGCTTAGGAGAAAGCTTTATGGCTTCTAAGTTTTTATGATCAGTCCACACCTCAAATGGGGCTTTGCTTTCCTCCAGGAATTGCCTCCATGTTAGTAGTTCCCACCGTACTGCAAAAGCCTCTTTCTCCCCCACAGCACACTGCCGTTCTGTCTCATTTAGCTTGTGAGACGTGTACACGCACGGCTGTAAGCTTCCCTCATTTTGCTGGAGGAGGACCTCTCCCACAGATACATCGCTGGTATCTGCCTGGATCACAAATCGCTCCTCTGGATTTGTGTGTTTTAATATTGGTTTGGCTGTGAAGCGCCCCTTCAATTTTTCTAATGCTGCCTGGCACTCCATCATCTAGTTCAAGGGCTGATTCAGCTGGGGCTTTTCTCCCCCTTTTCCAGTTTTCAACAGCTCAGTCATTGGTAAGGCAATTGTGGCGAAGGAGGGGATGAATTGCCTGTAAAAATGTCCAAACCCTAGGAAGCTGTGCAGCTGTTTGCGAGTATGAGGGGCTTGCCACTCCAAGATGGATTTCACTTTTTCTGGGTCCATCTCCACCCCCTCGCACGACAGACAGTAGCCCAAGTAGTCCAGGCTAGACTTGTGAAACTTGCATTTTGACTGTTTAGCATATGGCTTAGTGTCCAATAGTTTTTTCAGCACCTGTCGCACAAGTTTCATGTGTTCGTCCATGGTCTCGATGTAAATGAGGATATCATCCAAGTGCACCAAAATCCCTTTATATAAATGCTCATGTAGCATCTCAGTTATAAGTTGCATAAACACAGCAGGGCCCCCCTGTAGTCCAAAAGGCATCATTTTAAATTGGTAGCTCCCAAGGGGGCAGTTGAAGGCAGTCTTCCACTCGTCACCTTCCTTGATTCTCACCCAATAGTACGCCTCCCTCAGGTCTAATTTTGTGAATATTTTCCCTTTGGCTAAATGTCCCTACATGTCTTTCATAAGAGGGAAGGGGTACATGTTTTCCACGCACACTGCGTTGATCCCATGGAAATCAACACATCAACCTATCTTTCTTTTCTTTAAATAGTACTGGTGCCGCCACTCGAGACCTCACCGCTTGGATAAAACCCCTCACTAAATTCTTATCGATGTAGTTCCTCAGCTCCTTCATCTCCTTTGGAGTCATGGAAAACATTTTTGGTTTAGGGAGTTTTGCTCTGGGCAGGATCTCGATAGCACAGTCTGTGGGGCGGTGAGGGGGCAGGATGTCACATTCATTCTCACTGAATGCCTCCATGAGATCTCAGTACTCCCTCGGGATGGACTGTTGCTCCTCCCCTTTTCTGATGCTCCCTTGCTGTGCTCAGGGGTTTTCCTCACTCCCTACCTTCTTTGACTGCTCTTTTTTTCTTGTTAGGGGGGCTCGAGCCCTGCTTCCTCATAATCATTTGTTTAGAGGCTTTCTCCCAATAGATCCAGGGGCCCCACTTCACTAACCAAGCCCGGCCTAAGAGTCATGGGAGCTTTAACTACACCCTGACAGGGTTTATGATTTTTATGATGGGGAAAGGACCAATAAATTTAGGTCCCAGCTTTTTACATGGTAGTTTTAACCTTAGGTATTTGGTTGAGAGATAGACTTTCTCTTCTATATGAAATGGTTTCTGGAGGGATCGCTTTTTTTTTTTTGAAAAATATTGGTTTTATGATTTTAACAATAGGTGCTTAAAACACACCGTGGTGATTGGGTAAACAAAAATTCCAGAATAAAAACATACATAAACAGCTCAACTTAATACATTCACTTTCATCTTTCTATTTTCCTCACCCACACAAAACAAAAAACAAAAAACAAAAACATATAAATTTAATATATTCCATTTCTGTCATAAATTTCTGTTAAACCTATTTTAAGACTTTGTCAATTTCATTCCAAACTCTCCCCGATACATATACCATGATATTTATAAGATGTTACCATTCGTTCTTTTACATTCATATATACAGTACTTTTTAAAAAATGAGATAAATACCTACACATAACTTTTGGTGTTGCTCGCCCATTTCCCCTTTCACCGCATCCACACTCTTTCTTCTCTACCATCTTTCTCCTTTTCTTCTCTTCCCTACTTCCCTCTTCTCCCACCCCTCTCCTTCCCTTTCTCTCCACTCCTCCTCTTCTCCTCCAACCTTCCTACTTCCTTCTCCCCTCCTTCACTCTTTCCTCTCTCCTCTCCTTTCTTCAGATGCAGTTCAGGGGTAATGTCCGAGCAACTCCTCTCTCCAAATTTGCCTATCTGTATTATACATTAATACTTCTATTTTAATCTTCTCAGTAAATATTTCTTTCCTTTTTTTAAAAAAAAATAAAAGATTAAAAAATTTTTTTTTACTGATTTTTCCCATCTTTCCCCAAAAGCTTAGGACACAACGTGGTGATCAGGATGTCCAATCATTCAAAGACAAAGTCATATAAATATAGCTCAAATTGAATATGATATTGCTTATTAAAATTTATACAATTACAAAGGTCATCAAACACATGTAATTATAATCTATATCCTGTTTTTAGGCTGTACTCATTACAGTTGTCATACTCCGACTACATTTTAGTAAGTATTTAATTGTGATTTCAGGTATCCTTAATACACAATCGTTCATTGAAACAGATTTTTTCCCTTATCACAAATAGCTCTTCCTCTCTCTCTATTACAACATAGTTATCATATTTAAAATAATAATATAAGTCCAACAAATACAGTTCTATTTTTAAGAATATATTCTATCATTTCATCAATCTACATCTATAAAACAAAAAAATCTTTTTATATCTTCAAATACTTGTCAATTATAATATCAGGCAATTCTCATCTTTGATTCCTAATTAAATCAGACATATTCTCTTTCTTTTTTCCTTTTTTACTAGATATATTCAATCATTTCGTCAATCTACTTCTATAAGGTCTTCTTGTCCTCTAGAAAGATTAACTCCCTCAAATTATTATCAACCATAGTAACAGTAAATTTACATCCTTCATTCATCATTAAATCAGACACAATTTCTAAGCCTTTTTAACCCATCAAATAACATTTTATATCACATTTAAACCTGACTCTAGCTTTCTTTCTATGCCAATTTGGTTCTCATAGTAAGGCTTTTTGGTTATCAAATCTCAAGATTTGATTACAAGGATTCCTAACAGATTCAAACTGAACAAATTTTCTTTCCCTTTCCTCTTTATTGTAATTTCCAAAAAGTTGTGTCTGGGTGTCAATCTTTGTTATTTTTGGTAATTGAGTTGGGTCAATTACAGTTATTTCTTGGTCATCAAAATTGTCCATCAATTGTAGGTAACGTGTAGCATTAGTTGATTCAGTGGTTTCCACATTTTCTCTTAATGCAGATTCACAATTAGGTTGTAAGAATAGTGTCTCTGTCTCTTTAAGTTGTAAGTAGGTCTGTTCAGGATTATTCTGTTCATCTTCTATTATTCCTTGTTCCATAACTTGATTCATTATTAAAGGGTCAATATAAGATTCCAAGGTGGCATCTTTGGATTTTCTCCAAGATTTCCAATAAGTTTTAAAATCTTCTCTAACTTCTAATATTTTTTCCAGTATTAAATCATAGTCAAGATGTGGATAACTTTCAGCCATTTTGGTGGTAGCTTTGCCTATTCCTTTATTAGAGACTACTTAAGAAAAATCCACAAATATCCGCCTCCAAAAGTCTAATAGCCAGCTTCACCACCCAGCTGTCCAGTTATTTTTTCTCTTTTATTATCCAATCCTCTTCAAATAACAGGGAGAAATACAGTTGAAGTTTCGCTTTCACCACCAGATGTCCTCAGTGGACTATAAAGTCTTTTTCTTCTCCCCCCCAAGTTAATCCAGTTAAAGAAAGAACAAAAAAGGAAAGTTTTCTTTTTTTTAAAAGAATCAACAAAAACTGTCTTCTACATTATCAGATTAAAAAAGGAAAGTAACAATGTCTCTTTTTCCCTTCTTTCCCCTGAAATTCAGCCCACAGCAGTCAAATAGTAAAAAAAAAAAAACAACCACACACACAAAAATTAATCCTTTTCTTTTTAGCTCTTCTTTCCACATATAGGCAGCTGCCGCTTTCTTAATAAGGGAAAATAGAAACTCTTACAGGAAAAATCAGGATAGCGAGGGAAGGAAAGGTCTCACCCGGATTCACCACGGTGGTTCTTCATGCTTAGTTGTTCTTGTGACTTGCGGTTGGTGCGGCTAGGTGATCGGCCATTTTATGGCCGGTCTTCTGTTCCGTCGGCCCTCAGAGTCAGCTTGGACAGCTAGAGGAGCCTCCGCTCCTCTGCAGCCGAGCACAGCCTCGTCGACGGTAGTCGCATGGAGGGATCGCTTTTTATCTGCTTGCTCCTTTTGAATCTTTGTGGCTTTGGCTAAGGCATATTTGATGTTTGCCCAAGTGCTCTGCAGTGAGTTTACCCACTTGGTCAGTGTTTGTGAGGAGAGGGGTTCTTGAGGGTATTCAGGCATGGGAACGAACTCCCTGCCTGTAGCTATTTTAAAAGGAGTATGTCCAGTACTGCTGTGTACAGTATTGTTGTATGCCATTTCAGCAAAAGGCAGGAGATCTGCCCAGTTAGTTTGCTGATAGTTAACATAGCATCTCAGGTATTGTTCCACCATCGCATTTGCTCGTTCAGCAGTTCCATCATTCAGCAGTTCCGTTTGTACTCGGATGAGAAGCCGAGCTGAGCCCCTGGGTGGATCCGATCAGCTTCACGAACTCCCTCCAGAATTTTGTTGTGAACTGGACCCCTCAGTCGGATATGATTCTTTTTGGTGCTCTGTGGAGCCAGTAGATACGCTTTAAAAACAGTTTCGCCAGTTTCTGAGTGGAAGGAAGACCAGGACAGGCTATAAAGTGAGCCTGATTTGAGAAAAGATCAATAACAGTCCAAATTATGGTATTACTGTTATTTTCAGGGAGCTCTATGATGAAGTCTATTGCGATTTTCTCCCAGGGCTGGGATGGGTCCACTACCTGCTGTAACAGTCCAGGAGGCTTTCCTGGTCTTTTTTTCATGGCAGCACAAATTGCACAGCTCTTAACATAGCTTTCAATGTCTTTTTTCATTCTGGGCCACCAGAACGGCCGTCTTACTAAGTGTAAAGTCTTTAGAAACCCAGAGTGACCGGCTTGCTTGGCATCATGGCTTTGTTGCAGGGCCTGGACCCTGAGGGTGCTAGGAAGGTACAATTTGGAACCTTTCCATGCTAATTCATCTCTATATGTCAACAATTGCCTGTTGTGTCTGAACCAGGGGTCAGATTTCAGTTCGGTACTGATTTTCTGGGTTAAGCTGCTGTCGGGGCCAGTGGATTGGTTTTGAACTTGATGTCTAGTGGTGACTTGAGAGGCTTTTTGTGGTGAGGGGATGATAGCATTGACTACTTCCTCGCGATGGCTCTTGTATTGTGGGATTCTAGACAAGGTGTCAGCTAGGAAGTTCTTCCCTCCCGGAATGTACTTTAGAGAGAAGTTAAAATGATTGAAATACTGCGCCCATCGAATCTGCTTGGGGGATAACTTCCGAGGGGTTCTAAGTGCCTCAAGTTTCTTATGGTCAGTCCACCCTTCAAATGTTATCTTACTCCCCTCTAGGAAATGGTGCCAGGTTAGCAATGCCCATCAGACAGCAAATGCTTCCTTCTCCCATGCAGCCCATTGCTGTTCTGTTTCAGTGAGTTTCCTGGAAGTGTAAGTGCACGGTTGCAGGTCTCCCTTGTTGTTTTTCTGAAGAAGAACTGCACCCACTGCAACATCACTAGCATCCACTTGAATGATGAACTGATCCTCGGGGTTAGGATGTTTGAGGACTGGTTCTCCTGCAAACAGCCTTTTGAGCTGTTCAAATGCTCTATGGCATTCCATAGTCCGATTTAAAGGTTGCCTGGGTGAGGTTTTGCCCTCCCCCCCTTAACCGTCTTCAAAAGTTCAGTAATCGGTAGGGCTATTTTAGTGAAGGAGGGAATGAATTGCTGGTAAAGGTTAGCGAACCCCAAAAAACTCTGTAGCTGTTTGTGAGTCTGATGGGGTTGCCATTCAAGAATGGCTTTGACATTTCCTGGGTCCATCTCCACCCCTTCATTTGAGATTTGGTGTCCTAGGTAGTCAAGTCGTGGTTGATGGAACTCACATTTAGACAGCTTGGTGTAAAGGTTTGCTTTTAATAATTTTTTGAGTACTTCGCGAACCAATCTGACATGTTCTCCAGCATGGGTGGATTGTCGAATCCACCGATGGGTTAACATAGCCTACTTGCCCAATTGACTAGGTCCGAATTTTAGCCCCGCCTCCGGCTGGAAGTTCCTCTCTTCCCCAGTTTTTACCTAGTCTGTAAGCCCTAAGCAGCTCGTTGTGTTAGCTCCGCGAGTTAGTGCTTTTATTTGGTTGAAGATTTGGTTTAAAGTTTTTCCTTTTTACTACGAGTGTTAGACCAATTGGAAAGACTAAATTTAAACAATTTTTCCTTTTTTCTATTTTTATTTTAATTTCCGTTTTTTCCTCCGTCCCTACTCCGTCGGGGATCGCGGCACTGAGGCCTTCCCGGGCTTCAGGCCCTTGGGAGCGTGGGAGCCGCAGGGGGAGACGTCCCTGGGCTTCCAGCCGCTGCCGGATCCAGACCCGACATCTCCGCACTCCACAGACGTCGAGCGGAAAGGTAGGCTGAGAGAATCCCTCAGCAACACCAGACCGGATGACGCGCAGATAGCGGAGGACCGCTACAACTAACTGCAAGTGGGGAAAGGAGTGGGGAAGAGATCGCTGGGCTACCTCAGGGGTGGAGATCGGAGGGAGACCGTTTCCACCGGGGAGGTAGACCCAGGGCCGTTGGCGGTAGGAAGAACCGCGGGGCCAGGAGGCCTGGAGGCCGAGCTGAAAATTTGGCGCGGTGGCCATTTTGGAAAGGGGGCAGTCCCTACCTTTGCACGCTCTCTGGCGCGAAAAGCCATTTTGGAAAGGGCGGTCCCTTCCTTGGTACCTCTCTGGCACGAAAATCCATTTTGGAAAGGGGGCAGTTCCTTCTTTGTCTTCTCTCTGGCGCGAAAATCCAGGGAGGGAAGCAGCCCTTTACCGACAAAGGCAGCACTTCGCTTTACCGGCACAGACTCCGATTTGGTGGTCACTGAGAGCCGGGTAAAACAAGAGAGGGTCTCCGGAGAGGTGGGCCACAGGCCTTTGGAATTTTAGCAGCTGTTTGATCTCCGTAACGTTCTAAACCACCGGACCTCTAGCGGAGTAAGGCAGAACGCCATCGCACAAGATAGGGATTTAAATCCCTCCGGCTGCAGGCCTAAGTAACCACTGGCCGCCATCGCCGTGCAGGATAGGGAGTAACATCCCTCAGTCTGCCAGTCTAAACAACGCTTGCCAGTAGCTGTTCATTCTCAACGAGGCTGAGACACCGGAATGACCTCTACGCAGAGTAATGGCAATGGCAGAGGGTGCTTCGGCCCAAGGCTCAGCTCCCCCCCCCTCGTCACCGAAACGCAGAGCTACGGAGCAGGAACCGGGGGGGGGGGCAAGAAGAAGGCCAAGACAAAGCATCTGACTGAGCCGTCAAAGGCAGCTGAGCGGCAGGCCATAAGGAGACACCAGGTGTTAGAAAAGGAATTCGCCAAAGCGCAGAGGCTCAGGGCCAGCGGAGCAGAAATGGTGGCCTTCGCTCCACTGGACACACCTATACCCTTTGGACCTCCTGGGGCAGCTGGACAAGAACCCAGGTCCTGGTCTCCCAGGAGGGAGACGGAAAAGGAGGGGTCTCCTATCTCTGTTCCATCTTCACCGGAGCATTCCGAACCTACAACCAGCCAGGAGGAGGCTGGGCACACAGGTAGGAAAAGGAAAAGGTCTGGTAAGTGGCCATCACAATTCCATTCCTATATGCAGAAGGCCTTTGACCACTTCATGGCCTCTAAAGGCGCGTCTTTTTCTCAGGGTTCTCACACACCACCGGGACATGCCCCCCGTGGGGGGAAGGTAGTGTTTCATGACTCTGATGTGTCTGAGACTTCTTCACAGGTCGCAGAGGAGGAATCCGAGGATTGGGACGCTATCGGGGCTCCGCTGTCGGAAGATGAGGACGCAGCTCCACAACCGGTCTCAATCTCAGGTTTATTTGACCATTCCCGCTTCTATTCCCTTATGCTCAAAACCTGTTCCTCGCTTGGTCTGCCAGCTAAGACCAAGGAGGTCAGACCGCCATCCTCGGAAGAGGAGGACGCTGAGGACCCGCTAATGCATTCACCGGTGTCAGAGGTGATCCAGATTCCATGCACCAAGGTGTTCCGGTCAACGGTGCGGTCCCAGTGGGCAAACCTAGGGACTATCCCTTCTCCAAATAGCGTGGAGAAAAAGATATTTAATGTCTGCACACCCTTCGCCTCGCTGATAGAGGTGCCAGAGGTTGATGCACCGCTAATCTCTCTTTTCTCTTCATCAGCCATCCCAGGAGACATGGCCGAGTCGATGAAGGTGGAGGACAAGAAACTAGAGCTCTCCCTCTGTAGAGTCCACCACTCATCGGCCTGGGCCATTAGGGCCGCATCCTCAGCCTCAGTCGTCTCCAGGGCAGTGATCAGGTGGGTTCGAGAACTCCAGGCAAGTGTTCCTTCGGATCAGGTACGTATACAACAGACACTGACCAAGATGCTGACGGCAGCAGAATACACAGCAGACTCCACTCTGTTTGCCTCACGGTACTCGGCCAGGTCCATCGGGGGGACAGTGGCCTCCAGGAGGCTCATCTGGCTCAAGAATCGGAAGGCCAATCTGAAATCCATGTGGCGGCTGGCCACCTCTAAATACTCAGGAACGAAGCTGTTCGGTGCGATCCTGGACCCGTACGTGATCAAGGACAAAAATAAAAGAAAGGTCCTGGCTCACCCTTCCAAAAGGACAGACAGGGGAACACAGGAATTCCGTAGACAAGCACCCTGACAAAGCGGGAGCGGGGAATGGAGGCAGCCCTTTCAGGGGGGGCGGTCCTGGGATGGGCCCAGAACTCCGCGCAACTTCTCCTACAGACAGGAGCGCGGCCAGGATCGTCCGGCCTCTGGCAGGGGCCAACCTTCAAAGCGCCCCTTTAAAGGGGTGGGAGGCCAGCCCTACAGATGTACCAAGTGACGCCTGGGACAGCCCCATAGGGGGTCGTCTGGCGCTGTTCAGCAGGGTGTGGCAGACGACCACAACAGATGCCTGGGTCAGGGAGACGGTGTCCCGGGGCCTAGCAATAGAATTCTACGCCTTCCCACCAAATCACTTCATAAGATGCCCGGTGTCTCGCAACCCTGCAAAGGCGAGACTATTAGATCTGGCCATAGACCACCTGGAGGAGATAAGAGCCATAGAGCCGGTTCCTCCAGATCAGGAAGGACAAGGGTTCTATTCTATTCTCTTTCTTGTGCCCAAGTCATTGGGGGATTGGAGAGCAATCCTCGATCTCAAGCGGTTAAACCGCTACGTAGTGTACAGGAAATTCAAGATGCAGTCCCTCAGATCCATACTGGCCAGCATCCGAAGAGGGGACCTGATGTCCTCCATAGATCTCACAGAGGCATACCTACATATCCCGATACGGCTGGAACACAGAAGGTTTCTCCGATTCTGTCACAGGAATCGGCATTACCAATACAGGGCCCTACCATTCGGCCTATCTTCAGCTCCCCGAGTGTTCACGAAGGTTCTGGCAGTGTTGGGAGCGCACCTGCGCATGATACCGGTGCGAGTTCAATGCTACCTGGACGACATCCTGATACTCTCAAGCTCCCCTCAGGCAGCACAGGCAGATCTTCGGGTCACCCTGAGCACCCTTCAGGACCACGGCTTCTCTGTAAACCTCCAAAAAAGCCACCTCACGCCCTCAACGGAGATACTACATCTAGGGGCGATAATAAACTCAAAGTGTGGCATGGTGTACCTCTCCCAGGAGCGCCGGGAGAGTTTACGGAAGCTAGCACGCCTAGTAGAACAGAGGAGGGCGGTCACCATAGTGCAGTTGTCACAGCTCCTGGGGAAGATGGTATCATGCCTGGGCATTGTCCCGTGGGCCAGGCTTCACTCCAGAAGTCTCCAATGGTTCCTCCTTCCCTACCAGAGGCAAAACCAGAGCGCTTCCCCCAGGAGAGTCAAGGTACCACCCCAGGTCCTAGCATCCCTCAGGTGGTGGACATCAAACGCCCTAAACAAAGGGACACTGCTCAGGGAACCAGACAGGATCACAGTGACGACCGACGCAAGCCTGTTCGGTTGGGGGGCACATTCCATGGACCAGATAGCCCAGGGAAGGTGGAGCCCACAGGACCTGGGCCACAGGATCAATTGGCTCGAGCTGAGGGCCATTCACCTGGCCCTCCTACAATTCTCACCCCACTTGGCAGGGAGTCACGTGCTAGTCCTAATGGACAATGTAACAGCGAAGGCAGACGTGAACAAGCAGGGAGGGACCAGGTCAGAGGCCCTCATGCAGGAGGCTCGGGCTCTGGGCCTGTGGGCAGAACAGCACCTGGCCTCAATCAGAGCAGAGCACATATCAGGGGAAGCAAACCACCAGGCGGACTCTCTCAGCAGAGTCACGGTAGATCACGCAGAGTGGAGACTGGATCCGGACCTGTTCGAGGCAGTCTCGGACAGATTCGGACGTCCCACTCTGGACCTCTTCGCGTCCCCAGAAAACACGCAGACACACCGGTTCTTTTCCAGATTCCAAACCCGGGGAGCGGAGGGGACGGACGCGCTTAGATGCAGGTGGCCTCAGGGGCTACTGTATGCCTTCCCGCCTCCGCCCCTGATACAAGCAACGATCCGCAAGCTGATACTGGAGCAGGCGGAGGTGATCTTAATTGCTCCATACTGGCCACGGCGCCCGTGGTTTGCAGACCTTGTGGACCTATCGCTTTCGCCAGTGTGGAGAATCCTTCCGAGTCAGGTCTCTCTGAGTCAGGGGAAGCTCCAGCACCGAGATCCGCAGTGGCTACAACTAGCTGCCTGGCACTTGAGCGGGAGGGACTAAGCAGGCAGGCCTTCTCAGAGGGCATCATATCAATCATCCAGGCCTCCCGCCGACCTTCCACGAATAGGATTTACGACGCCACCTGGAAGAACTTCTCTTCCTGGTCCAGTAGGCAGGGATTAAGCCCACTGGCTGTCACCATTCCCAACACCCTAGAGTATTTGTTGGAAGGCATGAACAAGGGACTAGCGACCAACACCATTCGCAGACAGGTAGCAGCACTGCAAACGGTCCTCGTCTGCGAGAACCGGGGACCCCTATCACAACACCCGGCGGTGAGCGCCTTCCTAAAAGGGGCAGTCACAAGACGACCTCCAGTAGTCCATTGTTTCCCCTCCTGGGATCTCCCCAAGGTCCTGCAAGCATTAACTGAAGCTCCCTTTGAGCCACTGGGGTCTTGCGCACTCTGTTTCCTGTCATTAAAGGTGGCCTTCCTAGTGGCCATTACCTCGGCAAGACGGGTTTTGGAGCTGGCGGCCCTATCGGACCGACCGGATCTCATCACCTTTGCAGAGGACAAGGTGATACTACGTCTAGATCCATCCTTTGTACCTAAGGTCAACTCATGGTTTCACAGGTCCCAGGACCTGGTACTACCTAACTTCTGTCCGCATCCCACACATCGTCTGGAGAGACGATGGCACACCCTGGATGTGCGCAGGGCCCTGCGCCACTATGTCAAGAGGACGGTGACCTTCAGGAGGTCAGAGGCCTTATTTGTCTCCTTTCAGCCTTCGTCCATGGGACAGAAGGTGTCATCCTCAACTATTGGCAGGTGGTTCAGGGCCTGCATAGCCAAGGCCTATGTCTCATTGTCACTACCGGTACCATCCAATATCACGGCTCACTCCACAAGGAGTGCAGCCACCTCGGCAGCCTGGCTCACACAGGCTTCAGTGGAGGAAATTTGCAGAGCGGCCACGTGGGCCTCTCCATCCTCCTTTGTGAAACATTACAGGATTGACCGTTTTGCTGCAGCGGAGGGCTCGTTTTGCAGGAGAGTGCTGCAGCAGGTCGTTGGGTCCTCGTAAGAGCTAGCCTAGACTCCCACCCGAAGGGACATTTGAGGGCTTGGGTACGTCTCATCGGTGGATTCGACAATCCACCCATGCTGGAGAAGAAGCGTTGTCTTACCTGAACGCCTTTTCTCAGCATGGGGGGATGGAGAATCCACACCCTCCTCTAACTAGTCTAGGCAGATTTGTTTCTCTTACAGGACGTAGAATGGAGCAACAAGGTCCGACCTTCTTGAAAGCTTCGCCTGGTAAAAACTGGGGAAGAGAGGAACTTCCGGCCGGAGGCGAGGCTAAAATTCGGACCTAGTCAATTGGGCAAGTAGGCTATGTTAACCCATCGGTGGATTCTCCATCCCCCCATGCTGAGAAAAGGCGTTCAGGTAAGACAATGCTTCTTTTCTCCATTGTTTCTATAAAGATGAAGATGTCGTCAAGGTAAACTAGGACCCACTTGGATAGGTGGTCATATAACACCTCGTTTATCAGCTGCATAAATGTGGCAGGAGCTCCCTGGAGCCCAAAGTGCATTACTTTGAATTGGAAACTCCCCAGTGGCCAATTAAAGGCAGTTTTCCATTCATCTCCCTCCTTAATTCTTACTCGGTAGTAACTTCTCGCAGATCCAGCTTAGTGAAAATTTTCCCCTTAGCTAGGTGAGCTAACATGTCCTTCATCAGGGGGAGTGGGTACATGTTTTCCACACTGACAGCGTTTAAGTCTTTGAAATCCATGCACAATCTCAGCGTCCCATCTTTTTTCTCTTTGAATAACACAGGGGCAGCCATGCGTGATTTAGTTGGCTGGATGAAACCTCTAGTCAGGTTTTTTTCAATGTACTCTCTTAGTTTGTTCATCTCTCTGGGGGTCATGGAATACATTTTTGGCTTAGGGAGTTTCGCTCCTAGCAGGATCTCTATCGCACAATCAGTGGCTTGGTGTGGGGGGAGCAAATCACATTCCTTTTCGCTGAACACTTCGGCCAGATCCTGGTATTTCTTAGGAATGAGTTGGACCCCGGGCAACCGCTCAGTTGAGATTTTCAAAGGCTCAATCGGTCCATGTCCAGCTTCAGTGGAGGTGGCTTCCTTTTCCTGACCATAGTGTGTAGGAGGGAGGGCCCTTTCGTAATCTCATGGTTCTCACTCCGTTTTCCCACCATATGGTAGGTCACCGCTTATCAAGCCAACCCAACCCCAAGATTACAGTTTCGGTCAATTTTGGGATTAGCACAAACTGGATAATTTCCCAATGCTGTCCCATTTCCAGTCGTACTGGTTCGGTTAGGTGCATTGCAGGTGACCCTCCAATTAATGACCCATCGACCTGCTCAAACTTCATGGCCAGGGTAATCATTTGGAAGCGGTTGTTTTGCCCTGGCTTTGGCTCCAGCTGAGACCTGTATCGTGCAATTGGGGTCACTTCTCTGATCTCCAACCAGTCAAATTTCTCCTTTAGGTTTTTGACCAAATGCCCATGAACTGCTGTCAGGTACTACCATTCCCCCGACTCATCCCATCCTGCTACTCTCTTTACTTTCCACTTCAGCATGAGAGATAAGAGGGCTACGGGAAGATATCAAGGGGAACTCAGCCTCAGCAGCCTTGGGGGTACTCTTGTACTGGAAGTCTCCCTCTGTTCGGTAAAGGTTTTCGATGGCTAGAGCTTCCTTCCGCACCGCTGGCCTGTCAGACAGACTTTTGGTTAAGCCCCAGTTAAGCCGACTAATGAAACCAAATAAATCAGGCTTGAAGTTTCCTCAAAGAACATGTTTATTGGATACATAATATTGGCACAGTCAAATGTGAAACCAACTGTAAAACTCCCCTTAGGGATTCAACGTAACTAAATATAACATTTCCCTCCCCTCTGCTATACTATTGATCATGCTACCCAATGAAAGCAATTGGCGGGCTCCATGACACTTCTCTCCAACTTCCAGCTCCTGTGGGAATGACCTTGGTTCCCACTGGACCGCTCCATATTTAGCAATGCTTTTGTTTTCTTTTCCCCCTTCCCCCCCAACCTGTGGCAACTTAGAACGACAAAGATGGCTTCAGCCAGGTTCGTTTCAGAAGTTGATAGGGGTTTCGAAGCTGCTTTCAGCCCCAGCTGGGGTCCTGCTGATTGACCCCGACCCGGCTGTAGCCGGCTGCTCCATTTCAGCCTTCTTCTCCTGAGTCTTTACTACCACTCTGGAGGCTACCAGAAGGGGCGCAGGGGTTCAGGACCCCTTAATGGAGTTGAAGTCGAAAGCAGAGCTAGCTTAGTGTCAAATTCTGGCTGAAAAGCCTAACAAAGTAAAACACCAGAGACATAGTGATCTCTAATGTAAACTTAATTAGGCATAGCATACCGGTAGATAGAAGGAAAGCTAGCTCTGGCAATATGGCAGGAAACAGATAATTAAAAGATTAAAACTTTCCCTCCCTCTCTGACAGTTCAGGTCACCTTGTCCAATTAATTTGTCAACACTGCTAACGTTGGATGTTCTTGCTTTGACAATGATGGAGATGCAGCCTTTTTCTTTCTGTTGTTTTACTCTTAGAGTTAGATGATGCTGGGGGGAGGGGGAGGAATGTGATGGGAATTAGTTAGACATACAATATCATAACAAGAGCTGATAAAGGATGGCGGTAGAGGAAACTGGACAGGAAGCCAGCATTTCAAACTAATTGGAGAATGTAATTTATGACTGTTAGTTGTAGGAGGGAATTGTGCTTTGATCTATGTGCTGAAGGGAGGGGAAGTCAGATTTTGGCTTCAGCTATGCTGCTCGATTAAAGATTCTTGTTTTTAATTAATAAATTTTTTATTTTTTATTTTTCCAAACTCTCCGCGATACATATACCGTGATATTTATGAGATGTTAACATACATTCTTTTTACATTCATATATAAGATACTTTTAATAAAATGAAATAAATACATACACATGACTTTTGGTGTTGCTCGCCCATTTCCCCTTTCACTGTATCCACACTCCTTCTCTACCTTCTTTCTCCCTTTCTTCTCTTCCCTACTTCCCTCTTCTCCTCTTCTCTTTCCTTCACCATTCTCCTCCCCTTTCTCCCCACTTCTCCTCTTCTCCTCCAACCTTCCTACTTCCTTCTCCCCTCCTTTACTCTTTTCTCTCTCCTCTCCTTTCTTCCGTCTCATCCCTCTTCAGATACAATTCAGGGGTAATGTCCGAGCAACTCCTCTCTCCAAATTTCCCTATCTGTATTATATACAATAAGATTAATTTTCTCTTACATTAATACTTCTATTTATCTAATCTTCTCGGTATATACTTCTATAAATATTTATACAACCTCCAGTTATTCAATACTGTGTCGCCTGGGTCTCCCTCCTTATCTGCTTCTTCTTCTTCCATCTAAATTGATGTTAACTATCTTTTAACCATATTCTCTTTTCAGCCAATCATCAAAAGTTCCCCAGATTTCATAGTAATCTGACTCTGTCTTATCTTTAATTGTCATTGTTAGTCTATTCATTTCTGCACATTCCAGTATTTTCCCAATCACCTCTCCCTCCGGGGGGGCTTTCACTGCTTTCCAATTTTGTGCAAACACAATCCTAGCTGCCGTGATTATATGAATAATTAAATATGTTTTCTCTTTATTGTATTTCCCTGGTAGAATACCCAACAGGAATATTTCTGGTCTTAATTCTATATGTTGTTGTATCATCTTTTCTATCCATGTTCTAATTTTATTCCAATAAGTTTTAGCTTCTACACACGTCCACCACATATGGTAGAAGGAACCTGGTATCTGATGACATTTCCAACATTTCATAGACCTGTCCTTAAACATTTTAGCTAATCTTTCTGGAGACATGTGCCATCTGTAAAACATTTTGTACATATTTTCTTTATAGGCAGTCGCCATTGTCAATTTATCGTTTCTTTCCCATAGTTGCTGCCATCTATCTAATTCAATTGCGTATCCAAAATTCCTTGTCCATTTTATCATTGTCTCTTTCACTTGTTCCTCATCTAACTCCATATGTAGTAGATAACTGTACATTTTTTAAATCCATTTTTCTTCCGTTCCTGTGAGTATTTCATCTAATTCTGTTGTCCCCAAATTAACACCATCTATTTTAACATCTTTTTCATATCTAGATTGTATTTGCATTCTCATGTACCAATCCATCTTTATTCCTTGTTCCTCTAATTGTTGTTTGGTTTTCAACTCCCCCATATCTGTTAGTAAGTCTTTATATCTTATAATGTTTCATATTGGGGTGTATTAGCGCCTCCATAGTTGAGAGCCAATTTGGAATCTTCAAATAATGCTTTCTCTTTACTTTCTCCCAGAGCACAAGTAAAGAATTCCTTATATGGTGTCTCTGGAAATAGCTATGTATTCTGTTTTTTCCATACCATATGAAATCATGCCATCCCAACTGTAAATCATGTCCCTCTAATGTCAATAATCTTGTATTCCTCAGTAAGATCCATTCTCTCATCCATGATAATGCTGCAGCCTGATAGTACAATTCCCAATTAGGTAGACCAAACCCACCTCTCAATCTTGTATCTTGTAACATTTTTAGATTAATCCTTGCCTTTTTTCCCTGCCAAATATATTTCAAGATTATTTTATTAAGCCCCTCAAAATATTTCTTATCTAATCTTATTGGTATTGTTGAAAACAAAAACAATAATCGTGGTAATATATTCATTTTGATTATTGCAATCCTTCCCATTAATGATAGTTGTACATTTTTCCATTTATCCAAATCTACTTCAATTTGTCTTTTCAATTTATGATAATTGTCCTCTTTAATTGTTGTGCATCTTGCTGTCAGGTGGATCCCTAAATATTTTACCTTTACAATCTGTATATCTAATTTTCCAACCAGTCCTTTTTTTTTGTTTTTCAGTAATATTTTTCACTAACATTTTGGGTTTATCTTTATTAATTTTCAACCCAGCTACCTCACCATATTTTTCTATTTGTTCTATTAATACAGGTCCTGTCTCTAATGGTTCCTCCAAAATAAATACTAAATCGTCTGCGAATGCTTGTAGCTTATATTCTTCCCTCTTAATTTTCATCCCTTTTATGTCATTATTCTGTCTTATATGTCTATTTGATACTTCTAATGTCAGAACAAACAACAGTGGGGATAGGGGACAGCCCTGTCTTGTTCCCTTCATAATGTTGATCTTCTCAGTCATATCTCCATTTATCATTACTTTGGCTGATTGCTTATTATAAATTGTTCTGATTACATTTATAAATTTCTCCCCACAATCCATAGTCTGTAATTGTCTTATCATGAATTGTCAGTTCACATTGTTGAATGCCTTCTGTGCATCCAGGAACACCAATGCCATCTGTTTCTCGGGGTGTGTTTCATAATATTCTAGTGTGTTCAATATAATTCGCATATTGTCTCTAATCTGTCTTTTGGGTAAGAAGCCATTTTGATCCGATTGTATAAATTCATTTAAAAACTTTTTAAGTCTTTCCGCCATTATTGATGCAAATATTTTATAGTCCACATTCAGTAGGGAAATCGGCCTGTAGTTCTTTATTTTCTGTGTTTCCGTTTCTTCCTTCGGTATGAGAGTAATAAGAGCTTCGGACCACGAATCTGGTATCTTAGCTTCAGAAAGAAGTTCATTATAAAGTTCCAACATTACATTACCTAGTACTTCCTGCAATGTCTTATATAACTCTGCTGGTAGTCCATCCGGTCCTGGTGTTTTAACATTTTTTTGTTTATTGATTGCTTCTATTAATTCCATCATTGTTATTTCCTCTTCTAATAGTTTTTTTAAATTTCTCCGGCATTTTAGGTATCTCTGTTTCTTCCAAAAAATGTTTTATCCTATCATCTGAAACTGTTTGTTGCTTGTATAAGTTCTCATAATATTCCCAGATTATTTTTTTCTTTTCTTCATTTCGATGTTGTAAAGTCCCCTCAGCATCTTCCAATTGTTTAATCCGTCTCTTCTCTTTTGCCTTTTTAATTTTATATGTCAACCATCTCCCTGGTTTGTTTGCATGCTCAAAAAAGGTTTGCTTAGCTGCCTTTATTTTCATTGCCACTTCTTCATTTTCTAGTAAGCTCATTTTATGTTTGTTCAGCTCCATTAAATTTTTAATCTTTTTGTTTTGTGTATCTTTCTGTAATTCTTTCTCAAGTGTCTTATATTCTTCCTCCAGTTTTCCCTTATTTTGTCTTTTCTGTTTGTTCTTTTTCCCCAAATAAGTCATAGCAAGTCCTCTCATGTATGCTTTTGCCGTATCCCAAACATTTTGAAGTGAAGTATCTTCTTTTTTGTTTTCCTTAAAGAAGAAAAGTACTTCTTTTTTCATATATTGCTGAAGATCCTTTTCATTCAATATAGTTTGGTTTAATGTCCATCTTGTTCTCTTTTTTTGTCCTTTCCATATGATTGTAACTGTGTTGTCATCCGCCCATGTGCTTGTTTCTATGGCTATACTTTGTATATTTGTAAATAAATCTGTTGACATCCATGTCATATCAATTCTTGACCAGGACAGGTATCTGTTAGAATAGAACGTATATTGCTTCTTTTCCGGATATTTCTCTCTCCAAGCATCAAGTATATTTAATTCATCCACCATATTATAGAAGGATTTAGGAAGTGTTCTTCTTAGAGTCTTAATTTTTTTGTTGTATTATAGTCCAGCTCAGGTTTTACAATAGCATTAAAATCTCTAATATGCTTTCATATTCCAGTTCTATTATTTTCTTATGTAATTTTAGATAAAAATTCTCTTGATTTTCATTTGGAGCATAAATCGCTACCAATAATGATTTTTTACAGTTCATAATTACTTCCACCATTGGGGCGAACAGCAACTGGGGGTGCAACAGCCACAGTGGAGAGCCCAGCAGCCAATGATTGCTCCACCTTTCAGAGCAACCTTCGATGGGGTCCCAGAGAAACTGATTTTTTTTCTCAACCAAGTGCACTCTTATTTGAACCGCTGGGTCTATCTCTACCCAGACCCAGCCACTATGGTCAATGTGATTGCATCCGGCTTAGAGGGAGAGGCATCCGAATGGCTGAACAACTTATATAATGAGCAAGCCCCTGAATTGGAGGACCCCCGCCTCTTCCTCCTAGGATTGAGAGAAAGATTTGAGGATCCATCCATTGCCCTCAAAGCAGAAGAACAAATCCATAAAATAAAACAAGCCGGTAGGCCTGCCCTGGAGTACATACGAGGGTTTCGCAAGTTAGCTGGTCGAATAGAGAGGTGGCCTGAGCAGTCCATAGTCCATCACTTCAGGGAAGGGTTGGATGATCACCTCTCTCAGGCATGCATCTATCGAGCAGTACCTGATCAGCTGCAAGAATGGTACTAGGCAGTGGTAAGACTAGACGTTCAGCTCGCCCACTATAAGAAGCCTCTCCCACCTGAAGCCGAGCCGAAGCCAAAGCAACCCAAACGGCAACCACCACCCCAAAAATGTCCAATTGCTGTGACTTCTGAAGGACCCAGGCCACCTGCAGGCCCGCCAATCAAGTGCTTCTGATGCGGACAGCAGGGACATCGAGCAGCAAATTGCCCAGTCCCCTACCCCCAACAGCAGAGTAGACTGGGCCCAGCAGCTAGAAAGAAACCTGCCCAGCAGGCAACGAGAGAGAAATCCAACTGGATCACACAGGAACCGGTTGCCCAAGTCACATCCCCCACGCAGGAGGATGCCAGGACTAAGGATGGATCCACCCCTGCTCTACCCACTTTTGACAGCGATGACGAAGGAGAGGACGACCCGATGGTGAGTCAACACATCCCATCTTTCTCACTGCCAGCCAAACCTATAATCCCTAAGTCGGGAGCACAAGCAGACTTAAAAGTGCTAGTCAATTCCAGATGCTCCCGGTGTGTCATTAGCTTGCCATTTGCCATGAAAATGGGCATACCAGCAAAGCTGCTCTCCAAACCTGTGAGGTTTGAGCAAGCCGATGGCTCCCTGATGGGAGGGACTTTAGTCACTCAATTAACTGAGCCCCTACGCTTAGAAATAGGAGAGTACTGGGAGTTCATTCATTTCCTGGTGGCTGCAAAAATGACTGAGGCTGTGATCCTAGGATTAGCCTGGTTGGACAAATGGAAGCCATTTATCTGGTGGGAGAAGGGAATGAGAACGGTGAAGCTACCTATAGGACCCAAGCCCCCTATTGATTCAACAGACGTTACAGGAAACTTTAGCCTACCCAACGAGCGAGCGCACGTGGCTGCCTCACCGCCACTAGGGTGTCACAACTTGGGTGTCCTCCTCGATCCACAGCTAAGTTTAGAATACCATCTTTTGGCTGTGGCGAGGGGGGCATTTGCCCAGGTTCGCCTGGTGCGTCAGTTGCGGCCCTATTTGGACCGGGAGTCACTCCTCACAGTCACCCATGCCCTTTTCACCTCGAGATTCGACTACTGTAATGCTCTCTACATGGGGCAACCTTTGAAAAATGTCCGGAGACTGCAGGTGGTTCAGAATGCGGCTGCACAAGCTGTCTTGGGTCTCCCAAGACATGCTCATATCACTCCAACCCTTTGTGAGCTGCACTGGCTACCAATTGGTCTCCGAACACAATTCAAAGTGTTGGTTATGACCTATAAAGCCCTATATGGCAATGGGCCAGGATACTTGCGGGACCATCTTCTGCCCCATGAATCCCAGCGACCGGTTAGGGCACATAGGGTTGGCCTCCTACGGGTCCCGTCTGTTAGACAGTGCCGTTTGGCGGGACCTAGGGTTAGGGCCTTCTCTGTTGCTTCCCCAGCCCTCTGGAACCAACTTCCCTCAGAGGTTCGTACTGCTCCCTCCCTCCTAGTTTTCCGAAAACTCTTAAAAACACATCTATGCAGACAGGCTTGGGGCGTGTGAGCGGCGCTCTGCCCCTGGGCCTTTGATTGGGATTGTATGTTGTATGAGTGGGTATAGTTTATAGTTTTATACTGTATTACTATTTTAAATGATTTATATATTTTTGTACTTGTATTTCTGCTGTAAGCTGCCCTGAGTCTGGGGAGAAGGGCGGCATATAAGTCAAATAAATAAATAAATAAATACCCTGCGAGTACCGGGACATGGCGGAGGCATTTAGTGAGAAGGAATGTGACACCCTACCTCCCCACCGACCCAATGATTGTTCCATTGAACTGTTGCCGGGAGCCAAAGTCCCACGACTGAGAATGTACGCCATGTCCCCCCTCGAAATGGAGGAGATGCAGCGATACATGGACAAAAACCTAGAGAGGGGGTTCATTGAACGGGCCAAGTCTACTGTGGGAGCCCCTGTGTTGTTTAAAGAAAAAAAAGATGGGTCTCTTCATCTCTGCATAGACTATAAGGGTCTTAACGCTGTGAGTGTCAAAAATAAATACCCCCTCCCCCTCCTGAAGGACTTGCTAACCCACCTGGCTAAGGGGAACGTCTTCACTAAATTAGACCTGAGAGAGAGGCATATTACCGGGTGAGAATAAAGGAGGGAGACGAGTGGAAAACTGCCCTCAACTGCCCTATGGGGAGCTATCAGTTCAAAGTGATGCCATTTGGACTACAGAGGGCCCCAGCCGTATTCATGCAGTTGATTAATGAAGTCCTACATGATCACTTATACAAAGGGGTTCTGGTGTATCTTGATGACATCCTGATATACAGCACGAATACGACTGATCATATAAAGCTGGTGAGAGAAGTGTTAAAGAAACTATTGAATGCCAAGCTTTATGTCAAACTGTCAAAATGTGAATTTCACCAGACCCGATTAGATTATCTTGGCTATAGAATTTCCAACGAGGGCATTGAAATTGACCCAGCCAAAGTGAAAGCCGTAATTGAATGGCAGCCCCCAAAGACTCGCAAACACCTCCAGAGCTTCCTAGGCTTTGCCAACTTCTACCGTGAATTCATCCCCTTCTTTGCTGAGATTGCCCTACCCCTTAAAGAAGTACTCAAAACAGGCAAAGGAGGAGGGAAGCCACGACCGGGCCAACAACTAGCATGGACTATGGGCTGTCAAACTGCTTTTGAAAATTTAAAAAGACTATTTGCTGTTGAGCCGGTCCTAAAGCACCCCTGCCCAGGGGAACCCTTTGTAATTCAAGCTATTGCCAGCGACTTAGCCGTAGCTGTATTACCGCAAAAGAACCAAAGTGGGGCCTTGCAACCCTGCGCCTACACCTCAAAAAAATTTACTGAAAGCGAGAGGAGATGGGCTGTGTGGGAAAAGGAGGCCTTCGCAATCAGATGGGCTCTATTAAACTGGAGACACTATCTAGAAGACAGCAAGGTGCCTTCTGAAGTATGGACAGATCACAAAAATCTAGAAGCACTGAAAACTCCCCACAAATTGTCCCCAAAACAGGTGTGCTGGGCACAATACTTTAATCATTTTAACTTCACTCTAAAGTACATTCCAGGAGGGAAAAAACTTCCTAGCTGATGCTCTATCCAGACTGCCCCAGTACAAAAGCCAGCACGAAGAGGTCAATGAGGCAATTATCTCCAATCCACAAATGGCTGCTCAACTCACGCCTCGCAGGGCCCCTAATTTTGATGACCCTGGAGCAAAGAAAATAAAACAAGAGCTCCTCACCAATCAATGGTTTAAGGACAATCAAACCTCCATAACTTGCAGGGATGGGTTGGCTTGGAAGGGGGGGGGATTGTGCTTGCCAGAAGTCCTCCGTCTTAACACTCTCAAACACAGCCATGGCGTAAAACAGGCTGGACACTTTGGATATTTAAAAACTCTACATCTCATCCGCCGGCAGTTCTGGTGGCCGGGGTTAATACGGGATGTGGAAAATTATGTCAGGAATTGTACTGTATGTGCCACCATGAAAAGAATTCCAGGGAAACCCCCTGGGCTACTGCAGCCAGTGGCAGACCCTTCTCAACCATGGGAAGAAATCACTATGGACTTTATAGTAGTCCTCCCTGAAAGTAGAGGAAATACAGTCATTTGGACTGTGATAGACCTATTTTCAAAGCAGGCTCACTTCATCGCCTGCAAAGGACTCCCGTCTGCCCAACGACTGACTAAACTGTTCTTGAAACACATCTACCGGCTGCATGGAGCCCCTAAATGAATAATTTTGGACGGGGGTGCAATTCACAGCTACGTTTTGGAAGAGCTTTCTTGAACTAATTGGATCATCTCAAGGTCTGTCATCTGCTTTTCACCCATCTAATAATGGGGCCGCGGAAGCCGCTAAAAAGATGGTGGAGCAATATCTCAGATGTTTTATTTCCTACCAACAAACCAACTGGAGCGACCTCCTCCCTTTTGCAGAGGTGGCTTACAACAACTCTGTTCACAGCAGCACTGGCTTCATGCCTTTCACAGTAGCTACAGGAAAAGAGTTCAGCCCAATACCTGAATACCCTCAAGCACCCTCAGCTTCTCAGACACTTGATCGATGGGTGAGGGGGTGGGAAGAGGTTTGGAAAGCCGCGAAAGCTGCTTTTAAAAAGACTTCTGAGACCTACAAAAAGCAGGCAGACAGAAAGAGAGCCCCTCAAAGAATGTTCCAAGTTGGGGGAAAGGTCTATCTGTCGACCAAATATTTACGCCTTAAATTACCCAGTAAGAAATTAGGACCGAAATTCTTGGGGCCTTTCCCCATCGTAAGAATCATCAACCCGGTCACAGTAGAATTAATACTCCCTAGGCTTTTAGGGAGAATTCACCCTGTCTTCCAATGAAGCTTGTTGTAACCTTTGCAAGAATCCACTTTAAGACCTCCCCCTAAGAAGGCAACCGGACCCCCTCTTAGTGGCGGGTCAAACTCACTATGAAGTGTATTCTTGATTCTAGAATTTTTAAAGGGAAATTGCAGTACCTAGTACAATGGAAGGGATACTCGCTATCTGAAGCCACTTGGGTGAAATCTAGCGATGTGAAAGCCGACAGACTCATCAAAAGATTCTATAAGAAACACCCTAGTAAACTGAGAGACAGCCCCTAACATATGCTTTTGTTAACACTACAGGATCTGTCCTTTTTGTAAGGGGGGGGTGGATGTCAACGCTGCTAACATTGGATGTTCTTGCTTTGACAATGGAGATGCAGCCTTTTTCTTTCTGTTGTTTTACTCTTAGAGTTAGATGATGCTGGGGGGAAGGGGAGGAATGCGATGGGAATTAGCTAGACATACAATATCGTAACCTGAGCTGATAAAAGAATGGCGGGAGAGGAAACTGGGCGGGAAGCCAGCATTTTCAAACTAATTGGAGAATGTGATTTATGACTGTTAGTTGTAGGAGGGAATTGTGCTTTGATCTATGTGCTGAAGGGAGGGGAAGTCAGATTTTGGCTTCAGCTATGCTGCTCGATTAAAGATTCTTTAAGGTAAACAATGCCTCAAAGTTCTTCGAAGACTTTCATCTTTTGGAACCATGACATAATTGTTATGAGGAGAAAACTTTGGTTTGCCAAAACATTTCTTCGGTGATATCGGCTCTCACACTGATAAGGAATACCTGTGGATCCCAAGCTTTGCCCTCCCCCCTCGCAACTGTACACAAGCTAGAAGCAATATGGAAGTCCTAATAACAATAAATCTTTGTAGCGTGACACCATATGAAGAATGGTTGCAGGATTTGCGTTTGGCTAGTCTAGAGAAAAGAAGAACTAGGGGTGACATGATAGCAGTATTCCAGTATTTGAGAGGTTGCCACAACGAGTAGGGAGTCAACTTATTTAGCAAAGCACCTGTAGGCAGGACAAGAAACAATGGATGGAAACTAATCAAGGAGAGAAGCAACCTGGAACTAAGGAGAAATTTCCTAACAGTGAGGACAATTAACCAGTGGAACAGCTTGCCTTCAGAAGTTGTAGGTGCTTCATCTCTGGAGGTTTTTAAGAAAAGACTGGACAGTCACCTATCTCAAATGGTATAGGGTCTCCTGCTTGAGCCGGGGGTTGGACTAGAAGACCTCTAATGTCCCTTCCAGCTCTATTCTTATCAATTGATTGATTGAATATCACCAGCTTGTTTGTCTTTATTCTTTTTTTGTTTCACATTATTCCCTGACAACATACTGTAAGTAAACAAGAAGCTGTCTTGCTCCACTGGTCCACTTAGTCCAATATTGCTAACAGTGATTGCTTGCCCAATATTGCAGTCAGGTGTTTTATGAGTGCTAAGTTGAAATGTCAAGGATGGTATCTGTGGCTTTCTGTACATGAAACAGGTGTTCTACTGTCCAACTTCTGCCCTTGTTGTAGATGTTTCCAGATTACCCCTACCATTTTATTGTAACAGTTCAGCAAGAATTAGTTCATCATCTTTAAGGAATCTAAGATTGCTCTTTGCTTAACAATGAGGTTAAAATCTGTGACAGCTGAATGCTGATTGGTAATGCTTAGGGGAGTATGTTCATATCTGAATGGACAAAAGAAGGATGCACAATGGACTGTAGAAAGATGGATGTAAAACATAGATAGGAGCTTTTGGGGGGGGTGGACTGGCCTTTTAATTGCACCATTGCACTGGGCCTTTCAGTGGGCTTCCTGGGGAAGAGGGGCACTTAAAAATAAGTGGGTGCAGGTAGAAGAAAACCTTTGCTTGATATAATGTATATTTACATTTGTTAAAATTGAACATTATGGTAACTCTCCAGCCATCTACTCAATGATTTCCCACCTGTATAAACCTTATTGTTAGTGCTGTAGCTCTCCTTTTCCCTGGGAGGACAAACGGACATATACAGTATAGCACTTGTTCCCTCCTCCCATTTCCCCTATAACGGCAACCCTATACAATAGGTTGAGCTGAGAGAGTTCTTGGCTCAGAGTTGGCTTCCATGGCTGAGCATGGTGCACAAACCCATTCTCATGCTCACCAGCTCTAGTTCAACACCTCAAGTACTACCCTTAATTTGCTAATTCAAGATTATAAATGAATAACTTGTAGGAGATGACCAGGCCGAGCCTGAGGGAGGGGGTCAAACGTGTCATCAGTCATGAGTCCCTTTACACCAATGAGATCTAAGTCCAGCCCACCTTGAATTCCATTGACTCTTATCTACCACCAATTTGCTTTGACCGTTAGTAGTTCAGATTCTTGTAGAGAGCTTAAGCTTGCAATAAAGACCCTAGACCGAGCCAAGTTCAAACATGCTAAAGACTTCCTGGAAGTGAGGCGTTCTGACATATCATCCATCAATAGAGATAAATCACATTTACACGCTCTTCGAAAGAGACAGTCAAACAGCCAAGAAGAAAGGAGAAACGCATTCCCTCCAGCGGGGATTAACACCAGACAAGCAGTCAAGTGGAAGATACTAGCCTAATCAAGGAACTACCGAGAAGAAAACGCTCCCAGCAACACTGACAGAGCAAAGCACTAGTATATAAGGAGACGAAGGAAACGCAGGCAGAGACGAGGCTGTAGGGCCGGACTGCGTGTAGGGTTGGGAAGAAATCCTTACAAGCCTGCATTGCCGGGTCTTCTTGTTTCTAATGCTAGATCTCTTCCTAATAAGATTGTGGAGTTGGGACTTGTTATCTTCTTGCAGAAAAATATTCGGGACTGCTGTGTCATGGTCTTTACAGAGATGTGGCTTGACCCTAATACTACTCCAGGAGAGGCTACTGAATTATCAGGATGCTCAGTGTATTGAGCAGATAGAACTATGGTCTCTGGGAAGAACAGGAGGAGGGGGACTTTGTGTTTACATAAATAATAACTGGAGCACAAATGTTAAAGTGATTGACACTCACTGTTCTCCTGATTTGGAACTTTTTGCAGTGAAGTGCGGCCCCTTTTATCTGCCTCGTGAGTTTAATATTGTGATAATAACTGTAGTATATACACCCCCTGATGCTAACATAACCGTGGCCATGAATTATCTATTAACTACCATTTACAAACAGCAGCAGGCCTACTCGGGTGGAGTGTTGGTGGCTGTAGGTGATTTCAATCAAGCCAACTTTGGGACGTTGGGTTCAACAGCTACTTTTTTTACAACTACTCCTTCTGTGGGTTTTGGCTCTGGACTTTTTAGCTCAAAGCCTACCACAGGTTCTATCTTAGGAGGGACTAATACAGGGACAGCTACAACTATTGCGGCAGGATTTACAGCTACAGCTACTGTTTTTACAACTACTGCTTTTACAACTACTCCTACCGAGGGCTTTGGTTTTGGACCTTTTAGTTTAAAGCCTACTACACGTTCTATCTTAGGAGGGACTACTTCTTCTTCTACAATTACTCCTGCTTTTACAACTACTCCTGCTTTTATAACTACTCCTGTTTTTACAACTATTACTGTTTTTACAATTTGAGCTGTTCTTGAGCTGTTTTTTTTAACTGTTTGTCCAAATTTTAAATAGTTAACTTGTTTAATACCATTTTAAATTGAATTGTTAGATGCTGAATGATGTGGGGGGGATTGAATGTTTGTGGAATAAATCAGGCTGAATGGATGGTTAGCTTATTGTTTTAAATTGTTTGTTTAAAGGGTAGTTTTTTGTGGGTGGGATAAATTAATGATATGGATGGAGTTGTGGTTGAGTGGAATGAATGGGATGGACTGGCTAGCCTGCCTGGCGCGGCAGAGGCGGAGGGGGAGGGGGGCGCTGGCTCTGGGGTGATAGAGGGCCAAAGTATACCGGTCTTGCTGGGGAGAAGCAGATATGGCGGGGGCCACAGGGTAGGCCATTCCCGGGGAACAAGAGCTCGCTGTTTAAAAGCGATCCCTTGCTCCGACCCTGTGAGTTCAGCCCGAAGTACTGGTGATGGGGGAAATCCGGACCCTGGGCTCAGGCTGCTGCTGCTCAATGCCAGGTCGGTTGTAAATAAAGCTCCCCTCATCCATGATCTTCTCCTGGATGAGGAGGCCGACCTCGCATGTGTGACTGAGACCTGGCTGGGCCTGGAGGGAGGAGTTCCTCTCTCTGAGATGTGTCCAGCCGGGTTTCAGGTATGGCATCAGCCACGACCCCAGGGAAGGGGGGGAGGAGTGGCTATTATAGCCAAGAAGACCTTTAGCCTACGCAGGCTTGCTGTTTCTGAGATTGCGGGTTGTGAGTTGCTCCTTGTGAAGTTGGACCTAGGGGTTCAGGTGGGCTTGTTGCTCGCGTACCTGCCTCCCAGCTGCGTGTCAACAGTCCTGCCTGCGCTACTTGAGGAGGTTGCTAAGCTGGCGGTTGAGTTCCCCAGGCTTGTTGTCTTGGGGGACTTAAATCTTCCGTCGCTCGGCGAATCCTCTGGGTTGGCGCAGGAGTTCATGGCCACCATGGCAACCATGAACCTGACTCAGGTAGTTCAGGGTCCGACTCACGAGAGGGGACACACTCCCGACATGGTATTCCTCTCAGAACAGTTGAGCAATGATCTGAATTTAAGGGGCTTAGATATTTTGCCTATGTCATGGTCAGATCATTTTCTGCTACGGCTTGTTTTTAAGGCTCCACTCCTCCCCTGCAGGGAGGCGGAACCGATTAGGTGGTTCCGCCCCAGGCGTCTGATGGATCCAGAGAGTTTTCAGAGGATGCTTGGGGAAATACCGGATTCTCTCATTCACAGTTCGGCAGAGTCCCTGGTTACGGCCTGGAATATGGCTGCGAAGGGGGCTCTTGACCGGATTGCGCCGCTGCGACCTCTCTGTGGTAGCAGACCCAGGAGATCTCCTTGGTTTACTGAGGAACTCAGGGGGATGAAGCGCCAGAAGAGACGCCTAGAGAAGCGATGGAGGAAAAGTAAATCCGTATCTGACCGAACACTTGTAAGATCTTATATCAAGACTTATCAGGTGGCGCTCAAGGCGGCAAGATGCGCGTATCATTCCGCCTTGATTGCATCTGCGGAATCCCGCCCAGCTGCCCTGTTCAGGGTAACTCGCTCCCTCAATCGGGGGGGGGGGTTGATGCACCCTTGCAGGGTAGTGCTGAGGACTTTAATAAGTTTTTCGCGGATAAAATCGCCCAGATTTGGATGGACCTTGACTCCAATTGGAATGCAGTATCGGCTGATAATGATTCAGTCGAGATGACAGGGACTCGTCTTGATCCTGTTGTGTGGGAGGAGTTTGACCCGGTAGCACCTGATGAAGTCGACAAGGCCATTGGAGCTGTGAGCTCCGCCACCTGTTTATTGGACCCGTGCCCCTCCTGGCTGGTTTCGGCCAGCAGGGAGGTGATGCGGGGCTAGGTTCAGGAGATTGTCAACGCTTCTTTGAGGGAGGGGTCCTTTCCGGCTCCCTGCAAGGAGGCAATTGTGCGCCCCCTCCTCAAGAAGCCTTCCCTGGACCCAGCTGTTTTAAACAACTACTGCAATGCTCTCTACATGGGGCTACCTTTGAAAAATGTTCGGAGACTTCAGGTAATGCAGAATGCAGCCGCGCGAGCAGTGTTGGGCTTGCCTAGAAATGCCCACATTTCGGCATCACTCCGCGAGCTGCATTGGCTGCCAATTGGTCTCCGAACCCAATTCAAAGTGTTGGTTATGACCTATAAAGCCCTACATGGCATCGGACCAGGTTATTTACGGGACCGTCTGCTGCCTCATGAATCCCAGCGGCCGGTTAGGGCCCACAGAGTGGGCCTTCTCCAGGTCCCGTCAGCCAGACAGTGTCGCCTGGCGGGGCCTAGGGGAAGAGCCTTCTCTGTTGCGGCCCCGGCCCTCTGGAACCAACTTCCCCCGGAGATCCGTGTCGCCCCCACCCTCTCCGCCTTTCGTAAATTGCTTAAAACACACTTTTGCCGGCAGGCCTGGGGCAGCTAACATCTTGCCCCTAGCCAGTGTATGTTCGTGGAATGATTGGTTTCTTTTTTTTTTTAACTTAAGTGTTTTTTTTAACTTAAGGGTTTTTTATATGTATATAATGTAATTTCTATCATGCTGTGAGCCGCCCTAAGTTCTCCGGAATAGGGCGGCATAGAAATTAAATAAATAAATAAATAAATAAATAAATAAATAAATCTTTATACTCATATGAACTGCCTGGATTTTCTTATTTCCCTGGCATTTGACATTAATCTGAAGTACTCCTCTTCACCAAAGTTTTCATGGACTCAGGAATACCCAAGCCATGGCTTCAGACACCAGAGCTGCAGCAATAGTGGATGAGCGAGACGTAAACTCTATCGCAGACGCCAAGATGGCATAGAAGACGAAATGAGGAATTTTGCAGCCAGTCTTCAACAACTGATGCAGCGAGTACAGATCCTGACTCAACAAGGGATAAGACAAAAACATTCCTAGCCCCAGTGCAAAGTAGTCATTGGCACCTGACCAGGAGAGTTTCCATCAGACAGATCAAGGCTCTCCTTCATACTCACTCTTTTAATCAACTCCACTGCCAAATGGGCATTTCCACTCATTGAAACCAATGACCCTGTCCTGGATAATTTCCCAAACTTCCTCACCAGATTTAAAGAGCACTTTGGAGACCCTATTTGGATAGAAACTGCCAAACAACGCATCTGCCAGCTGCGCCAGGGCAACAACTCCATGAGAACATATGTTGAAGATTTCAAGCTCCTTGCAGCTGATCTGGATTGGAATGAGCCAGTCTTAAGAGCACAATTCAAGAGCAGGCTCAACAAGGCCATAATGACACAACTAATACAACAAGGGTTTCCCCCAAGACCTCTACCTAGCCCCAATAACAGCTGAGTCTGGACTCGCAAAACTTAGAGCACTTTTCAGCAACCCCAGCCAGCTGCTTCCAAAGCTGCCTCCTCCCGTCACTACCCAGAGCCTCCCTGCCCCCTTGGATTTGGCCGCTGAAGAGAATGGCAATGGTACAAAAAGCTCACCCTTTGTTTCTACTGTGGAGAGCCTGGCCACATGGTCAAGAATTGCCCTACTAAACCTCCCAGGAGAGGCAATAGACAGCCCAGCAATGTCTCCACTACTCACTGCCTGGACAACAAGCCCCATGGCCAGGGAAATGAGAAATGCCCCCCTCCACGAGCACGGGGGGGCACCCAAGCAATGAACAGGGCCCAATTACTTCCACACTCAGGTACGTTAATACAATTTGAACAGGAAGTGACCACCCCTGTTTTGATAGATTCTGGGGCAACTGCCGACTTCATGAGCCTAGCCACAGTCCAGAAACTTAAGATCCCCACTGTTCCTCTGAAATCTCCATTGCCAGTTATAACTATTGAAGGCCAAATTTTAAAAACAGGCTCCATCACTCACAGCACAGTGCCTTTGCAATTGACAGTCAATATCCTGAAACATTAACCCTTTTCATGGCTGACCACATTGATTTTCCACTGGTGCTGGGGACAGCTTGGTTACAAGACCAGGATCCCACTATTAAGTGGAAGAACAGGTCTGTTGCCTGTGACAGACCTCAGTGCCTTTCTCAATGCAATCAGTCCTCCGAAATTCCCCACCTGCCACCTGAAACCTATCAGAAAGATCCCTAATCTGCCATGTAAATACATGGACTTTGCTGTTGTTTTTGGAGAGGAAGACGCCTCAGTCCTCCCACTGCATAGACTGTGATTGTGCCATAAATCTGGTCCCTGGTGCCAAGATTCCCACCAAGAGACAATACCAAATGTCTACTAAAAAATTAGAAACTCTGAAACAATATTTGGACTCTAATTTGCAAAAGGGCTTTATATGACCCCCCAGTCTCCTTTTTCAGCTCCCACCTTTGTACCCAAGAAGCAAGATCCCAGTGGGTCTAACAATAGTGGTGACCCCCCCTGCTGAGAGTGGTCCATAATTACAGAGCTTTGAAATCAGTGACAGTAAGAGACCATTATCCACTGCTGTTAATTCCACACCTCTTAGATAGACTGCAGAAAGCACACATTTTTTACAAGGCTGGGACCTCCGCAATGCTTACAGCCTCATTAGGATCAAAGAAGGCCACAAATACTTAACCGCCTTTGACACCAGATATGGCCAATTTGAATACACAATGGTTCTCTATGGGCTTGTTAACACAGGAGCTGAATTTTACAGATTTATGAATCAAATGATTCTCAGACCTCATAGATAAATTCATGGTACTTTATCTGGTGACATTTTGATGTATTCTGAGAAAGGATCAGCACAGGAAATGTATACCAGACTTTGTTCATAAAGCCAAACCACTGGCCCAACTTATTAGGAAAGGAGTGAAATTGCCTGGACTTCTACACACCAATCAGCATTTGAAGAGTTAAAGCAGCTTTTTGCCCATCCCCTCCTCCTTCACCGAGACACATCAAAAAAGCTTGTCCTTCAAACAGATGCCTCAGATGTAGCCATTGGAGCTGTTCTTTTACAAGAGAGCGAGGGAGAAAACAGCCTTCTAGGGTGTGCCTTCTTTTCCAGAGCCTTGACTGCCCCAGAACACAATTATGATACTTTTTAATAAGGAACTGCTTGCCATTAAATCAGCATTCCAACAACGGAGACGCACACTTTCATATAGAAGTCAGCACTGACCACAAGAATCTATACACTCTGCAACAAAACAAACCACTTTTGCCCAGACAAGTCAGATGGAGCTAATTCTTCTCATGCTTTGATTTTTACATTAAATATGTCCCAGGCTCCAAGAGCTAAATTCCAGATTCGCTCTCCCACAAACCGAAGTATTCTCTTGTTCAACAGACTCCAGCACCAGCAATTCTACAACCTTCAACTTTCCAGATTCAACAATCACCAGCCACCAAGCTGTTGGGAGCTGCCTAACCACACCAGGACTTAATCACCAGAATAAAGATTCAGCAACAGGCCAGGATAGATAACCTCAAGGAAACACCAGCAGGTACTGTAACACCATTCGGGATGGAGGGAGGAGCCTGAAACACAGAGGCAGAATACTGGTCCCCCCATGCAGGGAAGAGGTACTGCAGCTTTGCCATGACAATCAGAAGGGCATGGGAGTGCATTCAAAATACTGCACAGAATCTTAAGAGTGGCCTAGGATGGCAGCAGACATCAGGGAATATGTGGCCTGTTGCCACACATGCAGAAGGGCCAAATCACTCCATCAGAACCCTACATGGCTTTTGCAGCTGCTGCCAACAACCCCCCCCATGGCATAAGGTCTCTCTGGATTTCATCAGTAATTTACCACCTGTTCAAGGCTTCACTACCATTCTGGTGGTGGTAGATCTTTTCAGCAAGATGGCTCATTTCATACCCTGCAAGGGTTTACCTAATGCCAAGGGCACAACCCAACTTTTTCTAGACTACGTATCTTGCTACCATGGTATGGTCTCAGCACAGGGCAGGGGCTGAGTATGCCGACCTCGCTGACTTTTTGATGAACGTGAGTGTGACATTCTGCCACCTCACCGACCGACTGATTGCGCCATTGACATATTGCTGGGGGCGAAACTGCCCAAGCCCCGCATGTATGCTATGACGCCCCAGGAGTTGGAGGAGTTGCGTCGCTACATCGACCAGAACCTGGATAGGGGTTTTGTCCAGCCTGCCCGCTCACAGATAGCGGCGCCGGTCCTATTCACCCCCTCCTTTGCTGTGGTGGCACTGCTATGCACCCAGCAGGCCATGACAAAACCACGTCCCGGTCAGTCGTTGGCGTGGATGATGGCGTGTCAAAAATCCTTCGAGACTTTGAAGGCCCTATTTGCAAGGGAGCCAGTCTTGCTCCACCCGGACCCTGACAAGCCGTTCGTGGTGCAGGCAGACACCAGTGATGTGGCGGTAGGGGTGGTGTTACTCCAGGGGAACAGCCGGGGAGTCATGCAACCCTGTGCCTACACATCCCGGAAGCTGACGGAGACTGAACGGGTATGAGCCATCTGAGAGAAGGAGACGTTTGCGGTGCGGTGAGCACTTTCAACGTGGCGGCACCTTCTGGAGGGGGCAAAGGAACCGTTCAAGGTCTGGACTGACCACAAGAACGTCGAAGTACTGCAGACCCCGAGGCGTCTGTCCTGTAAGCACGTCTGATGGGCACAGTACTTCTGGGGGTTCCGGTTCCAGCTAAAAAGTACGTACCGGGGGGGGAGAATTTCCTTCCCGACGCCTTGTCAAGATTGCCTCAATATAACAGCAAGCGGGAGGAGGTAGTGCAAGCAATTATGCCTCCTTACCGCCAGGCTGTGGCAAGAGCGGCACCCCGTACAGTTAAGGTCAGCACTCCAGGATGGCCCCTGGTTACGGGACAATCCGGCCCTTCTGACAAAGCGGGATGGTCTGGCTTGGCGGAGTGATAAGCTCTACATCCCACAGGCACTGAGGCAGGGGGTGCTCCAACACTGCCACGACACGAAGCAGGCAGGTCACTTTGGGTTCCTCAAGACTCTACATCTGGCAAAGCGTCAATTCTGGTGGCCCAGAATGAAAGCGGACATAGAGGCGTATGTCCGGGGGTGTCACATCTGTGCCATTGTCAAGCCCTGTACGGGGAAGCCCCTGGGGTTACTGCAGCCGGTGGCAGACCCAACCAGACCCTGGGAAGACATCGCGATGGATTTCATTGTCGAGCTGCTGGAGAGCCGGGGCTATACGGTGATTTGGACCGTTGTGGACCTGTTCTCCAAGCAGGCACACTTCATTCCGTGTAAGGGGTTGCCGTCGGCTCAGAGGCTGGCCAGGCTTTTTATCACACACATCTATCGCCTGCACAGAGTACCCTGATGTATCATTTCAGACCAGGGGGTGCAGTTCGTGGCTTGCTTTTGGCGCGAGTTTATCCGCTTCATTGGGTCATCCCAGGGGCTTAGCTCGGTGTACCATCACAGTACCAACGGGGCTGCGGGACGAGCAAACACCGCGGTGGAGCGATATCTGGGAAGCTACGTATCCCACCAACAGACAGATTGGGTGGACCTGGTAGTGTTCGCAGAGGTGCTTATGATAACACGGTGCATAGCAGCACCGGGTTTACCCCCTTCCAGGTGGTACATGCCAGGGACTTTATCCCCATACCAGAGTACAGTCAAGGGGATCCCTTGCCATGCCAACCCAGTGAGTGGATGGTGCGTTTGGGGGGGGGTATGGAGGGCAGTTAAGGAGGCCCTGGTGAAAGCAGGGGATGCCGCAAAGGTACAGGCTGATAAAAAGCAGAGCCCCCAAAAACCCTTCCAGGTAGGCGACTTGGTCTACCTGTCCACAAAATATCTCCAGCTACGGGTCCCTTGTAGGAAACTGGCGCCAAAGGTCCTTGGGCTTATTTGGATCATTCAGGTCATTAACCCAGTGGCCGTCCGGTTGCGCCTACCGAAGCTCCTGGGTAAAATACACCCAGTGTTCCATAGCAGCCTGTTGAAGCCACTTGAGGAGCCCTCCCGTAGGCCCTAGGATAGGGAACCAGGGCCTGTCACACAGGAGCAATATGAGGTTCAGGAAATCCTCGACTCCTGAATCCGACGGGGAGCCCTGTATTATCTGATCCACTGGAAAGGGTATCCCCTTACAGGGGCATCATGGGTAAGGGAGGCAGACGTCCATGCCCCCTGCTTAGTGCGATCATTCCATCACCGGTGCCCTAAGAAGCCAGGCGGGGGGTTGGCTGAGCCGTCCACTGGGGCGCGTGACCACCCATGCAACTCCTCTTGTCTTCCAGGTGGATCCCTGGTAGGGGGAGCTGCCTGTCAGTTCCCGCGGACCCGACATTCACGGGCAGACGGGAACCCGTCTGCTGAGCTGCCACCTCCCTATCGCCCTCCACGCCAGCCGTAGCTGTCGCTGGACAACCCAGCTGACGGGCACAGGTCCGGGGGGTTCGCCAGCTGATGGGCGCAGGAGTTCGGCGCCGTGGCGGCCTCCCCTTCACCACCCTCACCAGCCCGAGCCATCGCCAGACAACCCAGCTGGTAGGCGCAGGTCCGGGGGGGTGTCTCCAGTTGATGGGCACAGGAGTTTGGTGCTGCTGCGGCCTCCCCTTCACCCCCCTCAACAGCCCAAGCCGTCGCCAGACAACCCAGCTGACGGGCACAGGTCCGGGGGGTTCGCCAGCTGACGGGCGCAGGAGTTCGGCGCCGTGGCAGTCTCCCGGCTGGCCGCCTCCTTGGCTGGAGCCTTTGCCGAGGCTTAAATGTTCGCCGGCGAGGAGGACGTCGGCGGCCATTGGGGACCACACCAACGGTCCATTACCTCGGAGGCTTGGGACACGGAGGTGTGGGACGCGGAGCAGCATGGTGCCGCAGGAGGCGGCAGGACAGGGGGGAGGGGTTACTTGCTTTCTGGCCAGCCGGACTCTGGAAGCCTGCCTGTGAGCCAGCCGGAACGTGGAAAGGAGGCAAAGTCCCGGTTGCCTGCTTTTGAACTATGCAGGCCGGATGGTGGCTTGTGGGCTAGGGGTTAGGGCTTGCACGCGAAGAGGCTATGTAAAGCGCTGGGAGCAGTTCACTCCCAGCGCTAACTTTTTCCTGCGTGCAGTAAAAGCCGTTTGTCAACCGTTCCTGCTTGCTGGCTTCTTTTTCCTGGGCTCCAGGGAGGACGTCTTGACAAGGAGTACAATTCCTATCTAGGTTTTGGAAGCACTTTTCCAGCTACTAAATATCAAGGTCAGCCTCTCCTCATCTCACCACCCTGCCATGAATGGGGGGGGGGGCTGAGAAGACTAACGAGCTCCTCCAGCAGTCCTTGAGGTGCTACTGCACCTACAGCCAAGACAGCTGGCGATCATTATTGCCACTCACAGAATTTTCTTACAACAATTTGCTGCACTCATCGACTTCAATGACACCATTTCAAGCCATGTATGGCACACACCCTAAGGTACAGTGAGGTAAATAATTATTTGATCCCCTGCTGATTTTGTACATTTGCCCACTGACAAAGAAATGATCAGTCTATAATTTTAATGGTAGGTTTATTTTAACAGTGACGCATTTCAAAAAAGTTATAAATTGATTTGCATTTTAATGAGTGAAATAAGTATTTGAAATTGGTGCCTTGGACTACCCCTCCGATGACGGTGCTTTGGAGGCAGGCTGGGGTGCGGAACCCTTGCCAGAGAACTAGAGTCAGCCCCACTAACTAACATGTGAACCCCACGCTAAGAACGGCCCTGCCTAAACTGAGCTCAATCGGACAGGAAAGTTCCAATCTGATGGAGGCTCCTGTGAAGTCAGCTCAGTCATTGGGATCACGCAGTTCAGTGAGCTTGGCCCCCCCCAAGCTATTAATTCAGAACCAGGCAGCGATTGGCTTGCAATCGGTTGGACAAAACAGGTGGGTAGGATTGCAGCCAACGATAATAGGACGTTAGAGCCGCCAACTCTGGTCTCCACCCGGGCGGGTGGGCGAGCGAAACCCTGAAACCTTTCACATTCATTTGCAAAGAGAAGACGCCATTGGCACATGGCCCGGGGGGGAAAGACAGCTCCAGAGGGAGGCAGCCACGCAGCCAGAAGCCGGTGGTCCCAGCGGAGTGGCACACCCCAATGACCAGCTGGACTGGCTTTCACTGCTTCTTTGCAAACGAATGCAAAAGGTTTCGGGGTTTTGCTTGCCTGCCGCCCGGGTGCAGATCCTGCGCCTCCCCTTCTCCTGCGGCTGGGGAAAGAGGGACGGCCCCGAGCCTGTCCTGGAGGACTTTTTAGGCCCCGGATACCCCCCACCCCTCCCATGTCAGCCCAGGGCCAGGCACTGTGGCTCCGCAGCAGGAGGGAACCCTCCGGACCTTCAGTTTTCCCGGCTTGGCAGCGAAGCTTGCAAACTCGGCTCCTGCCAGGGAAGCAGCACCTTTTGGGACGGGCTCTGAGCAATTGCACGCTTTGGGGAAGGAGCACGAAGGCCTGCAAGCAGGCAGGCAGGCAGGCAGGCGGACGCTAGGCAGCACGAACTAAGCGGCGGCAGGAGGGACGCGGGGCCTTGGCTTGTTGCTTATCAAGAACGTGCTCAGTTCGTGCTGCCCAGCGTCTTGTTCCGCCACCGCTTAGGCCCCTTTTTCGCCAGTGGAAGCACGCCATATTACCTGGCACTGCAGGGGGTGGTCCCACGGCAACGCTGGCAGTCCAGGCCGTGCGCCACCAGTGTATCCGGTCCCGAGCCGCGAGCCGCAGGAAATATCCAGGCCCAAGTTGTCCGTTGCAAGGACACCCCGCCCACAGCAGCGCCGCCAAACCGCCTTCTATTTTATTATTTATTTATTTTTATTTATTTAATTAGATTTCTGTGCCGCTGGCGTCCCCGGGCTGGAGCAGTGAAAGCCGATCCAGCTGGTCATCAGTGTGCAGAACCGGGCCACGGACACCAGGCCTTGCTCACTGGCAACACTGGAGGTTTTCACGCCAACCGGTAGGTCTTCCATGCCACTCTGCTTGGACCACCGGCTTCTGGCTACAGGGCTGTCTCCCTCTGGAGCTGTCATTCCCCCCCTTCCCGTCTATGTCGAGCCCATGGCGAACAGCATCCCACAAACCAAAGAAGTTGAACCAATCAATTCAAACTTCTTTCGTGAGAAGTTTGAATTGATTGGTTCAACTTTTTTAGTCCTATTTTTTTTTTTGGCACTGCACGTGGCTGGGAGCTGCAGGAGATGGCTGAAAGAGCCGCATGCGGCTCCGGAGCCGCAGGTTGCCGACCCGTGCCCTATACTATTTCAGGCAAATGGTTGTCCAGTCTCTTCTTAAAAACTTCCAGTCTTGGAGCATTCACAACTTCTGGAGGCAGGTTGTTCCACCGATTAATTGTTCTAACTGTCAGGAAAATTCTCCTTAGTTCTAGGTTGCTTCTCTCTTTGATTAGTTTCCATCCATTCTTTCTTGTCCTGCCTTCAGGTACTCTGGAGAATAGCTTGACTCCCTCTTTGTGGCAATCCGTGAGATATTGGAACACTGCTATCATGTCACCCCTAGTACTTCTCTTCATTAAACTAGACATACCCAACCATTCTTTATATGTTTTAGCCTCCAGTCCCCTAATCATCTTTGTTGCTCTTCTCTTTACTCTTTCTAGAGTCTCAACATCTTTTTTTATATCGTCGTGACCAAAACTGGATGCAGTATTCCAAATGTGGCCTTACCAAGGCATTGTAAAGTGGTATTAACACTTCACGTGGTATTGATTGTATCCCTCTGTTAATGCAGCCTAGCACTGTGTTGACTTTTTTGGCAGCTACAGCACACTGCTGGCTCATATTTAAGTGATTGTTCACTAGGACTCCAAGATCCCTCTCACAGTTACTATTATTGAGCAAGGTACCCCCTATAATGTACCTGTGTATTTGGTTTTTCTTGCCTAAATGTAGAACCTTACTTTTTTCACCATTGAATTTCATTTTGTTAGATAGCGCCCAGTGTTGAAGTCTGTCAATATCTTTCTGTATCTTAAGCCTATCTTCTGGAGTGTTGGCTATTCCTGCCAGCTTGGTGTCATCTGCAAATTTGATGAGTTCCTCATCTATCCCCTCATCCAAATAATTGATGAAGATGTTGAAGAGCACTGGGCCCAGAACAGAGCCCTGGGGCACCCCACTACACACTTCCCTCCATGTAGATGCCGTTCCATTGAGGACCACACGCTGAGTACAGCTGGTCAGCCAGCTACGAATCCATCTGGTGGTGATGCTGTCTAACCCTAATTTTTCTATCTTATCCAGTAGTAGGTTGTGGTCTACTTTATCAAATGCCTTACTGAAGTCCAAGTAAATTATATCCACAGCATTCCTCTGGTCCACTAATTTTGTCACCTGGTGAAAGAATGTAATAAGATATTTCTGGCATGATCTGTTTTTGACAAACCCATGTTGGCTTTTAGTAATGACTTTGTTTGCCTCTAGGTGTTCGCTGATTTGTTGCTTGATTATCTTTTCCAAGATCTTCCCAGGTATTGAGGTCAGGCTGATAGGTCTGTAGTTTCCTGGATCCATTTGTGTGTGTGTGTGTGTGTGTGTGTGTGTGTGTGTGTGTGTGTGTGTGTGTGTGTGTGTGCAAACCTGATGGCCAACTACAAGAAACCTTTGACCTCTGTGATTGACAAGAAGGGTTTTGCTACCAAGTACTAAGTCATGTTTTGCAAAGGGGGTCAAATACTTATTTCACTCATTAAAATACAAATCAATTTAACACTTTTTTGAAATGCGTTTTTCTGGATTTTTTTTTTGTCATTCTGTCTCTCACAGTTAAAATAAAGCTACCATTAAAATTATAGACTGATGCTTTTTTTGTCAGTGGGCAAACATACAAAATCAGCAGGGGATCAAATACTTTTTTCCCCTCACTGTATTGCCAGACCACCCTTCACTGGACTCTACTGTTTCAGGGGTGGTTGACTTCTTACAGGAGCAACTTGCTACCCAAGAACTTTTGAAACAGCAGTTCGAGCAAGCAAAACAGGTTTAGAAGAAGGTAGCGCATGTCCATTGGCAGGAGGGCCCACCTATAGCAGTAGGAGACAAGGTTTGGCTTTCTACCAAGTAGTTAGCCACTTCAAGACCTTCCAAGAAGCTAGACGCTAAATTTGTGGGCCCATTCAATGTTCTCCGACAAATCAACCCGGGGGGTATGTTGTCTTTTTATATGCGTCTCTTGAAGACAAATTATGTCCAATTTCAATTTTTGTAATCTATAAAATATTTTACCCATTTTTGATGGGGAGTTAAGACCATTTATATTTATTGAAAAAATTCCAATCTCCTCCATGATTTTAATTATGTCTAGATCTCAATCTTCTAGGGGAACTTATCTGCCTCTGATCTTTAGGCCTTACATCTTCCTCTGATTGAGTTTTTTTGGGTTCTTCCTTCTTCATTTGCTTTGATGTTCCTGCGCCCATCGTTTCCTCTGGTTTCTTGGGTTCAACATCGCCTTTTTCCAGAAAAGCTCTATGATTGTTGAAAAATTCCTCTGCTTGAATTGGGGTATCCAATCTGTATCTTTTCGAGTCTCAGACCCAAAAGGCGAGTTACATTGCCATAATGATATTATGAAAAAAATTACTAAGGACTATTATGAGACACTCTATAAGGCAGAGACGATTTCTAAAGAGGCAATACAGAACTATTTAAAAGAAGCGAATCTTGCAAAGGTGCCCGAGAATATGTGACATATGTTAAATGAGAAGATAACAATGATGGAGATTACAGAGGCAATAAAAAGGCAAAAGAAGGATAAAACTCCAGGACCTGATGGACTTCCTGCAGAATTCTATGTAGCCCTTCAAGATATAATAAGTCCTATTTTGAAAGATCTATGTAATGAAACTTTCTCAGAGACAAAAACACCAAATTCGTGGACTGAAGCTAATATTACTTTGATACCTAAAGAAGATACTGATCGCACACAAATTAAAAATTATAGACCAATATCGTTATTAAACGTGGACTATAAAATTTTTACTGCAATAATGGCGGAAAGAATGAAGAAATTTCTGACTGATTTTATTCACTCAGACCAAAATGGCTTTCTGCCCAAAAGGCAGATAAAGAATAACCTAAGGATTATTTTAAATGTTTTGGAATATTATGAAAACCATCCTGGGAAACAGATGGCACTTATATTTCTTGATGCACAAAAAGCCTTTGACAATCTAAATTGGCAATTTATGTTTCAACAGTTGAAGGAAATGGATTTTGGTGAAAACTTTATTAACACAATTCAAGCAATTTATAAGAAACAAACAGCAAGGATACTTTTAAATGGAGACTACACAGATGGTTTTGATATTAAAAAAGGCACAAGACAGGGATGCCCATTGTTGCCTTTGTTATTTATTCTTACATTGGAAGTGTTGGCAAGGAATATTAGGCAGGATATGGAAATCAAAGGATTGGAGATAAAAGATCAGAAATACAAATCACAGGCCTTTGCAGATGATTTGGTTTTTATTTTGGAAGAGCCATTGGAAACAGCCACCAAACTCTTGCAGACAATAGAGAAATTTGGAGAAGTGGCCGGACTGAAAATAAATAGGGAAAAGACTAAAGTTTTAACAAAAAAACCTAACAGATAAACAGAAAAACCAACTTGCTAAAAAGACAAATCTTCAAATAGTTAAAAAAGTTAAATACTTAGGTATTCATTTAACAGCAAAATATACAACATTAAAAGAGGATAATTACGAGAGGCTAGTGAAACAAATAAAAGCAGACTTGAAAAAGTGGAAAAATCTTCAACTATCACTGTTAGGAAGAATAGCGACTGTTAAGATGAATATTTTACTAAAGCTACTTTTTCTGTTTCAAACAGTTCCCGTTAAATTGACTAAGAAATTTTTTGATGATTCAAATACAACAATACTGAGATTTATATGGCAAGGAAAGAAAGCAAGAATTAAAATTAAATTACTACAGGAATCTAAAGTTAGAGGGGGCTTTGGACTCCCGGACTGGAGACTTTATTATCAAGCAGCTATTCTGCTTTGGCTTAAAGAATGGATTACATTGAGAAACAAACGACTTCTATACTTAGAGGGACATGATTTGCAATTAGGTTGGCATGCGTTTATGTGGTATGACAAAAATAAAGTACATAAATACTTTCAAAATCATGCCATAAGGAATGTACTGCTTTCAGAGTGGGAGAGAATTAAACATCAAATCTACATGAAAACACCGGAGTGGCTGTCTACAATGGAAGCGTTTGCTTACCCAAACGTTATTAATTATGATAAACTTGTTACTTACAAAGATGTTTTGGATAAGGATGGAAAACTTAAAGACAGACAAGTTCTTCAACAACAAGGCATTGACTTAACATGGTGGTCTTATTTGCAAATTCAGACAAGGTATGAAAAAGATGTAAAATCAATGGGATTTTATAAAGAACAGATACCAATTGACAAAATACTCTTAACAACAGATGAAAATCTGATTAAAAAACTTTATAAATTTTTGTTAAGTTGGAAGATGGAAGAAGAACAAGTAAAAGAAACAATGATAGTATGGGGAAAGAATTTTGGACATTCTATAGATTTAGAAGACTGGCAAAAACTTTGGGATAGAAATATTAAACTTGAGTTTCTGGATGATGTCGTTGGTCCTAGACCCTGGGACACAAACTCTCCGTGCCCAGGCTCCTAATGTCTGTTGCTGGCGGGCCCATTAGGGCTGAATGCCACCCTGGAGGGGTGGCCACCGAGAGGTGAATTCTTTGAGGAAAGGGAGCTGGCGGTAGCCAGCTCCCTGAACTCAAAATAGCTTCTGGAACCGGCGAGAGAAAGGCGGAGAGCTTTGCATCTGCCGCCATCTTCAACAGATCATCGGAGACAGGAGTCAACTGTTTAAGGAAACAAGCAACTGATCCGGGTGAGATGATATTAGTTTTTGATGCAAAGTGGACCCTTAAGAAAATTGCCTGCCTTTAATGATAAGCTGGAAGCCTAAGGGGAGGAGGAGGAGGGGATTTTTTGCTTCTCCCCCCTCCCCAAAAACGGCGGTTTCAGCGTTCTAAAAACTTTTGAAAATCCTTTGAATTGAAGCTACATTGAAGGAACCAGCTTGTCTCATTATAGAGGAGAAGAAAGACCTACCGGTATTATTATTCTAATTGGGAAAAGCCACCTTAACTGCTCTTTCTTAGAACTTTTTAGAACTTTAGTTTTGTGTATTGACTGATGGAACTTTCTCTCTTTTTTTTTTACTTTCTCCCTAAGTAAACGGTGAGGGAAGAAACAGCGTCCCCTGGTGGTTATTCTTGCAATTTCTTTCCTTTGTTCTCCTGCTACACTATTTTTTTTGTTACACTATCTTTGTTGATACAGCTGTGGTGTTTGGCTCAATGCCCAGACACTTGGTTGACTGCCCAGACATTCCTACCTCATTTGAAGATTACTAAGAGAGACTTCTCTCTATTTTTTGTTTTGTTTTTTGTCCTTGCTTGGTGTTTGATTCCCTTTTTGGATTGATTTTATTCTCTTTAAAATAAGGGAACCATAGTTTCCCAGATTGGGAGTTATATTACCAAGCAGCGGTCCTAACTTGGATTAGAGGCTGGATAACCTTAGAAAATAAAAGATGTTTACATTTAGAGGGTTATGATCTCCAGCAGGGCTGGCATGCTCACATATGGATGGGGCAAAGTAGAAACCACCAATATTTTTTAAGACATAAGGTTCGGCAAGAATTAATAAAAAGCTGGAATATAGTTAAATCTCGATATTACACAAAGATTCCGGCTTGGCTATCGCCATTGGAGGCAGTCACATATCCCAATCTGTATAGGAAAGATAAGGCTATTATATACAAAGACATTTTGACAGAAGAAGGTTATTTAAAACAAAAACAAGAGCTAAAACAACAAGGAATAGACTTGGAGTGATGGTCTTATCTCCAGATACAAGCTAAATATATGAAGCATAAGCAAGAATGGGGTATTAATAGACAAGATACGGAGTTAGACAAGATACTGCTAGGCCCAGATAAAAAACAAATAAAGAATATTTATAAACACCTGTTGGAACATAAACTATATGAGGAGCAGGTTAAAGAAACAATGGTGAAGTGGGCAATAGATTTAGGATATAATATAAATATGGATCAATGGCAGCAACTATGGGAGCGAAATAATAAAATCACATTAGCGACATCATATAAAGAAAATTTGTATAAGATGATTTACAGATGGCACCTTCCTCCGGCCAGATTAGCCAAAATGTATAAAGGATACTCTGCTACATGTTGGAAATGTAAAAAAGAAAAGGGTACCTTTTTTCATATATGGTGGACATGTAGAGAAGCACAGGTATATTGGCGTATGGTCTGGGAATGGGTAATAGAAATGACTAGCCAAAACATTCTATACAAACCTGAGGCATTACTATTAGGAATATTAGAGAAAAATGTAAATAAAGAGGACACATATTTAATCATTCACGTGGCTACGGCGGCAAGGATTCTATTTGCTCAAAAATGGAAAACAACGGAAATACCGCTTCACTGATTTGGCCAGGAGTGGAAATGTACAGCTGGGTATCATCAGCATACTGATGGCATCTCACTCCATGCTGGTGGATGATCTCTCCCAGTGGCTTCATGTAGATGTTAAAAAGTAGGGGGGAGAGAACCGACCCCTGAGGCACCCCACACAGGAGTAACCTAGAGGTGGACCTCTGACCCCCCGCTAACACCCACTGCGACCGACCAGAGAGATAGGAGGAGAACCACCGTAACACGGTGCCCCCCACTCCCAATCCCTCCAGCCGGCACAGAAGGATACCATGGTCGATGGTATCGAACGCCGCTGAGAGGTCAAGAAGCACCAGGAAAGAGGACTGGCCTCTATCCCGGGCCCGCCAGAGATCATCCATCAGAGCGACCAAAGCAGTTTCGTTGCTGCAGCCGGGCCTGAACCCAGACTGCAGAGGCCCCAGATAATCGGCTTCCTCCAGAGACCGCTGGAGCTGAAGTGCCACCACCTTCTCAATAACCTTCACCACAAAGGGGAGGTTGGAGACCGGACGATAGTTGGTCAAAATTGCTGGATCCAGGGAAGGCTTCTTGAAGAGGGAGCGCACAAGTGCCTCCTTTAAGGGAGTCGGAAAGGACCCCTCCCTCAAAGAAGTGTTGACAATCTCCTGGATCCAGGTACGTGTCGCCTCCCTACTAGCAAAAACCAGCCAGGAGGGACACGGGTCCAACAAACAGGTGGCGGAACTCACAGCTCCAATGGCCCTGTCCACTTCATCAGGCGTAACAGTCTCAAACTCGCCCCAGATGACCGGACAAGAACATGCCCCTGTCCCCTCGACTGAATCGTTATCAGTCGACTCTGCTTCACAATTGGAGTCTAGGTCGGCCCGGATCCGAGCTACTTTGTCTGCGAAACAGTTGTTAAAGTCCTCAGCACTACCCTGCAAGGGAGGCCCCGGACCCCTCGGGTTAAGGAGGGACCGGGTCACCCTAAACAGGGAGGCCGGGCGAGATTCCGCAGACGCGATCAAAGCGGAAAGATACAAAGATCTTGCCGCCTTAATCGCCATCAAATAGGCTCTAATAAGTGAGCTCAATCTGGTTCGTTCAGATCCGGACCTACTTCATCTCCATCGCTTCTCTAGACGTCTCTTATGGCGCTTCATCCCCCTGAGCTCCTCGGTGAACCAAGATTACCTCCTGGGGCCAGCACCACGGAGAGGTCACAAAGGCGCAATCCGGTCAATAGCCCCCTTCGCAGCCGTATTCCATGCCGCTACCAGGGACTCCGCCGAATTGTGAATGAACGAGCTCGGTAATTCCCCAAGCGCCGTCTGAAAACCAATTGGATCCATCAGGCGTCTTGGGCGGAACCACCTAATCGGTTCCGCCTCCCTGCGGGGAAGGATTGGGGCCGTAAAATTCAGTCATAGCAGAAAATGATCAGTCCATGACAAAGGCAAGGTATCTAAGCCCCTTAAAACCAGATCATTACCCAACTGTTCCGAAAGGAAGACCATATCCGGGGCGTTCCCACCCTCATGCGTCGGACCCTGCACTACTTGGGTCAGGTCCATGGTTGTCATGGTGAGCATGAACTCCTGTGCCAACCCCGAGGACTCGCCAAGTGACGGCAGATTAAAGTCCCCCAAGACCATAAGCCTGGGGAACTCCACCGCCAGTCCAGCAACCTCCTCGAGTAGCACAGGCAGGGCAGATGCCACGCAGCTGGGAGGCAGGTACGTAAGCAATACGCCCACCTGAACCCCAAGGTCCAGCGTCATAAAGATGGACTCGCAACCCGGAATATCGGAAACAGGGAGCCTGCGTAGACTGAGGTTCTCCCGGGCCAAAAAAGCCACTCCTCCCCCCCTTCCCTGGGGTCGTGGCTGGTGCCATACCTGATAACCTGGTGGGTTCATATCCGAGAGGGGGACTCCCCCCTCAGGGCCCAACCTGGTCTCAGTAACACACGCCAGGTCGGTCTCCTCATCCATGAAAAGGTCATGGATGAGGGAGGCCTTATTATTAACAGACCTGGCGTTGAGCAGCAACAGTCTGAGCCCAGGGCCCGAGCTACGCTCATCACCAGGGTCCTGGGGTGAGCTAGATTTTTCAGAAGGGCCAGAACAAGGAACTGCTACGAGACAGCAGGACTGAGTTCCCCGAGTGCGGCCTACCCTCCTGCTCCCGCCATATCTGCCTCTTTCCTGAATGACCGGTATACTCCAACCCTCGTCGACTCCAGAGTCCACATCCCCCCAGTCCCCGGCCTCCCTCAGGCTCGGCAGGCCTTTCCATACATCTATCACACATTCATCACACGCATCCCCATCCCATTCATACATCTCCCACCCACCCAATTTAAACAGCTAAAAAACCCAATATATGAATTAAAACAATATTAAAACATTAAAATAATTAAAATATACATAAAAGATTGAAAGCATTTCGTCCAAGCCCTGTTGTAATTGTGCTCACATTTGGGAACAGTGTTTCTCCCAAACCAGTCCAGGCTCCCCTCAGAGAAAGTCCTATATACACAGTTATAGTTGTTATAGTTGGAGCCGTGGTGCCTCCCAAATTTAATATAAAACCAGAAGAAGAACCAGCTGCTGGAACAGAAGTAAGGGCAGAAAATAATGAAAGTCCAGAAGAAGTATGAGTAAAAAGCTGGAGTAAAAGCTGGAACAAATGGGGTGGCTAATCCAGCAGGTTTACTGAAACCCAAACTAAGGCCCGTGGTGGAAGTAGTAGTAGCAACAGGCGTGCCAAATGTTAATCCTGCCGCAGTAGTTGTAGCTGTTCCTGTATTAGTCCCTCCTAAGATAGAACCTGTGGTAGGCTTTGAGCTAAAAAGTCCAAAACCAAAACCCACAGAAGGAGTAGTTGTAAAAACAGTAGCTGTTGAACCCAACGTCGCAAAGTTGGCTTGATTGAAATCACCTGCAACCACCAACACTCCATCCAGGTAGGCCTGTTGCTGTTTGTAAATAGCAGGTAACAGATAACTCATGGCCACGGTTATGTTAGCATCAGGAGGTATATATACTACAGTTATTATCACAATGTTAAACTCACGAGGCAGATAAAAGGGGCCACACTTCACTGCAAAAAATTCCAAATCAGGAGAACAGTGAGTGTCCATTATTTTAACATTTGTGTTCCAGTTATTATTTATGTAAACACAAAGTCCCCCTCCTCCTGCTCTTCCCAGAGACCATAGTTCTATCTACTCAATACACTGAGCATCCTGATAATTCAGTAGCCTCTCCTGGAATAGTAATAGGGTCAAGCCACATCTCTGTAAAGACCATGACACAGCAGTCCCGAATATTTTTCTGCAAGGAGATGATAAGCTCCAACTCCTCAATCTTATTAGGAAGAGATCTAACATTAGAAACAAAAAGACTTGGCAATGCAGGCTTGTAAGGATTTCTTCCCAACCTTACACGCAGTCCGGCCCTACAGCCTCGTTTCTGCCTGCGTTTCCTTCGTCTCCTTCGCTTCCTTCGTTTCCTTTACTCTCTAGCAGGAAAAATAATCCACGGCGTCATTCCAGCCAGTTCAGCTGGAGTGTTGTAACTTGAGACTCCTGGTTCAAAAATGCCTGTAGCATTTGTTTACGAGCATCTCTGAGGTCTTCCAGCTCTCTGCCTGCCTGCTGCTGCTGCTGCTGATATGGACTTCTTATGATTTAAAGACTATGATACAGGAGATTGAAATAGAACCTAATATTTGGGCAGATCATAATCCAACCAACATGTCTTGGAAAGGAACTAAGAAAAAATTAAGATGGTCGTTGAATAAATCTATACTGAAAGATAAAGAATTTTTACAATTAGCAACAAAACAAATGGATTTTTTCTTTAAAATTAACAAGAAAGAAGAAACCTCTATTCAAAATGTTTGGGATACGGCGAAAGCATATTTCAGAGGTTTGGCCATAACTTATGTGGCCAAAAAGAATAAAGAAAAGAAACAAACACAGCTTAGATTGAAAGTACAATTTAGTTATTTGGAAGCTGAGTTACGAATTGATCCAAAAAAGAAAAAGTTGAAGACACAAATGGAATTAATAAAACATAAGTTAAATTTACTTGAGATGGACACAATGGCACAACAGATTAAACAATAGAAAGATAACTTTTTTAAAAATGCTAATAAACCGGGAAGATGGCTTGCATACAGATTGAAAAAAGAAAGAGAAAAAAGATTGATAAGTAAGCTACAACATGGCTTTCTAACTGGTGGTATGCATACCACTTGTGGTACATTAACGAGTGGCAGGTGGTACACAGCCCTGCCTAGCCAAGTGTAGTGGAGGGAGGGAAAGAGCCAGCACAGGCAAGGACTTACAGTGAGAGAGTCCTCCGGAGCTGCAAAGGCCCCAGGCTCACTTCTGGCTCACCTTCCCCCATGAGAAAGGAGGAGGGGGCGGAGAAAGGAGAGGCTATAAAAGAAGGCAGTTTGGGCAGGAGAGGGAGAGAGAGAAAAAGCAGCAGCCTTGGGAGGAGGTAGAGTCAGCTGCAAAGAAGAGGAGGAGGAGGAGAAGGATCAGGCAAGAAACGCAACAGGGGAGAGGTCGCCCTCCAAGAGGAATGAAAAAAGGCAGCAATGGGTGGAGGTGAGGCACGGAGGAGGGAAGGAGATGGAGAGTGGAAGGATTCTTATGTGCTTTTGTGACTTTGAAGTTCTGGGATTTGTGCAATGTGGGCTTTGTGTTCTTAAGGAGTGTTTGGCAATTTCTATTTGGCTGATGGCTGATGTCTCGTGTTAGCTTCTATTGCTCTGCTGTTGTTAGCTGTAAGTTTTGCTGTAAGTTTTGTTTTGAAGTATTTTTCTCCTGAATGGATTTTGCCTGTAGCATTCCTTTACTTATGAATGGAGCCATTTGGAGGGGCTACCTTAGCCGGCAGCCAGTACTTACATTTTTTTTCTTCCTTAAGTGCAGGAAGTACTTTCCTTTCTAGCCAGTAGCTAATTCTTAAAGGGGAATGTGCCTTTTTAAGCTAGTTCACTCAGCAGCTTGTCTTTTCTGTCTCTGGAGGCCTTTCCTTGTTTGATCAATATATGGAAGAGGGAAAATATGGGGGGGGTTCAAATTCTTCCTTCAGAAGGAGATGGGAATGAGAAAAAGGGAGGCAGGGAAGGGAGGGAGGAAAGGAAGTCCCGCCTTAGCACTTGGCCACCAGCAGCTCTTCCATTGGCTTTGCTTGTCAAAAGGTTGCAGAAGGGGATCACATGACCCTGGAACACTGTGACCATTATAAATATGAATCAGTTGCCAAGCATCCAAATATAAATCACATGACCCTGGGCATGCTGCAATGGTCATAAGTGTGAAAAATGGTCATAAGTCATTTCAGTGCAATTGCAACTTTGAACAGGTTTTTTTTTTGGTCATCCAGTTTTTGACACCTTACTAGGTGGTACTCGAATATTGCCATATCCTAAAAGTGGTACAATCGGTAACAAGGTTGAATAGCCCTGATCTAGGGGTCCCAAGCCCCAGTCACTGTCCCTAGAATCGAGGGATAAGCCAACGAAGATTCGGGGAAGATCTCAGCACGGAGAAAGAGAGAACGCCTGAAACCAGCACCCTGGCAGCAGCTGCTACCCCAGTGGGGGGAGCGACAGCCAGCACACCAGTGGAGAAGGAGCTTTTTCAGGTCTCACAGCTGGGGGCAAAGCCCAAGCCACAACGACAGCTGATCTGGTCGTCGGAATGGGCCCAGCACAGCGGAGACTCCAGACGCCTCGAGACGGCTCTGCCACCCTCAAGTGCTTCAAAGGCAAATGAGGCTTTACTACCATGAAGGGATTCCCACATGTTGCATTCCCCAGACAAGTGGAGAACTACAAAATCGCCTGCCGTTGAGGACTCGGGTGACTGGAAGTACCTGTCCATACCTCAGTGGACAAGTTGGTCAGTGGTGGAAAGGTTTGAGGAGCTAGAGATGAGAAGTGGAGTGCAACCTTCCTGTTCCCCATATGCCAGCGATCAGGATGATCGACGAGGCAGCCACTAACTCCTGCCAAGGGGAACCCCCAGCCCCTCCTTTACAGATCAGGCAGCCTTCCTGTCCTCGAAGCCCCCTACCAGGGCCTCCAGCCCCGCAGAGAGGGACAGCTCCAGTCGTCGCCCCTCCCAAAGCCCAGATCGACAACGACGAGATAAGAGCCGGAGCCATTGCCGGGAAAGCCAATCCCTGGACCGATGTGCTTATTGACCACCCAGCCCGGGCCCCATACAGCAGTGCGGGAAATTGCAGCCCCCACAGATGGGAGGCCAGCAGTTTCTGCCGGTGCAACAGCAGAGGGGTGGTCGCAGCCCCTGAGTATGCAGCAGTTGATGGAGGCCTTGCAACAACTTGGGGTGATGCAGATGCAAGGAGACCAGCAACTGGTGGGAGGACAGTAGCAGCAGTGGAGGTGGTTGCTGCCCCCGAATGTACAGCAACCGCTGAGGGGCCCGCAAACAATGGGGATCCAGCAATAACCCCCTCCGGGACCGCAGGGGGGCATACAGCAACTAAGAATGCCACAGCTCCCTGCAGGCCAACAGCAGGGGGGATGGCAACAGCCCCCACCCAGGGAGCAACCATTGGGGGGCCACAGCAACTGAGGATGCCACAGTTCCCTGCAGACCAGCAGCAGGGGGGATGGCAACAGCACCCACCCAGGCAGCAACCATTGTGAGACCTACGACAACTCAGGATGCCACAGCCACCGGCAATGTAGGAACAGCCGGGGGTTGGCAACAGCCCCCGAACGTGCAGCCACTGGGAATGCGGCAGCTGCCCGGGGGGGGGCAGCAGCAGCCGGGCGTGCAACAGCCACAGTGGGGAGGCCAGCAACCATTGATTGCACCACCTTTCAGAGCAACCTTCGATGGGGACCCAGAGAAGCTGATTTTTTTTCCTCAACCAAGTGCACTCTCATTTAAACCACTGTGCCTATCTCTGTCCAGACCCAGCCGCTATGGTTGACGTGATTGTGTCCAGCTTAGATGGAGAGGCATCCGAATGGCTGAACAATTTATATAACAAACAAGCCCCCGAATTGGAGGACCCCCATCTCTTCCTCCTAGGACTGAGAGCAAGGTTCAAGGACCTATCCATTGCCCTCACTGCCTCACTGCAACCAGGCGAGCCACTCATACCCAGCGAGTACCGGGACCTAATGGAGGCATTTAGTGAGAAAGAATGCAATGCCCTGCCTCTCCACCGACCCAATGATTGCTCGATTGAACTGTTGCCGGGAGCCAAACTCCCACGACTTAGAATGTACACTATGTCCTCCCTAAAGATGGAGGAGATGCAGTGATACATGGACAAAACCTAGCGAGGGGATTCATTGAACAGGTGAAGTCTGCTGCGGAAGCCCGTGCTGTTTAAAGAAAAAAAAGATGGGTCTCTTCGTCTCTGCATGGATTATAAAGGTTTGAATGCGGTGAGTGTGGAAAATAAATACCCCCTCCCCCCCAAAGGACTTACTAACCCACCTGGCTAAGGGGAGTGTCTTCACTAAATTAGACCTGAGAGATGCATATTACCAGGTGAGGATAAAGGAGGGAGATGAGTGGAAGACTGCTTTCAACTGTCCCATGGGGAGCTATCAATTCAAAGTCATGCCATTTGGACTACAGGGGCCCCCAGCCGTATTCATGCAGCTGATTGAGGTCCTACATGATCATTTATACAAAGGGGTTCTGGTGTATCTTGGTGACATCCTGATATACAGCACAAATATGACTGATCATGTAAAACTAGTGAGAGAAGTGTTAAAGAAACTATTGAATGCCAAGCTTTACGTCAAACTGTCAAAATGTGAGTTTCGCCAGACCCGATTGGATTATCTTGGCTATAGAATTTCCAACAAGGGCATTGAAATGGACCTGACCAAAGTGAAAGCCGTAATTGAATGGCAGCCCCCAAAGATTCGCAAACACCTCCAGAGCTTCCTAGGTTTTGCCAACTTCTACCACCAATTCATCCCCTCCTTTGTCGAGATTGTCCTACCCCTTATGGAACTACTCAAAACAGGGAAAGGAGGAGGGAAGTCGCAACCAGGCCAACCACTAGCATGTACTATGAGCTGTCAAACCACTTTTGAGAATATAAAAAGACTATTTGCTGTTTAACCGGTCCTAAAGCACCCCTGCCTAGGGGAGCCCTTTGTAATTCAAGCCGATGCCAGTGATTTGGCCGTCGGAGATGTATTACTGCAAAAGAACCAAAATGGGACTTTACAGCTCTACGCCTACACCTCAAAAACATTCACTGAGAGCGAGAGGAGGTGGGTTTTGTGGGAAAAGGAGGCTTTCGCAATCCGCTGGTCTCTATTAAACTGGAGGCACTATCTAGAAGGAAGCAAGGTGCCTTTTGAAGTATGGACAGATCACAAAAATCTAGAAGCACTGAAAACTCCCCGCAAATTGTCCCCGAAACAAGCGCGATGGGCATAGTACTTTAACCATTTTAACTTCACTCTAAAGTACATACCGGGAGGGAAAAGCCTCCTAGCTGATGCTCTATCCAGACTGCCCCAGTACAAAAGCCAGCGTGAAGAGGTTAACGAGGCAATTATCCCCAATCCACAAACAGCTGCTCAACTCACGCCTTGCAGAGCCCCTAATCCTGATGACCCTAGGGCAAAGAAAATAAAACAAGAGCTCCTCACCGATCAATGGTTCAAAGACAATCAAACCTCCATAACTTGCAGGGATGGTTTGTCTTACAAGGGGGGAAAGTTATACTTGACAGAAACCCTCCATCTTAACACTCTCCAACACAGCCATGACCTAGAACAGGTTGGACACTTTGGGTATTTTAAAACTCTACATCTCATCCGCCAGCAATTCTGGTGGCCGGGATTAAAACGGGTCGTGGAAAATTATGTCAGGAGTTGTACTGTATGTGCCACCATGAAAAGAATTCCAGGGAAGCCCCCTGGGTTATTGCAGCCAGTGGCAGACCCTTCTCAACCATGGGAAGAAATTGCTATGGATTTTATAGTAGACCTACCTGAAAGTAGAGGAAATACAGTCATCTGGACTGTGATAGACCTATTTTCAAAGCAGGCTCACTTCATCACCTGCAAAGGACTCCCGTCTGCCCAACGACTGACTAAACTGTTCTTGAAACACATCTACCGGCTGCATGGTGCCCCTAAAAGAATAATTTCGGACAGGGGGGTGCAGTTCACAGCTTTGGAGGAGCTTTCTTAAACTAATTAGATCATTTCAAGGTCTATCATCTGCTCTTCACCCGTCTACTAATGGGGCCGCGGAATCCACTAACAAAATGGTGGAGCAATATCAAAGATACTATGTTTCCTACCAACTAACCAACTGGATTGACCTCCCCCGTTTCACAAAGGTGGCTTACAATAACTCTGTTCACAGCAGCACCGGCTTAATGCCTTTCAGAGTAGCCACAGGAAAAGAGTTCAGCCCAATACCTGAATACCCCCAGGAACCCTGCGCTTCTCAGACACTTGATCAATGGGTGAGGGAATGGGAAGAAGTTTGGAGAGCCACAAAGACTGCTTTAAAAAGGACTTCTGAGACCTATAAAAAGCAGGCAGATTAAAAAAGGGCTCCTCAAAGAACATTCCAAGTTGGGGGAAAGGTTTATCTGTCGACTAAAAATTTATGCCTCAAATTACCCAGTAAGAAATTAGGACAGAAATTCTTGGGGCTTTCCCCCATTGTAAAGATCATTAACCCAGTCACTGTAGAATTAAAACGTAGAATTCCTTACCTGCACCACCTGTTCTGAGGCCGCTTTCGGCTCAGACGCATTGCTCTTGCCAATGGCCCAACCGCCCACTTCAGCACCCTCCCTCCCCGAGCCTCCGGCACTCCACCTGCTGCTTTGGTGGCTCTGTCAGAGAAGAGAACTTTGCAGCTCTGCCTACAGAGCCGCCAAAGCTGTAGCTCAGGGATCCTCAAATTACGGCCCAACCTGTCTTTTTATCCGGCTTGCCTCAACCTCCCGGGTAAGCCATCCAATCATGCGGAGAGGGTGGGTGGATGGTGGCGAGAGCCCCAGCCAGTGGAGGAACGGCGAGTTGGTGGGAGATGTTTTTTTCCCAGTTTTTCCCTTGCACGCCCAAGGGCGCACCCACGCTTTGGCCACACCCCTTTCCTCTCCTCTTCTCGCCTGTTCACGTTTTTACCTCAGGGCCGGGCTGACAGGTTTAGGCTTAGCTTGCAGCCTCGGTCTCGCTTAGGGCAGCCAAGCCTGGTGATGACGATGCCACTGCTGCTGCTGCTTCTGAGGTGGGTCCCTCGCTAGGTGCTACGGAACGCGAGCCCCAGCCTCCGCCACTGCTGCCACTGCCATACCGGCCAAAAGGAAACTGGTGCCGCTGGCCCTCAACATCACCCCCACCATCACCTAGGGACCCAGCCCCACCGGCGGTTGGAGTGGGGCGCTGGTTATGGGTCTGACGGGAGCAGGCGAAAGGCGAGGTATTTGTGAGGGGTGGCCGGGGTGAGCGAGAAAAAAGGAGGAGAATTTGCTCCTGGAAGGTTATTTCAGGGTTGTGAGGGGTTGTGTGAAGCTGAGGCAATGAAAGGTTGGGGGAGCCACTGGGAGGGAGGCTGCAGTTGGCCTTTGGAGGAGCATCCTGATCCATGAATAGGCGTGGTGGTGCCGCATCCAGGTGAAGCCCCGAGAGGTAGGCAAAGCTGGAGGTGGTGGAGCAACTCGGAGGAACCGGGAGTGCTGGTGCTGGTGGTTGAGAGAAACTTCATTGGCCTTTAGGGTCCAGGAAATGGTGGAGGAAGGATGGGGGCATTGGGATGTGCCCCATGGGAAAGAGGAATGAGGTCCTGCCAGGCAGGTTCTTCTGCCCTGAGACAGTCTGGAATGCCAATCAAGGAGAATATTTCTGGCTCAGAGTTAAAATGAAGGGTCCTTGGGGGGGTGTTTCTGAGGATGGTGGTTTTCTTGCAGACGTTTCAAGACCCAAAGTGGGATAATAAGTGAACTAATGATGTTACCTAGTTTGGGTCATGAGACGTCTACAAGAAAGCCATGAAGCTCAGAGAGGACCAAGGAACCCACAACCACCCTCCTCCTCTTCTTTTCTTCTCCACCACTCCACAAACCCCATTCTCTTCTGGCACTGCTGATGTTACCTAGTTTGGGTCATTTATTTATTTTTTATTTATTTTCCGATTTCTATACCGCCCCTCTCCCGAAGGACTCGGGGCGGTGTACAGCCCGAAATTAAAAACATATAAATATACAAATTAAAATAATTAAAAATAAATTAAACAATTTGGCCATAAATCCCATTTAAAACCCAATACATTATAGATCTTAAAAATAACTCAATCCCCTAAAACAATTTTAACCTTGCTGGAACCGGAGCTTCTATGCCAGGCTGGCCTGTCGAAAAAGGAATGTTTTCAATTCCCGACGGAAGGTACGTAAATCCATCATCGTACGGAGTTCGGGGGGGAGCTCGTTCCAAAGCGTAGGAGCTCCCACTGAGAAGGCTTTCCCCCTGGGGGTCGCCTGCCGACATTGTCTGGCCGACGGCACCCTGAGGCCCTCTCTGTGGGAGCGTACCGGACGGCGGGAAGTATTTGCTAGCAGTAGGCGGTCCTGTAAGTATCCGGGTCCGATGCCATGGAGCGCTTTAAAGGTGATCACTAACACCTTGAAACGCACCCGGAAGGCCACCGGCGACCAGTGCAGCTCGCGCAGGAGCGGTGTTACATGGGAGCGCCATGACACTCCCATCACTACACGCGCGGCTGCATTCTGGGCCAGCTGGAGCCTCCGGGCGCACCTCAAGGGGAGCCCCATGTAGAGAGCATTACAGTAGTCCAGCCTGGAAGTGACGAAGGCATGAGTGACTGTGTGTAGCGAGTCCCGGTCTAGGAAGGGACGCAACTGGCGCACCAGGCGAACCTGATAGAACATCTCCTGGCCACGGCCGTCAGATGGTCCTCTAGGGACAGCCATGAATCCAGGAGGACTTCCAAATTGCGAACCCTTTCCGAGGGGGCCACTTTTTCGCCCCCAACAGATAACGATGGAATCAATTGGCTATAACGGGACGACGGTAGCCACAGCCACTCGGTCTTGGAGGTGGGGGGGTCATGAGATGTCTGCAAGAAATTCTGAATGGAAATGGCACCCCTGCCCTGCCCCCTGCCTCGCCTCACCTCACCCCGCAGGACAAGCCTCCTGCCCACTGTCCCACCTGACAGAGACCCCCTGGATCTCGCCCAACTATGCCCAGCCCCCATAGGTGTCCATCCCCATGAGCAACATCGAGGTGGCCATGCTCACCTTGGCCACGGCCACACAGTCTGCCATGACCACTGCAGCCATGCCCACCCAGCACCCGATGATAAATAAGTGGGGTTTGGATTGCAGTTTTGGCACTTGGTCTCTAAAAGGTTCGCCAGCACTGTTCTATAGAACAGGGCTTTTCATCCAATAGTACGCGTACCACTTGTGGTACATTAATGAGTGGCAGGTGGTACGCAGCCCTGCCTAGCCAAGTGTAGTGGGGGAAAGAGCCAGCACATTTGTCCCGTTGGACAAATTTGATGGCAACCCGGACATGTTTCCTGTTTTCGTGGGACAATGCCGCCTGTATATTAGTGTGAGAGCAGATATTTCCCCACTGACTGGGATAAAGTGGGGTTTATGATAAGCCTGCTCTCTGGTTTTGCAGCTCGTTGGGGCACACCCCTGCTAGCCCAACCTAGTCCATTGATGGACAACTTTGTGGGGTTTTGTGATTACATGCGGATGATGTACAAGGACCCCATCAAGAGCCAGACAGCTACCTGGTGTTTGAAAGCTCTGAGGCAATGCCGACGCCCCCTGCAGGGCTATATCAGCTAATTTTGGCTGCTTAGCCAGGATTCTGCCTGGAATGAGGCTGCGCTCGTGGACTCTTTTCAGGATGGATTGTCGGAGGAGATGCTGGATGAGCTGGCCCGTGTTGATGTTCCCCTGGACCTTAATGGGCTCATTCATCTCTGTCTGCAGATCGACGCTCAGCTGCAGCAGCGAAGGAGTCACTGTGCCACCCCAGAGACCCGTACTGCCCCCGTGGTGCATGAGACCCCGGTCCAGAGGGAGGAGCCAATGGAGTTTGGTGCTGCCAGACCTCGCCTATCGGTGGCAGAGATGAACAGGCGACGTTCGGGAGGGTTGTGTTTTTACTGTGGGGACCCTGGGCATTTGGCCGCTTTCTGCCCCAAGAAGCGACGAGGGGCGTCTGTGACTGAGCCTGTCCCGAGAGTGCCATCTGCTCCCCTGTTGGGAAATGGCACACGCCCGACCTGAAAGGCCTTTTGGGTCGGGCATCCCGCAACACCGAGCAACACCCTTCAGATGCTGCCCACGGACCCCCAAGGCATCTGATATTGGATGCGCACCTGATTCTCCCTAGGTTGCCCAAGGGGATTCCCGTCCATGCGTTGATTGACTCTGGGGCCACGACGAACTTTATGGACGCAGCATTTGTGGCTAAATGGGTGATTCCCCAATGCCCGGTGGATCCGCCGATGTTAGTGGAGACCATTGATGGTCGAGTGCTCCTGTCTGGGCCAATTAAGGCCGCCATGCAACCGCTATGTATGGCCATCAGTTCACATGAGGAGGCCATCCAGTTCTATATCACATCAGACCTGCATTTCCCCGTGGTCTTGGGACTGGCATGGCTCCAGGTGCATAACCCACAGATTTATTGGTCACAGAACTTGGTCACCTTTCCAAGCTTACAGTGCGTGGACCACACCTGCCACATCTGTGCCAGTTAGGTAGAGGGGCCCACGGGGGTCTCCTTACCCTCTGAATTGGCGGATTATGCTGATGTTTTCAGCGAGACTGAGGCGGATCAATTACCCCCGCACAGGCCCTATGACTGCCCCATTGACTTAGTCCCTGACGCGCCTCTCCCAGTGGGGCGTTTGTATTCCATGTCGGACCCCGAGTTGGCCGCGTTGCGGGACTTTTTGGACAAGAATTTGGCTCGGGGTTTTATTCGGCCTTCATCCTCGCCAGTGTCTGCACCCGTGCTCTTTGTCAAGAAGAAGTCCGGTGAATTGCGGCTTTGCTGTGATTACAGGAAATTAAATGCCATCACGGTGCGCAACCGATACCCGCTGCCCCTCATCCCCGTACTCTTGGACCGGCTCTGTGAGGCAAAGATCTTCACAAAACTGGACTTACGTGGAGCTTATAACCTAGTCAGAGTTCGGTCGGGTGATGAGTGGAAGACGGCATTTGGTACTCGGTATGAGCACTTTGAGTACACGGTGATGCCATTTGGCCTGAGCAACACCCCTGCAGTGTTCCAGCACTTTATGAACGACATCTTCAGGGACTTATTATATCAGTTTGTCGTGATCTACTTGGACAACATCCTGATCTACTCCCCATCGCGAGAGGTGCACCATCAGCATCTCCGTCAGGTCCTGCAGCGGCTCCGAGAACATCGGCTATATGCCAAACTAGAGAAGTGCCAGTTCTACCAGACGACTATCGAGTTCCTGGGTCACTGCATTTCTCCTGAGGGCATCACCATGGAGCCGAGTAAGGTCGAGTCTCTGCAGAGTTTGCAACCCCCACGTCGTGTGAAGGATGTCCAGTGTCGGACTTTCATCCCCGGGTTTGCTACCATGACAGCCCCCCTTACTCAGCTCCTGCAGAAAAAGACTCGGTTCCAGTGGGGCCCTCCAGAACAACGGGCTTTCCAGGCTTTGAAGGAAGCCTTCATGAAGGAGCCCATCCTGAAGCATCCTGACCTGCAACGGCCGTTTGTCATGGAGGCGGATGCCTCCGACATTGCCATTGGGGCGGTGTTACTCCAGGCAACGACTCCCGGCGGTGCCCTCTTCCCTTGCGCATACTATTCACGGAAATTGAATCCGGCGGAGCGCAACTATACCATCTGGGAGAAGGAGCTACTGGCCATTAAAGTGGCCTTCGAGGCCTGGAGGCATCATCTGGAAGGGGCGCATCATCAAATCGAGGTCCGGACAGACCATAAGAACTTGGAAAGCCTGAAGACTGCTCGGAAATTGAACCAACGCCATATTTGGTGGTCTCTCTTCTTTGTGAGGTTCAATTTCCGGGTGACGTACATACCCAGCGGTCACAATCAAAGAGCGGATGCTCTGTCCAGGAAGACAGAATATTCCCGAGCAGAAGACAAGCTTCTGCCCGGGACAGTGCTCCCTATCGAGTCTTTTGCTGCGGTGTGGGAGCCGATAGATGTACGGGCTCAGATTTGGGAGGCCCAGCAGCAGGATGGGTGGGTGGCTCAGCGAAAGGAGGAGTTGGGGCCCAATTCCCCATGGAGAGTCACGGATGGACTCCTCCACTATCGTGATCGGCTCTATGTTCCTGGAGGGCCGCTCAGGGGACTCATCCTCAGCCAGTGTCACGACAATCCGGCGGCGGGGCATTTTGGCCTGTTTTTTTTATATATATATATAAAAATTCCTTTATTAAAACAATCAGCATTGTACATAAAATCTTTGTATGCATCAAACATCATAGCATCTGATATACAACACTACGTATTATTCTTTGTAGACTTCTTGTTTGGTAAACATTTTCCACTCCTCACTTCAATCCTCTATTATACACCTGTTACTTTTTTATTTTATTTTTTTTCCCCTCTATGATCCCTAACAATAGGTCCTGAGGTAGTAGTTAAACATTAAATATAAGATCATATTAATAATCAATCATCATAGAACACAACATATAACACTAGGTATTAATCTTTGTAAACGTCTGGTTTGGTAAATATTCTTTACTCCTCACTTCCAGCCTCAACTATATGTCTGTTGTATTTTATCTTTTATGATCCCTAGCAGAAGATCCTGAGGTAGAGATTCAATAACCTGGGGTAAAAATTCAGTCTGCTTTTTCATTATTAAAGTAATCATCATTAAGCATAAGATCATATTAAGAGGCGATCATCGTAGGACATAACATACAACAATAGGTAAACATTCTTCACTCCTCACTTCAAGCCTATACTATACACCTGTTACATTTTTAACCTGTATGATCCCTAACAATAGGTCCTGAGGTAGTAGTTCAATAACCTGAGGTAGAAATTCAGTCCGCTTTTTCAATATTAAAGTATTCAACATTAAACATAAGATCATATTAATAAGCAATCATCATGGAACACAACATATAACACTAGGTATTAATCTTTGTAAACATCTGGTTTGGTAAATATTCTTTACTCCTCACTTCCAGCCTCAACTATATGTCTGTTACATTTTATCTTTTATGATCCCTAGCAAAAGATCCTGAGGTAGAAATTCAATAACCTGGGGTAAAAAAAATTCAGTCTGCTCTTTCATTATTAAAGTAATCATCATTAAACATAAGATCGTGTTAGGAGGCATTAGTCATAGAACATAAACATTCAACATTAGGTGTTAGTTTTTGTAAACATTTGATTTGCTATACATTCTTCCCTCCTCACGTCGAGCCTTAGCTAAATGCCAGATGCATTTTGTTTGATTGGTGTTTCTCTTGGATATAGTCTATCCATTGTTTCCAGTCTGTCAAATATTGTTCATTGGAGTGACCTTTCAAATATGCTGATATTTTCGCCATTTCCGCCAAGTTTGTTACTTTCACAGTCCATTCTTCAATAGGCGGTATTTCTGGATTCTTCCAGTACTGTCCCACCAACAATCTCGCTGCTGTAATCAAGTTCAGAAATAAGTTCGTCTCTGAGGTAGTGATATCCTTTGTAATCCCTAACAAAAAAGCTTGAGGTAGAAATTCTATACGCTTTGTGAAAATGGTTTGGAGTGTCCACCATATCTTCCTCCAGAAGGCTTTGATTTTTCTGCATGTCCACCATACATGAAAGTAGGTAGCTTCCCCGTCCCCACACCTCCAGCATTTGGGCTGGGAGTCTGGGTAGATGAGCGATAGTTTTTTCGGGTCGAGGTGCCATCTATAGAACATCTTGTAGAAGTTTTCCCTTAAGTGTTGCGATTTCGTGAATTCTACATTCCTCACCCAGATTTTCTCCCACGTGTCCATGGTGATAGAGTGTCCAAAGTCTTGTGCCCACCTTACCATACAGCTCTTGACTAGTTCGGTTTCAGAGTCCATTTCTATCAGAATGCTGTACACTCGTTTGATGTGCATGATCCCCTGTTCTCTAATCTGTTCAATTAGTTTCTCGTCGGTCCGGGAGAAGCCCTTCTTCTTATCTTTACGCCACCTTGATTGCAGTTGTATATATGATAGCCAGGTACCCCCTATTCCCCTGCTTGCTAGCGTTGCTTGGGGTTTCAAGAGGAACCCATTTTCTTCTCCCAGTACAAGTTTACTGTAGGGCACCACCTCTTATCCTTGGGATGTGTTCATATCCCCTATTGCGTGTCCGGGGATCGTCCAGATGGGAATCTTGTCGTGTAGGAGGTGTTTATATTTCTTCCAGACCCATAACAATGGAATCCGTAGTGGGTTCTCCTTGAAGTTTCTGTCTGCCTTTTTGTCGTATACTAAGTATGCGTGCCAGCCAAATAGTAGACCATGCCCTTCAACATTCAGTATTCTATCATTCGTCATATTGATCCAGTCACTCACCGCCACCAACATCGCTGCATAGTAGTATAGCTTTAGGTTAGGCATTTTTAGTCCCCCTCTCTTCCTTGTGTCCTGTATGATTTTTAGTTTCACCCTCGGTCTCTTGCCATCCCAAATATATCTGTTGATGTCCTTCTGCCAGTCGTCCAAATCCACATCCCTTTTGAGTATGGGTAGCATTTGAAAGAGAAATAGAAATCTTGGCAATACGTTCATCTTAACTGCTGCTATCCCGCCCAGCAGAGATAGTCGTAGTGTCTTCCATCTTTCCAGGTCTGCTTGTATCTTGTTCCACAGCGCCTCATAGTTGTTCTTGTATAATTTCGCATTTGTTGATTCTATCTCCACTCCTAAGTATTTAACTTTCTTGACTATTTCGCAACCCGTTATTCTTTCCAAGTCCTGTCTTGCTTTGTTGTCTAGGTTTTTGACTAGCATCTTTGTTTTTGATATGTTTACTTTGAAGCCTGACACCCTACCATAGTCTTCCATTATCTCCATCAATCTCTTTGCTGACTGTACTGGTTGCGACATTGTCACCAGCAAGTCGTCTGCAAAGGCACATAGTCTGTAATCTTGTTGTTTGATCCGTATACCCTGTATGTCTTCTGCCGCTCTTATCCTGTTTAGTAGAATCTCCAGCGTTAGGACAAATAGCAGAGGTGATAGCGGGCAGCCCTGTCTCGTGCCTCTCTCAATGTTGAATGAGTCCGTTAAGTCTCCATTAACAATGATGTGGCCTGTTTGTTTCTGGTAAATTGCCGTTATGGAGTTGAGAAACTGTGTTCCCATTTTCATCTTCCAGACCAAGTTCGTCAGGAACGGCCAATTCAGTCTGTCAAAAGCTTTTTCTGCATCCACAAACATAAGAGCGGCGGGTACCTGGTTATGCCTTTGCAGGTACTCTATTATGTTCAACAGCTGTCTCACGTTGTTTTTCATCTGGCGTCCTTGTATAAATCCCCTTTGGTCCGGGTGTATTGTTTTTTGTAGTACAGTCATTAGACTAGTGGCCAAAATTTTTGTGAAGATTTTGTAGTCCGTGTTTAGTAGTGAGATGGGTCTGTAGTTTGCGGGCTGCGCGTTGTCTTTCCCCTCCTTTGGGATTAATGAGATGTAGGCTGTTTTCCAGGATGGTGGGACTTGGCCTCCTTCTTGAATGTTGACAAATAGCTTTCTGAGGGGTTCTAACATCTCTTCCTGGAGATGCTTGTAGTAGGTCGCTGTTATCCCATCCGTCCCGGGCGATTTTCCTGTTTTCAGTTGTGTGATCGCTGAGTGTATTTCCTCCTTTGTGATTAAGGCATTCAGGGCCTCTCTTTGTGTGTCGGTAATCGCCTGTATCTTTTCGTTTTGTAGAAACTCATCTATCTCTTTGTCTTGTGTCTTCTCCTCGGCATATAGTCTCGAGTAGAACTCTGTGAAGACTTTCTTGATGGTTTTTTGTCGGAATTCTTCCTTGCCTTTGTATTCTATCTTTTCAATTATGCGGGATTTATGTTTCTTTCTTATGATGTAGGCTAGCCAGCGGCCCGGTTTGTTGGCCTTGCAGAATGTCTTATGTTTTGCATATTGTATATTCCTTGCAACTTGGTCTGCCATCAACATGTCAAATTGCTTTCTTAAGATCTTGATTCCTTCATTGGTGACTTTGTCCTCTGGCCTTTTTATTAATAGCCGCTCCCTTTTACTTATCTCATTTTCCAACTCTTTTCTTTTGTGTTCTTGTTTGCGACGGTGCCTGTTATTCATGTCCATGAGGATCCCGCGCATGTACACCTTGCTGGCGTCCCAGATAATTTCTATCGGTGTTTCGTTGTTCATATTTATGTTGAAGAATTCCTTCATAGCATTTTTGCATTTCGCCACCTTTTCTTCGTGTCTAAACAGGTTTTCATTGATTCTCCAGGATCTCCTCTGTTTCAAGCCTTGTCTTAATTCCATCCTCACAGGGTTGTGGTCCGTCAGTACCTTGGGTAGGATTTTCACCGCATTTAGGCAAATTAGCAAGTCGCTAGAAGTTAATATAAAGTCAATTCTGGAGAAGGATTGATGTCTGCCAGAGAAGAAGGTGAATTCTTGTTCTTTGCCGTGCCTTTCCCTCCATACGTCTGTCAGTTCGAGGTCCTCCTTCATATCAAAGAAGGATTTAGGCAACTTGGAGTGTTTTTGTGGTTTAGGTGCAGTTCTTTTTTTGTCTAGAGCAGTCTCTATGACCCCATTCCAGTCTCCCATGATAATGTAAGATCTGTAGTTAAGTTGTATTACTTTCTTGTGTAGCTTTTTGTAGAATTTGCCCTGTTGCTGATTTGGTGCATATACGCCCATTACTAGAATCTTCTTGTCCTCTTGTGTTATTTCAATTGCCAGGTATCTACCTTGGGGGTCAGACTCTATTAGCGTAGCCTTTACATGTTTCTTTACAAATATAACAATCCCATTCTTTTTTCTTGGCGCCGCTGCCACAAAGTGCGCGCCTAGTTTGTAGTTGATCAGATATTTCTGGTCTGCTGCTCTGATGTGTGTTTCTTGTAGGCAGATTATATCGCTTTTACCTTGGTTCAGGTAGTGGAGTATTTTTCTCCTTTTCTGGGGGGAGTTCAGTCCGTTCACATTCCAGGTCAAATAATTAGTTGCCATTATCTGTTGTAGGATACTCTTGCAAGACCACTTCTGTTATTCCTCCTGTTGTCTTCTTTGGTCTCGTTCCCATGATATCCGGATTGATTCTCATATTGGGTTGTGGGGTCTTGTTCTGCCGGTCTGTGTGTTTGGTAGTGGAGCCTGGTAGCCTGTCCTCTGTAGATTGTTCTGCCTCCTTGTTTTTGTTGCCCTCTGCTCTCTGCGCCATCGCCTCTCGAGGTGGTCCATTCCTTTCCTCTGCCACTGCCCCGGTCTGTGCCTCTGCGTGGCTTGCTCGTTGGCCTCGATCCCTCCCGCTTTCCAGTGGTCCATCTGTATCTTCTCTCACGGTGGGTTGAGGGCTTCCCGACTTCAGTTCCTTTTCGAGGAAGTCTTTGGCTTTCTTGATTGAGGTCAAGTAAAATCTCTTGTTTCTATAGAAAAGTGACACCCCTGTTGGGGTTTCCCATCGGTATTGCAGTGCACGTGATCTCAGTTCGTTGATCTGGAATTTGTAGTCCTTTCTGTCTCTCAGCATCGCCTGGGGGATCTCTTTCAGTACCTTCACCTCCTGCTCCTCTATGTAGAATGCCTTGTTGTAGGAAGTGACAGAGATGAGGTTCCTGAGCCCCTGTGTTGCGAAGTGGATGACCACATCCCTTGGTTGACGCCTGTTCACTGACCTCCATGCTCCCACTCTGTAGATTCTTTCGAATTGCCACCCAATCTCATTGGTGCTCTTACCCAGGAATGTCGCCAGGGCCCCTACAAAGGTCCTGAGCAGGCCTCCTTGGGTTTCGTTTGTTGTCTCTTTCCACCCTCTGAACCTGATTCCAAATGCCATTTGCCAGAATTGCATCATGGTGGACTGGTCTTGAGCCTCTCTTTTCACCTCTGCAATCTGTCCCTCTATGCGGTTCTCCACTTCTTCCATCCTCTTTTCCGTATTCTCCCTTGTTTCCTGGAGGTTCTTTCCCATTTCATCTCTTATTTTCATGTAGTGTGCTTGCATTGCCTCCTTCATTTGTTCCAGGTCAGTGGCCATCGCTTTGCGTTGTTCTTCCCACTTTCTCTCTAGGTCTCTACCTTGGTCCGCCAGCATCCGTTTTATGTCTTTGTATCTTTCCTCCATCTTCCGTTCTGCTTCTATGCATCTTTTCTCCGTCCTCGTGCCCATTTCTTCCAATTTTCTATCCATGCCATCCATCCTTTTAACCAGCGTCTCTATCATCTCATTTAGTGTCTCTATCGTCTCTTTCAGTCCTTGGATCATGTGCGCTGTTGGGAAGGCATGGGTTGGCGTTTGGGTCTGAGGGCCTGCAGTTGGGTGTGGGGGGTGTGGGTGGGTGGGGTGTTCCCTGGCAGATTGGAGGGCTGGGCGGGGGAGGGTGCAGCTCCCTTTGGGTGTGTCAGTTTGGTCTGTTTCGTCCGTTTGGCAGCCATTTTGAGCTTCTCCTCCTGTTGGCCTGTCCACCCTTAAAGCCACCCCTTAATGCCAAGAGTTGTGTGGGAATTGTTCCTGTGCAAGATTGTTAAGCTGCTAGGATCGGCAGACCCGGGGGAAGGGCCCTGGGGTGCGGGATTCTGTGCCAGCCTGTGTTCCCAACAGCTGAGTCTGAGGAATCTGAGGAGGAGGTGGAGGAGGCATTTGAAGGGCCATCAGGGTCAGAGGGAGGCTCTGATGAATTACATGATTCACGGTTTGATGAAGAGCCTGGGCCCTCCAGTCGTGTTCCTGATGAAGTTCAGCTGTGTGAGGAGAATGAGTCAGACTCGGAGGACTCACACCTGATGGACATGCTAATTGATGCTCGTACATGCCGGCAATTAGCGAGAGTAGATCAGCAGCAGTCAATACGACGACTCCAGGGAAAAAGGAGAAGGCACTGAGAGGCAACGCCTTGGGACTGCTGTATACAAAGAGGAGGTGTGGGCGGTGCTGGTTGCTGAAGGCAACCGTTTGCAAAGTACTTCATGGGAACTTGTTCTGTTCGTCTTGCCTGTGACTACTCTTCTGTTTGCATCGTGTTTCATGTGGACTATTTCCTCCATTTGGATTGAGTTTTGCTGCTTTTGGTTCTGGACTATGTGGCAGGTTTGTCACCCATATTAAAAGGGGTTTGTTTTGTTTTAAGTCTCCAGCCTATTTTATCAACAGGGGCTGGGATAGAACAATCATCTGCTTTTCATCCAGCCACCAGTGGGGCTTCAGAATCTGCTAACAAAATGGTGGAGCAATATCTCAGATGCTACGTTTCCTACCAACAGACAAACTGGACTGACCTCCTCCTTTCGTGGAGGTGGTGTACAATAATTCTGTGCACAGCAGCACTGGCTACACGCCTTTCAGAGTGGCCACAGGAAAAGAATTCAACCCAATACCTCAGGTGCCATCTGCTTCCCAGACACTTGACCAATGGGTGAAGGGGTGGGAAGAAGTTTGGAGAAACAAGAAAACTGCGTTAAAAAAGTCTTCCGAGACCTACAAAAAGCAGGCTGATAAAAAGAGGGCTCCCCAAAGAACATTCCAAGTTGGGGAAAAGGTTTATCTGTCAACTAAATATTTACACCTCAAATTGCCCAGCAAGAAATTGAGACCAAAATTCTTGGGGCCTTTCCCCATCGTAAGGATCATCAACCCCATCACAGTAGAATTGAAACTCCCTAGGCTTTAGGGTGGATTCACCCTGTCTTCCATTGCAGCTTGTTAAAACCTTGTCGGGACTCCACTTTAAGACCTCCCCCTAAGAAGGCACCCGGGCCCCTCATAGTAGCGGGTCAGACTCACTATGAAGTGAAACATATTCTTGACTCTAGAATTTTTAAAGGGAAATTGCAGTACCTAGTACAATGGAAGGGGTACTTGCTGTCCGAAGCTACTTAGGTGAAATCTAGCGATGTGAAGGCTGACCGACTCATCAAAAAGTTTCATGAGAAAAACCCCAACAAACCAAGAGATAATCCCTGACTTATGCTTTTGTTTACATACAGGACCTATCCTTTTTGTAAGGGGGGGGTGGATGTCAACACTGCTAATATTGGATATTCTTGCTTTGACAAAATATGCAGAGCTGTGTGGTATTTTTAGAGGTAACTTAGATGATGCTGGGAGGGGAGGAGAAAGAATGTGTGTAGGGAGTAAACAAGGTAAGGAATACGCCGGCTACAGAACAGAAGTGAACCTTTGCCCTTCGGGCTGATTGAAGAATGTGATTTATGACTGCAAAATAGAGGAGGGGAATAGGCTGGAATGTTATGTGCAGGGGAGGAGAATTCAGATCTTGGCATCCCTCCGTGCTGTGCTGACACTCTGTTACACAAAATAAAGACTTTTTAGGAAAACAATACCTGGAAGTTCTTTGAAGTGTTTCATTAGTTGGAACCATGACAATCGCATTTCTCCGTCCGTTTCTCAGCCGCCGCTGCATGCAGGGAAACAAAAGTAGTTTGTGGGACTTAAAAAAAAAAGTTCAATCAGTCCTTCTAACTTCATGAGATCTTTTTTTTTTCCACGAGAAGTTGGAAGGTCTGCTTGAACTTTTTTTTTTAGTCCCACAAACTACTTTTGTTTCCCTGCACGTGGCGGCGGCTGAGAAACGGATGGAGAAATGTGATGCAGGTGATGTGTATTTGTGTAATGAGGGAGGGTGTGGCCTAAGGGAGATCAACACCCTATATAGGTAGGGTATACAGGTAGTCCTCAACTTACACTGTGTGCACAATTATTAGGCAAGTGAGTATTTTGACCATATCATTTTCATGCATATTTTCCACCTCATAAACTTGAATGCTTAGTGGATATAAGCATATCAGGTGATGTGTATTTGTGTAATGAGGGAGCGTGTGGCATAAGGAGATCAGCACCCTATATCAAGGTGTGCGTAATTATTAGGCAGCTTCTTTTCCTCAGGCAAAATGGGCCAAAAAAAAGAGATTTAACTTACTCTGAAAAGTCAAAAGTTGTAAAAAGTCTTTCAGAGGGTTGCAGCTAAGATATTGGGGCATGATCACAGAAACATCAAACGTTTTTTTGCAAATAGTCAACAGGGTCACAAGAAACGTGTTGAGAAAAAAAGACGCACATTAACTGCCAAAGATCTGAGAAGAATCAAACGTGAAGCTACGAACCCATTATCCCCCAGTGCTGTCATATTCCAGAACTGCAACCTACCTGGAGTGCCCAGAAGTACAAGGTGTTCTGTGCTCAGAGACATGGCCAAGGTAAGGAAGGCTGAAACCCAACCACCCCGAACAAGACACATGAGTTGAAATGGCAAGACTGGGCGAAGAAATATCTGAAGACAGATTTTTCAAAGGTTTTATGGACTGATGAGATGAGAGTGACTCTTGACAGACCAGATGGATGGACCCGTGGCTGGATCAGTAATGGGCACAGAGCTCCACTTTGACTCAGACACCAGCAGGGTGTAGGTGGGGTAGAGGTAGGGGCTGGTATTATTAAAGATGAGCTAGTTAAACCTTTTCAGGTTGAAGATGGACTCAAAATAGACTCCCAAACCTACTGCCAGTTTTTAGAAGACACTTTCTTCAAGCAGTGGTACAGGAAAAAGTCTGCATCTTTCAAGAAGACCATGAATTTTATGCGGGACAATGCTCCATTGCATGCATCGAAGTACTCCACTGCGTGGCTAGCCAGTAAAGGCCTTAAACATGAAAGAATAATGACATGGTCCCCTTCCTCACTGGACCTAAACCCTATTGAGAACTTGTGGGCGCTTCTTAAACGGGAGATTTACGGTGAAGGAAAACAGTACACCTCTCTGAACAGTGTCTGGGAGGCTGTGGTTGCTGCTGCACAAAACATTAATCAACAGATCAAGAAACTGACAGACTCCATGAATGGAAGGCTTATGGATTGTGGTGAGGAAAGAGCCCCTCCCTTGGGAATTCTTCCAGCCTGGACAGAACAATCAGCGCTTTGGAGAAATAATTGAATTGAAGCAGAGCTGCCGGAAAGAAGTCTTTTAATGGCAAGAAACTAAGATGAGTGACATTCAGCAAAGTTTCTTGGCTAGCTAGAAAGAGTGGTCTCCAAATGTGTGTCTTTATACCTTTCCAGGGTTTTCAAAATTGTCAATTTTGATTCGTTGAATTTCTGAGTTTTCAAACTGTCATTCCTGATTCGTGGAGCAGTGTCTGTTGATGGGCTAGTTTCTTTATCCAATCTTGTTTAGGAAAAAGGTTAAAAATTAATCCCTGTCTCAGGAAAGAATCTGATGTGTTTCATTAATTTTATGTATTTTTCTGTGTTTCTGTTCTAATCCTGTCAGTCTTAATTGCTGGTAGCTGGTCCTTCATTCCTGTGGTTAAGCTTATCTTCAATGTTTGTTCAAGTTGATACTTTGTAGCTGTTTGTTTGTACTTGGGTTCCTCTGAGGCTGTGAGTTCTGAAAATGAACTAGACAGGGTGTTTGTTTTAATTTAAAAAGGACTCGTGATTTAATTAATTCTTTTTTTAGGGGGGAGGGCTTATTTCTACTTTGGAAAGATTTAAATCATTGTGATTAAATTTTCTTCCTGCCTCCAGATTTCTTCTTCTATCTGAGGAGGAGGGGGGGTCTTCTTCAGACTGTTATTGAAAAGAAGGATGGCTATATTGTTCACTGGTTTTTTTTTTTTTGAAATGTCAGAAATGTTTATTTGTACATGGTGAGTTGTTTGTTTAGTGTTCTCACTTTCACAGATGCAAATAAACGAGTGAGATGGGCAAATTTTATTTTTTCATTTAGTTGCATAATAATTCTGGACACTTAATAGTTGCCCAATAATTGTACACACATATTCTCCTAAGAAAGCCAAAACCTTACTTTTACTTTCTTAAATATTCAGGTTTGAGGTTTATTAGCATTTTGGATTGACTGAGAGCACTGTAGTTGTTCAATAAGAAAATTAATTCTCCAAAATACAACTTGCCTAATAATTGTGCCCACAGTGTACAACAGTTCATTCAGTGACCGTTCAAAATTACAACAGTATTGAAAAAAGTGACTTATGACCAAAATACAACTTGCCTATTAATTGTGCACACAGTGTAGATCTGAAGTTGCCTTGTATCATTTCAGTTCTCAAGTGAACTTTGCAGTGCAAAGTTTGGTTAATATTGGTAATGCTTAAATGCAAGACTATGGTTGAAAGAGCAAGGTATTTTGTGGTATCTGAGTTGTGTTTTTGCTCAGTATTTGTGGCTCTTTCTCCACTTGGATGAGTCATTTAGCATTCTCCAGCATGTGGATTACGAATCCACAGAGGATGGGTAGTTATCTCAGCTTCGCTGCCCTTAGACTAGGACCAAATTTCTTAGCTCCGCCTCCAACCGGGGCTTCCTGTCCTCCAACCGGACTTCCTGTCTCCCAGTTTTTTCCTAGTCTTCAGCCCGTCAACAGCTCCTTGAGCTAGGCTCCAGAGTAGGATTCAATTTGATCGAATTTAGGAGTGTTTTTCAGCTAGTTAGGTTACAATTTCTTTAGATTTGGAAGGTAAAAGCTAGTTCGGAACAGAGGAGAATTCAAGAAGCCGGGCCAGGGGACTTTCCCCGGTCTTACCGGACCACGCGGTGGGAGCGGGAGAGAGTATCGCTCCTGCACAGACCCACGGCCGGATTTCTCCCTTCAAGAGAAGATTCCCCCCTCGAAAGGCACCCTAGCCCCAACGGAGACGAGGACTCCAGCGGAGGACGAGCGCAGCGACGGACGAGGCCTCCACATCCGAAGCGCAAGTGGGGTTTGCGGTGGGGGGGGGAGGAAAGCGCCGCTGAGCCATTAGGCCGGCACTTGGCGCAGAGCCCCAGAGCGGCCGCGAGGGCAGCGAATCGGGGGTCTTCGGCGGCCATCAAGGACCGCGTGGAAGGAGGCGGTCGCCATCTTGGGCCGTCGGCCTCCGGATTTTTTGGCGCGAGGGGCCATCTTGGAAAGGGGGCAGTCCCCTCCAAGGGCGGCAGAGTCGGCCATTTTTACGCAGGCCCGAGTCACCGGGACAGGCCGGAGAGCCGAGCAAGGTGGGGGGGGCTTTAAACGCCGCAATTTATTGCAGAACGGAAAGCCGGTGGGGACAGCAATCGCAGCCTTAGGCAACCGCAAGCCCAGCCACCTTAGAGCCTGCTGAGTCAGGCCGAGAGAGAGGGAGTTGGGAAGTGTGTGTGTGATCTTGGGGGTTTTCCTTTAAACTCCAGGGATAATCAGCCCGCAGACCTACCCAGAGAGAGTCTGCCTGCCTGTCTCCGCCAGTGCATCTGTGCAGAAGAGGGCCTAGCCCCACCTGCCTGCGGAGCTAAGCCTCCTACTTACTCCCGCTGGTCTGGAGATTCCTGTAGTCTCCCAGACGCACGATGGCAGACAGCGCGTCGCCTCAGGTGTACCAAGGCTCAAGCCCCCCCCTCCCTCCCCAAAACGCAAGGCCATGGATCCGGAACTGGGGGGGGGGCAAGAAGAAGGCAAAAACAAAGCACCTAAACAAAGAGCCATCGAAGGCAGCCGAGCGACAGGCCTTAAGACGGCACCAGGTGCTAGAGAGAGAATGTGCCAAGGCCCAGAGACTTCAGGCCAGAGAGACCGATCAGGCTGATTTTTCCCAATCCACACCTTCCACACCAGAGCATACTGATCCCACAGACACGCAGACGGAACTGGAAACCACAGACCTACCAAGAGGGTGGTCTGAACAATTACAAACAATTATGCAGAAAGCATTTGATAAGTTTATGGCTACTAAACTTTCTTCTTCTCCTCAGGAGCACAGCAAACAGCCAGCGCCCCCGCTCCGCAGGGGAGGCGCGTCCACCCAAACCTCCGAGGAATCTGAGGCCTCCTCACAGATTACAGAGGAGGAACCGGAGGACTGGGAAACATCGGGACGCCAGCTGTCAGAGGATGAGGACGAGACCCCGGAACAGGCCCCAGCCTCAGGGCTGTTCGATTCAGCTAATTTCCGTTCGCTCATGCTCAAAATCTGTGCCACCCTGTGCCTGTCAGCAAGGCCAAAGGTGACAAAACCTGCCTCCCCTGAGGAGGAGGAGGAAGGTAAGGTTCATCCGGTGCTACACCCACCTGCACCGGAGGAAATAAAGGTACCGTGTCCGTTAGTATTCCGCACTGCGCTGGAATCACAATGGGCCTCATTGGCAACCACTCCGTCTCCAAGCAGCACGGATAAAAAGATCTTAAATGTATGCAATGCTTTAGCTTCCCTCATAGAGGTGCCAAAGGTGGACGAACCACTAATATCTCTCTTTGCCTCATCCGCCATTCCAGGAGATATGGCAGAATCTATGAAGGCCGAGGACAAGAAATTCGAGTTTGCGCTTCGCAAGACGCACAGCTCTTCAGCCTGGGCAATTAGATCCGCGATCGCAGCCTCGCTGTCGGCCAGGGCTTCAATCCTGTGGCTTCAGGATCTGCAGGCAAGTCTAACACCAGACCAGGTACGTGAACACCAAACATTAAACAAGCTGCTGATGGCGGCTGAATATATGGCAGACACCACCCTGTCCGCCTCCAAGTATTCGGCCAGGGCCATAGGGTCAACAGTAGCCTCTAGAAGGCTCCTCTGGCTCAAAACGTGGAAGACGGACCTTAAGTCTAAGTGGCGCCTGGCCACCGATAAGTACTCAGGGTCTAAGCTGTTTGGGGCCATCCTAGACCCGTATGTTATTGAGGACAAGAACAAGAGGAAGATACTCGCCCACCCATCCAAGGGAACAGATAGGCGACAGGAGTTCCGCAGGCAGGGGTCCCGTCAAAGCGGGTCCGGGGAATGGAGGCAGCCCTTTCGCGGGGGGCAGTCCTGGGATTGGCCCAGAAACCAGCGCCCCTCCTCATCGAGTCAGGAGCGCTTCCAGGACCGCCCGGCCGCAGGTAGGGGCCAGTTCCCAAAACGCAATGCCAGAGGTGGGGCGGGACGACCGTACAGGCGCTCCAAGTGACGCCTGGGACAGCCCCATAGGGGGTCGCCTGGCGCTGTTCAAGGAAGTGTGGCAGTCCACCACAACAGACGCCTGGGTAAGGGACACCGTGACTCACGGCCTAGCCTTAGAGTTCTACGCTCCCCCCCCCGAGCCAATTCAGACGTTGCCCGGAGTCACGAAACCCCTCAAAAGCAAAACTTCTGAGAATGGCCATAGAGCATCTGATAGAGATAAGAGCCATAGAAACGGTTCCGGCAGAACAGGAAGGACAGGGGTTCTACTCCATCCTGTTCGTCGTACCCAAGACATCGGGGGGGATGGAGGGCAATTCTAGATCTCAAGAGGCTAAACCACTTCATAAAATACAGAAAGTTCAAAATGCAGTCCCTCAAATCCATCTTGGCCAGCATTCGGAAAGGGGATCAGTTATCATCCATAGACCTCACAGAGGCATACTTACACATACCAATAAGGCAGGAAGATCGACGCTTCCTACGTTTCTGTCACAAAGACAGACACTATCAATACAGGGCCTTGCCTTTCGGCCTCTCGTCGGCACCCAGGGTATTCACAAAGGTGCTGGCAGTGTTAGCAGCACACCTTCGCACTCTACCGGTGCGCGTCTTATGTTACCTGGACGACATACTGATCCTGTCAAGGTCCCTGCAAGCAGCCCACTCAGACTTGAGGGCCACACTAAGCACACTACAGGAACACGGCTTTTCCGTAAACTACAAGAAAAGTCATCTCACACCATCCACACGCCTACTACATCTAGGGGCGGTCATAGACTCAGAAACAGGGTTAGTACACCTCTCACAGGACAGACAGGACAGCGTTCGAAAGCTCGCACGCCTCGTCCAGGGGAAGGGCTCAGCCATAATAGTACAACTATCTCAACTCCTGGGGAAAATGATATCCTGCCTGGGTATCGTTCCATGGGCCAGACTCCACTCCAGAAGGCTCCAATGGTTCCTTCTCCCCTACCAAAGGAAAAACCAAGGCGCATCCCTCCGAAGGGTCATACTTCCCCCTCAGGTCCTGTCATCCCTCCGATGGTGGACCTCAACCGCCACGGCCAGGGGAACGCTGTACAGGGAACCAGACAGACTAACGGTCACCACCGACGCCAGCCAGTTCGGATGGGGAGCCCACTTCCAGGATCAGATAGCTCAGGGCAGATGGACACCCAGGGACCGGGGACACAGCATCAACTGGCTCGAACTAAGAGCGATCCACTTAGCCCTCCTACAATTCTCCCCCCACCTGGCGGGAAGGCACGTGCTAGTCCTAACGGACAACGTGACTGCCAAAGCACATGTGAACAAGCAGGGAGGAACAAAATCCGCAGTTCTCATGCAGGAAGCGCGAGACCTGGGACTTTGGGCAGAGTCTCACCTAGGGTCAATAAAAGCAGAGCACATATCGGGGGAGGCAAACAGCCAAGCGGATTCACTGAGCAGAGCCACGGTGAATCACGCAGAGTGGAAACTGGACCCGACCCTGTTCGAGGCCATCTCGAACAGGTTCGGGCGTCCACTAGTAGACCTGTTCGCGTCCCCCAAGAACAAGCAGCTCCCTCGCTTCATGTCCAGGTTCCCGGCCTGGGGGGCAGAGGGGACGGATGCCCTCAGGTGCAGGTGGCCCCCGGGGCTGATGTACGCATTCCCTCCGCCCCCGTTGATACAAGCAGTCATCCGCAAGGTCATACTGGAAGGAGCGGAGGTGATCCTGATCGCCCCACATTGGCCACGTCGGCCTTGGTTCGCAGACCTCGTGGACCTGTCAATCTCACCAGCCTGGATAATACCTCCTCACCAGGTGTCGCTCAGCCAAGGGAACCTGCAACACCCAGACCCTCAGTGGCTACAACTAGCCGCTTGGCACTTGAGAGGGAGGGACTAGCCAGACAGTCCTTTTCGAAGGACGCCATAGAGATCATCCAAGCTGCCCGCCGGCCTTCCACTAACAGAGTCTATGAGGCTACGTGGAAGAGTTTTGTCAACTGGTGCGGCAAGCAGAGTATAGACCCCTTAACGGCGTCCATTCCCATCGTCATAGATTACCTCGTAGAAGGGGTTAAGAAGGGCCTGGCCCTTAACACTATTCGCAGGCAGGTGGCAGCCATACAGACGGTGGTCTCCTGCGACAGCAGGGAGCCACTATCACAGCACCCGGCTGTAAAGGCCTTCATGAAAGGGTTAGCCGCAGTACGGCCTCCGGTGGTTCATCGCTACCCGTCTTGGGATCTTCCCAAGGTGCTCCAGGCCTTAACTTCTACTCCGTTCGAACCCCTGAGACTCTGCTCACTCCGTCATCTGACATGGAAGGTAGCCTTCCTGGTGGCCATCACATCGGCTAGGCGGATTTCGGAGTTGGGGTCTCTCTCGGTCCGAGCGGACCTGATGATCTTCTCAGAGGACACAGTCACATTACGTCTAGATCCATCCTTCATTCCGAAGGTCAATTCCTGGTTTCACAGGGCTCAGGAAATAGTATTACCAAGCTTCTGTCCAAATCCTTCTGACCCACGGGAACGGCGATGGCACACCTTAGATGTGCGCAGGGCCTTACTTAGTTACATCAAAAGGACATCTGCCTTCAGGAAATCGGAAACGTTATTTGTTTCGTTCCAACCTGCGACCATGGGTCACAAGGTTTCATCCTCGACCATTGGCAGGTGGATCAGGGCATGCATAGCAGAGGCTTACGGGGCACAGTCACTACAGGTCCCAACAGGAATAACGACACACTCCACCAGGAGTGCGGCTACATCAGCGGCCTGGCACACGCAGGCACCGGTGGAGGAGATATGTAGGGCGGCGACATGGGCGTCTCCGTTTTCCTTCATTAAAAGTTACAAGATAGACCGTTTCGCTGCGGCAGGGGCCTCCTTCGGGAGGCGATCGCTGCAGCAAGTCATTTCTTCAAATGAAACTTCAGCCTAGACTCCCACCCGGGGGACATGGGAGGGCTTGGGTATGTCCCATCCTCTGTGGATTCGTAATCCACATGCTGGAGAAAGGGCGTTGTCTTACCTGAACGCCTCTTCTCAGCATGGGGATGAAGAATCCACACACCCTCCTCTAACAGTCTAGGCAGATATTGTGTTACAGGAATATGAAAGGAGCCACGAGGACCAAACTACGTTGAAGGAGCTTCGCCGGAGAAAAAACTGGGAGACAGGAAGTCCGGTTGGAGGACAGGAAGCCCCGGTTGGAGGCGGAGCTAAGAAATTTGGTCCTAGTCTAAGGGCAGCGAAGCTGAGATAACTACCCATCCTCTGTGGATTCTTCATCCCCATGCTGAGAAGAGGCGTTCAGGTAAGACAACGCCCTTTCTCATAGTTCAGCTTATTTTGAACACCTGGGAAACACAACACAAGCAATGATTGTAGGTCTTAGAAACTATCTTTGCTTGATGAGTAGTGAAATCGGGCAACACTGGAAATTGAAATTGATAACAGGGAAATTGTGGTTGGGCACATGCTGGTTGCAGGCCTGACAGGAAGTCCTTGATTGCCATTGTGCCTAAAGCATGCCAGTGTGGAAATGGGTGTCAGCTGGTATCTCTAACAGCTATTCTGCACAACAATGGTGTTCAGGGCTTTTTTTCTCATAGAACGTCCAGAACGGAGTTCCGGCACCTTTTTTGGATGGAACCTTGTAGGGTAGGGAAGGCAGGTTGTATGACATGTGTGAGTTCCAGCACTTTTTTTTTTTTTTTAGAAAAAAAGTACTGATGGTGTTACTTTACCATGAGCCTTTCAACTGTAAGATGGTAAAATTGGACTATATAATGTCACTCCTCCAATTTACTCCAATTGATTTAAGTGTATGGTAATGTAGCACACCTTTAATTCACTCTGGTGCTATCTGTAAACTCGTCTGCAATGACTTTAGCAGTCATCCAATGGAAGCAAAATAAAGGCTTAGTGACACACCTATGTGACAATTCCTGATCACATTGTCTAGCTTTTCTACTAATTAAAAACAGACCATATTTAAAATGGCATCCCTGTTTTTTTTTTAGCAATGTAACTGACTTTAATGTAGCTCTTTGGCTGAGTTACCATTTCTCTTCCTATGGTTTCCTGGATAGTAACTAATAACTCCCCTTCCCACACTGAGCTCTTCCATCCATACTATACTATGCATGTACACACCCTGCCATGGGGCTGCTCCTTCCTCTTCTACCACACCAAATAAGTCATTGACGTTTTGTCTATACTGTACTTGATTCCTTTTATTGTTTCTTCCCCAACAACTGGGGTCAAAGCACTGATTTAATTTTTTTTCTTCCCACTCCTTTCCCCCCTTTCCTTCCCTCCTCTTTCAGTACACAGTCTCACCAGTGAATTATTGTATCCTTCATGCTTGGTTGCAGTTTTGTTCCTATTTCTAGTCTTTCATCCATTACCAGGCTGGCAAAGCACTTTCCACAATAAGCCATAGCAGTGGGCAATTCAGCTTTAGCAGTGGGCAAATTAGTACCGCTTTATAAATCCTTAGTAAGACCACACCTGGAATACTGCATCAGTTTTGATCAACACATTACAAAAAAGATGTTGAGACTTTGGAAAAAGTGCAAAGAAGAGCAACTAAGATGATTAAAGGCCTGGAGACAAAAACATATGAAGAACGGCTGCAGGAATTGGGTATGAGAAAAGGACTGGGGGGGGAGGGTGACATGATTTCAGTATTTGAGGGGGTGCAACAAAGAAGAAGGGATCAACTTATTTTCCAAAGCACCAGAAGGCAAGACAAGAAACAATGGATAGAAATTAATGAAGGAGAGAAGCAAACTGGAATTAAGGAGAAACTTCCTAAAATTGAGAACAATTAACCAGTGGAACAGCTTGCCTTCAGAAGTTGTAGGTGCTTTATCACTGGAGGTTTTTAAGAAAAAACTGGATAGCCATCTATCTGAAATGTTATAGCAGGGGTCTTCAACCTTAGCCCTTTTATGACTTGTGGACTTCAACTCCCAGAATTCCTCAGCCAGCATGCCTGGCTGAGGAATTCTGGGACTTGAAGCCCACAAGTCATAAAAGGGCCAAGGTTGAAGACCCCTGTTTTATAGGGTCTCCTGCTTGAGCAGGGGGTTGGACTAGAAGATCTCCCAGGTCCCTTCCAGCTCTATTCTGATTAGCTGTTGTCAGTTGGAGGGGGGAGTATTGATTTTTATTAGTTTGCTTTAGTTTTCTACGGAAGGACTGAATTCTTGTATTTTGGTTGCAGCCATCTTAGAATTTTGTGTAAAAGATAAAAATTGTTGCATCCTTAAAGATTTGTGTGTGCGCCTTTCAGTTATTTTTGACTCCTGACAACTTCCTGCAGTTGTCTTGGCAAGATTTTTTGGAAGTGGGTTGCCCTTGCCTCCTTCCTAGGGCTGAGAGAAAGTGACTGGCCCAAGGTCACCCCAGCTGGCTTTATACCCAAGGCTGGACTAGAGCTCATGGTCTCCTGGTTTCTAGTCTGTTGCCTTAATCACTGAACCAAACTGGCTCTCTTAAGGATTATGCACCAAATTATACACCAATTTGCAGTGGTATGTGGGAATTAATTATGATTTGGCAGCAGGGGTTGAGCTTCTTTGTGGATTTCTGTCTTTCAACACACTGGGTTTGATTTGAATTTTTCCTCAAATTCTGGAGGATCTTCTTCCCTGACTTTAATCCCAATTACTGGACTGAGGTCAGGAAGTGGTAAAGTACAGTGAGGAAAAAAAATTATTTCATCCCCTGCTGATTTTGTATGTTTGCCCACTGACAAAGAAATGATCGGTCTGTACTTTTAATGGTAGGTTCATTTTAACTGTGAGAGACAGAATAACAATAAAAAACCCTAGAAAAACGCATTTGACCCTGTTCGCAAAACATGACTTAGTACTTGGTGGCAAAACCCTTGTTGGCAATCAGAGAGGTCAGATGTTTCTTGTAGTTGGCCACCAGGTTTGCACACATCTCAGGAGGGATTTTTTATTATTATTATTTTATTATTATTTTTTATTATTATTATTATTATTATTATTATTATTATTATTATTATTACTATTATTATTATTATTATTATTAAAGACTTTTATACCGCCCCTCTCCCGTAGGACTCGGGGCGGTTTACAGCCAAATTTAAAAATGTAACAATAATAAATATTTAAAACAGAATTAAATAACTAGGCTGTACTAAAACCAAATTAAAATCCCACACTAAAACCCTAACTACTTAATTTAAAATTACATTTAAAAAACCCCGAGGAGCTCTAGGCCAGGCCGGCTTGATTGAAGAGATAGGTCTTCAATTCTCTTCTGAACGTGCGGAGATCATGACATGTCCGGAGTTCTGGAGGGAGCTCGTTCCACATTGTTGGAGCCCCCACAGAAAAGGCTCTCCCCCTGGGCGCCACCAGCTGACACTGCTTAGCCGATGGCACCCTGAGAAGGCCCTCTCTGTGGGAGCGAACTGGTCGGTGGGAGGTATTTACTGGCAGTAGGTGGTCCTGTAAATAACTGGGTCCTATGCCATGGAGCGCTTTAAAGGTGATAACCAACACCTTGAAGTGCACCCGGAAGACCACCGGCAACCAGTGCAGCTCGCGCAGGATGGGGGCTGTTTGTGCCCACCAGGGTGCCCCCACCACCACCCGCGCGGCCGCATTCTGCGCCAGTTGGAGCCTCCGCGTGCACTTCAAGGGGAGCCCCATGTAGAGAGCATTGCAATAGTCCAGTCTGGAAGTGACGAAGGCATGAGTGACCGTGCGTAGCGCGTCCCGATCCAGGAAGGGACGCAATTGGTGTACCAAATGAATCTGGTAAAACATCCTCCCGGCTACGGCCGTCAGATGGTCCTCAAGGGACAGCCGTGAATCCAGGAGGACTCCCAAGTTGCGAGCCCTTCCCGAGGGGGCCGCTGACTCGCCCCCAATAGACAGCGATGGAGTCAGCTGACTATACCGGGACGACGGTAACCACAGCCACTCAGTCTTGGATGGGTTGAGCTTGAGACCGTTCTTCCCTATCCAGATCCGCACGGCCTCCAGGCACCGGGTCAGTACGTCAAGGGCTTCAATTGGGTGGTTCGGGGTGGAAATGTACAGCTGAGTATCATCAGCGTACTGATGGAATTTCACCCCAAAACCTCGGATGATCTCACCCAGCTGCTTCACATAAATGTTGAACAACAAGGGCGAGAGGACCGACCCCTGAGGCACCCCACAGTCAAGGGGCCTCGGGGTCGCCCTCTGACCCCCTGTCAACACAAACTGCATCCGGCCAGAGAGGAAAGAGGAGAACCACCGAAAAACAGTGCCCCCTATGCCCAGCCCCTCCAACCGGCGCAGCATAATACCATGGTCGATGGTATCAAAAGCCGCTGAGAGGTCCAATAGCACCAGGACAGAGGAACAGCCCCTGTTCCGGGCCCGCCAGAGATCATCCACCAATGCGACCAAAGCTGTTTCCGTACTGTAACCCGGCCTGAAGCCCGACTGGAGTGGATCCAGATAAGACGATTCCTCCAGGTGCTGAGAGAACTGTCGAGCAACCACACTCTCAACAACCTTCGCAACGAAGCGAAGGTTGGAGACAGGATGGTAGTTGGATAAAACAGCGGGGTCCAGGACGGGCTTCTTGAGAGGTCGCACCACCGCCTCTTTCAGGGTGGCGGGAAAGACACCCTCACTCAATGAAGCGTTGGTAATCGCCTGAAGCCAGCCTCGCGTCACCTCACTGGAGGCCAGTACCAACCAGGAGGGACACGGGTCCAATAAACATGTGGTTGCTCTAAGACCTCCCAGCAACCTGTCCAAGTCATTCAGTGTCACGAAATCAAACTCAGCCCAAGTAACAGTCTCAAGACCGGCCTCAGCCACTCCCACTGGACCCCCTTCATCGAAGTTAAAGCCTTCCCGAATCTGAGCGATTTTGTCATGCAGATATTGCACAAAATCCTCAGCCCTCCCTCCAAGGGATCCCCCCTCACCTTCCATTGAAGGAGGGAGCGGGTTACCCTAAACAGGGAGGCTGGGCGATTATCTGATGATGCAATAACGGCAGTGACATAAGAACACTTCTCTGCCCTTATTGCCACTAGGTAAGTCCTAATATGGTCTCTTACCCGTGTTCGGTCAGACTCAGAGCGGCTCGCCCTCCAACTGCTCTCTAGGCGTCTTTTCCGGCGCTTCATCTCCCTCAGCTCCCCGTTGAACCAGGGAGCCGATCGAGAACCACGCCGGCTCAGAGGCCGCAAAGGCACAACCCGATCCAAGGCACCAGCAGCAGCCCTATCCCAGGCTGCTACCAGCGCCCCGGCCGAGTTGTGTGTTAGAGCCTCCGGTATTGGCCTAAGCTCCATCTGGAACATGTCGGGTTCCATCAGTCGCCTGGTGTGGTACCAAATAATTGGTTCCGCCTCCCTGTGGCGGGGGGTGGCGGTCAGAAAGTCCAAGCGTAGGAGAGAGTGATCGGACCATGACAAAGGAGTAATAGCTATATTTCCCATATCCAGATCACTCAAACACTGACCAGAGACAAAAACCAGGTCAAGCGTGTTTCCCCCCGTGTGAGTGGGACCTTGAATTACCTGGGTCAGGTCCATGGCCGTCATGGAAGCCATGAACTCCCGAACCTCCCCAGACGCCTCGCCAGCTGATGGCAGATTGAAGTCACCCATGACTACCAGCCTGGGGACCTCAACCACCACCGCCGCGATGACGCCCAAGAGCTCGGGCAGGGCGGTTGACACGTGGCAGGGAGCCAGGTACGTGAGCAACACAGCCCTCGGAACCCCGAGGTCCCACCTCACAAGGAGGGATTCACAGCCTGCCGTCTGAGGAACAGTGACCTCTCTTGGCCTGAGACCTTCCCTAATCACAACCACCACTCCCCCTGCCCTGAGCTCTCGGCTGGTGAAATGCAAGGAAGCCAGGAGGGCACATTTCCACCAAAGGGACACCTCCCTCTGGACCCAACCAGGTCTCCGTAATACCCGCCAGGTCTGCGGCCCCCTCCATAATTAGGTTTTGTATCAAGGGGGCCTTATTTACCACAGACCTGGCGTTGCACAATACCAGCCTACAGCCCGGGCCCTTTGGTTCTAAACAGCCCAGATCACAAGTAGAGCCATGGGGGTCGGAGCACGGCGCCGCTCGAAGATAGCGGGGACGCGCTCCCATAAATGAATATGGCCCCCTGCTCCCACCGTATCTGCCCCTCCCACTTACAGAGCCAATGGGAACAGAATCACCTCTGCCCCCTCCATAATCTGCACCCTCGTGGTTCCGGTTCCACCCGTTGCCTGGCCCATGTTTCTCCTCCCTATTCCCTCCCCCTAACCCTCCCCTATCCCGAAGACCTCCCCCCAGGCCTACTCCATTACTAATCTTACCACCCCCCTCCCTTATCCAGCATTTATGCAGCATAGTCACAGCTTGGGTGCAAACAATGATGAGAGTCTGTCCATCTTTGAGCAGATATAATATCCATTTGGCCGGACGATTCAGTTTTTCCTGGGTCTCGGATCACAACCACAGTCATCTAGTTGGTGGAGGGTAAAAATCTCCCCCCAGATGTTCCATGCAGACAGCTCTCACCTACCGGTGTCCTGCTCAGAGAGCTGCCTCCTTTCCATGTGGTCATGGGGTGGAGCCTCGCCATTTCCTCAGCAGTCATTGAGGGGGGGAGAAGGCGAGGGAGGGAAAAGGGGGAGGGGGAGGGGAGAGGGAGGCCAGCCGTCTCTCCCCCACGAGGCTTTCACCCTCGTCACCCTATCGCTCCGCTGCTCCAAGCTCTCCTCTCAAGGGGGGGCAGCCGGCTCTCCCCCTACAGGGCTCCTCAGCTGTCATTGAGGGGGGGGCAACCATCGCTCCCCCGCAAGGCTCTCACCCTTGTCGCCCCATCGCTCCACTGCTCCGAGCTCTCCTCCTCTCAGGGGGAGGGGGGCCTGCGGGCTCTCCTCCTACAGGGCTCCTCAGCTGTCATTGAAGGGGGGGCCAACCGTCGCTCCCCCGTGAGGCTCTCACCCTTGTCGCCCCATCGCTCCACTGCTCCGAGCTCTCCTCCTCTCAGGGGGAGGGGGGCCTGCCGGCTCTCCCCCTACAGGGCTCCTCAGCTGTCATTGAGGGGGGGCCAACCGTTGCTCCCCCGCGAGGCTCTCACCCTCGTCGCCCCATCGCTCCACTGCTCTGAGCTCTCCTCCTCTCAGGGGGAGGGGGGGCCTGCCGGCTCTCCTCCTACAGGGCTGCAACTCCACTGCAACTCCACCACTCCAGGTCTTCTCAGCCACGCGAACCCCAGGCTCCAATCCCTATAATTCTCGAGGCCGCGGCATTTTCAGAGACGCATCGACGCCTCCGCTGCCCCAGCTCAGTCCGGACTCCTGGAAGCCCTATCACGCCGCCAGATGGTCGGCAGCGTCCTCCGGTACCCACCCAGGGGTGTTTGATGGAATTCTACCCCCTGGGTGGGCCCCCTCAAACCTCATCTCCAGGACCCAAGCATCAGGCATAAGCGTCCATCTTGCGCATGCTCAATCAAGTCCTTCTTTTGTCCTACTCCTCTTTGCAGATCCTCTCCAAGTCATTAAGGTTTCAAGGCTGATGTTTAGCAGCTCGAACCTTCAGCTCCCTCCATAGATTTTCTATGGGATTAAGGTCTGGAGACTGGCTAGGCCACTCCAGGACCTTAATGTGCTTCTTCTTGAGTCACTCCTTTGTTTCCTTGGCTGTGTGTTTTGGGTCATTGCCATGCTGGAATACCCATCCACGACCCATTTTCAATGCCCTGGCTGAGGGAAGGAGGTTCTCACCCAGGATTTGACGGTACATGGCCCCATCCATCGTCCCTTTGATGTGGTGAAGTTGTCCTGTCCCCTTAGCAGAAAAACACCCCCAAAGCATAATTTTTCCACCTCCATGTTTGATGGTGGGGATGGTGTTCTTGGGGTCATAGGCAGCATTCCTCCTCCTCCAAACACAGCGAGTTGAGTTGATGCCAAAGAGCTCAATTTTGGTCTCGTCTGACCACAACACTTTCACCCAGTTCTCCTCTGAATCATTCAGAAGTTCATTGGCAAATGTCAGACGGGCCTGTATATGTGCTTTCTTGAGCAAGGGGACCTTGCGGGCACTGCAGGATTTCAGTCCTTCACCGTGTAGTGTGTTACCAATTGTTTTCTTGGTGACTATGGTCCCAGTTGCCTTGAGATCATTGACAAGGTCCTCCTGTGTAGTTCTGGGCTGATTCCTCACTGTTCTCATGATCATCGAAACTCCATGAGGTGAGATGTTGCATGGAGCCCCAGACCGAGGGTGATTGACAGTTATTTTGTGTTTCTTCCATTTGCGAATAATCGCACCAACTGCTGTCACCCTCTCACCAACCTACTTGGCGATGGTCTTGTAGCCCATTCCAGCCTTGTGTAGGTCTACAATCTTGTCCCTGACATCCTTGGACAGCTCTTTTGTCTTGGCCTTGGTGGAGAGTTTGTAATCTGATTGATTGATTGCTTCTGTGGACAGGTGTCTTTTACACAGGTAACAAGCTGAGATTAGGAGCACTCCCTTTAAGAGAGTGCTCCTAATCTCAGCTCATTACCTGTATAAAAGACACCTGGGAGCCAGAAATCTTGCTGACTGATAGGGGATCAAATACTTATTTCACTCATTAAAATACATATCAATTTATAACTTTTTGGAAATGTGTTTTTCTGGATTTTTTTGTTGTTATTCTGTGTCTCACTGTTCAAATAAACCTACCATTAAAATTATAGACTGATCATTTCTTTGTCAGTGGGCAAACGTACAAAATCAGCAGGGCATCAAATAAAATTTTCCCTCTCTGTATGTCTTCTCCCACTCTCCTTATGTTGTGGGTGTGACCTCCTGTAAGAGCTGCTGTAAGTACAGTATGTTTACCACCAGCATCAAATCAAGAATCATAATAGGTAAGGTGGTTAAAGTTTCTTAATGTTTTTTTTTAATTCTGTCTTTGCTAAATAATTTAGTATGACTAAATATATTTTGCTATCATGGTAAAAACATGCCACTTCCTTTTATATTCCTTTGTATTCCTTTTATATTTTTAGCAATACTTTTTAAAAGAATGGTCTTTATTCTGTGTTGATTAAACGAAGTAAAAACATTGAAGGCCTTACAGATACAAAAAGGCCAAACCTTAGCATACTGACAAAAAAGAGCAGTGGAATGTAAATCCTTGTCAGGATTAGGGGATTTTATTTTATTTTTTACTTTTTACAGATAGCAGAAAACACACTCTCCTTTGCTCCTTAAATTGTCCAACAAAAAGAATAACTTGGAATATATTGGCCATGGACATCTTACGTATCGGTGTATGCCCTTTATAAAAAAAATTTAAATTAAATATTGTTGTGGGTGTCTCTAGACCAGCTTGGGAAATGTCAGAGGATGAGGAGGAGCAACCAGGCCCCTCTGGGTGCTTTCCCCTCCCGGCAGCAGAGACAGACAGGGAGGAGATTTGCATGCAGTCTGGGTCAGACTCTCAAAGCGGAGAGTCAGACTTGGAACAGGAAAATATATGGCTTGATCCGAGATTCCGAAGGTTTGATAGGCGGAGGTGTCAGTTACGTGGAAAAAGGAAGCCATGGGGGAAGTGACGTATCGGAAACTATATTAGAAGGTGAAGGAGGGACTAATTCTTTGTCACGAGCAACGTTAATATCAAGGAGTAGCCTGATACCTTGAGGAGTTCGTTTGAACTCAGTTTTCTGGTGTTTTTGGAATGTACGGAAGATTAATGAGGTCTTGAACAACCTGAGAGATAAAGAGTGAGTTATTGGAAGGGGGGAGAGCATGTTTAAGCTGAATGTAAATAAATCAGATTTGGCCGTTCCGCAAACAAAATGCCAGCAGCTTGCTTTGCAGTGAATCTCTTGAATTGTGTTAAATAAAACTCTTAAAGAAATATTCCTGTGGACTTTACTAAGCTGAGAAGGGCCAGATACAACAGATTGCTCGTGACAAAGAAGAAAATTAGTCCGAGCTTTCAGTACTGCGCAAGTCCAGTGACGTCATGGAGCAGCTTCTAGCTGATAATCCTGCTCTGTATCAACTAGTTCAAGGTCTCCAGCTACAAATTGGCAATTTGCAGCAGCAGATTCAGCAAGCTGCAGCAGCCCCAGCTCCAGCCCCCCCTCCCAGAAGAAGCAGGTGTTATTTAGCATTGCCTGATAAGTTTACTGGAGAGCGTAGTAAATTTCCAGCTTTTTTAAACCAATGCAGAACATTCATTGCTTCAACTCCAGCAGATTTCCAGCTTGATGAGACTAAAGTGGCTTTTATTTTAAGTTTGCTCTCTGGTCCAGCTGCTCATTGGTCATCTCCTCTGATAGACGGACAAGATCCTGTCCTGTGCAATTATGCAGGATTCTGCCAGGTGATGGAAAGAGAATTTGCTGACCCTCTTCGTAGACAAAATGCCACCAGGCGGATACGAGAGCTACGTCAAGGATCGCGCTGCGTAGCGGAATATATATCAGATTTTCGCCGCCTAGCTCAAGAAATTAATTGGAATGAAGAGGCTCTCATGGAAATCTTTCAAGATGGCCTGTCTTCCCAGATCTTGAATGAATTTAGACATACTGTAATGCCCACGACCCTGGATGCCTTATATCAACATTGTTTGACTATTGAGGCGCAAACGCAAGCCACGGATGCCCGCCTGGTCAAACAGATGATTCCAGTCACCGGAAGTGCCAAGCCAGTTCCTGCACCACGCAGAGGATTCCAGACCCTACCTATCACTCCACCCATCCCGGCACCCAGACGTATTTTCCAACCACTGCCGGCTTACACTGAGAGGCGTCCTGTACCCATGGCCAGAGATGAGCCCATGGATCTGGGTGCAGCCAGATCTCGATTGACCGAGGCTGAGAAGGCAAGACGGAGAGCTGAGGGATTGTGCCTGTACTGTGGAGAGATGGGTCACTTCGTCATGGCCTGCCCCCAGAAACGACGTGGTACGGCAGGTCCTACTCCTGTTCCAGCTCGGCCTCCCACTCAGCAGTTTCAAGCCACCTTGCCGGGAAACGGCCAGAGCCCGGCCTAATGGAAACGTTGGGTCGGGCAGGCGCCAAACCCAGTTCCAGTTCCGCAGACGAAGACCCCGGTCCTCCGAGACATTTGATCCTAGCAACCAATATATTGCTGGGAAACCATGCCCAGGGCATTCCGGCACACGCCTTGTTGGATTCTGGAGCCACCACTAATTTCATGGATGAAGCTTTCGCTCGTCAGCATGCCATACCTTTGTGCTCCGTTAAGCCGCCTATGTTGGTTGAGACAATCGATGGTCGTGAATTGTTGTCTGGACCGATCAAGTTTATGACCCAGCCCATACGCCTGGTCATAGGACAACATGAAGAAGCCATCCAATTATATGTTACCAAGGGACTTCATTTCCCCTTAGTTCTCGGCATAGCCTGGTTGAGAACCCATGATCCTTGTGTGGTGTGGTCCCAGAACTTTGTTTCATTTCCCAGTTTGCAATGCGTAGACCACGTACGCCAATTTTGCGCAGCCCAGCTACCATCCCACCCTGACATCACCTTGCCGGCCGACCTAGCGGACTTTGCAGATATATTCAGTGAGAAAGAGTCAGACCAATTGCCTCCGCATAGACCATATGACTGTGCCATTGATTTGCTGCCAAATGCCAAGCTTCCAGGGGGACGCCTTTACTCCATGTCAGAACCCGAGATGGCCACATTAAAAGACTTTGTGGATAAAAACTTGGCCAGGGGTTTCATTCGTCCCTCTTCCTCGCCTCTGTCAGCTCCTGTGTTATTCGTGAAGAAGAAAACCGGAGATTTACGCCTATGCTGTGACTATCGCAAGCTCAATGCCATCACGGTGCGTAACCGGTACCCTCTGCCTTTGATTCCTGATCTCATGGACCGTCTCCGATCAGCTGCCATCTTCACCAAGATAGATCTACGGGGTGCTTACAACCTGGTTCGCATCCGAGAGGGGGACGAGTGGAAGACTGCGTTTGGGACCAGGTATGGTCATTTTGAGTATACAGTCATGCCCTTTGGACTCACCAATGCTCCGGCCGTCTTTCAACATTTCATGAATGACATCTTCCGGGATTTATTGGATCAATTCGTGGTGGTTTACCTCGATGACATCCTGATTTACTCCCCGTCACGAGCAACTCATCTCCAGCATCTCCGGCGAGTTTTGCAACGCTTACGAAAGTATCACCTTTATGCCAAGTTAGAGAAATGTCAATTCTATCAAACCACCATTGAGTTTCTGGGACATGTGATTTCTCCACAAGGCATCGCCATGGATCCTGGCAAGGTTGAAGCCTTGCAAACCTGGCAACCCCCATGCAAAGCAAAAGATGTCCAAAGACTTTTGGGATTTGCGAACTATTACCGGATGTTCATTCCGAGATTTTCTGCCTTGACTGCGCCCCTTACTCGACTGTTACGGAAAGGCATTAAGTTCCAGTGGGGCGATGCCGAGCAACAGGCGTTTCAGACCCTCAAAAAGGCTTTTGTTCAGGAACCCATTCTCAAGTATCCAGATCCTTGTCGTCCCTTTGTAGTGGAGGCCGACACCTCAGATGTTGCGGTAGGGGCCGTGCTTCTTCAAACACGCCAAGATGGCGGCCCCCTGTTCCCGTGTGCTTATTACTCCAGGAAACTGAGTCCCTCCGAACGCCATTATACCATTTGGGAAAAGGAGCTATTGGCTATCAAAACTGCTTTTGAGACCTGGAGACACCACCTGGAAGGAGCCCGATACCAAGTTGAAGTTCGGACTGACCATAAAAACTTGGAATTTCTGCAATCTGCCAGGAAATTGAATCAACGTCAGATCCGTTGGTCTTTGTTCTTCGCTCGATTCAACTTCAAAGTCACCTACATTCCGAAAGGGTACAACAAAAGAGCAGATGCCTTGTCCCGTAAACCAGAGTATCTACAGATCAAGGACCCCTTGCCGCTTCGAACCATTCTGCCTGTCGAATCGATCGCAGCCGTGCACGATCCGGTAGATCTACGACGACAGATTCGGGAAGCGCAACAACTAGATGACTTTGTGACACAGAGGAAGCAAGAGGTGGGTCCCGGCTCACCTTGGACCTTGTCCGAAGGTCTATTACGCTTCCGCGACCTGTTATATGTTCCAGCAGGCCCACTCCGTGGTCTCATTCTGACTCAATGCCATGAGAACCCTGCAGCGGGTCATTTTGGTCTCTTTAAGACTCTCCACTTAGTGTCTCGGACTTTTTGGTGGCCCAGACTTCGCCATGATGTTTATTCTTATGTGAATTCCTGTGTACGGTGCCGTCAGGCAAAACATGCCACAGGAGCCCCTCCAGGATTGTTACAGCCGTTGCCCACGCCGGAGAGACCCTGGGGGGCTATTTCCATGGACTTCTTGACTTGTCTACCTGTTTCTGCCGGCTACACCGTTGTCTTTGTAGTGGTAGACATGTTGACCAAGATGGCACATTTCATTCCTTGCCGAAGAATACCGACAGCCAAGGTCACTGCTCAGCTGTTCATTCAACATATCTTTCGGCTACACGGTTTACCTGACAAAATAGTGTCCGACCGAGGGACCCAGTTCACCTCAGCGTTCTGGAGAGAACTCATGTCTGCGCTTCAAGTCCAAGTTAATCTAGCCTCCACGCATCACCCAGAGACTGATGGGGGTACAGAGAAAGTGATTGGCATCCTGGAACAGTATTTGCGTTGTTTCATCAACGACCAACAGAACGATTGGTCCAAATATCTCTCCGTGGCCGAATTCGCTTTCAACAACTCTCAGCACACTTCCACTCAGACCACTCTGTTTTTTGCCAACTACGGCTATCATCCCAGATTTTTCCCACTCACGCTCCTTGATTCTCCAGTTCCAGTTGCAGAGGACTATTTATCCGAGCTCCAGTCAGTCCAAGAGATGGTTAAGCAGCACTTGACTAAGGCCAAGGAAGACTACAAGAGGGTTGCAGACCGCTCTCGTCGCGACACGCCGCCGTTAGCTGTTGGAGATCGGGTTTGGCTCTCCACCAAGTATTTGTTTCCAGGGAGAATTCACCGCAAGCTTGACCAACGTTTCCTGGGTCCTTTTCCTGTGGAGACGATCATCAATCCGGTGACCTATCGTTTGACTTTGCCTAGGTCTCTTCGTGTACATCCCGTGTTTCATCGCTCCTTGCTTGTTCCTGTCTACCCTGATTCTCCGCTTCGACCTCCTGATCCGGGCCCGACAGCTCGCCGTGCTCAAGTTCCTGTTTCCCGGTTGGAGGTGTCCGGCATCCGAGATTCCCGATGGCTCAACGACCGCTTCCAATATTTGGTTGATTGGACAGGGGGTGGGCCAGACGCTTGCTGTTGGGTCGATGCTCATGCTATTGAGGCTCCTGGGTTAATTTGGGATTTTCATGCTGCGTTTCCCTACAAACCACATCCCCTGCGACGGACCCGAGGGACGGGGCCTGCGGGGGGGGATAGTGTTGTGGGTGTCTCTAGACCAGCTTGGGAAATGTCAGAGGATGAGGAGGAGCAACCAGGCCCCTCTGGGTGCTTTCCCCTCCCGGCAGCAGAGACAGACAGGGAGGAGATTTGCATGCAGTCTGGGTCAGACTCTCAAAGCGGAGAGTCAGACTTGGAACAGGAAAATATATGGCTTGATCCGAGATTCCAAAGGTTTGATAGGCGGAGGTGTCAGTTACGTGGAAAAAGGAAGCCATGGGGGAAGTGACGTATCGGAAACTATATTAGAAGGTGAAGGAGGGACTAATTCTTTGTCACGAGCAACGTTAATATCAAGGAGTAGCCTGATACCTTGAGGAGTTCGTTTGAACTCAGTTTTCTGGTGTTTTTGGAATGTACGGAAGATTAATGAGGTCTTGAACAACCTGAGAGATAAAGAGTGAGTTATTGGAAGGGGGGAGAGCATGTTTAAGCTGAATGTAAATAAATCAGATTTGGCCGTTCCGCAAACAAAATGCCAGCAGCTTGCTTTGCAGTGAATCTCTTGAATTGTGTTAAATAAAACTCTTAAAGAAATATTCCTGTGGACTTTACTAAGCTGAGAAGGGCCAGATACAACAAATATATATATATATGTATTTATATCTATGTGCCACATAAATCTATATAGATTGCAAGATAAATGTGAATCAAGGTCTCATCTAAACAAATGTTTGCCAAGATTATAAGAATTATGTTGATATGTCTTTCTTTTTGTATTCTTTATATTCTTTGGACTTAAAGTCCCCAAGCCTCTGGCTACATTCCTCTCTGAAAAGAATCACTTCTTTATAACTGCCAATTATTTGAATACAGTCTGATTTTATAATGCCAGCCCCTTGCACCTTTGCTTACTTTTTACCTTTCTCTTTTTACAGCTCTGTCACCACCTTGTGCAGAGGACCTTGCCCCTTCTGCTACATGCTTCTTTTAGAAGATCTGTTCCCAAAGGCACCTGAAATCTTGAGGAACCACTTTGGTTGTCTGGGGAATTTTCCAATGGACTGAACATCTTTCTTTTGTATAACTTCATCCTGGCCCTCAAGGGAAGGAGAAATTACACTGATTTTGCATCACGTTTTGATGGTTCCAGACCATTCCTCTATATCAAGTGCTCTGCATTCAGCCCCTATATGAGTCTTTTTGTCAAGGATCAGGTCTGTGGAGTGTGTGCCAGCTATGGCGAGCAACAGTAACTCCTATTCTACACCAGGGAGTGGAGATGTCAGCAGCTACCTGGTTCCTCACTATTTCTTCTTTCCCCGCATGATTGGAGGCCTCTCACCTCCAGTAACTCTGCCTGGAATGAAACATCAGCTGCCAGCCAGTGGGTACAGTACACCTTCGCCAGCTAGTAAGTACTCAAATTCAGGAGCTAAATAGCCAGTAGGGGTGAATGTGAGGAGATGCTCACTTAGGATGAAGAGGCTTTTATTTTATTTTTTATTTTATGTATTACATTTGTTTGCCACCCATCTCACTGCACGGCAACTCTGGGCAACTTACGTTAAAATGAAACCATAAATATATAGTATGCATGCATGCATATATATATGTGTGTGTGTGTTTGTGTGTGTAAATGTATAAAATCACATTAAAATTGCAATAAAATACAAGTTATAACTAAAGATGGGGAGGAAGGGAGACAAAATATACAGGGGGGGAGGTGGGAACTGCTATTAGTCGATCAACCACCTCCAGTGTGAAATTCTCCCAGCAAGGCCGTAAGCCGACTGGCAGAGCCAGGTCTTCAGGCTCTTGCAGAAGGTCAGGAGGGTGGGACCCAATCTTACCTCAGGGGGCAAGATGTTCCAAAAAACAAAAAAAGGGAAGGTGGGAAACTGAATGAAAATTTTTTAGACAGGTGGGATCAAGTGATGTTTTTTTGAGGAGGGGGCGAACCAGGACCTTCTTAAAAGCCCCTGGGAACATCCCTTCCTGCGGTGAAGAATTTATCACTGCCTGGACCCACCTGCTAGTCACCATCCTGGAGGTTTCACCAACCAGGAGGGACACGGATCTAATTAGCAGGTGGTGGCACTGACAGCATTGTGGACTCTGTCCACTTCCTCAGGTCCAACAGGATTGAACTGTTCACAGAAAACTGGGCAAGACCTTTCCCCAGGCATCTCACATGGTGTGTGTTTAGAGCAGGTTTGAAAACAATATCACAGTATTTGGTACAAACACATACTTTTTTGTTTAATAAAGCAAATAAGATCACTCCCCATGTAATACAATATACATTGTTACAGTATATGTCTATCACAATATCAGCATTTTGCACTTTTAGTGTAACACATCTCCCTGTGAGAATAGGTTCCTAACTGAGAATTGCAGAGTACAGAATGTTAATGAAGCTCTGAACTGGTTATGTGTGATCTATGAGTAATGAGATTTTTATTGGAGCTTTGACATTGTCAATCATTCTTTCATATTAGGTCCTACCTAGCGGCGATAAAAGCAGAGAAGTGTTCTTACCTCACTGCTCTTATCGCGTCATCAGATAACCTCCCAGCCTCCTTGTTTAGGGTGACCCGCTCCCTCCTTCATCAGGAGGTGAGAGGAGACCCCTTAGAGGGTAGAGCTGAGGATTTTGGAAAATATCTGCATGATAAAATCGCTCAGATACGGGAAGGCTTTGATTTCAACTGGGTATGTCCGGTGGGAGAGACGGAGTCTGGTCTTGAGACTGCTATCTGGGCTGAGTTTGACCCCGTGACTCCTGAGGACGTGGACAGGTTGCTCGGGGGACTTAGGGCGACCACTTGTTCATTGGACCCGTGCCCCTCCTGGCTGGTGTTGGCATTCCGGGAGGTGGTACGAGGCTGGTTCCAGGCAATTATTAATGCTTCTTTAAGTGACCATTTGACGGCCGTGGCCGGGAGGATGTTCTATCAGGTTCGCCTGGTACGCCAGTTGCGTCCCTTCCTAGACCGGGACTCGCTATGCACAGTTACTCATGCCTTCGTCACTTCCAGGCTGGACTACTGTAATGCTCTCTACATGGGGCTCCCCTTGAGGTGCACCCGGAGGCTTCAGCTGGCCCAGAATGCGGCCGCGCGGGTAGTGACCGGAGCGTCATGGCGCTCCCATGTAACATCGCTCCTGCGCGAGCTGCACTGGTTGCCGGTGGCCTTCCGGGTGCGTTTCAAGGTGTTAGTGACCATCTTTAAAACGCTCCATGGCATCGGACCCGGATATTTACAGGACCGCCTTCTGCCAGCAAATACCTCCCGCCGTCCGGTACGCTCCCACAGAGTGGGTCTGCTCAGGTTGCCGTCGGCCAGACAATGTCGGCTGGCGACCCCCAGGGGGAGGGCCTTCTCTGTGGGAGCTCCAACGCTTTGGAACGAGCTCCCCCCCGAACTCCGTACGATGACGGAATTGCGTTCCTTCCGTCGAGAATTAAAAACATATTTATTCCGACAAGCCGGCCTGGGATAGTAGCTCCGGTTCCAACAAGGCCATAATTGTTTTTAGGGGATTGAGTTTTTAGATTATGTATTGGGTTTTTAAATGATTGGGCCAAATTATTTAATTTATTTTATATAATTTTACTTTTTGTATGTTGACGTTTTTAATTGGGCTGTACACTGCCCCGAGTCCTTCGGGAGGGGGGCGGTATAAAAATCGTAAAATAAATAAAATAAAAAACTGACTTTGCATTATATAAGTTTTTATCCTTGTAAACTGCCCAAAAGATATCTAGCTTTTATTGGAATTTGTAGTTCCTTATGACAAATGGAACGGATGTCAAAATACTGTCAGGTCATATTTATAGGAATCTCAGCAATGAGGTTCAGCTAACATGGTTACAGTTCACTCCACCCCACATCCTGGACAAAAAATAGTTTTCTTTGTTGTGTAACAAGACCACAACAAACTGGTGATCAGTGAATCAAGCTGGGTAGAAAGGAAAGACACAGGTATACTAGGGGAGCGGCTCCACACAGTGATGCAAAGCAGAAAAGAACACTTGCTTGCTGCCCTTGCTTGCAGGGAAACAAAGTTTGTGGGACTAAAAAAAGTTAAGTCAGACCTTCCAAATTCTCGTGAAGTTGGAAGGTCTGACTGAACTTTTTTTAGTCCCACAAACTTCGTTTCCCTGCAGCAGGAGAGAAACACTCCAGAACTGGAAAGCAGGTTAGTGAAGAAATGCTTTTGGGAAGAGTGAGGAGCTGGGTGGTGGTGCGCCAAACTCTACAGCAGTGCTGGGAGGAGAAGCGGCAGAAAACAGGGCTGCCATTTCCAGAATGCAGAAGGGAGACGCGGGGCGATGCAGGGCAGCGAGCAAGTGCCCTTGTCTGCTCTGCATCGCTGTATGGAGCCGCTCCCCTCCCCGTTCTCCATTCTCTCCAGTGGCGGTGATGGAGGGCTGGTGGAGGGAGGTGGCAGGGGAGGCTTGTGCCACCCGGCCACAGAGCAAGCCACAGGAGACTTGGCGGAGAAGGAGGCGGCTGCTGCTGCTGGGCAGGTGATCTGTGGGGTGAAGTGCGAAGAAAGCCACTCCAGCAGCGCGCAGTGGAAGCGGAGCTTTTTGCTGTCATTCCCCCCTGGCTCTGAAATGGTGGAGAGGGACCGGGCCTACCCCACCCATCCTCCGTAGCATGGTAGTCCGACTCGAGAGGGGAGTGAAAGGGAAGGTCACTGAGCATGGAATGGCCTGGCTGGGGGGGGGGCTGAAGTAAGCGGGTGAGGCAGCTCCACCCCCTCCCCCACCTGCCTCGTCTCATTGTGGCGGCAGCAGCGTGATGTGCCATGCGGCCTCCTGCCGTGAGCGGATGCAGAAGAAGTGGGCCAGCAGCCAGACGGGCTCCTGCTGGAGAGGGTTGTTGGTGCCGCTGCCGTGAGGCGAGGCAGGTGTCACAAAAAATGAGACATCCCCCGAAAATAAGACCTAATGCCTCTTTTGGAGGCAAAAATAATATAAGACCGGGTCTTATTTTCGGGGAAACACGGTAGCTGGTGATGCAGCTGAGGAAAGCATAGGAACATCATTGAGATATTTGTATGAGTTTTTGTTAATATGCTGTATTTTTCATTGAAAATATGCCCTGATCCTTCAAGCTTGGGTTCATTTCTCTGTTGCTCCCCAATATTTTCCCATTTATTAGTAACAGATGGCTTCCGCAATTCAGGTATAGTACCCAATATGAAGGTGGGGCCTGGAGAGACTTAGAACATAGATATGTAAATAGGGTTGGTGTACTGTGATAAGTTGTGACCTGGGCTATAGCTTGGGTGGCTATTGGGGAATTTTCTCTGACCCTCGAAAGCTTATCTTTAAAAGACCATACATTCTCCAGCATGAGTGGATGTAGAATCCACCGATGGGTTATCACAACCTATCTGCCCAGCTTAGACTAGGTCCGAACTTTAGCTCCGCCTCCGGCCGGAAGTGCCTTCTGCTTCCAGTTTTGACCTAGTCTACAGCCCGGCAACAGCAAGTTTTGTTGGCTCCTCGGCTTAGATTAGTTTGAATTCCTTTTTCGCTTGATTGATCTCTATTAGGTTTAATTTGATTGGTTTAGTTAAAACTTGGATTACAAATTTAGAATCGCTAAATTGATTTAGTTGAAATATCTTAGCTGCAAAGGTAGGCCTTGGGCTTCCCAGGCCTTAAGGGCTCAGGCCGTTGGAGCTGTAGGGGGTGATTTCCCTTGGCTCTCTGTCGCTGCCCGAGCCAATTTTCGCCATCGCTCCCTCTCCGGAGCGTTGCAGGAGGGCTCTTCCCATCGCCTCGCCTCGACGGTCGAAGCGGCTTCCTGGATAGTGGCCCGCCGCTACTTCTAAACGCAAGTGGGGGCTGAGTGGGGAAGAGAGCACCGGTTGGCCCGTGAGGGGAGGGGATCGGTGTTGGCCCTTTCTAAGGCGCCGTTTGCTTGTCGGCATTGGGGCTGGTTGCGGCCGTTGGGAGCCGCGTGTGTGCGAGCGCGGGCGCCAAATTTGGGCGCGGCTGCCATTTTAGTAGGCCGATCACACTTCTGGCGCGGTGGCCATCTTTGGAGGGTGCGGCCCCGGACTATCTGGCAGTCACGGGCCGCCATTTTGGAGAGTGTGGCCGGGGCCTTCTATTATAAGGCTTTCCCGCCAAATTTGCCCGGGGAGTGGCCGAAGGCCTTCGGGCCGGCGAAGGCCTCTATTGCAGTTGGACCTGGTTCCTCGTCGCCATAGTGCCTGCTGTACTCAGGCCTTACCGGGGGGAGTATCCCAGTAGACCCGGCTTGTATCCGGAGTGCCTCCTTTACTTCGTGAGTGGTTTATTTGCGATTGTGTGCTCTTAGAACTTTAGCAGGGGTAGGTTACATTGAGTCCCATTCTTAGGGGATTTTAATACCTCCTGTTCCACATAGTTGTGACCTTTAGTCACCCGGCCTTGCAGACGTACTTAGCGAGCCGTCTGACTGTGACTACCATTGCCTCTGTGCAGAAATAGGGCTTCTCCCTTCCCTGCCTGTTTGATCTGCGTCCTTGGAATTTTTTCCCCCATTTGTTTGGATACCGTACCGGATTTTCCAGACGGCATGGCAGACAGTGCTTCGTCCCAGGCATACCAAGGCTCAGGCACCCCCCTACTTCCCAAAAATGCAGGTCTACTTATTTGGAAACGGGGGTTGGGGCAAGAAGAAGGCTAAAACAAAGCACCTGGTTAAGGAGCCGTCGAAGGCAGCCGAGCGACAGGCCACAAGGAGGCACCTGGCGCTGGAAAGAGAGTTTTCCAAGGCCCAGAGGCTCAGAGCCAGTGGGGCTGAAGTGGTTTCCCCCGCCCCATTGGACACACCTATTCCCTTTGAGCCGCATCTGGAATCTGGGCAGCGACCTAGGCCATGGTCTCCTCAGGGGGAAACTGAACAGGTTGGTTCCCCTCATTCCATTCCATCCTCTCCTGAACGCCTTGATTCTGCAGCCACCCAGACTGAGGCAGGGCCTAGTACCAGGGAACAGCATGGCCAGTGGTCTGACCAATTTCATTCGTTTATGCAGCAAGCGTTTGACCAATTTATGGCTTCCTCCAGGGGTTCTTCTCTCCCTCAAGGGTCCTTCTCCTCCTCCGTGCTCCCTCTCCGCAAGGGGCGGGCAGCTACCCAAGCCTCTGGTGTTTCTGAGACTTCTTCACAGATAGCAGAGGAGGAATCTGAGGACCTGGAGATGACTGACTTCCCAATGTCGGAAGATGAGGACGCTGCTCCGGAACAGGCATCGACCTCAGGTTTATTTGACCCCTCTTCCTTTCGTTCCCTCCTCCTCAAGACCTGTGCTACCCTGAACCTATCGGCAAAAGCTAAGGAGGTTAAGTCTCCCTCCTCTGATAAGGAGGATGGTGCCAATCCTCTCTTGCTCCCTCCAGTGTCGGAGGAGGTGCAGATCCCTTGCCCCAAGGTGTTTCGCACCACGGTGCAGTCCCAGTGGGCGTCACTAGCGACTGTCCCTTCTCCAAACAATATGGAGAAAAAACTGTTCAATGTTTCTTCTCCCTTCGCCTCTCTCTTGGAGGTGCCGTCGGTAGATGAGCCTCTAATCTCTCTTTTTTCTACGTCTGCCATCGCAGGGGACATGGCTGAGGCCATGAAAGCGGAGGATAAGAAACTTGAGTTCTCGCTCCGCAGGGCTCACCAATCCTCGGCCTGGTCTATCAGGGCTGCTTCCTCAGCCTCCCTTTTTGTCAGGGCATCTATTATGTGGCTTCGGGAACTACAGGCAAGTGTTCCACCTGACCAGGTATGTACTCAGCAAACGTTGACCAAGCTGCTGACGGCGGCAGAGTACATGGCGGATTCTTCCTTGTTCGCCACTCGATACTCAGCCAGATCGATTGGGGCAACGGTAGCCTCCCGGAGGCTCCTCTGGCTCAAAATGTGGAGGACAGACTTAAAGTCTAAGTGGCGACTGTCTACCTCCAAGTATTCTGGATCCAAGTTGTTTGGGCCCATTTTGGATCCGTACGTCATTGAGGATAAGAATAAGAGAAGAATCCTTGCCCATCCTTCTAAAAAATCGGACAGGCGGTCTCAACAAGAGTTCCGCAGGCAGGGGTTCCACCAAGGCGGCTCCGGGGAATGGAGGCAGCCCTTTCGTGGGGGGCAGTCCTGGGATTGGCCCAGAAGCTCGCAACCCTTCTCCTTCAGACAGGATCGCTCCCAGGACCGCCCTTCCTCAGGCAGGGGCCAGTTCTCATCAAAATGTCCCTTTCGAGGTGTGGGGGGCCGGCCCTACAGGCGTTCCAAGTGACGCCTGGGACACTCCCATTGGAGGTCGCCTGGCACTGTTCAGCGAAGTGTGGCAGGCAACCACGACTGACGCTTGGGTAAGAGAGACCATAACTTACGGTCTAGCTATAGAGTTTTACTCCCTCCCCCCAAGCCATTTCATAAAATGCCCGGTCTCACGCAATCCATCGAAAGCGAGGTTACTAAACTTGGCCATAGATCACCTGGCAGAAATAAAGGCCATAGAACTGGTTCCTTCAGGACAGGAAAAACAGGGGCTTTACTCCATTCTGTTTGTCGTGCCCAAGGCATCGGGGGATTGGAGAGCAATCCTCGACCTCAAAAGACTAAATTACTATGTGATCTACAAAAAATTCAAAATGCAGTCCCTCAAATCCATTCTGGCCAGCATCCTAGGAGGGGATCTGCTTTCATCCATAGACCTCACAGAGGCATATTTGCACATTCCGATCAGGCAGGAGCATCGGCGGTTCCTCCGGTTCTGCCACAAGAACCGGCACTTTCAATACAGGGCCCTTCCGTTTGGCCTGTCCTCGGCCCCTCGGGTATTCACGAAGGTGCTGGCGGTGTTGGGAGCGCACCTGCGCATGCTGCCGGTGCACGTCCAATGTTATCTGGACGATATATTGATCCTATCCAGTTCCCTCCAGGCCGCCCAAGCGGATCTTCGGGTCACGCTACGCACTCTTCAGGATCACGGCCAAGCGGATCTTCGGGTCACGCTACGCACTCTTCAGGATCACGGCTTTTCCGTGAATTACCAGAAAAGTCACCTCATTCCCTCAACGCGTCTGTTACACTTAGGGGCAGTCATAGATTCAGAGGCATGCATGGTACATCTCTCCCAGGAGCGTCGGACAAGCATGCGAAAGCTTGCACAACTCATCCAAAGGCAGAAATTGGTCACCCTAGTGCAGTTGTCCCAGCTCCTGGGAAAGATGGTCTCGTGTATGGGGATCGTCCCCTGGGCCAGGCTTCACTCCAGAAGCCTTCAATGGTTCCTCCTCCCCTTTCAAAGGTTAAATCAAAGTGCGTCGTCCCGAAAGGTCAGGGTTCCACTCCAGGTTCTATCGTCCCTCCGGTGGTGGACCTCATCCGCCATGTCCAAGGGGACACTTTTCAGGGAACCAGCCAGACTCACGGTGACCACCGACGCCAGCCAGTTCGGTTGGGGGGCTCACTTCCAGGCTCAGTTAGCCCAGGGCAGGTGGTCTCCACAGGACCTGGCCCACAATATCAATTGGCTCGAGCTACGGGCCATCCACTTAGCTCTTCTTCACTTCTCCCCCCATCTGGCAGGGGGCCACGTTCTGGTCCTAACGGACAACGTGACCGCAAAGGCACACGTGAACAAGCAAGGAGGGACCAGATCAGCGGCTCTCATACAGGAGGCCCGGGATCTGGGCCTGTGGGCAGAGTCACATCTAGGCTCTATCAGGGCAGAACATATATCAGGGGAAGCGAACCGCCAAGCAGATTCCCTCAGCAGAGCCACGGTGGATCACGCAGAGTGGAGACTGGACCCGACTCTGTTCGAGGCAATCTCGGACAGGTTCGGCTGTCCTCTTATGGATCTCTTCGCGTCTCCGACAAACACTCAACTCCCCCGGTTCATTTCCAGATTTCCGACTCAGGGAGCAGAAGGGACGGATGCCCTCAGATGCAGGTGGCCTCGGGGGCTGCTGTATGCCTTCCCGCCCCCTCCGTTGCTGCAAGCAACGATCCGCCAGTTGATCCTGGAAAAGGCGGAGGTGATCTTAATTGCTCCATACTGGCCATGGCGTCCGTGGTTTGCAGACCTTGTGGACCTGTCACTCTCGCCAGTCTGGAGACTCCCTCCACGTCGGGTGTCTCTCAGTCAGGGGAACCTTCAGCATCCGGACCCTCAGTGGCTACAACTAGCTGCTTGGCACTTGAACGGGAGGGACTAATTAGACAGTCCTTTTCGGATGGCGTCATCTCGATTATCCAGGCTTCCCGTCGCCCTTCCACTAACAGAATATATGATGCCACGTGGAAAAACCTCTCCACCTGGTGTGGTAGGCATGGGTTAGATCCTCTTTCCATTACCATTCCCAACATCCTGGATTACCTCTTAGAGGGCATTAATAGGGGTCTGGTGCTCCACACCATTCGTAGGCAGGTGGCAGCCTTACAGACTGTCCTCTCCTGCGATAACCTGGCCCCTTTATCATAACACCCGGCGGTATGCGCCGTTTTGAAAGGGGCAGTCGCGGTACGGCCTCCGGTAGTCCACCGCTTTCTGTCCTGGGACCTGCCCAAGGTTCTGCAGGCTTTGACCTCTTCGCCCTTCGAGCCCCTGGGGTCTTGTTCGCTCCGTTATCTATCATTGAAGGTAGCCTTTCTTGTGGCTATTACTTCAGCAAGACGGATTTCGGAGCTGGCGGCTCTTTCGGTTCGCAAGGACCTGATCACCTTTTCTGATGACAAGGTTACCTTACGTTTAGATCCCTCCTTTGTACCAAAGGTTAATTCCTGGTTTCATAGGTCACAGGACCTCGTACTGCCTAATTTCTGTCCGCGTCCTTCCCATCGTCTGTAGAGACGATGGCATACCCTGGATGTTCGTAGGGCCCTGCTCCACTACGTCAAAAGGACTTTGGGGGCTTCCGGTGGCTCCGCCGGCGTCGCTGGAGTCTCTAACGTGAGGCTCCGGTCTCTGAGTTAGTATAGCCGTCAACAACAGCGTTCAACAGCTGTTTGTTGCGGCGAAAAAACTCCTCTTCGGGCAAAGAAGGGGAGTAGAGCTTCAAGAGCCGGGTTGAGCCCTTCCAAGACCCCTGGAACAAGTTTTCAGGGGCAGAGAAGGTGTGCTCCCCAGGCACTTGAAACGCTCCTGCTCAGAGACGCTTCTGTCGGCTGACAGAATTAGACGCCGCGACCGCCTCTGCTTTGAAGAGAGAACAATAAGGATTTTTAAACAGACGGAGTGAATACAAGAGTCCTTTGAGTATTGCAAGTATTTTGTTATTTTGTTTATGCCTTTTTACTTATAACTTTCTTGAATCAACATAATTCTTTCAAAATGGCGATTGCTTTAAGCTTTCACTTACTCAGTGAAAGTGAAGAAATCGAAAGTATTGAATCTGCTGGAAAGTGAAACTGAATTTTCTCTTCTCTTTCTGAAGTGATGTTTGAGAGACTATTTAGACTTGATGTATTTACTAAATTATAACGCAAATTGGATTTTAAAAGAAATTGAGAAGGGAGGAATTGGCAATTTTAAAAATCTTTTTTTCTACTTTTTCCTTTTTTTCTTTTTTTCTTCTTTCTACTATGACTATGAGATATAAGGCAGCAATGGCAAAGGTTTTTTTAGAATCTCAAGAGCTTATACAGTCTCCTTCGGAAATGCTTACAATGAAAGACTTACAGAATGCTTTAACTGTTGCATTATTTCCAGTAATGGTTACATTATCTTCAATAAATGATAAGCTGGATAAACTGGAGAACAAGCTGGATAAAAAGATGCCAGAACAGAAAAAAGATTTTAAAGCTATGTCAGAAGTTTGTAACTTAGAGCTGAGAGAAGATATTATTGAAGTCAATAAAGGAGTATTTTTTTCAAATGAAACTGATCTTCAATTGGCTGCTGAACATTATATAATACAATTTAATCAAGAAGTAAAACAAGAACAATCAATTAGATCCCTTTTTTCAAATGGAATTGATTTACAATTGATTGCTGAACATCTTATAATACAATCTAAATCAAAAGGAGAGCAAGAAAAAGAAGAATACAGTACTGAGTATAAAGAGAATAAAGGATGGATTTTGTTTGATAAACAGTTTATTTATGGACTGGAGGAAGAAGACTTGTTTCAAGAAAGGAAGGGTTGGTTATTCCTTTTTGATAAGCAGCAAGAAGAGGATTTATTTGACAAAAAAGAGACATTGATTCAGTTCAAGATGCGAATTACTTATGGAGGTGAAGAAGTAAAGAAGAGAGATTTATTATTAACGAGGGAGGCCTCGTTACGGAGGTCTACTTGGCTGAAAAAAAACCTAGAGTTCGACTGAAATGAAATTTAAAATTGTATGCAAGGGTTTATGGGTAATTTAATATTATGGACTGAATTAAGGACTAAGATTATGAGTAAGATGTAAGAGAAGATGATTAATGGAAGACATAACTAAACTGATGAAGAATGTATTTGTTTTGAAATGATCTAGGTTTGATATTGAATTGATTGATTGAAGGGATAGATAAGCATTATGTGATTTGTTAAAGTTTTAGGAATGTAAATTAGAAATGGAATAAATTGATTGTCAGATGAGAAAGCCCAGAAGTCGATTGAAGAGATGAAATTTAATAAATGTAAGGTATTAAGGTTAATCTAAGATCATGGGGTGAATTTAAGACTAATTTTACAAGTAAGATGTAAGAAAGGATGTTTAATGGAAAAAGATTAAGATTATAAGTAAGTTGTAAGATAGGATGTTTAAATGATATATTAAGATATATTAAGATATATTATTACAAATTAAATGTATTAGATTTGACTTAGATTGGTGGTTTAGATGTAAATGATAAATACTATTCTTAACAAGATGAGCTGATTGTTTAAAGGAATTAAGGTTAATTTAAGATTATGGATTGAATTAAAGATAAATATTATAAGTAAGGTTTAGGAGAGGATGTTTAAATGAAGATATATATTAAGATATATTATGGTAAATTGAATTGAATAAGAATATAATTATTATTATTCTTTCTTTTTTTATATAGTCTAAAATTCTTGTTAAGATTATATAATTATTTTGTTTGATGTAGTGGGGTTTTCTTTTTTTATACCTTGTATTCACTCTGGGAAGTCGGGGGGGGGTTAGGGAGGCTTGATAATCTTATACATGATGTTTTCTCAACTGCAATTGGGGTTGGAGGAAGAATAAATAATTACTGTTACTGTTATTAAGGGGTTGCTCAGGTGTCCTCTGGGCTCCACATCTGATGGGGAAAAAGGAAGGAGGAGTGAAGGTTGATGTAAGTGTAAGTTGATAAGAAGGGGGAAGAGGAGGATGGAGATAGAGAAGGAAGCAGAAAGAAGAGAAGGAGGGAGAAGGTAGGTAGTCAGTTGGTAAGTGAGGGGGAAGGATAGGGTTGGTGGGATGTGGTGGTGGGGGTGCCGAGCAGTGATGTTAATTGTTTGGGATGATTATTCTCAGTTGAGTTATTAGTACTAGATGTATTGAAATGTATTTATATTTTGTGTATGGATGATTGTTTACTTTTATATTATGATTTGATATGACTAGTTTTTTTTTCTCTGTTAAAATTATAAAAAAATTAATAAAAAAAAAAAGGACTTTGGCCTTCCGTAAATCAGAGGCGTTGTTTGTCTCCTTTCAGCCATCGTCCATGGGTCAGAAGGTTTCTTCCTCGACCATTGGCAGGTGGATCAGGGCCTGCATAGCCAAGGCTTATGCTTCATTGTCACTACCGGTTCCATCCAATATTACGGCTCACTCCACGAGGAGCACGGCTACCTCGGCGGCCTGGCTCACCCAGGCCTCAGTGGAGGAGATTTGTAGGGCGGCGACATGGTCTTCTCCGTCTTCCTTTGTAAAGCATTACAAGATTGACCGGTTTGCTGCGACGGATGCCTCGTTTGGCAGGAGAGTATTGCAGCAGGTTGTTTCTTCTAGTGAGACTCTAGCCTAGACTCCCACCCATGGGGACAATGTAGGGCTTTGGTATGTCCCATCGGTGGATTCTACATCCACTCATGCTGGAGAAGGGGCGTTGTCTTACCTGAACGCCTTTTCTCAGCATGAGGATGTAGAATCCACACCCTCCTCTAATCAGTCTAGGCAGGTGTATTTGTTGGTGTGTTTTGTGTTTGGAGCCATGAGGTCGGACTTTCGTCTTGGAAGCTTCGCCTGGTCAAAACTGGAAGCAGAAGGCACTTCCGTCCGGAGGCGGAGCTAAAGTTCAGACCTAGTCTAAGCTGGGCAGATAGGCTGTGATAACCCATCGGTGGATTCTACATCCTCATGCTGAGAAAAGGCGTTCAGGTAAGACAACGCCCCATTTCTCTTTTTCCTCTGGTTCTTTCTTAAACACCCAAGATACATATAGGCATGGGTGTGTTCTTTCTGACTTCACAGATTATTTGTATGCATGAACCCTACTTTTTGAAGGGAGGGTTAACTGAAGCAAATGGGCACTAAGTAAACTTTAATCATTCCTACTTGGTAATGAATTCATTTCTGAACAACTATTTTACTTATTAAAATGTTTAAACTGCCCAGTAGCTGAAGCTCTCTGCATGGTTTACAATAAAACATACTAAAAATATAAATGTGTATGATAAATTCAAATAAAATACAAAATAAAAGCATATAAACTAGGCAGCAGCAAGACAGTAATTCAAAAGCAAAGAATTAAAATACAGCTAAAAGCCAATGTAAAAGCTTGGGAAAATAAAAAAGGTACCAGAATGATGCTAATGCGGGCAACTGGTCAAGTCTCCCTGTGGAGGGAATTCCATAAATGGGATGGCACCATACAAAAAGCTCTCCCCCTTGTAGAGGCCCACCTTATCTCCTTTGGTGAGGAAATTTGAAGAAGGGTTACTTTAGGAAGATAGATAGATAGATAGATAGAGAGAGAGAGAGAGAGAGAGAGAGAGAGAGAGAGAGAGAGAGAGAGAGAGAGAGAGAGAGAGAGAGAGTACTAGACTTGTAGCCAACTTTGGCCTTTATAAGTGATATTATTTGGGGATTGAGAGCTGTTGTAATATAATATTAAAAGCATGATTCATACTATATATTCCTTCCTTCAGAGATGGGACATCTATACTAATGCTAATCCTGGGCAGATATAAGGAAACGTTATGATCTGCAAGGAGATCATGAACAAATAGTTGAAGTAGCTTTGGTTCACACCAGACTTGACCACCAAATGAAGGGTTGTATTTTCCTATTGCATTGCATGATGTAGGTGTTCATCACACATAATGGAAGAAAGAAAGCAGCACACATGAGGAATGCATGTTGACTTTCATTGTGTATATGCATTTTGAGTTCTGCCTATTGAGCACTATGAAGCAGTATATAAGTCTAAGTTGTATTGCTATTATATTGGAACAGAATGGAAAGTTGGGAAACTGGCTGTTTAAATTATAGGAAACATCTGCATGCTTGTGCTGATCAATACTAGTCAGAAGGTTTTTCTCCTAGAAATCTCTCTTCTCAGAAGTACGAGTTTACTTCATTTTAGAGTCTTGTTTGATGCTTATTAGAAACTCTTTAGTCTCTGTGTTCATGTCAGCATTTGGCTAAATCATATTTTTTAGGCAAAATCCTTTTGTCTCTCTTTCTCTCTCTCCCACCCTCTTTTTACTAAAACTTCTTTGGTGAGAGAATTAGCTATCCTATGTCCTTCTCCCACAGGCGGAGTCCATAGGTTTTATGAAGAGGGATGTCCAGAAGATACCCTTAGAAGAAAGGTTTAAGCACCATCTCTTTCCCCTTTTAGAAATCTTTTTCTTGTTTCTCATTGTCTCCTCCATTTCCAGGCAAGAGTGTCTTTTTTATAAATAGCTTGAATAACAGGAAACAAAGGTTTAAAAGGAACAAACAAACCGCTTGACATAAACTGAAGCCAAGGATATGTGCTTAAGAGTGGGTGGTGTTGAGTAGATACTGGAGAGATGAAGTGAGAATCTGCATTGATTGCTCACTCCTGCATCATTTATCATTGGGTTTTTCCTTTTGATAACAGAATAACAGAGCTGGAAGGGACCTTGGAGGTCTTCTAGTCCAACCCCCTGCTCAAGCTTGAAACCCTATAACATTTCAGGCAAATGGTTGTCCAATCTTTTCTTTAAAACCTCCAGTGTTGGAGCACCCACAACTTCTGGAGGCAAGTTGTTCCACTGAGTAATTATTTCTCCTTAGTTCTAGGTTGGTTCTCTCCTTGATTAATTTCCATCCATTGTCTTCTTTTTTTCCCCAAAAAATTTTTTTATTGAGTTTTATAGGGTTGGGGATAAAATAGGATTGGGATAGGGATTAAGGTTTAGGGTGGGGTTAGGATCATGATTGGGATTAGGACAGGGTTGGGGTCAACATTGGGGTTATCCCCCAATAACATTTTCAATCTTTAGCAAACAGACTATTGTCCAGGTACATATGTTCAGTTAACAATAATTGTTATAGCAATAAATAACTGTAGTAAATGTAGTAAATGCTCCATTTGAAGATTTTTCCACTTTTCCAAGTCCAATTTTATTTGTTTTAACAATCTTTCATAGTTGTCTTCTTTTAATGTTACACATCTTGCTGTTAAGCAGATTCCTAGGTACTTAACTTTTTAAACTATTTGCAAATTTGTTTTTTTTTTTGTAAGTTGACTTTTCTGTTTGTCTGTTAAGTTCTTTGTTAATACTTTAGTCTTTTCTCTATTTATTTTCAAGCCTGCCACTTCTCCAAACTTTTCTATTTTCTCCAACAATTTGGTAGTTGTTTCAAGTGGCTCCTCCAAGATAAAAACCAAGTCATCCGCAAAGGCTCGTAATTTATATTTTTGATCTTTTATCTCCAATCCTTGAATTTCTATATCTTGTCTAATATTTCTAGTCAATACTTCCAATGTTAGTATAAATAACAATGGGGATAATGGACATCCCTGTCTTGTACCTTTTTTGATATCAAAGTTTTCTGTATAATCTCCATTTAAAATTATTCTAGCCGTTTGTTTATGGTAGATTGTTTGAATTGCATTTATGAAATTTTTCCCAAAGTCCATTTCTACCAACTGCTGGAACATAAATTGCCAGTTTAGATTGTCAAAAGCTTTTTGCGCATCAAGAAATATTAATGCTGGCTTCCGGTGGCTCCGCCGGCGCCGCCAGAGTCTCCACTGTGAGGCTCCGTTCTCTGGATCAGTAAAAGCCGCTAGAACAGCGCTCATCAGCTGTTTGTCGCGGCGGGAAAACCCCTCTTCGGGCGAAGAAGAGGTGTAGAGCAACAAGTGTAAGGTTGAGCCCTTCTAAGATCTCTGGAATTAATTTTCAGAGACGGAGAAGGTGTGCTCCCTGGGCACTTGGAATGCTCCTGCCCAGAGACGCTTCTGTCGGCTGACAGAAACAGACACCGCGACCGCCTCTGCTTTTAAGAAATACATAATAAGGACTTTATACAGACGGAGTGAATACAGGAGTTTTCTGAGTAACGCAAGTATTTTGTTACTTTGTTTCTGCCTATGTAACTATTATTCTTTCAATCAACATAACCCTTTCAAGATGGCGCTAAGTGAAAGTGCTTGAAAGCGAAACTGAACTTTCTCTGCTTTTGCGGAAGTGAAGTTTGAGGAACCATTTTGAGTTGAATTTTTTACTGAATCACAACGTAATTGGATTTTAAAATAATTTAAAATAAATTAAGAAGGGAGGAAATTTTGGTAACTTAAGGGGGGAAAAATGACGACGAGATTAAAGACAGCTGCAGCGAAGGCGGCTATACCATCCCCTGGGCAGCTAGCAAAATCACAATCTGCCCCTTTAGCTCCTGTAGCGCAGACATCGACAGAACCTCAAGTTTCTACACAACCCCCTCCAGAAATGCTCACAATGAAAGATTTGCAGACTGTACTGGCTTCTGCACTATCAACAGCTTTATCTACAGTAAATGATAAGTTAGATAAATTGGAGGAGAAGATAGAAGAACAGAAAAAAGATTTTAAAGTTATGATAGAAGCTCATAACTCAGAGATAAGAGAAGATATTGTTGAAGCTATTAGAGGAGTCTGGGATTATGCTGTGGGTGTTGAAGGAAAGCTGGAAGGAGTAGAGCAGCAAATGGAAGAAAAATTAGAGGAAATTAGAAGTGATTTACAGGATCAAAATGTTTTGACACAATATCACCAGATGCAGATGGCTGTCAGAATTAGAGGTTTTAGAGAAATATCAAAGGAGACTCAAGAAGATTTAAGAAAAATTTTTGTTGAAGCTTTAGCAACCTTTCTGGAGGATACGGTTGAAAATGTGGCCTGGCAGTTGGAACGTATATTCAGGATGAATTCTCGTATTGCAGCGCAAAGAAATTTGCCCAGAGACATTGTGATATATTTCAGTACAAGAAAATTTAGAAATTGGGTTCTTACCAAAGCTTATAATAAACAATTAAGTATCGTTGGCCAAGAAGTACAGGTTTTGAAAGAGATACCTCCCAAAATGTTGAGAGCAAGGAAAGACTATGCCTTTTTGACAGATGAGCTCAAAAAAAGAGAGATACAATATAGGTGGGAGGTTCCTTCTGGACTTTCTTTATTTTTTCAGAATAACAGGTATCGTTTAACCTCAGTTGCTAAAGCGAAGGACTTTTTTGAGAATATATTGTTAAGTGGTAAATTTGAATCTCCAAGACCTAAGAGGGCAGCTCCTGAAAAAGATAAGGAATCATCTCAACTAATGGATCTTCAACTAACTTCAACACCAGATAAGGATAAAGAATTAGGTGCAGAGGCTCAACTAGTGCAGAGTATTGATATTTTTCAACCTTTGGTTGCTGAGAGGCCTAAGGAACAAAGATACACACGTGAGGCTATCAAGATTATGGATCAAAGAGAAATAGCAAAATCAACTTATTCAAAACAAGTTGCATCGACATCTTCGGAAGCCATGGGAGCAAGGCCTAAGAGGAGGGAGGAAGTGGCTTTGGCTTTGCAGAAGCTTTCTCAAAAAGGTCATGTCAAATAAATATTTGACATGGAATGTGAATGGTTTAAATTCTCCACAGAAGAGGAAGAAGATATTTCATTATTTGAAGCAATGTAAAAATGATGTAATCTGTCTACAAGAAACTCATATTAGAATTTCTGATCAGAAATATTTGATAAATAATAGGCTGGGTACACATTTTGTGGCAGCATCTTCAGAGAAGAAAAATGGAATTGTTATTTATGTTAAGAATCATATAAAAGCTAAATTAATAGAAGCAGATATTAAAGGTAGATTTTTAGCTATTGAAATTTTACAAGATGGGAAGAAAGTTCTCTTGATGGGTGTATATGCTCCAAACCAGCAACAAGGTACATTTTATAAGTTATTACATAAAAAATTAATACAATTGGATTATAGATCTTGTATTTTGATGGGAGATTGGAATGGTATTCTTGATGTTGGTTTGGATAAGAAAAAGATCTCATCTGTTCCCCAATCGCGTTCTGTTTTGCCCAAATCGTTTTTTGATATTAAAGATGACTTTAATTTGTCAGACATATGGAGAGAAAGACATGGTAGGGATCAAGAGTTTACTTTCTTTTCTGATAGACATCAATCATTTTCTAGAATTGATTTTATTTTAACTACTAGTGATTTTATATTAAGTTTAAAGAAGGTAAAAATTTTACCTAATGTGTTGTCAGATCATAACCCGGTTATGATGGAATTAAACACTGGTCAGTTTATTAGAAGATCTTGGAGAATTAATGAAAATTTGTTTAAATATGAGGCAAATGTGGAAGAATGTAAAAAGGCTATGAAGGAATTTTTTATGTTAAATATGAATAGGGAAATGGCAATAGAAACTCTCTGGGACTCTAGTAAGGCTCATATGCGCGGAATTTTAATTGAGCTAAATGCAAGGCATAGACGTGGACAAGAGGAAAAAAGGAGAGTGTTAGAAGCGGAAATAAAGAAAAAGGAGTTATTATTAATAAAGAAACCAGATGATAGTAATATTAAAGAAGGGTTAAAGATTTTACGGAAACAATTTGATATGTTGATGGCTGACCAAGTTGCCAGGAATTTGCAATATGTTAAACACAATACATTTTTAACGCTAATAAACCTGGCAGATGGTTGGCTTACACATTAAGGAAAAAACAAAAATCCCGTATAATTGAGAAGGTAGAATATAAGGGGCAAGAAGTATTTCAACAAGAAATTATTAAAAAAGCTTTCCTAGAATTCTACACTAAATTATATTCTGAAGAGAAGGTTCAAGAGAAAGAGATAGATGCCTTTTTAGAAAATCAAAATGTTTTGAAAGTAACATTGGATCAAAGAGACAGATTAAACGCATTGATTACATCAGAAGAAATTATTACTGCAATTAAGCAACTGAAAATGGGAAAATCTCCTGGAACTGATGGTTTTACAGCGATCTATTATAAGTCTTTACAGGAAGAAATGGTTATACCTATGAGAGAACTATTTGTAAATATTCAAGAGGGGGGTCGGGTACCACCTTCATGGAAAACGGCTTATATCTCCTTGATTCCTAAAGAGGGTAAAGATAATGTTAAAGTGGAGAATTTTAGACCTATTTCTTTGTTGAATACTGACTACAAGATTTTTGCAAAAATTTTGGCTAATAGATTAATGACAGTTTTAACTCAAATAATTCATCCGGATCAAACTGGTTTTTTACAAGGGCGACAGATGAAAACTAATGTTAGACAACTTGTTAATATACTAGAACATCTGGATAAACATATTCAGGTGCCGGCAGTTCTTATGTTTTTGGATGCGGAAAAAGCCTTCGATAGATTGAACTGGTTGTTTTTGAAAAGACTTATAGTCAAGATGGGAATGGGGGACCAGTTTATCAATTCTATATTAGCAGTATATCAGAAACAAACAGGGCAGATTATTGTGAATGGCCAATTAACAGACTTATTCAATATAGAGAAAGGCACCAGGCAGGGTTGTCCCCTATCCCCTTTACTGTTTGTGTTAACTTTAGAGGTTTTATTGAATAAGATCAGAGCTTCAGATGATTTAAAAGGAGTTCAGATTAGGCAACATGATTATAGATTATGCGCTTTTGCAGATGATTTACTTGTGACATTAACGCAACCAATACAGTCAGCTCAGAGGTTGATGGAAATTATACAAAGTTATGGAAGAGTATCAGGTTTTAAACTAAATATATCCAAGACAAAAATGCTGGTTAAAAATTTAGGTGATAAATTAAAACAGGATTTGGAAAGAATAACGGGGTGTGAGATAGTTAAGAAAGTTAAATATTTAGGAATTTATATTGAAGCGTCAAATGGGAAATTGTATAAGAATAATTATGAATCCTTATGGAGAACAGTACAATTAGAGTTGGAGAACTGGAAAAAATTACAATTATCAATGTTGGGAAGGATTGCTGCAGTTAAAATGAATGTATTGCCGAAATTTTTATTTCTATTTCAAATGTTACCAATACTTAAAAAGGATGGGAATTTGGAGGAGTGGCAGAAAGGTATTAATAGATTTATTTGGAATGGCAAGAAACCAAGGGTTAAACTAAAAATTATTCAAGATATAAGAGAAAGAGGTGGTTTGAAAGTGCCTAATTTTAAGCTATATTACTATGCAGCAGTCCTAGTAGCAATAAGTGACTGGATTAATTTAACTAATGAAAGAATATTGAATATAGAAGGGTACGGATTATTGTATGGGTTTCATGCGTATTTAATTTATGAAAAAAAGTTGGATAGGGGTTTTAAAGAACATTTACTGAGAAATTCACTGTTGCGTGTCTGGAAAAAGTATTCTTATAAGTTAAATGGTAAAATTCCTTTATGGACAATTCCCAGGCATGCAATAGAGAGTATAAATAGACAACAAATTCAGGATGTGGTACCCTATGAGAAGTTCTTAATTAAAGAAGGGAATAGCTTAGAATTGAAATCACTAGATAGATTAAGGGAAGAAGGAATAGCTCTTAATTGGTATTCATATATGCAACTTCAGGCTAGATGCCAAAAAGATATTAAAATGGGTTTTTTTTTAAAGGATGGAAAACTAATTCAACAAGTTAGAGATCAAAGAAGTATGCATATTAAAAGAATATATGATGTTTTAATTGAAATTGATTCTGGAAATGAACTAATTAAAGATTGTATGATTAAATGGGAAGGTAATTTTGGACATCCAATTACGATGGAAATCTGGAAAAGGATATGGGTGAAAAATGTAAAATTTACACAAGCTCAGCATTTAAGAGAAAATTTTTATAAAATGTTTTATAGATGGCATTTAGATCCAAAAAAATTATCACTTATGTATCCAAATATGCAACCTAAATGTTGGAGATGTGATTTTATGGATGCTACTTATTTTCATATCTGGTGGACTTGTAAAACAATTAAGGCTTTTTGGATAAAAATATGGTGGATTCTCCAAAATATATTGAAAAAGTGTATTGAATTTTCACCACAGTTATTTTTATTAGGTATTATAAAAGACTGTACCACCGTAGAGACTAAATTGATTTTGAACTTGATTACGGCGGCAAGACTGTTGGTGGGTCAATATTGGAAGACATCGGAAACACCATCTATTGAAGAATGGACATTAAAAGTTATGAATTTGGCTGAAATGGCAAAGATATCTGCATATTTGAAAGATCACTCAAATGAACAATTTTTGATGGACTGGAAAAAATGGATAGATTATATACAGAAGAAATATCAATTGAAGGAATTATATTTGTTTTATAGTTAAATAATTACGTATAAGTAGTTTAGGGGGGTTTCTTGCGTTTTTACCCTGTATTCACTTTGGGAAGCCTGGGGGGGGAGGGGGGAGGGTTTTAATAATAGTTATTTTATATTTTTTCAACTGTTTGGGGGAGGTTTTTTTTCTTTTCTCTTTTTAGGTGGTAAGGGGTTGCTCGGGTGGCCTCCGGGCACCACATTGGTTGGATGAAGAGGGAGGAGTGAAAGTCAGGCAGGTAGGAAGAAGGTATGAGGGAGAGTGTAGGTGGGAGGAGAGGATGGAATTGGAGAAAGGTTTAAGTAGGTTGTTAGAGGGAAGAAGAGTGGGTTAGTTTTGATTTAGAAGGATGTGGTGGGGAGGGGGTACCGAGCAGTTTTGTTTGATTGTTTGCGAATTGTATGTATACAATTGTTTACAGTTGAACTGTTATTTCATTTTTTGTTAAAAATCTTATAAAAACCAATAAAAATATTTATATATATAAAAAAAAGAAATATTAATGCCATCTGTTTCCCTGGGTGGTATTCATAATATTCTAAAACATCCAAAATCATTCTTAAGTTATTTTTTATCTGTCTTTTAGGTAGAAAACCATTTTGATCTCTGTGTATGAATTAAGTCAGAAATTTCTTAATTCTTTCTGCCATTATTGAAGCAAAGATTTTATAATCCACATTTAATAGTGATATTGGTCTATAGTTTTTTATTTGTGTGAGATCAGTATCTTCTTTAGGTATTAAGGTAATATTAGCTTCAGTCCACGACTTTGGTATTTTAGTCTCCAAGAGTATTTCATTGCACAGTTCTTTCAAAGTCGGGCTTAATACATCTTGTAATGCTATATAAAATTCTGCGGGAAGTCCATCTGGGCCTGGAGTCTTATCTTTTTTTGCCTTTTTATGGCTTCTATAATCTCCATCATTGATATTTTTCCATTTAATATATTTCTAATATTCTCTGAGATTTTTGGCAAGTCTGCTTTTTTTAAGTACGCCTCATAGTAGTCTTTAATAATTTTTTTCATTGCATCATTTTGGAGCTGTAATTCTCCTTTTGAATCTTGTAGCTTATTTATCATTCTTTTTTCTTTTTCTTTCTTCAATCTATCTGCTAGCCATCTCCCCGGCTTATTAGCGTTTTCAAAAAAAATCTGTTTAGTCAGTTTAATCTGTTGATCCATATTTCCGTCTCAGCCAGGTTTAATTTATGCTTTATTATCTCCATTTGTTTCTTGAGGACTTTCTTTTGTGGGTCTGTTTGTAACTCTAGTTCTAATTTTTTAAGTTCTTCTCTCAGCTTTAACTGTAGTCGTTTCTTTTCTTTATTCTTTTTAGAAGCATAAGTTATAACCAACCCTCTAAAGTATGCTTTGGCCATGTCCCATACATTTTGAAGGGATATTTCTTCTTTCTTGTTTATTTTTTAAAAGCATTCCATTTCCTTTGTCGCTAGTTGCAAGAATTCTTTTTCTTTCAATATAGATTTATTCAGAGACCATCTTAGTTTTTTCTTGGTTCCTTTCCAGGTCATTTTTATTGGATTGTGGTCTACCCAAACATTAGTTTCTATCTCCACATCTTGTATTATCATTTTCAAGTTGAAAGATGTCCATATCATATCAATTCTAGACCATGATTTATGTCTATTTGACTAAAATGTATATTGTAGTTTTTCTGGGTTTTTCTCTCTCTCCATATGTCTTGGATACACAATTCTTCTATCATTTTTGAGAACGCTTTAGGTAATATATTTCCTCCTTTTCTCCCTTGCTTATGGCTTTTATAATCCAAAGTTGCATCTGCTATTGCATTAAAGTCTCCCATTATACAAAGATTTTGGTAATTTAAGTCCAGTATTTTCTTGTGTAGTTGTTGATGAAATTGTTCTTGCTTATCATTAGGTGCATATATTGCTACCATCAATATCTGTTTTTGATCCACCATAATTTCCACCATTAGTATTCTCCCCTCTTCATCTGCATAAATTTGTTTGGGGTTCATCTTTTCTTTAATATAAAGAGCTATTCCTCTTTTCTTTTGAGATGCAAGTGTAAAATAAAGTTTGCCAATTTTCGGTTTTTCTAGGATTTTTAAATGTTGTCTCAATGTGTGTCTCTTGGAGGCAAATTATGTCCATTTTTAGTTTTTGTAGTCTTGTAAAAAAATTCTCCTTTTTAAAGGAGAATTTAGTCCATTTATATTTATTGATAAAATCCCAGTCTCCTCCATCTCTTTCAATTATATCTAGGTTTCAATCTTCTAGTCGATCTTATCTGTCTCTGGTCTCTCCGTCTTGCTCCTTCTTCCGAGTATGTATTTTTGACTTCTTCCTCCTCTGTTTGTTTGGCCGCTCCTTCAACTACCATTTCTTCTTGTTTTTTAGGTTCAGGATCACCTTTTTCCAAAAATGCTCTGTGGTTGTCAAAAAACTCTAATGCCTTAAGCGGTGTGTCCAGTCTGTATCTTTTCGTGTCCCAGTAGATTTAGGATCCCTTCTGGAATCAACCATCTAATATTCACTCCTTTTTCAGCCAATTTTCTGGTTAAGAACTGATAGTCTCTTCGAGCCTCTCTTATCCTTCTAGGAATTTTTTTGAGAACTACTATTTCTTTTTCTTTATATTTTAACGGTTGATCTCTTACTTTTCTCAGAATCTCATCTCTTATGGATCTTTTAAGAAATCTAACATGGACTTCCCTGGGCACTTTATTTCTTCTAGCATAGTTTGAATTGACTCTATAGATCTGATCCAATTCTCCTTCCATTGGGATCTTCCCCATTCCTAGAGCATCTACCAGTAACTCAGTTATCAAATCTAAGAGATCCTCTTCCTTGTCTTCTATTATATTTTGGAATCTTAGGAAATATGAGGCTTTTTCCATTTCTGACACCGCCAACGAGTCTTACAATTCTCTATTTATTTGAGCCAATTTTTCATTTTCATCTTTTAAGGCTTCTAATTTCTGGTCAACTTCAACTGATTTGTTTTCCACTTTTTGAATTCTTTGCTGGTTGTCTGTAATCATCTGCTTAAAATTTTCAATTTGGGAATCTATATTGGTAATTTTTTGATTCATTTTGTCAAGATCATTTTTCAAATCTTCATGATTTTTCGTCGAAGTTGCCGTCTCAGCTGCAATTGCTTGCAAAATTGCTTGAGTATCTTTTTGGTGAACATCCATCTTTTCTTGCTGCAGCATTGTCGTAATTGATTTCTGATATACTGGACTTGCAGAAGTCGAGGCAGGGGTAGAAGATCCTTTTTTCCCAAGTTTAGATAGATTTAAAGCGCTCATCTTTGTCTTTACTTCTTGTATTGTAATCCACCAGGTAGCCAAATGGCCAGTTTTTATAATCCAATAGGCTCCTATTAGTTAGGAGGGGAAGTCCATAAAAATAGTTAAAAATAAAAAGTAAAAGTAAATATAGCAACAGGGCAAAAGGAAGGGAGAGAAAAAAAGGAGAGGGAAAAAAGGTCCCCAAATAAACAGGAAAAAAGAAAAAAGAAAAGAAAAAGAAAAAAGCAAAAATATCAAAATTATAATCCACCGAATTCTGTTCTGAGAAATTTCTTAATTTTCAATTCTTCTAAGACATCTTGCTATAATTCCAAAGCACACAGTGTTTATAATCCAGGGAAGCAGATGGCTCCAAATTATTATTATTATTATTATTATTATTATTATTATTATTATTATTATTATTATTATTATTATTATTTATTTATTTATTTATTTATTTATTTATTTATTTATTTATTTGACTTCTATGCCGCCCTATTCCGGAGAACTCAGGGCGGCTCACAACATAATAGAAATCAACATATAAAAATACATGTATATAAAACCCCTTAATTTAAAAAACCAATCATTCAACATACACACAGACATACACTGGCTTGGGGCAAGATGTTAACTGCCCCAGGCCTGCCGGCAGAGGTATGTTTTAAGTAATTTATGAAAGGCGGAGAGGGTGGGGGCGACACGGATCTCCGGGGGAAGTTGGTTCCAGAGGGCCGGGGCCGCAACAGAGAAGGCTCTTCCCCTAGGAAGAGCTATTTGTTTGTAGATATAGTCTATCTTATAAAGCCAAGTAAACCAAAAGAAAGTCTTTTCTCCAGCAGAGTTTCAAGGACTTTCAGACAAACAATGTCTGGGCATGTAGCCAAAATTCTAATCTGAATAAGCTCCAGTCAAGGGAAAGTGAGGATAGTTCTCAATGTAACCACAAGGTGACACTAAGTATCCATTCCCAGCACATGTAGATGGGAAAAAAGAAAAAAAATGGCCAAAGGAAAAGTAAAAGTTTAAAAGGTTTAAAAAGTAAAAATTACAGTGGCTTTTCAACAAAGAACAAAGACAAAAAATCTCTATAAAAGCAGGAGCTTCCCAAATTTATCTTGAGCCTCAGATAGCTTTAAAATATAGAAAGTTTTTAATTTCCCAAAAAGCTTAAACCATCGCTTGAGTTCAGGAGGGGGGGAAAGAATGAAAAAATTCCACCCCTCCCTAAAAGTAAAAGGCTTTGCTCTCAAGCTGTAAAAGAGCTATTTGCCAAACAAGAATCCACTTCTAGTGAGAAAGGAAAAAGTATTCTCACCAAGCTCAGCTGTTTGCTGTCACTTTAAGCTTCTTCCTCGTCTCCGACAATCAGCTGGTAATGGCGGTCTGCATAAATGCGGTCTGCCTTCTGCTGATTCCGAGGGCTCCTTTGGGTCCAGCGAGCCGGCTACTGCCGACCCGCGGTCCCCAAAGCTTCACCCCTCTCCGGGGCGACTTTCAGTCCAAATGGACCCACCGGCAGCCGAAAATCGGACCCGGGGAGAGGAGAATCTTTTCCCCAGGTCTATCCTTCAGCTACGTCACCGGAAACTCCATTGTCTTCTTGTCCTGCCTTCAGGTGCTTTAGAGCAGGGCTTTTCAACCTTTTCACTGATTGTACCACTTTTAGGATATGGCAATATCCGAGTACTACTAGTCGCCTAGCAAGGTGTCAAAACCTTGGTTGACCAAAAAAAAGGGAAAAAGTGATAAAGTACAGGTAGTCCTCGACTTACAACAGTTTGCTTAGTGACTGTTCGAAGTTACAACAGCACTGAAAAAAGTGTCTTATGACCATTTTTCACACTTATGACCATTTCAGCATTCCCAGGGTCATGTGATTTACATTCAGATGCTTGGCAACTGATTCATACTTATGATGGTCACAGTGTCCCAGGGTCATGTGATCCCCTTTTGCAACCTTTTGACAAGCAAAGTCAATGGGGAAACCAGATTCACTTAACAACCTTTTATATCAGGGGTGTCAAATTCAATTTCATTGAGGGCTGCATTAGCATTGTGGTTACCGTGTGTGGGGGTGTTTCCTTCCTTCCTTTTTCTTTCCCTCCCTGCCTCCCTCCTCATTCCCAATTCCTTCGTTCCTCCCCTCCTTCTTTCCCTCATTCTCATTCCCATTTCCTTCCTGCCCTCCTTCCTTACTCCACTCCTTTCCCTCCTTCTCATTCCCATCTCCCTCCTTCCTTCCTTCCTTCCTTCCTTCCTTCCTTCCTACCTTCCTTCCTTCCTTCCTTCCTTCCTTCCTTCCTTCCTTCCTTCCTTCCTTCCTTCCTTCGCTGATCCTGGCGCTTCTGCTGAGCCCTGACAGCTGCAGAAGCGCCAGGATTAGCGCCGGGGTCCGGGTGATTGCTGCTTCTGGGTGGCTCAGCAGAAGCGCTGATCAGCTGTAGCTGTGCATGCCGATCCTGGGCTCCTGCCGAGCCCCCATAGTCCTGCAAAAGTGCACGCTGCTCCTGGGGCTTCTTCCCAGCTCACTTACTTGCCCTTCCCACGAAAACACGCTGCTTGCTAAAGAGGCCACTCGCTCACTCTCCCTTCACCCGAAAACATGCCGCTCACTAAACACGCTGCTCGCTCACTCACCCTTCACCTGAAAACACGCTGCTCGCTAAACAGGCCACTTGCTGATTCACCCTTTGCCTGAAAACATGCTGCTCGCTAAACACACAGCTTGCTCATTCACCCTTCGCCCGAAAACACGCCGCTCATTAAACACGCCACTCATTCACCCTTCACCCGAAAACACACTGCTCGTGAAACAGGCCACTCGCTCACACACCCTTCCCCCGAAAACATGGCGCTCACTAAACATGCTGCTTGCTGACGCGCCCTTCTCCCAAAAACACGCCACTCGCTAAACACGCCGCTCACTCACTCACCCTTCACCCAAAAACACGCCGCTCTCTCACACGCCCTTTGCCCAAAAACATGCCGCTCACTAAACAGGCCGCTCTCTTATTCAACCTTCGCCCGAAAACACGCCACTCGCTAAACACGCTGCTTACTCACTCACCCTTTGCTTGAAAACACGCCACTCGCTAAATAGGCCGCTCGCTCATTCATCCTTCACCCAAAAACATGCTGCTTGCTAAACAGGCCGCTCGCTCACCCTTCGCTCGAAAACACGCCACTCTCTAAACACACTGCTCTCTCACTCACCCTTTGCCCGAAAACATGCTGCTTGCTAAACAGACCATTTGCTCACATGCCCTTCCCCCGAAAACAGGCCACTCGCTAGACAGGCCGCTCGCTCACCCTTCCTCCGAAAACAGGCCGCTTGCTCTGTCTCTCCTCACTGCTTTGGTAAGAAAAGCCTCTTCACTTCTTGCTCTATCTCTCCCTCTCCCACCAAAACCTATCCCTTTTATACTTCTCTCCGCCCTCCTCCTCCTTTTCTCTTCCGGGTGTGCCAGAAGCTCCAATTACCATGTCGCCACGTGCGCCGATCCTGGGGCTTCTACCAAGCTCTGCAGCTCCAGCTGATCTCCTCCAGGTCTGTGCAGTGCCACTTTAGCTGGTTCCCTCCCCCGCTACACTTGGCTAGGGGTCGTGTACCACCTGCCAGGTGCTAAAGTACCACCAGTTGAAAAGTCCTGCTTTAGAGAATAGGTTGACCCCCTCTTCTTTATAGCTGCCCCTTAGATATTGGAACTCTTAGATATTGGATATCACAAGGTTACAAAGAGTGATTAGGACAGAGGAAGTCAGGGTGCCTGGGTGTCATGTACCCCACTCAGGAGCCCATGTGTCCCACTCAGGAACATACATTCTGCATTTGACTTAGTGGATTGGGTAAGATCTCAGGTAAAGCTTCTGTCTGCCTTCAATTAGGCATTGAGGCTGAAGGAAAAGCATTACTATTAATATATTAGGATACAGTCTTTTAAATTACAATGTAAAATATGCGCAAGCATTGACACAGATAAACATAAATAGGAATAGTCATTACATTAATTTCCGACATTAAGAGAAAAATGGATATTAGCATTTTTATCAGCTTTGCCAAACCAGGAGCCCTCTGAAATTCCTGTATTCAGGAATCACGAAGTTGAAATCCAGCTTATTGTAAAGTACCAGGTTGGGGAAGACTGACCTATACAGGTAGTCCTTGCTTAATGACCACAATTGAGACTGGAATCTTGGTTGGTGAGTGAAACTTTTGTTAAGCAAGATATCAAGTGACTGCTTTGCTCAACAACCACAATCCCAGCAGTCCTGGTTGCGGCTGTTAAGAAATTGCATGCGTTGTTAAACGGAGTCCCAGGTAAGGAGCATGGGGTGCCTGGAGGGGGGAGTTCCCTGGGAGGCTCCGTTCAGAAGCTGAAAATCCTCCCTGCCAAATTCCAAGCAGGATTTTCAGCCCTTGAGGGAGAGACACTTGTGCCAGGGCCTGTGCCAGGTCTCCCAGGGCCTCTCCCACCTTACCTGAGGCACCTTGCACTCCTTACCACAATGCCTCTCTACTCTCTGCTTGCATTTAAGCTCCCGTTTGTCCTTAGGGTTTGCCTGAAAGAGTTCCACTCTACTCCGTGTGCAGAAGGGAACACTTTTGGTGGGGTGCTGGAACGGAGCTCAGATCTTCATAATCTGAGCTCCATTTCTCCACCCCGCCAACAGACTTCAGCTCCCCTCACCAGGCAGATCTTTCAGCCACCCCCTGAGATGAGAGGAGTCCTCTTGACAGGTGGCAGCAGCCTGTAACCTTCCCTGCTGCCTTGCCCATTGACTTTCGGGGAAGCTGGCAGAGAAGATTGCAAATTGGGATCACATGATTGTGAGGCACTTGGCAACCTGTTGAAAGTGTGAATAGGTTACCAAGCACCCAGGTTGCAGTTACATGACTGGAGGCACGTGCAACATTTTACAATTGCCCGTAGTGCTTTACAGGTTGTAAAGCACCCTTTCTGATGCTGTCATAACTTCAACTGTTTGTTAAATGGCCAGTTGTAAGTTGAGGGCTACCTTTATCAGTTTGAAAGTATGTGCTAAAGCAAATGACATACTAAGAATGAAGAATGATTAACTTTTTTTAAAAAATTGCATGCAGGCAACTTATCAAGTCCAAATAGCAAATATGCCATGTTTAGATTATTCTCTGTTTTCCAGATCATGGTGCTCATTCATCAGAGTAGAGGCATGTGTGCTGTGTGTGTGTGTATGTTTGCCTAAGATGTAAAGTACAACATGTAATATGGTATCTTTGGGTTTGAGCCTTATGTGTTAATGGTTGCCCTGCATTCCTTTCACTGGTGCCATGTGGAATAGTAGCATATCCTTTCTTGGGATCTTCATGCTTGTAATTAGGCTTGCTAAGTTGCTGAGCTAACTGGACTTCATAGGAAAAGTTGCAAGCTTACCATGACTATTCAAAATAGGTCTGGGGCTGAATTCCAAGAAGACCAACTTTCAACAAAATCTCAGATGAGGAATGCATGAAATACAATGGCTAAGTTGTGTGAATATTTAAATGCAGCTGCGTGGAACTTGTGTCATCTGTTCTGGAAATCCCCGCTCCTGACGTTTAGGAAGACAAGACTGTATGTACAAAAAGCACTACATTTAGTGTTGTATGTAGGATGCATACTGTGTTTCCTCAGTTCTTCTATTATAGTTCATATATTGTCAAAAGACTAATTTGGGGTTTCAACTCAAGCCAGGGATGCGCAAGAATAAATAAAAATGAGATCCAGATAACTGTGAGGAAAGAAGAAAAGCAAAACAGTTTGCCTTTAGGGGCAGGCTGCAGAGAAATGGGGTACAGCAGCAGATTCTTATAGGGGGAGCTTGTCCGGGGTGTGGGAAGTGTCTACGTGCCGATTAGAGGGTCATACTTTGTGTGTGTGTGTGTGTGTGTGTGTGTGTGTGTGTGTGTGTGTGTGTGTGTGTGTAAACATGTATTCTTGTGAACATGCAGTTCCGCTGGGAGATGTAACTTAATTAACTGTGTTTGTGTTTCCAGACCTCATCCTTTAATATGTGGATTAGGTCTGGGTAACTTATTTCAGGGTTTGAGGAAGTTTGCTAATTTGATTAACTTTGAGACACTGATTCTCAGACCATTGTGGATTCTGTTAATATTTTAAGGGAAGATGGAAACAGTATAAAGAATAAAATTTATTTGGAAATATTACTTTAGAAAACATCTATAAGAGGCTGAGACATTACATTAATCTCCATAATACTCATTAAGCCTAGTTTTTCAGAACTGCTATATACAGTACACTGAGGGAAAAAATTATTTGATTCCCTGCTGATTTTCTATGTTTGCCCACTGACAAAGAAATGATCAGTCTATAATTTTAATGGTAGGTTTATTTGAACAGTGAGACACAGAATAACAACAAAAAAAATCCAGAAAAATGCATTTCAAAAAAGTTAATAAATAGATTTACATTTTAATGAGTGAAATAAGTATTTGATCCCCTATCAATCAGCAAGATTTCTGGCTCCCAGGTGTCTTTTATACAGGTAACAAGCTGAGATTAGGAGCACTCTCTTAAAGGGAGTGCTCCTAATCTCAGCTTGTTACCTGTATAAAAGACACCTGTCCACAGAAGCAATCAATCAGATTCCAAACTCTCCACCATGGCCAAGACCAAAGAGGTGTCCAAGGATGTCAGGGACAAGATTGTAGACCTACACAAGGCTGGAATGGGCTACAAGACCATTGCCAAGCAGGTTGGTGAGAAGGTGACAACAGTTGGTGCGATTATTCGCAAATGGAAGAAACACAAAATAACTGTCAATCTCCCTCGGTCCGGGGCTCCATGCAAGATCTCACCTCGTGGAGTTTCGATGATCATGAGAACAGTGAGGAATCAGCCCAGAACTACACAGGAGGATCTTGTCAATGATCTCAAGGCAGCTGGGACCATAGTCACCAAGAAAACAATTGGTAACACACTACACGGTGAAGGACTGAAATCCTGCAACACCCACAAGGTCCCCCGGCCCAAGAAGGCACATGTACAGGCCCGTCTGAAGTTTGCCAATGAACATCTGAATGATTCAGAAGAGAACTGGGTGAAAGTGTTGTGGTCAGACGAGACCAAAATTGAGCTCTTTGGCATCAACTCAACTCGCCGTGTTTGGAGGAGGAGGAAGTTGCCTATGACCCCAAGAACACCATCCCCACCATCAAACATGGAGGTGAAAATATTATGCTTTGGGGGTGTTTTTCTGCTAAGGGGACAGGATAACTTCACCGCATCAAAGGAAGGATGGACGGGGCCATGTACTCTCAAAATCTTGGGTGAGAACCTCCTTCCCTCAGCCAGGGCATTGAAAATGGGTCGTGAATGGGTATTCCAGCATGGCAATGACCCAAAACACACAGCCAAGGCAACAAATGAGTGGCTCAAGAAGAAGCACATTAAGGTCCTGGAGTGGCCTAGCCAGTCTCCAGACCTTAATCCCATAGGAAATCTGTGGAGGGAGCTGAAGGTTCGAGCTGCCATACGTCAGCCTTGAAACCTTAATGACTTGGAGAGGATCTGCAAAGAGGAGTGGGACAAAATCCCTCCTGAGATGTGTGCAAACCTGGTGGCCAACTACAAGAAACGTCTGACCTCTGTGATTGCCAGCAAGGGTTTTGCCACCAAGTACTAAGTCATGTTTTCCCTCACTGTATATACCAGTTCAATACAAAGCAACTTAATATAGCAAGTACAGATTTGGTGGTATCACAAGTAGAAAGTAGAAATTAAAAGTGAAAAATTCAAACAAAGGGTACCAGTTCCAGACAGAATCACATCTTTAACTCAGTCCCATCCTGGTACAGAGACTTACTAAATCAGCAGGCCCTCCTTGTTCACCTGCAATTGACGTTTGAAGGGAACCTATCCTCTGTCTAGATAACATTGAATTCCATGACTAATATTACCATGTGATTTGCTTAATGACCACTATAAAAATGGTTGAAAAATTGGGTCAGAATAACAGAGTTGGAAGGGACCTTGGAGGTCTTCTAGTCCAACCCCCTGCTCGAGCAGGAGACCCTATACCAGGGGTGTCAAACTCAATTGAGGGCCGCATCAGCATTGTGGTTGCCCTTGGGGGGACGGGTGCGTGTGGCTGGGGTGGGTGCAGTCTACTGGGTGGGCGTGGCTGGCATGGGCATGGCCTACTGGGTGGGCATGGCCAGCTCGACGTCACTCACGTCAGGGGCACCTATGCGGGCCTGGGCAGGACTGGGGCGGATCCGAGGGTCTCCAGCGGATCGGGGGTGGGACCGGGATGAGCGACAGGGCATGGTCCACTGGAGGGGTCTCACTGAGCCTTAGGCCATGCAGGGGGCCCCTGGAGAGTGGCACAGACTGCTTGGAGCCCTGGGCAGCGGAGGTCAAGCGCCCAGCCCGGCCTGGCCCTTGAGCTCCCACGGCACCGGGACCCCACAGCCCTGCCTAGCCTAGCCGCACTTCCACGAGGGGGTGCCCACCTGCGCTTACCTCTTCCTCAAGGCTGCTGCTGCTGCTGTGCTCGCTCTCCTTGGCCAGGTTTCTCATGGTGGGTGCAGAAGGGCAAAGTGCGTGGGTCAGAGGGAGGCCCACTCCCTCTCTATGTGAAGAGACCTGGCTTTGTAACCAAAGCATCCTCAGCAATAGGATGGGAGACCACCAGGGGATGGTGAAAGGGCAACAGGGCTGCTGGTGGCCAAGTGCTAAGGCAGGACTTCCCTCAGACCCTTCCTTCCTCCCTTCCTCCCTCCCTCCCTCCTTTTCATTCCCATCTCCTTTCGTCTGTCCTTCCTTTTCTTTCTTCCTGTTTCCCTTCCCTCCCTCCCTCTCTCTGTGCCCAGGAAGGGACGAGGGGAGAGGGAGAGGTTGGCAGTGCTTCTCTCAAAGAATAAGAGAGTTGGAAGAGACCTTTGAGGTCTTTAGTCCAGCCCCCTGCTTAGTTCTAGGCTGGTTTTCTTCTTGATTAGTTTCCATCTATTATTGCCTTCTGATACTTTGGAAAATAGGTTGACCCCTTCTTCTCTGTGGCAGCCCATCAAATATTGGAACACTGCTATCATGTCACCACCCCTAGTCCTTTTCACTAAGCTAGGAAAATATGAACAGTGCATCCCTCACCCATTTACAGGCAACTCCAAACACACTGTTCAGCCAGGCATATGTAGAACACCACATTTGTGGAGTTCTTGAGAGCAACTCAATGGGCTTTTAAGGGAATCATTTTAAGGAATGATTATACTGTTAATTTATTGTTTTAATTTATTTTGTTTTAAAAAGGGGTGGTCTTTGTGGGAGGGATAAATTATGGTATGGATGGAGTTTGTAATGGAATGGAATGAATGGGATGAATTGGCTAGCCTGTCTGGCACGGCAGAGGCAGAGGGGAGGGGGGACGCTGGCTCTGGGGTGGTAGAGAGCCAAAGTATACCGGTCTTGCTGGGGAGAGGCAGATATGGCGGGAGCCATAGGGTAGGCCATTCCCGGGGAACAAGAGCTCGCTGTTTAAAAGCGATCCATTGCTCCGACCCAGTGAGCTCAGCCCGAAGTACTGGTGATGGGCGAAATCCAGACCCTGGGCTCCGGCTGTTGCTGCTCAATGCCAGGTCGGTTGTAAATAAAGCTCCCCTCATCCATGATCTTCTTCTGGATGAGGAGGCCGACCTCGCATGTGTGACCGAGACCTGGCTGGGCCCGGATGGAGGAGTTTCTCTCTCTGAGATGTGCCCAGCCGGGTTTCAGGTATGGCATCAGCCACGACCCCAGGGAAGGGGGGGGAGGAGTGGCTATTATAGCCAAGAAGACCTTTAGCCTACGCAGGCTCACTGCTTCTGAGATTGCGGGTTGTGAGTCGCTCCTTGTGAAGTTGGACCTAGGGGTTCAGGTGGGCTTGTTGCTCGCGTACCTGCCCCCCAGCTGTGTGTCAACAGCCCTGCCCGCGCTGCTTGAGGAGGTTGCTGGGTTGGCGGTTGAGTTCCCCAGGCTTATTGTCTTGGGGGACTTAAATCTTCCGTCGCTCGGCGAATCCTCTGGGTTGGCGCAGGAGTTCATGGCCACCATGGCAACCATGAACCTGACTCAAGTAGTTCAGGGACCGACTCACGAGAGGGGACACACTCCCAACATGGTATTCCTCTCAGAACAGTTGAGCCATGATCTGAATTTAAGGGGCTTAGATATCTTGCCTGTGTCATGGTCAGATCATTTTCTGCTACGGCTTGTTTTTAAGGCTCCACTCCTCCCCTGCGGGGAGGCGGAACCGATTAGGTGGTTCCGCCCCAGACGTCTGATGGACCCAGAGAGTTTTCAGAGGACGCTTGGGGAAATACCGGATTCTCTCATTCACAGTTCGGCAGAGTCCTTGGTTGTGGCCTGGAATATGGCTGCGAAGGGGGCTCTGGACCGGATTGCGCCGCTGCGACCTCTCTGTGGTAGCAGACCCAGGAGATCCCCTTGGTTTACCGAGGAACTCAGGGGGATGAAGCGCCAGAAGAGACGCCTAGAGAAGCGATGGAGAAAAAGTAAATCTGAATCTGACCGAACACTATTAAGATCTTATGTCAAGACTTATCAGGTGGCGCTCAAGGCGGCAAGATGCGCGTATCATTCCGCCTTGATTGCATCTGCGGAATCCCGCCCAGCCGCCCTGTTTAGGGTGACTCGCTCCCTCCTTAATCAGGGGGGGGGGTTGATGCACCCTTGCAGGGTAGTGCTGAGGATTTTAATAAGTTTTTCGTGGATAAAATCGCCCAGATTCGGACGGACCTTGACTCCAATTGGAATGCAGTGTCGGCTGACAATGAGTCAGTCGAGATGACAGGGACTCGTCTTGATCCTGTTGTGTGGGAGGAGTTTGACCCTGTAGCACCCGATGAAGTGGACAAGGCCATTTGAGCTGTGAGTTCCGCCACCTGTTTATTGGACCCGTGCCCCTCCTGGCTGGTTTCGGCCAGCAGGGATGTGACGCGGGGCTGGGTTCAGGAGATTGTCAACACCTCTTTGAGGGAGGGGTCCTTTCCGGCTCCCTGCAAGGAGGCAATTGTGCGCCCCCTCCTCAAGAAGCCTTCCCTGGACCCAGCTGTGTTAAACAACTATCGTCCTGTCTCCAATCTTCCCTTTATAGGGAAGGTTGTTGAGAAGGTGGTGTCACTCCAGCTCCAACGGTCCTTGGATGAGGCTGATTATCTGGGCCCTCAGCAGTCAGGATTCAGGCTCGGCTACTCCACGGAAACTGCTTTGGTCGCGCTGACGGATGATCTCTGGCGGGCCCGGGATAAGGGATTTTCCACTATCCTGGTGCTACTTGACCTCTCAGCGGCTTTCGATACCATTGACCATGGTATCCTTCTGCGCCGGCTGGAGGGGTTGGGAGTCGGGAGCACTGTTTTGCAGTGGTTCACCTCCTACCTCACTGGTCAGTCGCAGTCGGTGTTGGCAGGGGGTCAGAGGTCGACCCCTAGGTTCCTCCCTTGTGGGGTCCCTCAGGGATCGGTCCTCTCCCCTCTGCTGTGTAATATCTACATGAAACCACTGGGTGAGATCATCCGACAACACGGGGTGAGATATCATCAGTATGCTGATGATACCCAGCTTTACATCTCCACCCCGTGTCACTTCAGTGAAGCAGCAGAAATGATGTGCCGATGTCTGGAGGCTGTTAGGGTTTGGATGGGTCCTAACAAGCTCAAACTCAACCCCGACAAGACGGAGTGGCTATGGGTTTTGCCTCCCAAAGACAATTCAATCTATCCGTCCATCACCCTGGGGGGGAATTTTTGACCCCCTCAGAGAAGGTCCGCAATTTGGGTGTCCTCCTCGATCCACAGCTAAATCTGGAACATCATCTTTCGGCTGTGGCGAGGAGGACATTTGCCCAGGTTCGCCTGGTGCACCAGCTGCGGCCCTATTTGGACCGGGAGTCTCTTCTCACAGTCACTCATGCCCTTATCACCTCGAGGCTTGACTACTGTAATGCTCTCTACATGGGGCTACCTTTGAAAAACGTTCGGAGACTTCAGGTAATGCAGAATGCAGCCGCGCGAGCAGTATTGGGCCTACCTAGAAATGCCCACATTTCAACATCACTCCACGAGCTGCATTGGCTGCCAATTGGTCTCCAAACGCAATTCAAAGTGTTGGTTATGACCTATAAAGCCCTACATGGCATCGGACCAGGTTACTTACGGGACCGTCTGCTGCCCCATGAAACCCAGCGACCGGTTAGGGCCCACAGAGTCGGCCTTCTCCAGGTCCCGTCAGCCAGACAGTGTCGCCTGGCGGGGCCTAGGGGAAGAGCCTTCTCTGTTGCGGCCCCAGCCCTCTGGATTCAACTCCCCCCGGAGATCCGTATTGCCCCCACCCTCTCCGCCTTTCGCAAATTACTGAAGACACATCTTTGCCGACAGGCCTGGGGGCAGTTAACATCTTGCCCCAGCCAGTGTATGTTTGTTTGCATGTCTGTCTTGGATGATTGTTTTTTTTTAATTAAGGGTTTTTTTTATAATGTATTTTAATGTCAGATTTCTATCTATGTTGTGAGCCGCCCTGAGTTCCTGGAATAGGGCGGCATAGAAATCCAATAAATAAATAAATAAATAAATGTTATGGTCAAACAGCACAAAGTAAATTACTACTAATATTTTTCTTTCTTAAAATACACACTTTTAATATTGTTTTAAACAGTGCTGGTGATGCTTTACAATAGCTGTCTTTGAGAGTTTTCTTGTAAATCACCCTGGATTTCTCAGAAACATTTAATTTCAAATTAGATGTTGATTTAATAAATTAGGCAGAAGAAACAAATGTTTAAATACATCTAAATCCCACAGACCTGCTTCATAGGCGCATACTGCAGAGAAAATAAGGCATTGCATTTCTAACCAGCATAGCCACAGGATGATGGGAACTGTGGTCCATGACACCCAAAAGACATTAGTTTGGGTAAGGCTGGATTAAATTATAAAAGAGCAGATGAGAGAAAGTAGAAGCAAGAAACACTTTCCACATTTCCAACAAAATAATTGGGAGGGGGAATTGACTCGGCCTTTTAATTTCAACTCACGCCAATTCCTCTTCCCATTCATTCCAAAGTGTTCTATTATTGCCTGGATTTTAGGGAAGGGAGGAGGCAAAAATAGACCACAAAGCCAATCTGTGAGTTTGCTCTCTCGCCTGCCTGCACACCACCTCCCCGACGCAGCACGTGTGTGTGAGAGAGAGAAACAGAGAGAAATCCCCTTTTTGTAAGTTTGCTTACTCTGCAGTGCTCCCCGTTCCCCACACTTTCGCTTCCCTGCTGGCTCAATCTCTCTCTCTCACACACACACTCACACACAAAAACTCTCCCTGCTCACTTTTTTCTCACCCTTTTCCTCCAGCTGCACCTGAACAGAGTGGGAGGAAGTTAAAAAAAAAGAGAAGGGTGGGAGAAAGGGGGAAGCTCCCCTTTTTTGTAACACCTCGGCTTCCTCCTCTTCCCCTCCTCTCTCTCTCTCTCTCTCTCTCTCTCTCTCTCTCTCTCTCTCTCTCTCACACACACACACACACACACAGAGAGAGAGAGAGAGAGAGAGAGAGAGAGAGAGAGAGAGACCCTTCCTGCTTTCTCCTCCTTCTCACCCTTTCTCTCCAGCTGCCACAGAGATTCACACGTTGCCGGCCACTGGCAGTTCCAGGCTGCAGCTCTGCATGAGTGCTGAGTTCCCCTCTCCGGCCCTACCACGTGGCAGAGAGGGCGACTGGGAGCTGGCCGATGCTCGGCTTGTGCCACCGTGCGCTCCCATCTCCACACCTTTCATCTCACAGGCCAGGCATGCCCTGGGGCGCTAGGCTTACAGAAAGCCATGGCCCAACTTCCAGTTCCAGTTCGCGGCGACTCCGGTTTTATTTGGAGACTTGTCTCCACATTGGCTGGGATTTTCTTCGCCGGTAGACCCCTTGTGGGTCAAAAGTTGCCCTGGAGGGGCGACCACCGAGGAGGAGGCTTGCTGGAGACTGCGAGAGGGCGGCAGCTTCTCTCGTGGCTCCAGCTATTTCCTGAGGGCCAACGGAGCAAAAGATCGTCCTGTAAGATGGCCGATTACCCTGCTGCACCAGCCGAAAGTCACAACAACATCTAAGCGTGAATAGACCCACTGCGGATGATCCGGGTGAGACCCCTTCTCTCTTCACCCTACTTTGTTCTTTTTTTTTTTGCCTGTAAAAGCTCTGTTGGAATTATTTCCCCATCTTGAAAAAGCAGCGTTGGTATGTGTCGGAAGAAAGGCACTGAACAAAAATGTTAAAATAAAAAATTTTAAAGACTACACTTTATTCTTATCTACTTTGGGATAAGAAAAAAACTTTTTTTTTAAAGAGCTCTACTATCATACTATACTGGAAGATTGTTTCTTTTTCCACCTTTTTCTCTAAAAGATAGAAAAAGGGGAAAAATGGTGTCTGGAAAAGATTTTTTAACCTATTGAGGACATCTACTGGCAAAAAGTTAATATTGCAACTCCTGGTTACTGTTTGGAGATGAGATGGACTTGGCCTTCATATTACTTTTGAAGAGAAAAGATAAGCGGATGCAGCTGTGGGAACTGTGGGGGTGTATACTGCTTTACTCTTATTGAATACAGCCTCCACTAAAAAAAAGGGACTCTCTTCAATTATTATTAAAATGGAGACACCTTACTCACAATTGAACTATAAACTTATATTGGAAAAGATCTACGAGGTTACTGAAGAAATATGTGCTACAATGAAAGGGAGTTCTACAGAATTAAGAGTCAGAAGACATATTCCAAACCTTTAAACTGACTTTGAGATAACATCTGACCATTCTATACACCAAAACATACTAGAAGAGGATTTAATTGAGACCAAAGAGGAATTTATTTTATCCTACAAGCATTTCATCTATACCTTTGAGGATCAGAAAAATCAAAGACTTGAGATTTGAGCCTTTAAAGCAACGAAGCTTTAAGGATAAGAGAAATAGATGCCCAATGCAGAGGACAGGATGCTTCTTATTGTCTCAAATGATACTACAAGCAATAAAGAGAGACTTATTGGCTGAAAGGGAAGCTTTGTTGTGGAAACCTGCCTGGCACAAAAAAAGGCCAGAATAAGACTGAAAAGTTAAACTCAAAATTATATGTGATGGATCAAAGGCACTGTAGAATTATGGATTGATTTAAGGATTAAGATTTAGAGTTAGAAGTAAGAGAAAAATGGGTGATTATTAGAATATATATTTTAAATAGATTAAGAATGTATTCTTTGGAATAATAGGTTTATTTGTATGAAAACTATTATGTAATGGAATGAAGAAAACTGAAGAGGCGTTTTAGATATGGGTTGATTTAATAACTAATTGAGTATGTTAAATTAGCAAGATGATGTTCTTGTCTGATAATATGGACATTATTAGGTATGATAATTAACTGGATGAAATTTGAATTTGGCCCAATGGGCTGAAATGATTTAAGGTCTGATATTATTTTGTTATTTTGTTATCTTAAAGAGATTGATTGATTGATGGATTATATATGTATAGGATAGACTAATATTTTACTTTAATTAGGAGATATACTGTGTAGTGGAAGAAGAAATAAATGAGATTTGTGATAAAATTAAAGATTTAAGAGATTGAGATCTAGAATATCTTTGGAAGGGATACCTGAATTGATAATTTGTTTCTTTAAAGTCAAATTTGATTATGCTAATTGTAAATTCACAAAGCTCTAAAACAGTTTTAGGATTTTTAGAAATTTAAATCAGAAATGGATTATCTTAAATATATTAGGTTAATTGAGGGAAATAGGGAATATTTAATGTATTGATTTGAGTTATTCATATATGGTTTTATTTCTGGATGTTTGATTACCCCAGCACCACGGTGTGTCTCAAGCACTTTGTTCTAAGTATCAAAAAACCAATAAAAATTGTTTAAAAAAAAGAGAAAGCCATGGCCCAAGCAAGGAAAGGCGGGGTGCGGCAAAGCAGAGCCGGACGAGGAGAGGCCTGGGAAAGCGGGGCGTGGCCGGGCGTGATGGGGTTAGGCTGGGAGGGGTGGGGCGGGCTGAGGGCAATGAGCTGCAGCTGCTGCTGTGCACCACCACCCCCTGAGCGCTCGCTGTTTCCTGTGCGTGCGCCAGGAGGGCGCCCAGTCGGGTTGGGGTGGGCCAGGGCTGGGGCAGCGGGGGCCAGTCCCTTGCCATTTCTGGGACAGCCCGGGGGGGGGGAAATCTGGGCGCTCCCCGGGTTGGACCCAGCCCATGGGCCTTGTGTTTGACATGTCTGCCCTATACCATTTCAGACAAATGGTTGTCCAATCTCTTCTTAAAAACCTCCAGTGTTGGAGCACACACAACTTCTGGAAGCAAGTCGTTCCACTAATTAATTGTTCTAACTGTCAGGAAATTTCTCCTTAGTTCTAGATTGGTTCTCTCTTTCATTAGTTTCCATCCATTGCTGCTTGTCCTGCATCCAGGTGCTTTGGAAAATAGGTTGACCCCCTTTTCTTTGTAGGTGGTCACTTCTTTCTTCTGATCATTTGGGTGCCTCAACTTAGGACCCCAAACAACTTATGACCCTTCTGGCCCAAATTGTGGTCATAAATTGAGGACTACTGTAAGTCCTTACCAATGGCTATTTAGCCTTTGCTTGCATCGCACTGTTACATGCATGCATACATATTCTTTATTTCCTTAACATCAGTACCAGTATAGTCCATTAATGCCTCCTGTTGGCACCCCTGATATTTTGCTGTCAACACCCTGCCATTTGGTGTTTTCACACTTAACCACCAACATTTGTAAAAGCTCCTCCCCACTTCTTTAGTGCCAGCCACTTTCTTCCCAGTCCAACAGTGAAGGAAAATAGCCAGATGAAGGGGTAATTGATAACAAGTAGTATTATGCCAATCCCTATATTGCAGGCCCATTACACTCATTCCTAGTCCTCTCCAACTGTTTGGGGGGCTCTCCAACTGTTTTGATTTGTCACCTTTTCTCTTGCTCCTGTCATCTTCCACATATTGAATACTGTATTAGAAATCTTCCAAAATCTTTTCTCTTTTACACAGCAGTGGTGGAAAAGAACACAGGGTTTCTCTCTGTGGAGATTCTCAGTCATCCAGGTCATGGTTGCCTTTTGAAAAAGCACTTTTGGGACAACGCAGGGTTTCATGCTTTCAAAAACCCTGATCCTCTGCTCACATTTTCCATGTTTGTAGAAAGAAACCTCTGTTCCACACAGCAGTTCACAACACATGAGTTTCCCAAATCAGACTTTCTCAGGGTAGGTCTTCAACTCTAGGCACCCAGTTACTTGAGCAGAACTGGGGTTGTTTTTGAAACATACCATCTTTTCCATCTTCTCTTCCACTACATTCAGCAGATAGATGTCTCCACCTCAGCAGTGCCATCTGGCTCTTTGGATGTTGAAGGGGCACTAATGGACTATTTCCAGATGAAGTTTTATTGTGGGGTCACTCTGACTTACATGCAGAATTTTACGGTTCTTTTGCTTTTGTGATCTTCCTGTATTTTCTACTATTTGTGTCATTGTTTTCCTTATAGCACCAAAGATTTTAAGGAGTAAAAGATAGGATAGCTTCAGAAAAATCTTTTTTAGACAAAAACAAGAGGCATCTATTCATTTTTCTAATTTATATAGCTGCCTGTCTCAGGTACATGTCTCTGGGTGGCTCATAGTAATTAAAACTATATTTTTTTAAAAAATAAAAATGTATATATAAGATTATTTTAAAAAACACAATGAAGCCCCCTTGCTTTCTATATTTCTTTTCCACCTTGCATGGCTATGTGAATGAGTGTGTATGTGTATGTGAGAGTAATTTCTGGTAAATGAGCCTGGAAAACGTATTTGTATGATCTTAATGTGAAGACTCACATTAAAAAGACTTAAAACCCATCCATTTCAAATGGAAAAGAAAAAAGCTACATTACTCAACTGAGTGTCTTTTAGATACATTGAACTGTACCTTCTAGAAATTCTGGCAATGCTGGTTGTGAATTCTGGAAACTGCATTTCAAAGATACCTGGAAGGTTGATGAAGGCTAACATACTCATTTTAAAAAAATGTATTTACAAAGGCTTCAAAGCTGTCTCTAGCTTGCTTCCTTATGCAGTCTATTCTGGTGTGGTATGGCTAAAGTAGAATGTCCATTAGTGATCATCTTCTAAGAATGTGCTTGTTTAAAGCATAATGCCAGCACATTTGTTTTATTTTACAAATAAGATACAGTCTTCAAGATAGGTAATATGTTTGCCGCAGAAAAGTAAATTGGTGGCCAGATTTGTGTTTGGTAGATAGTTAGCTGACTTTTTTTCTTTCTAGAGTTTCCCTGCAAGTGCAGCATCCACTTTTGGCTTACCTTGTTTTCCACATTTAAAATTGTCTGCATTTCAAAGTACAATGGAACTAATATTTGTATAGGCACTGCACAGATTGTTGTGATGTCACAATGAAGACACAATTGAATTGACTAAGTTCAGTGTTTTGGGGGTAGTTTTGTATTGTATTGCACCTGTATTCTCAAGACTTGTGCCTAATGAGATGGGGTTTATTTCTAAAAAAATAACAGTTTCAACTAGAAAAGTATACCTCCTCTTTTTTTAAATTCTAGAGGAGGAAAAAGCAAGAAGAAAGTATTATATGCCCAAGATCTACGGTGCATCATAGTTTGTTATAGATTTTGTGGGATGTAATAAGTTCTTATTATATTTTCCCAATGAGGCTGAGAATAAAGTACTTTGCGTACCTTGGTTTTGCAAATGAACTCTTTATGGTTTTATAAATAAAGTCTTGAATTTTCTTCTGGAATAATTGTAGCGGCACAAAGATGCCTTGAGAATATTTCTAGAATTCTGTGGCTCCTATGTCTCTTTCTGGGGGATATCAGGGTCTAAAATACAGAGTTTCAAACCACCTTGAGAACTATTTAGTCATCTTTGGTGTTGATATATATATATATTTAGAATGGATGTGGTTATATGTGCTGGGTGTGAGTTTGACTCTGGAAATTTCAATGAAAATGGTTAAGAAGGAGTTGCCAATTTTCTCAGTGGGTAGTCTTGCATATGTTCTCAATATTCTTTTAGCATCAGATAGCCCTGCAAGTTGTCTTTCGCTTCAGTTCTCCTATCTGTAAAATGAGAATCATTATATTTCTCTATTATTCAAATAGTGTGATAATTTGGTGTTTCAATTTATGTTTTGCTGTAAAACTGCCTTGATTATTCAAAAAACAGAAAGGCAAGGTGGAAATATAATGTAGGTTTGGTGCAGTGGTTAAGGTGCTGGCCTAGAAACCAGGAGACTGTGAGTTCTAGTCCTGCCTTAGGCATGAATGCCAGCTGGGTGACTTTGGACCAGGTACTCACTCTCAGCCCACCCCACCCCACAGGGTTGTTGTGGGGAAAATAGGAGAAGGAAGGATTATTATGTATATTCTGTCATGGTTCCGACAGACAGAGACAAATAAAGCAGAACGCAGAGGCTTGCAAGTTCCTCAAATAACATTTTTAGTGATACAAAGTATCAGCACGTCAAAAATGAAACCAAGTCTGAATAGACACGTAACAATCCTCAATACAAAGTTAAGAAATCCCACCCCTAAAGCTATGCAAGCTACTACGTTCCCCAATACATCTTCTTGGCGGGCTTTTCATGAAACGCCCAGCCTGCAGTCCCGGGAGCAGCTGATGACCTTGGTTCCCACGGGAGAAAATCTGTTTAATCTAGTGAAGCACCTGGTAAACCCCCCTCCCTCCGTGCTATGTGTCAACCGAAAATGAGTAGGGAAAATGGCTGCAGCCACACTCATTTTCAAAGTCGACATATTCACCACTTTGAGTTACTTATAAAGTAATAAAGGTGGGATAAAAATTAAGTATACCCATAATGAGTATACTTAAGTATAGCTTGGTTTCATTTCCTCTGTTCTTGCATTTATTGTCTTGCTTTATGTAGTTTGATTTGTGGGACTCTGGTCTGGCAAGGAATGGGCAGTAGACAAAAAGGCATTAAAGTTCTACGCAATATAGTTGATAATATCATAAGGTCTTCAATAGATACTAACATCAACAGATGACATGTACTTTAAGCATAAGTGAGTTATGCCCATGCTGCCTGCTCAGAGTTTCCTGGTTCCATTCTAAAATGAAGTTTTGATACAGGCATCAAAAACTTGTCCATAATTCTTTTTGTGAACAAGTTTTAAGTGCCTGTTTCAACTCCGAACCACCCCAACGATGCCCTTGCCGTGCTGACCCAGTGCCTGGAGGCCATGCGGGTCTGGATGGGGAAGAACGTACTCAAGCTCAACCCCTCCAAGACCGAGTGGCTGTGGTTACCGTCGTCCCGGTATAGCCAATTGACTCCATCACTATCTATTGGGGGGGAAACAGTGGCCCCCACGGGAAGGGTTCGCAATTTGGGAGTCCTCCTGGATTCACGGCTGTCCTTAGAGGACCATCTGGCGGCCGTGACCGGGAGGATGTTCTATCAGGTTCGCCTGGTGCGCCAGTTGCGTCCCTTCCTAGACCGGGACTCGCTACGCACAGTCACTCATGCCTTCGTTACCTCCAGTCTGGACTACTGTAATGCTCTCTACATGGGGCTCCCCTTGAGGTGCACCCGGAGGCTCCAACTGGCCCAGAGTGCGACCGCACGGGTAGTGACAGGAGCGTCGTGGCGCTCCCATGTAACACTGCTCCTGCGCGAGCTGCACTGGTTGCCAGTGGTCTTCCGGGTGCGGTTCAAGGTGTTAGTGACCACCTTTAAAGCGCTCCATGGCATCGGACCCGGATATTTACAGGACCGCTTACTGCTAGCAAATACCTCCCGCCGTCCGGTACGCTCCCACAGAGAGGGCCTCCTCAGGGTGCCGTCGGCCAGACAATGTCGACTGGCGACCCCCAGGGGGAGAGCCTTCTCTGTGGGAGCTCCCACGCTATGGAACGAGCTCCCCCCCGAACTCCGTACGATGACGGACTTACGCACCTTCCGTCGGGAACTGAAAACTTTCCTTTTTCAACAGGCCGGCCTGGCATAGAAGCTCCGGCTCCAGCCGGGTGAAAATGTTTTAGGGGGATTGTGTAATTTTTAGGATTCGCATATATTGGGTCTTATATAGGGATTTTATGGCCTAATTTGTTTAATTTATTTTTAATTATTTTAATTCTGTATATTTATATGTTTTTTAAATTTTAAGGCTGTACACCGCCCCGAGTCCATCGGGAGAGGGGCAGTATAGAAATTTAATAATAAAAAATAAAAAACTCCATTTACAGATGTGAAAGATGAACCTTTGAGACCTTGAAACTTATTACTTGTACAGCTGACATTTGGGAGAATGTTTCCTAGGTGAATTGGAAAAGGATGCCTTAAACTAGAGCATTTAATTGCTGAGAAAAGTTTACAATATTTGGAGCTTTTTAATTTAGAAAAAGATACATAAAGTAGGGGGTGGGATTTTAAAAATGTGTAGAATTATGTATTGTGTGAGGAGAATCAATAGAATATATTTTGCAGGATCTAATCTGAGTTGGTCACCAGGACCAAAGGTTCATTCTTCCAAGCTTTCGGGCTCGTGCTGGAGCCCATCATCAGGAAACTTCTCTCTTTCCAGAATATGTGCACTGGGCTATTCTATGCGTTGTATTTATATGGTTCTTGGTTGTGTGTACCGTGTTTCCCCAAAAATAAGACCCGGTCTTATATATTTTTTTTGCTCCAAAAGACGCACTGGGTCTTAATTTTGGAGAATGTCTTACCTTAGGACCACCACAGCCAGGCCTCCCACAACCTGACACCTGTCGCGCTGCTTCTTGAGTTCTTCTGGGGTCACTTGCTGCCACTTGTGGCCAGATGCCATGTGGCGCATTGCGCTGTTGCCACTACTCATGGCAGGAGGCCGCATGGTGCTTTGCGCCATTTCTGCTGCTCACGGCAAGAAGCCGCATGGTGCTTCGGGCTGTTTCTGCTGCTCGCGGCAGGACACAGCGTGGCTCTTTGGGCCGTTTCTGCCAGTAGAAAAAGCCCAAAGAGCCACGCAGTGTCCTGCCACGAGCAGCAGAAACGGCCTGAAGAGCTGCGCAGCGTCGTGCTGCAAGCAGCAGCAATGACCCAAAGCGCTTGCAACCTCCTGCTGCGAGTGGCGGCACTGGCATGATGAGCCACGCGGCTTGACAAGTGTCAGGGCGTGGGAGGCCTGGCTGTGGTGGTCCTACCAGTAAGGTAAGCGGGTGCGGGGCATTTGGGACAGCTTCACCCCCCCACCCGCACCCTAGCTTGATTTATAGGCATGCACCTTGCCCCAAAACTAGGGCTTATTTTTTTTATATATATATTTTTTATTGGTTTTTTAATTTTTAACAGAAAAAGAAAAATGCTCAAATCAAATCATAGTGTTAAAATAAACAATAAACATAATCACAACATAAATACATATTTCAAAATCATCCATTAACAAAACATTAGTACATATTTCAATACATTTAATAATAATAACTCAACTGAAAATAATCATAGACCACATTTACCAAACAATTAACATTACTGCCCGGTACCCCCACCACCACATCCCCCTAACCCTAACCTTCCCCCCTCACTTACCAACTATCTACCTACTCTCCTCCCTCCTTCTCTTTCTCCCTCCTTCTACTCCACCCAACTATCCCTACTCTTCCCCCTTCTTATCAACTTTCTACTTACATCAGCCTTCACTCCTCCTTCCTCTTTCCATCGGATGTGGTGCCCAGAGGCCCCCCGAGCAACCCCTTAATAACAATAATTACATATTCTTGCATCAACCCCAATTACAGTTGAGAAAACATAATATAAAAAATTATAAACCCTCCCTAGGGCTTATTTTTGGATAGGGCTTATATTAGTCCTACCCCCAAAAATCAAGCTAGGGCTTACTTTTTGGCTGGGTCTTTCGGGAAAACACGGTAGTTTTTAGTTGTTAATTAGGATGTTGATGGCTGGCTAGTAAGTTGTTAATTGTTGTTTCCTTGTGCTGCCCTCTGTTCCTAAATACCTGATAGGCTGGTGGTAAATCAGCACTCCTATTGACTGACAAGGGGCCTGTTTCCCAGGGTTCAACCATTTCTCTGGCTATTTGTCCCTGCTCAGCCAACAATTGTAGTAGCTGTGAAATTGAATGCATGTCCTTGTTCATTGCAATGAGTTCAGGTCTCCTCGTCAAACCGTTTGCTCGTGTTCTCACAATCTGGTGGTTAGCTTCCTCCCTGTCTGTCCCACATAGTCGCAGGGGCAATCCATGTAGGGAATCCAGTAAATTACATTCCAAGTTTCTCCCACCTGCAAATGATCTTTATAGTGCATGATTTTTCCTCGTATGGTAGCCTCTGGGCAGTGGGTAATGCTCACTTGCAGATCTTGGTAGTTGCATTCTATTGCTTCTGAAATGTTTTTAATATATGGCAGGGTGTGCCATGTAGTTGGTCTTGTACCGTCTTTCTTCCTTTCTCTCCCCACATATTGCGCTGGCATCTTGTGATAAACGGTTGTGGGTTTCTGCCAAAATTGTTCACATAGGTACCTGCTTTCCAGTTGTTTTGCTTGCTGGGTACTACAGTGTGTTCTCACCCTGCTGTATAGTGTTCTGATGCAACTCTTTTTTCCTTACTGTAAGCATAGAGAGTAGCCAATTAAGCTAAAGCTTGAGAGATTGTGAAATAACAAAAGATCATCCTTTTTCACTTCAGAATAGCTGATATATAAAATTCACTATCTCAAGATGGTGAGAGCCAGTAATCAGACTGGTTTTTAAAGGGAGGTTGTATAATTTATAGCAAATAAGGTGTTCATTGGCTACAAATCACGACTGTTGTTAGGACTGTAAGCAGGTCAAATACCGTGTTTCCCCGATAGTAAGACACCCCCGATTGTAAGACGTATCGGGGTTTTCAGGGGGTCGGCTAATATAAGCCGTACCACGAAAGTAAGACATATTACTCCTGCCCACTTCCGCCTCCTGCTTAAAATACTTAAATACTTAAAATACTTAAAATACTTAATATACTTAAAATACTTAAAATAAAACTGACAATTGTTTTCCAATCAATATAAGCCGTACCCCGAAAGTAAGACATAGTGGGGCTTTTGGGGATAAAAAGAAAGTGTGACCCTGTCTTGCTTTAGGGGAAACACGGTAGCAATTTGCTGGGGAGCACAAGTGAGAAAATGCTACTACTGTAAACACATCTGTAGCTTCTGGACTCCCAGTGGCATCTGGTTGACCAATGGGAAACTAAAATGGGCTTTGGTCTGGTTCATCTTTTCTTATTTCTGAAGTTAGGTGAAGCGATAGAGACTGTCATTTTAGGGAACTTAAACTGGGTACATCTACATAAAATATAATTGGAAACCTGTTTCAGAAAATAGGTTTCTGTTTATGATATTAGTTGGCATAAGATGGAGGTAGCCTGTGCATGTGTTTGTTGATGGAGCTCCGAAAGAGTTTTGCGGGGGGGGGGAGGTTTTTTGGAATGCTGAAATTGGCTTGTGGAAGTGAAGGAATGTGTCGAGAGGAAGACAGGCATGATAAGCTTGATGAGAGGCTGTAGAATTGGTGGAGAAACAGAGAAGTGGAGAGTTTGAAGAGCAGACAGATTGGAAAGGGGCAGTTGGAAGTGAAGTTGGAGGCAGAGGAGAGAAGGTGGGTGATTTATGATTGTGTGGCTCCCCTGGACGCCCCTTGGCTTCCACTGGATCTCAGTGGACTACCTTCTTTGTGCTGTGATCAGTTGGAGCAAAGCCCTAGTGCAAGAGCCCGAGAGCCGGCAGCTGCAGCTTTTGAAAATGACACTTACTGCATGATGGAGCTGGAGCAGACAGAGGAGATAATCTCCCCTGGCCTTTGCTGGCAGCTGGACCTACTCACATGGATGCTAGTGTGGGTCTATGATGACTCACTGCAGCCAGGTGGGCGTGACCTGCTAGGCGTGGCCATCTGACATTGCCATAGGAGTATACTACAGGCCACCCAACCAAGCAGAAAAAAATAGATCTACTTTTTGCTAACAAATTAACAAACATATGTAGGAAACACTACAATAGTAATGGGAGACTTCAATTAACCTGATATCAACTGGAAGACTAATTCTGCACCAAGTGAGAAATCAAATAGATTCCTGACCAACCTAGCTGACAAATTTGTTGACCAAAAGGTAGAGGAGGGAACTAGAGGGACAGCCATACTGGACTTAATTTTCACGAACAGAGAAGTGATAGAGGGAGTTGAAACTGCAGGAACCTTGGGTGAGAGTGACCATGTCATACTGGAATTCAATATAATGCAAATATAAGCAATAGAACGTAATGACATCAGAGAACTTGGGAAAGATTTCTTGGATGAAAATCCTAAAGGGGAAAACAACTCAAGAAGCTTGGGAAACTCTGAAAAATATGATCATAAAAGCCCAATCCAGCACAATACCACTGAAAAAGAAAAATAAGAAATCCAAGAAGAAACCAGCATGGTTGCACAAAGATCTCTCTGATAAACTGAAAGAGAAAAAGGACAAGTACAAAAAATGGAAAGAGGGACACATAACTAAGGCAGAATATCAGCAGATAGCAAGAATCTGCAAAGAACTCAGGAAAGCAGAGGCTCAAAATGAACAAAGACTTGCAACAAAAATAAAAGATAACAAAAAAAAAGTTTCTTTCAACATATAAATAAAAAGAAAAAAATCAAGGAAACAGTTGGTCCACTAAAGAGAGAAGTTGGCAAGGAAGTAACAGGCAGCAGAGAGAAAACAGAGCTACTTAACTCATTCTTTGCATCGGTCTTCAGGCAAAAAGAAATTATAGCCGAACCCACCAAAAACATAACTGAAAAAGACAGACTAGAAATAAAAGCTAAAATAAACAAAAAAATGGTAAAAGAACACCTGTCTGATCTTGATGAACATAAATCACTGGGACCTGACAGATTACAACCCAGAGTTCTGAAGGAGCTGGCAGATGTCATCTCAGAACCACTGTACCATATCTTTCAAAAATCCTGGAGCACCGGGGAACTACCAGAGGATTGGAAAAGAGCTGATGTGGTTCCCATCTTCAAAAAAGGAAAGAAAAAAAAAGACTCAGGAAACTACAGACCAATCAGTCTAACATCAATACCTGGGAAGATACTGGAAAAGATAATTAAAAAACACATCTGCAAACATCTAGAGACAAACAAAGTTATAACTAGAAGCCAGCATGGGTTTGTTAAAAACAGATCATGCCAAACCAATCTTATTTCATTCTTTGATCAGGTAAATAAATTGGTGGACCAGCAGAATGCTGTGGATGTGGTATACTTGGACTTCAGCAAGGCATTCAACAAAGTAGACCACAACCTACTTCTTGGAAAACTTTAAAAACGTGGGATAGACAGCATCACCATCAGAGTAGTAGCAGTAGTCCTTAATGGTACTACATCTACATGGAAGGAAGGAAGCAGTGGGGTACCACAAGGTTCTGTCCTAGGCCCAGTACTTTTCAACATCTTCATAAATGACCTAGATGAGGGAATAGAAGGGGAACTTATCAAATTTGCAGATGACACTAAGCTGGCAGGAATAGCCAACACCCTAGATGATAGGCTCAAGATCCAGAGGGACAGACTTGAACACTGGACCCTTTCTAACAAAATGAAATTCAATGTAGAGAAAAGTAAAGTCTTACACTTAGGCAAGAAAAACCAAAAGTACACATATTGATTGGGTGAAACCAGGCTTAATAGCAGCAACTGTGTGAGGGATCTTGGAGTCATAGTGGACAATCAATTAAATATGATCCAACAGTGTGCAGCGGCAGCAAAAAAAGCCAATGCAATCCTAAGTTGCATTAACAGAGGGATTCAATCAAGATCACATGAGGTACTAATACCACTCTATAAAGCCTTAGTAAGACCACACCTAGAATACTGCAATCAATTTTGGCCTCCACGCTATAAAAAAGAGGTTGAGACTCTGGAGAGAATGCAGAGAAGAGCAACAAGGATGATTAGGGGACTGGAGGCTAAAACATATGAAGAACGGTTACAGGAACTGGGCATGGCTAGTCTAGTGAAGAGAAGGACCAGGGGAGACATGATAGCAGTGTTCCAATATTTGAGGGGTTGTCACACAGAGGAGGGGGTCAACCTATTTTCCAAAGCACCTGAAGGCCAGACAAGGAATAACAGATGGAAACTGATCAAGGAGAGATTCAACTTGGAAATAAGGAGAAATTTCCTGACAGTGAGAACAATCAACCAATGGAACAGACTGCCTTCAGATGTTGTTGGTGCTTCATCACTGGAGGCTTTCAAGAAGAGACTGGACTGCCATCTGTCAGAAATGGCATAGGGACTCCTGTTTGGGCAGGGAGTTGGACTACATCAGGGTTTTTGAACCGGTGGTATGCGTACCACTGGTGGTACATTGGCACCTGGCAGGTGGTACGTGACCCTGCCTAGCCTAGACAACTGTAGGAGGGGAGGGAATGAGCTAAAGCGGCTCAGCACAGGACTTGTCATGAGAGAGTCATCAGGAGCTACAGGGCTGCTGGGGCGAGACAAAGGCCCTAGGATCGGCACTTCTGGCACACCTGGAAGAGAAAGGAGGAGGGCAGAGACAGGAGAGGATATAAAAGGAGGCAGTTTTGGCAGGAGAGGGAGAAAAAGAAAGACCCAGCCTTGGGAAGAGGAGTCAGCTGGACCTGCACTGAAGAGAAAAGAAGGAGGGGGGAGAGGAGAGGATAAGAAACAGGCCAGCCGCGAGCCGATCTACAACTTCGTGGCAGCCATCCGTGCCGGGTGCGCACAAAAGTGGCAGTGAAAAACAGGGAAGAAACACAGCTGGGGAGGGGTCACCCTCCACGAGGAATGAAGAAAGGCAGCATGGGCTGGAGGTGACCAGCAGTTGGCCCTCACCCACTTCACACACCCGGCTCTGTGAGGTCCGGGGGAGGGGACACCACGAGTGGCGTGAGAGTCCACGTTACCTGTGCAATGCTGCCCAGCCCCCAGCCTGCCTGGTTTCAGCAGGCAGCGGTGCGCTCTCCTCACAGTGTGGAGAGGCTGAGTCAGGCAAGGCGAAGCTGTCAAGAAGCTGAACCTGCCTGGGTGCCCGCACAGGAGGTGGCAAGCTCGTGGGGCCTAGTGTTCTGGGTGACCATTTTGCCCTGCAGGCTGACTGCATTCTGAGCACTTCCCTTTCACCCGGGCAGCCCACACCACCGTTTAGGAGTCCCCCGTGTGGCCCAAGATAGACGGCGAGGCTCCTCCGGTGGACCATGCCCTGGCACCCACCCCAGTCCCACCCCTCTCCACCGGAGACCCCCGGATCCTCCCCACAGCCCTGCTCGCCCCCCCGCCACAGGCACCCTCCAACCTGAGCAACATTGAGCTGGCTACACCCCCCCCGGCCATTGACTTTGCTTGTCAAAAGGTTGCAAAAGGGGATCACATGACCCTGGGACATTGTGACCATCATAAATATTAATCAGTTGCCAAGCATCCAAATGTAAATCACATGACCCTGGGGATGCTGCAACAGTCGTGTGAAAAATGGTCATAAGTCACTTTTTTTAATGCTGTTGTAAGTTTGAACAGTCAGTAAGCGAACTGTTGTAAGTTGAGGACTACCTGTACTTTATCACTTTTTTCCTTTTTTTTTTTTGGTCATCAAGTTTTTGACAACTTGCTAGGTGACTGGTGGTACTCGAATATTGCCATATCCTAAAAGTGGTACAATCAGTGAAAAGGTTGAAAAGTCCTGGACTAGATGACCTACAAGGTCCCTTCCAACTCTGTTATTCTAGGTGCAGTCCACTCGGGGCGGATGACTTGGGGCAGGTGGGTGGGCATGGCCAAGTGGACAAAACCACGTCGGTGTAGCTGCCTAGGGGGCGCCAGGTGGGTGTGGCCAGGTAGGCACAGAACAAGTCACTGTGGGCAACTGGAGGTGGAGCCAACTCGGCACCCTGCCCCCCAAAAAAATCACCTGGAGACGTGCTGGCAAACAGCAAGCAGGGAAGTGGCAAAATTTGAAAGGCAAAGGGTGGATTCCCCCCACCCCTTTAGAGAAATGCTCCTTTTTTCTTGCTGCTTCCTGAGCAGAGATTGCTATCTCTGGCAGGGAAGGGAGGGGCTGGATTCTCCCCCCCAATTTGGTGAAACGCTGAATGGATTCGCGCCCCCCCAAATTTGGTTAAATGGAGCATTTTTACTCTGCTATCTCTGCCAGGGAAGGGGGGGCTGAATAGATTTGCGCTCCCCCCGGTTTGGTGAAATAGAGCGTTTTTTCTTGCTGCTTTCTTTTTTTTTAAAATAAATTTTATTGTTTTTTTTTTAATTTTTACAAAAAAAATGCTCAAGGCACATCGTGGTGTTAGGGTAAACAAACATCCAAAACCAAAACATTTATACATATTTCAATCAATACCTCTGGTATTCCCTCTCTTATTCCCTTAGATAACATAATTTATTGAAAGTAGTTCAGTCTACCTTAAATTTAATCAACCTATACCAGTTTTTAAAACTTTTAGAAATTTACACTACCATAGTCAAATTAACTTTAAATACAAACCTTATCAATTCGGGTATCCCTTCGAAATATATTCTAGTTCCTTGATTTTTTCATAAATTTCATTTAATTCTTCCACTAATATCCCTTAATTAAAATAAAGTATTAGTCTATCCTATACGTATGTAGTCTATCAATTAATCAATTTCTTTTTACTAACAAAAGAAAATCAAACCTTAAGTCCTTTTGATCCATTAAACAGAATTCAAATTACATCCAATTAATTATCATAACTAATGTTATGATGTTATCAAACAAACACATCATCTTATTTGATTAACTCAAAATTACATAAAAAAATTCTTGCAAGTAACCCTATTGTCCTAAAGAAAAAAACATAATCTTAATCCATTTAATATATATTTCATTAATCACTCCCTTTTCTCTTACTTCTAACTCACAATCTTAATCCTAAAATCAATCCATAGTTCTAAATTAGCTTTAATCCATTACCAAAGAATATCTCCTTTTTAAATTAAAATAATAATTTATTCTAAAGCTATCTAATCCATCAATCAATCTCTTTAAACTGACCAAATAGCATCAAACTTTAGGTTATTTCAATTCATTCATCAAACAAATAAATCATCAGTAATTTTCATATAGGTAAGTTTTATATATCTTCCATTAATCGCATATCTAACTCAAAATCTTAGTCCTTAAATCAGTCCATAATTCTAGATTGCCTTTAGTCCATTACATAACACTTTAATTTTCACTCTTTTTTTTAGTCTTATTCTAGTTTTTTTCAAATGCCAAGTGGGTTTCTATAATAGAGCTTCCCTTCCAGCTGATAAGTCTTTTTTTATTGCTTGTAGTAGTATTTGGATCAGTAAGAGCCATCTTGATCTTTGCATTGGCCCTCTGATTTTCTTAACCATGAAGACTTGTTGCTTTAAGATTTGAAGTCCCAGTCTTTGTTTTTTCTGGCTCTCAGCATCATAAGTAAATTGTTTATAAGGCAAAATCAAGTTCTCTTTATTTTCAGTTAAGTCCTCTCCTTGTGTAATCTGTTTTATAGAAAAATCAGGTGTAGTCTGAAAGTCAATTTTAAAGTTTGAAGAAGAGATTCTGGTTCTTAATTCTGTAGTAAGCTCTTTCATTGTAACACATATTTCCACTTTAGTCTCATAGATCTTTTCCAGAATAAGTTTACAGTTTAAATGTGAGTGCAGCTCCATTTTATAAAAATTGTTCAACTTCATCAAATTAACTTTCTCATAAAGAAATCATCTCCTCTCCAATTGCCATATTAGATTTTAACCAGTAAATATCCTCAGTAAGCTAAAAAAATCTTTTTTCAAACGTCATTCATTTCATTTTTTTTCTTTTTTCCTCCCTCATCCTTTTTTTCTATTTTTTCAGGGAAAAATAGAGGAAGAAGTATTAAAAAAAAGACACAACAACATAGGCTGATAATAGAGTTCTTAGGAAGAAAAAAAAATTTTTTTCCAGTACCCCAAAATGTACTTATATAAAGAAAACGTAGTTTTTAAGGCTTCGTTCTATTCTTTTGTTCGCCTTTCTTCCCAGACATGTAGAAGCTGCCTTTCCAAGCCAGGGAAATAGTTCCAACAGGGCTCTTACAGGCAAAAAAGATAGAAAAGCAAAAAGAGAGGGGAAAAAAAAAGAAAGATCTCACCCAGATTCACCATGGTGGGTTCAAAGCTTAGCTGTTCTTTGACTTGCGGTTTCTAGCGGCTAGGTGATCGGCCATTTTACTGGCCGATCTTCTTCTCCGTCGGCCCTCAGAGTCTGGCCCAGACAGCTGGAGGAGCCGCTGCTCCTCCGTGGCTGAGCAAAGCCTCTTCGACAGAAGTCGCGCCCCCACATAAGGGTCTATTACGGAGGGAGGCTAGCCGACGAGGAGACAAGTCTCCTCGTACGACTAGAAGTGCCGCGACCAGGAACCGGAAGTCTTTTTTTTGCTGTTTTCTGAGCAGAGAATGCTATGTTTGGGGGGCTGGTTCACAACATGGAGCACGTGAGGATGATCAGTGCTGGATGTAACTTCTACATTTCTTTAGAGTTATAAATCCAGAAATCTCACTGAAGCAAGGAAGGGATTCATCATTCCCTATTAGGTCAAATCCACAGAAATAGGGAAGGGGGGGTAGAAATAGAGGAGGAGGAGGAGATAAACAGAAGGAGGGGAGGGTGGATATTTTATAGTTTCAGTAGTTTGACATAGTTCTGTTGTTCCCACTTCGGGTCTGAGCCTGGTGCTGAGGCCAATGAAGAACACCCGACATGAGGTGCAGCTTTTGTTTTCTTTTATTGAAGCCGAGGTGCAGGTTTTATTTTATTGAAGTGCTGCAGGAAAAGGGAACCTGGCCAAAATGCCAAGGAACCTCGAACCACAGAATTAAGAAAGCTTTATACCAGTGTTGGCGAACCTATGGCACGCTTGCCAGAGGCGGCACTCTGTGCTCTCTCTATGGGCATGTGCGCCATTGTCCCAGTCCTAGGCCTTCAGTCCCGTCCATCTGAGCAACCTGCATCAAAATCTCCCTGGGCAAGTGGCTTTTTAAGCTGGGTTTTATAAAACCTTTTCGCTTTAGGCCATGGGTCGGCAACCCGTGACTCCAGAGCTGCATGTGGCTCTTTCATCCCTCTGTTGCGGCTCCCTGTCCTCCGCTGCCCTGTGCAGTCCCACAAACAAAAGAAGTTTGTGGGACTAAAAAAAAGGTTCAATAAATCAATTCCAACTTCTCGCGGAAAAAAAAAGATCTCGCAAAGTTGGAATTGATTGAAACTTTTTGTTTCACAAACTTGTTTTGTTTGTGGGACTGCACATGGTGGTGGAGGAAGTGATGGAGGACCGCATCCGAGCCGGAAAGAAGGTGCCGTGTGGGTCCGATCGGGGGCAGGAAGGTGGGGTTTTCTGCCAAGCATCTTGTATGGAGCCGGGGAAACAGGCCGGGTGGGGGGAGCTGCCAATGCCGCTGCCATGAGGCTTGGCAGATCCGCCCCGAGCAGCCATGATCCCCCTTCCCCAGCCAGCCAGCCTCCATCACCCAACCTACTCCTTGCCTGGCCGGCCGGCTGGCACAAACACTCACCACTCTTCTCCTCATCATCATCCTCCCCACTCAGGCGGCCGCCAGTGGCTTGGGTGCCTCTGCTCCGTCCAAGTTGAAAGCAGAGGTGCAGCAGCGGGATTGCTCTCAAACAGTAAGAGCCGGGTGCGCTGCTCACTCGTGTGCGCCCGCCTTATTGAGAGCAATCCCGTTGCTGCACTACTGCTTTCTTCAACTCGGACGGAGCTGAGGAGCCGCTGGTGACCTCTTGAGTGGGGAGGATGAGCTGCTGCCTCCCAAACTCCACTTTCACCACTGGGTGAAGCAGTGGTGGCGGGGCGCTCCGTGCGGGGGGAAGCAGCAGTGGCAGTGGAGCGCTCCGTTGGGTTGGGGAAGCTGTGACGGGGTGCTTGGTGTGTGTGTGTGGGGGGGGAAGCAGCAGTGGTGGAGCACTCTCAGGTGGGTGGGGGGAAGCAGTGGCGGCAGGGTGCTCCCTGCGCGCCTCGTAAACCAACGCTTAATCAGAAAGTTCCCCAGACCCCACCCCGAGGTGAGCGGCTGAGGCTTCGCCACACCCAGAGCTTTGAGAGTGGATGAGAGCTGCCTTTTAAACAAAGGCGGGGGGGAGGGGAGGGGGAAATTCTTTGGACCATAGCTTTTCTCATACTCGCGTTCCCTCTGTTTTTAATCCCATGAAGGTGTTTGGTTATTTTATTAAGCCATTGGTGGTAGCCTTCATAGCGCTGTTAACATTGTGGTCTGTTTAATAATTTTACACGGTTGGCTCCCATCCCCTCACTCCCCCCGTCACTTCTGCTGAGGTACATCTTGGTTCATGTTTATTCATGTTTATCCTGCCTTTATAAATAACTCTAAGGCTAATACTCTTTCCTCGTCCTAATTTCCCCACAGCAACGACAACCCTATGTGATAAAGTCGCTCAGAGTGACTGACCTAAAGTTTATGCCTAAAGCAGGACTAGAACTTGCAATCTCCCTGTTTCTAGCCTAGTGCTTAACCAACAACCCAAATTGTCTTTCATGTTGTCGCCTTGTGGCTCCCTTGTTGAAATTCGAGCAGTGGAAGTGTTTCTTTATTATTCCTCTGAACAGATCAGCTTAAAAGAGAAGGACTCTTGTTTGTGAGACCATTTTAATCTTTCCATTTAGGATTATTGTAATCTGCATGAGTTGGAAGTACTGTAGCACTTACTTTCTTCCGTCCTTAGCAACACTGAAATGGCCAATATTTTTGGTATTTTTATTGTTCTCAGTAGTCAGATCCAGGAAGGTTAAAATCAGTGCTTTTTTTGTAAAATAAAAAAAAAGGTGCCGGAACTCACATCTTGTTAATCTTTTATTTAAAAAATTATATGTTCAGTTCTTAACATAAATTTAATTTATTGTATTTAAGGCAAATGTTCATAGTAAATTCCAAAGTTTAAAGGAGGTGCCTCCACCCATGCCACAGCCCTGTGGCAGCCTGAATCTGGGACCTATGTAAAGGATAGGATAGGACAGGACAGGACAGGACGGAACCTTGGAGGTCTTCTAGTCCAGCCCCCTGCTCATGCAGGAGAACCTATACCATCTCAGACAGGTACATGCCTAGTCTCTTCTTAAAAATCTCCAGTGATGGAGCACCCACGATTTCTGGGGGTAAGCTGTTCCACTGGTTGATTGTCCTCACTGTCAGGATGTTTCTCCTTAATTCCAGATTGCTTCTCTCTTTGATCAATTTCCAACCATTGTTTCTCGTCCTTCCCTCTGGTGCTTTGGTGAACAACCTGGCTCCCTCTTACCTTGTGGCAGCCCCTCAGACACTGGAATACTGTTATCATGTCTCACCTATTTCTTCTTTTCTTTAGACTAGCCAAACCCAAGTCCCGCAGCCGTTCTTTGTATGTTTTAGTCTCCAGGCTTTTGATCATCTTAGTTGCTTTTCTCTGAATTTTTTTCCAAACTCTCAACATCTTTTTTGTGATATGGTGACCAAAATTGGCTGCAGTATTCCAGGTGTAGTCTTACTAGGGTTTTATAAAGCGGTAATAATACTTTGCATGATCTTGATTCTATGCCTCTGTTTATACAACCAAGGATTGTATTAGCTTTTTTGGTTGCTGCTGCAAACAGCTGGCTCATAGTCAAGTGATCGTTCACTAAGACTCCAAGTTCCCTCTCACACTTACTGTTTTTAAGCCAGGTCTCGCCCAATCTGTATTTGTGCCTTTGGTTTTTCCTGCCTAAATGTAAGACTTTGCTTTTCTCCACACTGAAACTAATTTTGTTGGATAGGGCCCATTGTTCAAGTTTGTCAAGATCTTTTTGGATCCTGAGTTTGTCTTCTGGGTTGTTTGCTACTCCTGCCAGTTTGCTCCAGGAGGAGCCTGGCAGCAGCTTGCCCACGCATTCCTTGACCAAGAGGGCTTGGAGCTGGGGCGCCTCTGCCAGTCAGCAAGAAGCTGAGCCGCAAGCACTGCAGCAGCAGCCTAGCCAAGATTGGCACCGCCGAAGCCGGCCTGGTGCCTAGCAGGAATCTGCACCGCCCATCTCCCCCTGTGCCTCTGCCTCTGTGCTCAGCCTGCTAAACCTCATTTCTAGCCAGGTGATCGATTTAACGAAGGCATGGGGGGGAGGCGGGTGGTACAGATTCCCCGTGCATGAGAAGTTGGCAAAGGAGGAAGCAAGCGACAGCCCCAGTGGCAAGAAGGGCTGCCAAAAAAAGCGAAGTCTGTGTGTGCGCCTGCCTTTCCTGAGTCATCCCTGCTCTCCACGGCACGTTGCAGCTGATCCGAGGCATGGAGAGCACGGCTGACAGGTGAGCTTGTAGCAGGCACGCATGAGGAGGAAGGCAATCAGCAACCCCAGAGGCAAGGAGGGCCGCTGAAAAGAGCAGAGTCTGTGTGTGCACCTGCTACAAGCTCACCCATCAGACATGCTCTCCACACCTCAGATCAGCTGTAGTGCACCGTGGAGAGCAGGGCTGACTCGGGCAAGGCAGGCGTATACACACACTCCACTCTTTTCAGCGGCCCTTCTTGCTGCTGGGGTTGCCGATTGCCTTCCTCCTCATGTGCCCCCCCATGCCTTTGCTAAATCGATCACCCGGCTAGAAATGAGGTTTAGCAGGCCGAGCGTGCAGGCAGAGGCATGGGGGGAGGTGGGCGGTGGGCGGTGCAGATTCCTGCTAGGCACCAGGCCGGCTTTGGTGGTGCCAATATTGGCTAGGCTGCTGCTGCAGCGCTTGCGGCTCGGCTTGCATGCCAGCCACCTTTCTTTCCTCTCGCTTTGCCCTTTTTTTAACCTCACACCCCACCTTCTGTAAGGGAAGGCAAAAGGCTCACTCACCCTCTCATGAAAGTTGGCCTCCATGTTTATGAGTCTCCCACCACCACCATTGGCTTCCACACCACATGGTCTGAGCCAGCAGTCAAGCCATGCTCTGGCTGTGGTGCTCTGGCACCTCATGGCTCCTCCTAGAGGAGGCGGACAGCACCGGAGGGGACTGCGCTCAGGCGGGCTCTCACCGTACCACCAGTGGGGCATTTTCAAAAGCAAACGAGGATAGGAAGGGCAACAATAGGAAACGAATGCAACTCTGGAAAATCCGTTGAAAAAAGGTGCCGGAACACCGTTCCGATGCATTCTATGACAAAAAAAGCCCTGGTTAAAATGATCTTAATTATGTGTTTAGTGGTATCCTTCCCAAAGTAATAATGGGTATATCACACTTGTCTTTTTGACTGCACTGTAAAAGTTCAAATCTATATTTTTATGATATAAAGTCATGAAATCCTAATTTAGTTTTGGAAATACTCCCCACAAATGGATTTAGCATCCATTGCACAAAAATGTATAATCCAGTGCACAACAAAGCTTTATAATTTTTTTCCACAGGAACTTTAAAGTCCATAGAAGTCAGCTCTTTAGTCAAAGATGTATGTATAATGAACACCATAGTACAAAAATGTTACTTTATACTACACCAGCAGACAGCCACCAGAAAAGACACTGCTGGGGTGCGGAGGACCAGTTACTCTCCCCCTGCTCAATAAAAGAGGAACACCCACTTACCCAGCATGTAATTAACCTGTGGAACCCCTTACCACAGGATGTGGTGATGGCATCTAGCCTAGATGCCTTTAAGAGGGGATTGGACAAATTTCTGGAGGAAAAGTCCATCACGGGTTACTAGCCCTGATGGGTATGTGCTACCTCCTTATTATAGATGTGGGCCACTGTAAGATACAGGAGCTGGACTAGATGGGCCATTGACCTGATCCAGCGGGCTCTTCTTATGTTGTTATGTTCCTATGTTCCAGCCACTCATACAGCCAGCCAGCCAACACTCTACACTGCACAGCACAGGCTGAGGGAAGCAGCACAGGAGGTGACTTCAGTGAGGAAGAAGCTGGTGTGTGTGCTATATGAGAGGACAGGACAAACATGGCACTCATTGTACTGGAATTGTCAAGGGGAACTTTGTATTGGCTGCTGTCCATAGGAACCAACCTGGGCTCCTGCTAGTAGGAAAATGAGAGCTTGTATGGATGATCGAGGTCTGCACGCCTGTGTATGAGAAATGTGCGCTACACATTCTATGACCTGCATGAAACACTTGAGAAAATAGAAAGGATGACAAAGGACAGCACAGTTAGTTCTGAAAATGAAATCCTTAAAGTGTGGAATTATCTGCCAAATAATTTTAAGTCAATGAAAGCACTTGGGATTGCTTTCCTTATTTTGTTTGGATCATATTATGCTTGTGAGCAGCTGTTTTCAGCTTTGAATTATATCAAATCTGACACCAGAAACAGACTAACAGATGACCTGAGTGCTGCATGTGTTGCTCTCAAACTTACAAAATATGAGCCAAGTTTATACAAATTATCAGCATGCATACAACAGCAAAAATCACATTAATTCTTCAAAAGCATGCCAAATGCAAACTTTTAACTTTCAATAAAAAGTTGTTTGTATCATTGAAAGCTCTGTTATTGTGTTTTTCTTTTAAGACAAAAGATGGTAATGTAAACCCTAACCCTAATGTAAACGCTAACCCTAACGTAAACCCTAACCCTAAAACCTCAGTATTCAGGTTAAATTGCTGTGTTGGCACTTTGCAATAAATAAATGGGTTTTGGGTTGCAGTTTGGGCACTCGGTCTCTAAAAGTTTCACCATCACTGCTTTATACATTTTCAGTAAGGAGAAGGCGGGATAAGGTGGGATATATAAGAAATATCATCTAATAAACATTTCAATAATGATCTAACAATTATTCTATTGGTCTCTAGCTTTCCTAAGCCTTGGCTAATGAAAGCTTCAGGAGTTATCTAATTATATGCAACCAGAAAACATGGCTATTTTGAAGAGTTGCCTATAGGTACTATATTTGCATGTTTAACACTCTTCAGAGCACTACTGTGTAACTAAATCCAAAGTAATGTGTACTGTAGCTGTACATATTAAATACTATAGAAGAGCATTTTACCTGGTTGCACAGTAGAATCTTTGGTGGAGGTGGTGGTGGTGGTTGTAGCTATTTTACAGACATGTAAGTCTTCTCCCAATGTGAATGTCCAGATTCCTTCTGGTAGCGAGGACAATCTCTTTTGATAAATGTAGTTAGTATACCGTATTTATATACTGTGCAATAGCTTAAGTGTTTGTGTGTGTGTATGCCTGAGCACTGTGAAAACCGAGAGAATGGAGCTGGATCCATTACCCAGATATTCCTTAATATACATACTTTATTCCTTTTGTATTTAGTATTTATGGCAGGTGCACATATAGCAGGACAATAGCAGAAATGGATAGATTTTTCCCTTGATCCATTTGAGTACACTAGTGTATTTCAATTACTACAGCACTGTAAACATTATCTGATCCTGGAACATCCTGGTTTACAAGTTGCTGGGCCAGTGTAATAGTTGGATGTTCTCAAGCATGGGTGGATTGCGAATCCACCGATGGGTTAACTTAGCTTACTTGCCCAATTGACTAGGTCCAAACTTTAGCCCCGCCTTCGGCCGGAAGTTCCTCTTTCCCCAGTTTTTACCTAGTCTTTATGCCCTAAGCATCTCGTGAGGTTGGCTCCGTGATTTAGTGCTTTTTGTTGGTAAAGATTTGGTTTGAAACCTTTTTATTTTACTTAGATCAATTGGAAAGGGAAAAAACTTAAAAGGTTTTTCGCTTATTTACTTTATTTTTATTTTTTGCTGTTTTTTTCCCTCCTCCACTACTCCGTCGGGGATCGCAACGGCGAGGCCTTCCCGGGCTTTAGGCCCCTGGGGGAGCGGGAGCCGCAGGGGGAGACGTCCCTGGGATCCCAGCTGCCGCCGGATCACGTCCCGATTTTCCCCGGAACCGCAGTCGTCGAGCGGAGAGGTAGGCTGAGAGAATCCCTCAGCCACACCAGACCGGACGACGCGTACATAGCGGAGGACCGCTACAATTAACCGCAAGTGGGGAAAGACGTGGGGAGGAGATCGCTGGGCTACCGTGGGTGGAGATCGGCCAGAGACCGGTTCCACGGGACGGGTAGACCAGGGCCGGTAGCGGTAACAAGGAACCGCGCGGCCACGAGGCAGAGCTCGAGCCGAAAATTTGGCGCGGTGGCCATCTTGTAAAGGGGGCGGTCCCTTCCTTGTTTCTTCCTTTGGCGCGAAAAGCGGCCATTTTGGAAAGGGGGCGGCCTTTTCTTTTGTACTCTCTCCGGCGCGAAACTCAAAAGAGAAGCAGTTTGGTGACCGGCAAGATAGCGCTTTCCTGTTAATGGCCCAGATCTCCGATATAAGACAAGGAGAGCCGGGGAAAGAGAGAGAGGGTCGACGGAGAGGCGGGCCATAGGTTGTGTTTCCTTTTCAAACTTTAGCAGCTGATCAGAGTGGTCTACACACACCGGGCCTGTAGCGGAGTTAAGGCAGATTGTTGCCATCGTGCACAGACCCTTCCGTTTACAGGTCTAAGTGACCACGGACCGCCTTCACCATGCAGGATAGGGCGTTCTTTAAAACCCCTCAGTCTGCCGGCCTAAAACGACGCCTGTGAATAGCTGCTCTCCCTCAACGAGGTCGAGTTACCCGGATGGGGTTCTACGCCAAGCATGGCGCTAGCAGACGGTGCTTCGGCCCAAGGCTCAGCCCCTCCTCCCTCTTCACCAAAACGCAGAGCTACGGAACAGGAGCCGGGAGGGGGCAAGAAGAAGGCCAAGACAAAGCATCTGTCTGAGCTGTCAAAGGCAGCTGAGCGGCAGGCCATAAGGAGACACCAGGTATTGGAGAAAGAATTTGCCAAGGCACAGAGGCTCAGGGCCAGTGGGGCAGAGATGGTGACTCTGGCTTCACTGGACACACCTATACCCTTTGGACCCACTGGGACAGCTGGACAAGAATCCAGGTCCTGGTCTCCCAGGAGGGAGACAGAAGGGGAGGGGTCTCCTATCTCGGTTCCGTCTTCACCGGAGCATTCCGATCCCACAACCAGCCAGGAGGAGGCTGGGCACACAGGTAGGAAAAGGAAGAGGACTGGTAAGTGGTCATCACAATTCCACTCCTACATGCAGAAGGCCTTTGACCACTTCATGTCTTCTAAAGGCGTTTCCCTTTCTCAGGGATCACACACATCACCGGGACACGCCCCCATGGGGGGGAGGGTAGTGTTTCATGATTCTGATGTGTCTGAGACTTCTTCACAGGTCGCAGAGGAGGAAGCCGAGGATTGGGAGGATGTTGGGGCTCTGCTGTCGGAAGATGAGGACGCAGCTCCACAACCGGTTCCAGTCTCAGGTTTATTTGACCACTCCCTCTTCTATTCCCTTATGCTCAAGACCTGTTCTACACTTGGTCAGCCAGCTAAGACCAAGGAGGCCAGACCTCCATCCTCGGAAGAGGAGGACGCCAAGGACCCGCTAATGCACTCACCAGTGTCAGAGGTGATCCAGATCCCATGTACCAAGGTGTTCCGATCAACGGTGCGGTCCCAGTGGGCCAATCTAGGGACTATCCCTTCTCCAAATAGCGTGGAGAAAAAGATATTTAACGTCTGCACACCCTTCGCCTCGTTGGTAGAGGTGCCAGAGGTTGATGCACCGCTCATCTCTCTTTTCTCTTCATCAGCCATCCCAGGAGACATGGCCGAGTCGATGAAGGTGGAGGACAAGAAACTAGAGCTCTCCCTCCATAGAGTCCACCACTCATCGGCCTGGGCCATTAGGGCCGCATCCTCAGCCTCAGTCGTCTCCAGGGCAGTGATCAGGTGGCTTCGGGAACTCCAGGCAAGTGTCCCTTCGGACCAGGTACGTATACAACAGACACTGACCAAACTGCTGACGGCAGCAGAATACACAGCAGACTCCACCCTGTTTGCCACACGCTATTCGGCCAGGGCAATTGGGGGGACAGTGGCTTCCAGGAGACTTATATGGCTCAAGAACTGGAAGGCCGATCTGAAACCCAAGTGGAGGCTGGCCACCTCCAAGTACTCAGGATCGAAGCTGTTCGGAACAATCCTGGATCCGTATGTGATCGAGGACAAAAATAAGAGAAAGGTCCTGGCTCATCCTTCCAAAAGAACAGACAGGGGAACACAGGAATTCCATAGACAAGCACCCCGTCAAAACGGGAGCGGGGAATGGAGGCAGCCCTTTCAGGGGGGGCGGTCCTGGGATGGGCCTAGAACTCTGCGCAGCTTCTCCTACAGACAGGAGCGCGGCCAGGATCGTCCGGCCTCTGGCAGGGGCCAACCTTCAAAGCGCCCCTTTAAAGGGGTGGGAGGCCGGCCCTACAGACGTACCAAGTGACGCCTGGGACAGCCCCATAGGGGGTCATCTGGTGCTGTTCAGCAGGGTGTGGCAGACGACCACAACAGATGCCTGGGTCAGGGAGACGGTGTCCCGGGGCCTAGCAATAGAATTCTACGCCTTCCCACCAAATCACTTCATAAGATGCCCGGTGTCTCGCAACCCTGCAAAGGCGAGACTATTAGATCTGGCCATAGACCACCTGGAGGAGATAAGAGCCATAGAGCCGGTTCCTCCAGATCAGGAAGGACAAGGATTCTATTCCATCCTCTTTCTTGTGCCCAAGTCATCGGGGGATTGGAGGGCAATCCTCGATCTCAAGCGGTTAAACCGCTACGTAGTATACAGGAAATTCAAGATGCAGTCCCTCAGATCCATCCTGGCCAGCATTCGAAAAGGGGACCTGATGTCTTCCATAGATCTCACAGAGGCATACCTACACATCCCGATACGGTTGGAGCATCGAAGGTTCCTTCGGTTCTGCCACAGGAATTGGCACTACCAATACAGGGCCCTACCATTCGGCTTATCCTCAGCCCCCCGAGTGTTCACGAAGGTTCTGGCAGTATTGGGAGCACACCTGCGCATGATGCCGGTGTGAGTTCAATGCTACCTGGACGACATCCTGATCCTCTCAAGTTCACCGCAGGCAGCACAGGCAGACCTCCGGGTCACTCTGAACACCCTTCAGGACCACGGCTTCTCTGTGAACCACCAGAAGAGCCACTTCACACCCTCAACGGAGCTACCGTACTACATCTAGAGGCGATCATAAACTCCAAACGTGGCATGGTGTACCTCTCCCAGGCACGCCGGGAGAGCCTAAGGAAGCTAGCACGCCTAGTAGTACAGAGGAAGAAGGCCACCATAGTACAGTTGTCACAGCTTCTGGGGAAGATGGTATCATGCCTGGGCATCGTTCCGTGGGCCAGGCTTCACTCCAGAAGTGTCCAATGGTTCCTTCTTTCCTACCAAAGGCAAAACCAGAGCGCCTCCCTCAGGCGAGTCAGGGTACCACCCCAAGTCATTGCATCCCTCAGGTGGTGGACATCAAACGCCCTAAACAGGGGGACACTGCTCAGGGAACCAGACAGGATCATAGTGACAACTAACGCATGTCTGTTCGGTTGGGGGGCACATTCCAGGGACCAGATAGCCCAGGGAAGGTGGAGCCCATAGGACCTGGGCCACAGGATCAATTGGCTCGAGCTGCGGGCCATCCACCTGGCTCTCCTACATTTCACACCCCACCTGACAGGGAGTCACGTGCTAGTCCTAACGGACAATGTAACAGCAAAGGCACACGTGAACAAGCAGGGAGGAACCAGGTCAGAGGCCCTCATGCAGGAGGCTCGGGCTCTGGGCCTGTGGGCAGAACAGCACCTGGCCTCAATCAGAGCAGAGCATATATCAGGGGAAGCAAACCACCAGGCGGACTCTCTCAGCAGAGCCACGGTAGATCACGCAGAGTGGAGACTGGATCCGGACCTGTTCGAGGCAGTCTCGAACAGATTCAGACGGCCCACTCTGGATCTCTTCGCGTCCCCAGAAAACACACAGACACCCAGGTTCTTCTCCAGATTCCAAACCCGGGGAGCGGAAGGGACGGACGCGCTCAGATGCAGGTGGCCTCAGGGGCTATTGTATGCCTTTCCGCCTCCACCCCTGATACAAGCAACGATCCGCAAGCTGATACTGGAGCAGGCGGAGGTGATCTTAATTGCTCCATACTGGCCACGGCGCCCGTGGTTTGCAGACCTTGTGGACCTATCGCTTTCGCCAGTGTGGAGCATTCCTCCGAGTCGAGTCGCCCTGAGTCAGGGAAAGCTACAGCACCCAGACCCGCAGTGGCTACAACTAGCCGCTTGGCACTTGAGCGGGAGGGATTAAGTAGGCAGGCCTTCTCAGAGGGCGTCATATCAGTAATCCAAGCCTCCCGCCGACCTTCCACTAACAGGATTTACGACGCCACCTGGAAGAACTTCTCTTCCTGGTGCAGCAGGCAGGGATTAAATCCACTGGCGGTCACCATCCCCATCATCCTAGAGTATCTGTGGGAGGGCATGAACAAAGGACTGGCGATGAATACTATCCGCAGACAGGTAGCAGCATTGCAGACGGTCCTCGTCTGTGAGAACCGGGGACCCCTATCACAACACCCGGCGGTGAGCGCCTTCCTAAAAGGGACAGTCACAATACGGCCCCCAGTAGCCCACCGTTTTCCCTCCTGGGACCTCCCCAAGGTCCTGCAAGCTTTAACTGAAGCTCCCTTCGAGCCGCTGGGGTCTTGCGCACTCCGTTTCCTGTCACTAAAGGTGGCTTTCCTAGTGACCATTACCTCGGCAAGACGGGTCTCGGAGCTGGCGGCCCTGTCGGTCCCAACGGATCTCATCACTTTTGCAGAGGACAAGGTGACCCTACGCCTAGACCCATCCTTTGTACCCAAGGTCAACTCATGGTTTCACAGGTCCCAGGACCTGGTACTACCTAACTTTTGTTCGCATCCCACACATCGTCTGGAGAGACGATGGCACACACTGGATGTCCGCAGGGCCCTGCGCCACTATGTGAAGAGGACGGCGACCTTCAGGAGGTCAGAAGCCCTGTTTGTCTCTTTTCAGCCTTCGTCCATGGGACAGAAGGTGTCATCCTCCACCATCGGCAGATGGATCAGGGCCTGCATAGCCAAGGCATACGTCTCATTGTCACTACCGGTACCATCCAATATCATGGCTCACTCCACAAGGAGTGCAGCCACCTCGGCAGCCTGGCTCACACAGGCATCAGTGGAGGAAATTTGCGGAGCGGCTACGTGGGCTTCTCCTTCCTCCTTTGTGAAACATTACAAGATCGACCGATATGCTGCAGCGGAGGGCTCGTTTGGCAGGAGAGTGCTGCAGCAGGTCGTGGAGTCCTCGTAAGAGCTAGCCTAGACTCCCACCCGAAGGGACATCAGAGGGCTTGGGTACGTCCCATCAGTGGATTCGCAATCCACCCATGCTGGAGAAGAAGTGTTGGCTTACCTGAACGCCTTTTCTCAGCATGGGGGGATGGAGAATCCACACCCTCCTCTAACTAGTCTAGGCAGATTTGTTTCTCTTACAGGACAACGGAATGGAGCCAACAAGGTCCGACATTCTTGAAAGCTTCGCCTAGTAAAAACTGGGGAAAGAGGAACTTCCGGCCGGAGGCGGGGCTAAAGTTTGGACCTAGTCAATTGGGCAAGTAAGCTAAGTTAACCCATCGGTGGATTCTCCATCCCCCCATGCTGAGATTAGGCATTCAGGTAAGCCAACGCTTCTTTAGTCCTGTGTTTCTCAACCTTGCCCCCTTTAAGATGTGCTGATAACCACTCTCAGAATTCCCCAGCCAGAATTCTGGGTGTTGCAGGCCACACATCTTAAAATGACCAAGGATGAGGCTTTGCCTCTAGTCAGGGATGAGAAAAAATGCATACAGGGCAAGTCTAACAAGTGAAGCAAATTAGACCTACTTCCTTGTAAATGACCCATTGCCAGGCACAGGTTTCTGTGACTTTCTCACTGAAAGCATATATTCTAATCCAGGGCTTTTCAACCTTTTTACCGATTGTACCACTTTTAGGATATGGCAATATTCGAGTACCACCTAGCAAGGTGTCAAAAACTTGATGACCAAAAAAAAAACCTGTTCAAAGTTGCAATTGCACTGAAATGACTTATGACCATTTTTCACACTTATGACCATTGCAGCATGCCCAGGGTCATGTGATTTATATTTGGATGCTTGGCAACTGATTCATATTTATAATGGTCACAGTGTTCCAGGGTCATGTGATCCCCTTCTGCAACCTTTTGACAAGCAAAGTCAATGGCAGAGCTGCTGGTGGCCAAGTGCTAAGGCGGGACTTCCTTTCCTCCCTCCCTTCCCTGCCTCCCTTTTTCTCATTCCCATCTCCTTCTGAAGGAAGAATTTGAACCCCCCCCCATATTTTCCCTCTTCCATATATTGATCGAACAAGGAAAGGCCGACAGAGACAGAAAAGACAAGCTGCTGAGTGAACTAGCTTAAAAAGGCACATTCCCCTTTAAGAATTAGCTACTGGCTAGAAAGGAAAGTAAAAAGCACAGCCAGCACTTAAGGAAGAAAAAAAAATGTAAGTACTGGCTGCCAGCTAAGGCAGCCTCCCCAAATGGCTCCATTCATAAGTAAAGGAATGCTACAGGCAAAATCCATTCAGGAGAAAAATACTTCAAAATCCCTTGCAGCAAAACTTACAGCTAACAACAGCAGAGCAATAGAAGCTAACAGGAGACATCAGCCAAATAGAAATTGCCAAACACTCCTTAAGAACACAAAGCCCACATTGCACAAATCCCAGAACTTCAAAGTCACAAAAGCACATAAGAATCGCCAGCTGCACAGCTTTTTGGGGTTCGCCAATTTCTATCAGCAATTCATCCCCTCCTTTGCCGCGGTAGCCCTTCCCCTGACAGATCTACTATGCACGAAGCATACAGCGAATAAGCCACCGCCCGGACAACCGCTGGATTGGAACATGTCCTGCCAGAAAACATTCGAGGACCTGAAAGCCCTGTTTGCCAGAGAGCTGGTCTTACTCCACCTGGAACCCGAGAACCCCTTTGTAGTACAAGCTGATGCCAGTGACATCGCTGTGGGGGCAGTGCTGCTACAGTGGAACAGCCAGGGGGTGTTACAGCCGTGTGCTTATACATCGTGGAAGTTCACAGCTGCCGAGCGGGGGTGGGCCATTTGGGAAAAAGAGGCGTTCGTGGTGCGGTGGGCGCTTTCCACATGGAGGCATTTGTTGGAGGGGGCAACAAAGCCGTTCGAGGTATGGACGGACCATAAAAACCTCGAAGTACTACAAACACCAAGACGCTTGTCACCCAAACACATCCGGTGGGCACAGTACTTCTGCCGCTTCCAGTTCACCCTGAAGTATGTACCAGGAGGAAAGAACTTCCTAGCCGACACTTTGTCTCGCATGCCCCAGTACCATAGCAGGCGGGAGGAGGTAGTACAAGCAATTATGCCTCCCTACCAACAGGGTGTAGCTCGAGCGGTTCCCCGCTGGATGGCGAGTGATCTGAACCAGGAGCTACAAACAGCAGTCTGGAGCGATCCCTGGCTGAAGGACCACCCAAGCCTCTTGACATGGAGGGAGGGGCTGGCCTGGAAAGGGGACAAAATGTATGTCCCAAAAGTCCTGAGACAAGTGGTTCTTCGACGGTGCCACGACGCTAAACAGGCAGGCCATTTCGGCTTCCTGAAAACCTTGCACCTGGTAAGGCATCAGTTCTGGTGGCCTCAAGTTAAGGCGGACGTGGAGACCTAAGTGAAAGGCTGCCACATCTCTGCCACCACCAAGCCCCGTACGGGAAAACCTCTGGGCTTACTGCAGAAGGTAGCAGACCCAACCTGGCCATGGGAGGATATCGCCATGGATTTTGTAGTAGAATTGCCGGAGAGCTGAGGTCACAACGTTATCTGGAGCATGATTGACCTGTTCTCTAAACAGGCCCATTTCATCCCGTGGAAAGGGTTACCATCCGCCCGGCAGCTGGCCAGGTTGTTCGTCAAACATGTCTACCAGCCTCATGGTGTGCCCCAGCATATTATATCGGATCGGGGGGTGCAGTTCACAGCACGGTTCTGGCAGGAATTCATCCAGTATATAGGGTCGTCCCAGGGTCTCAGCTCAGCATATCACCCCAGCACCAATGGAGCGGCTGAGTGGGCGAACGCCATGGTGGAGCGCTATTTATGAAGCTACGTCTCCTACCAGCAAACGGACTGGGCTGATTTGTTGCCATTTGCCGAAGTAGCCTACAACAATGCTCCTTTTTGGGTGGTGAATGGGGTGGATTTCATCCCCATCCTTGAGTGGCCCCAAGGGACCCCTTTACCATGTACACCCCAGGAGTGGATGGCACGCTTGGAAGGGCTGTGGGGGACGGTAAAAGAAGCATTAGTGAAAGCAGAGGCGGTAACAAAAACACAGCCGATAAAAAAAGGGCAGACCAGAAACCCTTTCAGGTGGGCGATTAAGTGTACCTGTCCACCAAGTACCTACGCTTGGGGGGTGCCCTTTAAAAAGCTGGGTCCCAAATACGTAGGCCCCTTCCAAGTGGTCCAGGTCATCAACCCAATGACCGTAAGACTGCACCTGCCTCAGTTCTTTGGGAAGGTACACCCCGTGTTCCACGGGAGCCTCTTAAAACTGGTTAAGGGGTCCCCACATAGGCCTGTAAGCGAGCCACCAGGGCCAGTCTCCGGCAAACAATATGAAGTACAGGAGATCCTGGACTCCCGAGCCCACCACGGATGGGTCCAATATCTGGTCCAGTGGAAGGGGTACCCCCTCTCAGAGGCATCATGGGTGAGGAGGGAGGACATCCACGCTCCGCGGCTGGTGCCGGCATTCCATCGCCAACACCCTGGGAGGCTGGGGGACAGGTCTGCGGAAGGGTCCGGCAGGGTTGTCATACACTCACCCACGTCTTTTTGCCTTTCAGGTGAGGCCCTGGTAGAGGGGGCAGCCTGTCAAGCCCTGGGCTTGACACGAACCGGTGGGGGGAAGGAATGGAGCAGCCAGCCGACAGCCATGCGCCGCCCACAGCCGACCCCCGTGGGCCGCCCGACACCGCGGCCGCCCAGCTGGGCGTCGGAGAGGCCACCCGACACTGCGGCCACCCAGCAGGGCGATGGAGAGGCTGCCCTACACCGTGGCCGCCCAGCAGGGCGACGGACAGGCCGCCCAACATCGCAGCCGCCCAGCTGGGCATCGGAGAGGCCGCCCGACACCGCAGCTGCCACTCCCTCGTTACTGGGCACCGGGGGGGTTCGAAAAGCCAGCTGGGCATCAGAGACGAGCCAGCTGGGCATCGGAGAGGCCACCTCTCACCGCAGCCGCCTCTCCCGTGTTGCCGGCCACCGGGCAGGAGGCCGGCTATGGTGCCTACCTGCTGGGCCTGGGGAACATCACCTGGGCGTCGGAGAGGCCACCCGACATTGCGGCCACCCAGCAGGGCGACGGAGAGGCTGCCCGACAACGCGGCCGCCCAGCAGGGCGACGGACAGGCCGCCCAACATCGCAGCCGCCCAACTGGGCATCGGAGAGGCCACCCGACAACGCAGCTGCCTCTCCCTCGTTACTGGGCACCGGGGAGGGGTTTCCAAAAGCCAGCTGGGCATCAGAGACGAGCCAGCTGGGCATCGGAGAGGCCACCTCTCACCGCAGCCGCCTCTCCCGTGTTGCCGGCCACCGGGCAGGAGGCCGGCTATGGTGCCTACCTGCTGGGCCTGGGGAACATCACCTGACACCATCGGACGTGCTGCCGGTGGCCAGGGAGGATGCCGGCTGCAGCGCAAAGCTACCGATCCCCAGAGGGGCCGCCTGACGCCTTCACATGCTGTGAAGCCACACCGGCAGCAGGAGGAAGAAGTTGGACAGTGACTGGTTGCCGGAGGCCAGGTGGGGGGGCGGAAATTGAGCTGCGGCTTTTACCTGCACGGACTGGATGCTGGCTTGCTGATTGGGGTGGGGTTGAAGGGCGGGGCACATCTATGTAAGGCACTGGGAGCAAGCCAGTCCCAGTGCTGACTTTCATTTTGCATGCATTAAACTCTTGTGGGTCACTTTGTTCCTATTTTCCTGGAGCTTGTTTTCAGCGGACAGAGGACATAGGACAACCCCCTGCTCCAGCAGGAGACCCTAGACCATTTCAGACAAGTGACTGTCCTGTCTTAGAATGCAGGATAGGACAAGGCTTGGGCTAACACTGTGTTTTTTTTTCATATTCTTATGATTAATGTTCTTATGCTACTCTTGCTTGTAATCTTGGCAGGATGGCCAGATAAGAATCTCTTGCCTGATAGGTCCAAAGGAATGATGTGCATAGGACCAATAAAGTCAGGAAATTAAAGAAAACAAACTGGTACTTTTCCTATGCACTGCGACTTTCCCAACACTACATGTGGAAGCAGGGCAAGAGAAATAAATGGCTGGAATGAGAACCAGGAAAAAACCCAACCCCCCAAACATAGTAGAGAAATCTCTGCTCAGAAAGCAGCAAGAAAAAACGCTCCGTTTCACCTAATGGGGGGGGCACGAATCCATTCAGCCTCTCCCTTGCCTGGCAGAGATAGCAGAGCAAAAATCCTGCGTTTCACCAAATGGAGGGGGGATCTAGCCCCTCCCTTCCCTTCCAGAGATAGCAATCTCTGCTCAGGAAGCGGCAACAAAAATGGAGCATTTCTCTAAAGGTGTGTGTGTGTAAATCTACCCTTTGCCTTTCAAATTTTGCCGCTTCCCTGCTTCCTGTTTGCCAGCACATCTCCGGGTGATTTTTGTTTTGGCGGGGTGCCGAGTTGGCTCCACCTCCAGTTGCCCACGGCAACTTGTTCTGCGCCTACCTGGCCACGCCCACCTGGTGCCCCCTAGGCAGCTACACTGATGTGGTTGCGTCCACTTGGCCACGCCCGCCCCAAGTCATCCACCCCGAGTGGGCTGCACCTAATTCTTCGCACTGACCTGGCCACGCCCACCTGGCGGCACTCAGATGGCCACAACTATCCGGTCATGCCCACCTGACTGCAGTGAGTCATCCCATTCCCGCTAGTGTTGTGGAATGGGGCAGTCTGCTGCTTGTCAAGCGCAGGAAATCAGGAGTCCAGGCACTTCAAATGAATATTATTATTATTATTATTGTTGTTGTTGTTGTTATTAAAAAAAGTTGGAAGGGACCTTGGAGGTCATCAAGTCCAACCCCCTGCTCAGGCAGGTAACCCTATACCATTTCGGACAAATGGCTGTCCAGTTTCTTCTTAAAAACTTCCATAAAAGAAAGTACCCCCTCTTTGAGTTCTATGGTTTTACATATCAGGACATACGTATCAGCCTGGTCATCATCTACACTGCTTGGATTTTCAAATAACTAACTGGCTTGTGGGAGTTTTGAACTGTTACTGGTGTCTGTATGCTCTGGATTTCAGGAGGCATTGTAGGACTGCACAGTTGTAACAGTACTTAGTACAGCGTAGCTTTCCTTGGGCTGTTCCTCTGACTTTCCTTTAAAATCTCTGGATTGGTTTACAATTTGGTCTTGGGAGACTGTTCAGGAGACTCGGGGGTTGTGAGGGTGGGGAGTTGGGTGAGAGTCAGTTCAGTATGTTTGTCCCTCTCCCCTGGGTGAGAGCTTGTGGTGGGAGGAGTGTCTCCCTGCTCGGTGGGTGAGAGCAACCGAGCAGGGCATTGTGAACTGAGTGGATGCTTGGAATGGGTGTGCTGGGGGATAAGAGGGTGTTGGATGTGAACCCTCTGCTGCAGTGAGGAAAGAGGTGGTGGTGGCTTGAGGGCCCTGAGAGCAAGTGCTATATAGTGCCTATTGGGCTCATCTTACCCTTGACTTTTTGCCAGTAGGAAGAGGTTCCCCTTTTAGATTAATAAGACAGTGTTGAAGATGGGGGATGGAATGGCTGCCAGGGAACGTAGGGTTACGCAGTGTATTTCAGTGTATATCTGTTTGTGGTCCTGGCTTTCAAATGTGTTGGCTTGCAAATTTCATAATCATAGCCAATGCTAGTTTAGGTGTTATATACAGTTCAGTATTAAACTGCAGAATTTTGCTTTAGAGAGTTAGGGTAATTCCCTATTCATGTCTACAGAACTGAAGAAAGTGGCTCAGTGGTCTGAATCAGTGCAAGACTGCTTTCATGGTTTCTCTGATTTAAAACCTGTCCCGAAGAGGGGGCTTTTTTTACTACTGTTGCTTCTCATCTTTTTAAATAATAGTGCTATTGTGAAAATTTCATCTTCCTTCATGCAATTTCTGTAAATCAAATCTTTAAGAGGAAAGCACATCTTGTGCAGAGAAAAGAGCAATGGAAGTGAAGGTGAGATACAGAAACTCCTCTATGAGGAAAGGCTAAAGCACCTGTGATTTTTAATTTGAAATGAAAGTGGGTAAGGGAAAACATTGTAGAAATATAAAATTATTATGCATAGTGTGGCAATTGTGGTTACAGAGACATTTTTTCTTGCTTTCTCATAGTGGTAGGGATTGGGGGTTCATCCATTTGAATTAAACTAGAGGAAATAATGTGACGGAATCAAGAGACCAGTCATTGCAGGGTGCAAAGGTGTCTGACTGCCTTTTGCAGTGTTTATTGTTCTTATATAGTTATTCCAAGCAGCAAAAGATAACATAGCGACAGCATAGCAGCAGCACTTTTATTGGTGGATACTCCTTGTCAATCCTTAAGAATTTACCAGCCAGGGGCACCAGCCAGGGGCAGTGTTCTGCAACATCCTGTTGGTGTGAACTAGGTGAGATCATGTAGGTGAAATCATGTATTTGAGCCGAGGCAGTTTGCTGCACACGAACTCTACATGACCTCTATCTCTACATCTCACTCTTTTTTGTTTTGTTAGATGAGACATCGTCGTAAGAAGGGTTAGTAAAAGGATCATAATCAGGAGAGGAACATCCTTGCAGTTGTTTATATAGGGCATAAACTTGACCCTGAGGCAATGTAGGAGAGGGTTTGGGGCGAAAAGCTGTGATACATATGTTGCAAAAGGAAGGAATACACTGAACAAAGCAGCACCCACCAATCAAAATAGCACAAACAAATGATGGCTAAGGAATTTGCAGTTAAAACCGCAAAAATGGCAGGGCACAAATTCTCGGGGTTTGCTCTACTTCCTGCTGCTGCGCTTTGGCAGTCAAGTTCTTCACATCTCCCCACGTCACTGGCCAACTGGCCCGATGGGATCGGATTGGTCGCTGTGCCGTCTGTAGAGTCACCCTTGCCATTTCTGGGACCGGATCCAGGGACTGGTGCCATGACATCCTTGGCTGGGCGAACGCAATGCACTGGAATCTACAAAGGTCCTGTAGGAGCAAGCACAGCAGCATAGCCTCATCCCCAAGTGATCAGAGGGACCAGTCCCAGCCATGCTTTGTCTGGTAAAGCCCAATAATATACCACAGGGGGAGGCAAGCTTGTTTTCTGTTGAAAGTGTCTCTGATAAGTCGTCGAATTTTGAATGGAAACGTTCAATTGGTTTAATGTAAATAATACTTTTTAACCTGTTGTGTTATCCACGACAAATTGGGTACCCGAGAGCCCTCCTTTTTTATGTTTGTGGAGGCAGTCCTTAAAGGACCGATTAGCACGTTCCACGATGGCTTGACCCGTGGAATTATAGGGGAGACCACGAGTAAAAACAATATTCCAGGTTGTACAAAATTGCAAAAAGGCCACTGAAGAATAGGCTGGCCCGTTATCAGTTTTTTTATATATAAATATTTTTATTGAGTTTTATAAAGGTAATAAAGGGATAGGGTCAAAAAGGATAAGACAACGGGAAACATACAAAAAGGTTAGACCAGGGGAAAGGGGTAACACAAAAGTGGGATTAATCCCACAAAATAACATCGCTTCAGCAAGTCTACCAGTCCCGGTTTACATATTAAAGCTTAATAATTACTCTATTATTTATTATTTATTTATTTATTTTATTTGGACTTATATGCCGCTCCTCTCCGAAGACTCGGAGCGGCTTACAACATATATAAAAACAATAATCACATCTAAGTCCAAATCACACATTCATCATTCACACAACAATCCACAATCATCCCCAGGCCTGCCGGCAAAGTTAGGTTTTAAGATTCTTCCGGAAGGCCGGGAGGGTGGGAGAAGCGTGGACTTCAGGGGGCAGTTGGTTCCAGAGGGTGGGTGCCACAACAGAGAAGGCCCTCCCCCTAGGACCCACCAGACGACATTGTTTCGCTGACAGGACCCGGAGGAGGCTGACCCTGTGCGCTCTCACCGGTCGAAGGGAAGTATGTGGCAGAAGACGGTCCCGTAAGTATCCTGGTCCAATGCCATGAAGGGCTTTATAGGTAATGACCAACACTTTGAATTGTGCTTGGAGACCGATAGGCAACCAATGCAGCATGCGGAGAGTTGGCGAAATGTGGGCACAACGTGGAAGGCCCACAATTGCTCGCGCAGCTGCATTTTGCACTAATTGTAGTCTCCGAACACTCTTCAAGGGTAGCCCCATGTAGAGATCATTGCAGTAGTCGATCCTCGAGGTGACAAGGGCATGTGTGACTGTGAGTAGAGACTCCCGATCCAAATAAGGGTGCAACTGGTGCACCAGGCAAACCTGGGCAAATGCCCCCCCTCGCCACAGCCGACAAATGATGTTCCAATGTCAGCCGCGGGTCGAGGAGGACTCCCAAGTTGCGCACCTTCTCCGAGGGGTTTATGAATTTACCCCCCAGGGTAATGGAAGGACAGATTGAAATGTCCTTGGGAGGCATCACCCACAGCCACTCTGTCTTGTCAGGGTTGAGCCTCAATCTGTTAATGCCCATCCAGACCCTCACAGCCTCCAGACACTGGCACATCACCTCAACCGCTTCACTGATTTGGCCAGGAGTGGAAATGTACAACTGAGTATCATCAGCGTACTGGTGGTATCTCACTCCATGCCGATGGATGATCTCTCCCAGTGGCTTCATGTAAATGTTAAAAAGTAGGGGGGAGAGAACCGACCCCTGAGGCACCCCACACAGGAGTAACCTAGAGGTGGACCTCTGACCCCCCACTAACACAGACTGCAACCGACCAGAGAGATAGGAGGAGAACCACCGTAACACGGTGCCCCCCACTCCCAATCCCTCCAGCCGGCGCAGAAGGATACCGTGGTCGATGGTATCGAACGCTGCTGAGAGGTCAAGAAGCACCAGGACAGAGGACTGGCCTCTATCCCGGGCCTGCCAGAGATCATCCATCAGAGCGACCAAAGCAGTTTCGGTGCTGCAGCCGGGCCTGAACCCAGACTGCAGAGGCCCCAGATAATCGGCTTCCTCCAGAGACCACTGGAGCTGAAGTGCCACCACTTTCTCAATAACCTTCCCCACAAAGGGGAGGTTAGAGACCGGACGATAGTTGGTCAAAATTGCTGGATCCAGGGAAGGCTTCTTGAGGAGGGAGCGCACAAGTGCCTCCTTTAAGGGAGCCGGGAAGGACCCCTCCCTCAAAGAAGCGTTGACAATCTCCTGGATCCAGGTACGTGTCACCTCCCTACTAGCAGAAACCAGCCAGGAGGGACACGGGTCCAACAAACAGGTGGTGGAACTCACAGCTCCAATGGCCCTGTCCACTTCATCAGGCGTAACAGCCTCAAACTTGCCCCAGATGACCGGACAAGAACATGCCCCTGTCCCCTCGACTGAATCGTTATCAGTCGACTCTGCTTCACAATTGGAGTCTAGGTCGGCCCGGATCCGAGCTACTTTGTCTGCGAAACAGTTGTTAAAGTCCTCGGCACTACCATGCAAGGGAGGCCCCGGACCCCTCGGGTTAAGGAGGGACCGGGTCACCCTAAACAGGGTGGCCGGGCGAGATTCCGCAGACGCGATCAAAGCGGAAAGATACAAAGATCTTGCCGCTTTAATTGCCTTCAAATAGGCTCTAATGAGTGAGCTCAATCTGGTTCGATCAGATCCAGACCTACTTCGTCTCCATCGCTTCTCTAGACGTCTCTTATGGCACTTCATCCCCCTGAGTTCCTAGGTGAACGAAGGAGACCTCCTGGGGCCAGCACCACAGAGAGGTCGCAAAGGCGCAATCCGGTCAATAGCCCCCTTCGCAGCCGTATTCCATGCCGCTACCAGGGACTCTGCCGAATTGTGAATGAACGAGCTCGGTAATTCCCCAAGCGCCGTCTGAAAGCCAATTGGATCCATCAGGCGTCTGCGGCAGAACCACCTAATCGGTTCCGCCTCCCTGCGGGGAAGGATTGGGGCTGTAAAATTCAGTCATAGCAGGAAATGATCGGTCCATGACAAAGGCAAGATATCTAAGCCCCTTAAAACCAGATCATTACCCAACTGTATCCGGGGCGTGCCCACCCTCATGCGTCGGACCCTGCACTACTTGGGTCAGGTCCATGGTTGTCATGGCGACCATGAACTCCTGTGCCAACCCCGAGGACTCGCCAAGTGACGGCAGGTTAAAGTCCCCCAAGACCATAAGCCTGGGGAACTCCACCGCCAGTCCAGCAACCTCCTCGAGTAGCACAGGCAGGGCTGATGCCACGCAGCTGGGAGGCAGGTACGTAAGCAATAAGCCCACCTGAACCCCAAGGTCCAGTGTCATAAAGATGGACTCGCAACCCGGAATTTCGGAAACAGTGAGCCTGCATAGACTGAAGTTCTCCCGGGCCAAAAAAGCCACGCCTTGTTTATTATTAAACAACTTTCCATATAATCATGTAAATAACAAATTAATCAATAAATCTCATTCATTTCACTACTTAACAATGCTTAGTATTAATTAATTATAATCACTTTAAAATAATAATATGTTACATATTAATTATAGTTTACCATATTATTTAAGATCACAAATATACAAAGAAGAAGAAGAAGAAATAAGAACAAGTTCATACAAATAATCATGGAATATAAATACAAATTATCAATTATCTCTTTAAATTTCATAACCTTTTCTCATTCTAGCATGTTTCTAACCAATAATAAAATTTTCCCCATGTTTTAAAGTAAATTGTGTCTTCTTTCTCTTTCATTTCTAAAGTCAATCTATCCATTTCTGCACATTCAAGTATTTTTGTTATTATAGCCTGGTCAGATGGTAAATTTTCATTTTTCCAAAACTGGGCAAATATTATTCTTGCGGCTGTCAACACATGCAATATTAAATACTCATTCTCTTTTCCATAATTCAAACCTAATATTCCTAACAAACAGCGTTCTGGTTTAAATTCTATCTGTATTTTAATCATCGCTTCTAGCCACATATGGATCTTAAACCAAAACTTTTTAGCATTAGGACATATCCACCAGAGATGGTAATAAGTGCCTGGTTGTTTACATTTCCAACACATATTTGATACATTTTTAAACATTTTCTCTTAATCTAACTGGTGTCATGTGCCATCTATAAAATATTTTATAAAAGTTTTCCTTATATGCAGCTGCTTTAGTAAATTTAATATTTCGGTCCCATAGTTTTTGCCAATCTTCTAAATCTATAGATTAACCAAAATTCTTTGCCCACACTATCATTGTTTCTTTCACTTGTTCTTCTTCCATCTTCCAGTTTAGCAGGAATTTATAAAGTTTCTTAATCAGATTTTCATCTGTTTTCAAAAGTATTTTATCTAGTGGTGTCTGTTCTTTGTAGAATCCCATTACTTTTACATCTTTTTCATATCTTGTCTGAATTTGCAAGTATGAGACCACCATGTTAAATCAATGCCAGTTTGTTGAAGTTCTTGCCTATCTTTAAGTTTTCCTTCTTTATCTAAAATGTCTTTATAGGCCACAAGTTTGTCATAGTTAATTAAATTCGGATAAGGAAATGCTTCCATTGTGGAAAGCCACTCAGGTATTTTCATATAAATTTTCTTTTTAACTATCTCCCACTCTGAAAGTAATACATTCCTTATGGCATGGGTTTGGAAGTATTTATGTACTTTGTTTTTCTCGTACCAAAGGAAAGCATGCCAACCCAGTTGCAAATCATGTCCCTCTAAGTAAAGAAGTCGTTTATTTCTCAGTGTGATCCATTCTTTAAGCCACAACAAAATAGTGGCTTGGTAATAAAGTCTCCAGTCTGGGAGCCCAAAGCCCCCTCTGTCTTTTGATTCTTGTAGCAGTTTAATTTTGATTCTTGCTTTTTCCCCTTGCCATATAAATCTCATTATTGTTGCATTTAAGTCATCAAACAATTTCTGGCTTAGTTTAACAGGAACCGTCTGAAATAAAAATAACAATTTAGGTAGGATATTCATCTTAATAGTCGCTATCCTTCCTAGTAATGATAATTGAAAATTTTTCCACTTCTCCAAATCCATTTTTATTTGATTCAATAATCTTCCATAGTTATCTTCTTTTATTATACATTTTGATGTTAAATAAATACCTAAATATTTAACTTTTTTAACTATCTGGAGATTTGTTTTTTCCACAAATTGAGCTTTCTGTTTTTCTGTTAAATTTCTTGTAAGTACTTTAGTCTTTTCCCTATTTATTTTCAACCCAGCCACTTCTCCAAATTCCTCTATTTTCTGCAATAATTTAGTGGCTGTTTCCAAAGGCTCCTCCAAAATAAAAGCCAAATCATGTGCAAAAGCTTGTAATTTATATTTCTGATCTTTTATCTCCAGTCCTTTGATCTCCCCATCTTGTTTAATATTCCTGGCCAACACTTCCAGTGTAAGAATAAATAACAAGGGAGACAGTGCACATCCCTGTCTTGTACCCTTCCTAATCTCAAAATTATCTGTATAGTCTCTATTTATAAGTATCTTTGCTGATTGTTCATTGTAGATTGCTTGAATTTCATTTATAAAATTTTCACCTAAGTCCATGACTCGCAATTGATGAAACATAAATTGCCAGTTAAGATTATCAAAAGCTTTTTGTGCATCCAAAAATATCAATGCCATTTGTTTCCCCGGATGTTTTTCATAGTATTCTAACACATTTAAAATAATTCTTAAGTTATTCTTTATCTGTCTTTTAGGCAAAAAGCCATTTAGATCTGAATGAATAAATTCATTCAAAAATTTCTTCATTCTTTCCGCTATTATTGCTGTAAATATTTTGTAGTCCACATTTAATAGTGATATTGGCCTATAGTTTTTAATTTGTGTGAGATCAGTATCATCTTTGGGAATCAGAGAAATGTTAGCTTCTGTCCAGGATTTTGGTATTTTCATCCCCAAAAAAGTTTCATTACAAAGATCTTTCAGTATCGGACTTATTATATCTTGTAAAGCTACATAAAATTCCGCTGGTAAACCATCAGGTCCCAGAGTTTTATCTTTTTTTTTTGTCTTTTTATAGCCTCAGTAATTTCCATCATTGTTATTTTCTGGTTCAACATATGTTGCATGTTCTCTGGTATCTTTGGAAGGTTTGCTTTTCTTAGGTATTCCTGTATTGCCTCCTTGGAAACCACCTCCGCCTTATAAAGTGTCTCATAGTAAGTTTTAGCAATTTCTTTCAATGCGTCATTATGACAATGTATTTCGCCTTTTGAGTCTTGCAAATTACTTATCAAATTTTTTTCTCTTTCTTTTTTCAGTCTATATGCAAGCCATCATCCTGGTTTATTGGCATTTTCAAAGAAATTCTGTTTTGACTATTTTATCTGTTGTGCCCTTGTTTCCATCTCCAATAAATTTAGTTTGTGTTTTATTAATGCCATTTGTGTCTTAAGCTTCTTCTTTTGTGGATCATTTTGTAACTCAAGTTCTAAATTCCTAAATTGTCCTTTCAATTTAAGTTGTGTCTGTCTCTTTTCTTTATTCTTTTTTGCAAGGTAAGTTATAGCCAAGCCTCTAAAATACGCTTTCGCAGTGTCCCAAAGATTTTGAATCAAAGTTTCTTCTTTTTTATTTATTTGAAAAAAGATTTCCATTTCTTTCGTTGCCAATTGTAAAAATTCTTTTTCTTTTAATATTGATTTATTCAATGACCATCTTAATTTTTTCCTAGTTCCTTTCAAAGTCATTTTAATTGGATTATGATCAGCCCAAATATTGGGTTCAATTTCCACCTCTCGTATCATAGTCTCTAAATCATATGAGGTCCATATCATGTCAATTCTTGACCAGGATTTATGCCTATTTGAGTAAAATGTGTATTGTCTTTTCTCTGGATTCATTTCTCTCCATGTGTCTTGTATACACAATTCATCTTTCATCTTTAAAAAAGACTTAGGTAGGGTATTTCCCCCCTTTTTCCCTTGTTTATAGCTTTTATAATCCCGTATTGTGTCAACTATTACATTAAAGTCACCAAGTATGCAAAGATTTTGATAATTTAACTCCACTAATTTATCATATAATTGCTGAAAGAACTGATCTTGTTTCTCATTGGGAGCATATATTGCTACCATCAAAATTTGTTTTTGATCCCATGTAATTTCCACCATTAGTATTCTCCCTTCTTCGTCAAGATAAATTTGTTTTGGATTCATCTTTTCTTTTATATAAAATGCTATTCCTCTTTTCTTTTGCTGTGCTAAAGAAAAATAAAGTTTACCTATCTTTGGTTGTTCTAAAATTTTTGAATGCTGTCTTTTGATATGTGTCTCCTGAAGACAGATTATGTCCATTTTCAGTTTTTGTAGTCTATTAAATATTTTACTCCTTTTTGATGGGGAGTTAAGACCATTTATGTTTATTGAAAAAATTCCAATCTCTTCCATAGTTTCAATTATATCTAGATCTCAATCTTCTAGGAGAAGTGATCTGTTTCTGATCTTTCGGTCTTACATCTTCCTCTGTTTGCATCTTTTTTGATTCTCCCTCCTCCGATTGTTTTGGTGCTCCTGCACCCATCGTCTCTTCTGTTTTCTTGGATTCGGCATCGCCTTTTTCTAAAAAGGCTCTGTGGTTGTTAAAAAATTCCTCAGCTTGAAATGGAGTATCTATTCTATATCTTTTCGAGTCCCAGAAGATTAATAATCCCTCTGGGACCAGCCATCTAAAGTTCACTCCCCTATTAAAGAGTTTCCTCATTAAAAATTGGTATTCTCTTCAGGCTTCTCTTATCCTACTTGGAATCTGTTTAAGAACTACAAGTTCTTTATCTTTATATTTCAGTGGTTGATCTCTTGTTCCTCTCAAGATCTCATCCCGTATAAATCTTTTAAGAAATCTTACATGAACCTCCCTGGGAACTCTATTTCTTTTCGCATAGCTCGAATTCATTCTAAAAACCTGATCTATTTCTCTTTTCATTAAATCCTTTTCCATTCCAAGCAATTCCGCTAATAATTCACTCATCACCTCCAACAAGTTCTCATCTTTCTCTTCTACAATATTTTGAAATCTTAGAAAGTGTGAAGCATTATCCATCTCCATCACGGCCAAGCTGTCCTCTAATCCCGCATTCGCTTGCACCAATCTCTGATTTTCCTCTTGTAATGCTTCAATTTTCTGATCAACCACCACCGCCTTATCTTCTATTTTTTGCATTCTATTTTGAGTGTCTAGCATCGCCTGTTGAAAATTTTCCATTTTTTGATCCATTTTAAGAAGATCAATTTTCAAGTCTTCATGAGATTTTTCCAAATCTTTTTTCAAATCAGCGATATTTTTAGATTGAGTAGAAATTGCCTGGAGGATTGCTTGAGTGTCAGTCAATTGAGGGTCTTGTTGTAGAAAAGTGGTAATTGATTTCTGAATAGCTGGACTCACTGAAGTAGAAGCGGGGGCTGAGGAACCCTTCCTCACCCCTTTGGCTAAATTTGAAGAACTCATCTTCTAATTATTGTATTTATTTGTAATCCACCAAAAAGCCCGATGGCTAATTATAATCCACCAAATAGCCCGATGGCCACTTATAATCCAGGGCCCTCCTATTACCAGGAGACAAGGCCAAGCAAGATATAAAAGAGAAAAAAGAAAAAAAATATCCAAATCCTTTGGGGGAAAAGAAGTAATAAAAAAACTCTCAAAAACCATCCACAAAGGGAACAAAAGTAGGCAAAAAATAGAGTAGAAAAAACAATTTTTTTGAGACAAGGAAGAAAAACAAAAAACAAAAACACGCCAACAATAAGTCAATCTGTAAAAAGGGGAGAAAAGAAAAAAAAACAAACCAGCTCTCAGAAAAAAAAGGTAGGAGACTTCAAATAAACAGCCAAAAAATAAAAGTAAAAATAAAACTAAAAGTTGTCAGAAAAAATGAATAAAGTCCAAATTATAATCCAATCAAACTTTAATTCCAGAAAAAAGCAAAGACAAGATTTTCCTTCTTCCCTTGTATTTTCCTTTGTTATGTGAAATATACAGCTAGCCAGGCCGTCAGATACAGAGCTGAACAGTCTCTCACAGTAACCGCTAAACAAAGATAAGAATGTCTGGGCATTCAGCCAACTGTCTGGGCATTCAGCCAAGTTTCTATTGAATCCACAAGAAACCAAGGGAAGAGTAAAAAAAAATGTTATCTTGTAACCACCAGGGAAGCGCTGAATCTTCTTTCCCGAGGTTTTTTTTAATAAAGACGGAGTTTTAAAAGTTATAGCAAAGAAAAAATAATTAGGTTCGCTTTCCAACTAAATCCTCTTTAATTTTTTAGATTTCTCCAGCCAGAGGCCCAATTTAAAATAGTCCCAATTAAGTTTCTTCCTTAGCAATGGAGTTGCTTAAAATGCCGCCTATGCGGGAGGGGGGTGGGGAAAAAAAACCTCCTTCCCCCCTCAAGCTTCCAGCTTTTCATTAAAGATAGATACTTCCACCAAAAGTCCCGTTTCAACAAAGAGCAGAAAAGAGTCTCACCGGACCAGCTGCTTGCTGTCAAAATCAGCTGTTTTCTGTTCCCGACAATCGGCTGTTAAATGTGGGCTCGCATAAATGCGATCCTCCTTTCTTCTGCTGGTTCCAGGGGCTGTTTTGGGTTCAGAGAGCCGGCTACTGCCGGCTCCCATTCCCCAAATATTCCCCCTTCAGTAGCCACCCCTCCAGGGTGATTTTTAGCCCAAATGGGCCCGCCAGCAAAGGAATTCCAGACCCAGGGAGTGGATAATCTCTCCCCAAGGTCTTCACCCAGCGACAATCAGAAATCCTCCCCGTTATCAGCTTTTAAAGAAGAGGGCTTACCCAAAGCTGTAGTGGCCGAAAAAGGATGAGAAATAACATGTTGAGCTGTTTCTCCTCTTTGAGGCGTGGCCCAAATTGCTCCTGAGTAGGTATCAATAGATAAATGAATATATTTCCAGGGAGCCAAAGAGGGAACATGGGTAACATCTATTTGCCATAGTTGATTAGAGGTAAACCCACAGGGATTAACTCCCGTGTCCCCCGAAGGAGATGCCCCAGAACATTGGGGACAGGATGAAACAATCTGCTTGGCTTGGTCAAGTGGAATATAACAAGCTTGTGCCAGCCCCCTAGCATTTTGATGAAAAAAAGAGTGACTGAAAAAAGGGTCTGAAATAGAGTGGGGAAAACATGAACAGCAGCATCAGCATGACTATTGCCTTCAGAAAGAGGGCCAGGAAGGGATGAGTGACTGCATATATGAGAAACAAAGTATAAATGCTTCTGATCTTGTAGCAGCTGCTGCAAAGTTAAAAACAAAGCCATGAGATTGGGGTCAATCCTGGGCGTGATATAAGCACCTGGAAGATTAAAAATAAGTTGACACACATAATGAGAATCAGAGATTAAATTAAAAGGCTGTTGAGAAAAGGTGTGGAAAGCTAGAATAGCAGCAGATAATTCTGAGCGTTACGGTGAGGATTGAACTGCAGTGTAAGACACTTTCCAGGTATCATCATGAGGATCCTTGTAAGCAATTGCTCCTCTCGTTCACCCTCCATCAGCAAAAACAGTAGGAGCTTGTGCCAAGGGAGAAGGAGAAAGCAGTGGGCGGACAGGAAAGGAAAGGAAAAAGTCATTAAACAAGCAAGCCGAGGATCTTTAGGCAAATGATATGAAATACAGCCAATATAATCAGTTAAAGAGCACTAAAGAGATAAGTTATTCTGAAAATAAACTTGAAAATCAGATTTTGGGATAGGAAAAACAATATTAATTAAGTCAGTCCCATTTTGACGGCAAGCTCGAGTGCGTCCTAAGGTTATTTCAGCAATAGTCTGGATAAATGGCAAAACATTTTGGGATGGGGTATGGGTAAATAAAGCCATTCAATACAATATACTTTTTGAGCTTCTAACACAGCTAATACTCCTGTAGGTAGCTTACTAGTAGGAAATATCAAAAGGGTTAACTGACAATTTTTATGTGGAATTCGGTCCACAAATTGAGTACTCAAGATGTCATTAATTTGTTCAACCGTGGCAAGTGCTGCAGGTGGAACTACAATGAGATCTCCAGGTTGTTTTCCTTTGGTCAATAAGTCAAATAATGGACTAAGCAAATGTGTAGGTAAATAAAAATATGGGCGAACCCAATTGAGGGTGCCCAGCAATTGCTACAAATTGACCAACGAAATAACTTTGGGTAAGCTCAAGCGAGGAAAAGCTGGAGCAGAATAAGATTGCAACATTTTATGCCCTAAATAAAGATAGGGAGAGTGCAACTGTATTTTTTCCGGGGCAACCTGCAATCCATAAATACTGAAATCATTTTGTATTTCGGAAAGCCAATTAGGTTGTATCTTTGGTGCTCCAATTAAAATATCATCCACATAATGATATACCGAAGCCAATGGATGACGTTTGCGAAAAGGGGCTAATGCTGCAGCGACATAAAGCTGACATAATGTGGGACTGTTCAGCATTCCCTGTGGTAAGACTGTCCAGTGATAACGTTTATTAGGTTCTGAATGATTCACTGCAGGCACAGTAAATGCAAACTTTTCCTGATCAGGGGGGCATAGAGGAATAGAGAAAAAACAATCCTTTAAGTCAATTACCATTACTTCATGATCTTGAGGAATCAAATTAGGGTTAGGCGTTCCGCACTGCAAAGGGCCCATAGGTTGAATACAGGCATTGACGGCTCTAAGGTCATGCAAGAAGTACCACCTGCCACTTTTCTTTTTTATGACAAAAACAGGGGTATTCCATGGACTAGTGGAAGGCACAACATGACCAGCAAGCAGCTGATCGTTAACCAGCTGGTGGAGAGCCATCAATTTTTCGTGTGACATGGGCCATTGATCAATCCACACTGGCTCTTTAACCAACCAAGTCAACGGAAGGGCAGTAGTCTCAGTCTTCCAAAGTGAGGGTGGCACCCAATTTACTGAGCAGGTCACGCCCCCAAAGGCTGACATGAATATCTAATATAAAGGGGCGGACCTGAATGACCAAATCTGAATCAGGCAAATGGGCTGAAAGAAATTGTGTACTTTGATGTGCACTTTGACGACCCACCACACCCCACACACTTGGACAGGGCTCGGTTGGCCAGGTGGCAGGCCATTGCTTGGCAGAGATCACTGAAACATCCGCTCCAGTGTCCAAAATTCCCTCAAAGGGCTTACCCTGCAGCACAATGATCTGACGGGGCCGTTGAAATGTGATCGGGGTAGTGATGGCAGCTATAATGGAAGTGGCTGGGTTAGTAGAACCGAAGCCTCCTTCCCCTCTCTCCTTTAACTCTCCCCCTGCCGGGACAAAATAAGGCAAATGCAAGAGCTGAGCAGGGCTAGTGTAAATGGGCAAAATTTGAGGCAAGTTGGTCCACAATTGAACATAAATAATTCCGGTGTAGTCCGAATCTATCACCCCGGGGATAACAAAAATGCCTTTTTTACCCATGCTTGACCGCAGAAGGACAAGCCCTACATAATTTTGTGGCAGGGGGCCTGATAATTGAGATGGAACTACTTGAACCTCCCCAGGAAATTTAAATTTCACTTCCTCCTGCAGTATCAAATCAATACCGGCACTACCTCTTGTAGCTGCTGGAGTATTTTCTATTGTTGGTCTGTTGTCTCTGTTTGGACTGGGGCCAGAGACCTGCCCGGTCGGCCGTTTCCCGACCAACATTCACTTGCCCAATGATAACCCTTCTGACACTTTGGGCATTTTGTTTTTGGCTTCAATCCCGGATGGAAAGAGGAGTGATGGAAAGAGGAGCAAGATGCTGCAGACATACCCCCCCCCCGGCTTTCTACATTCCCTTTTAAAATGACTGGGTTTATCACAGTCGTAACACTTTCCTTGAGGCTTGCTGCCTTGTGGTAAAGCAGCCGCCAATAAATTGGTTTGATAAGAGGCTGTTCCTATATCTTGACACGCTCTAATCATATCTGCCAAATCAGGATTTTTCCCCAGACCGATAATTGCCCTTCGACATTCAGAAGTGGCGTCTTTTGCCAGCCTCATCAACAATTCCTGCTGACCTTCAGGATTCTCTATCTCCATAAGGCATCCTGTAGTCTATTAATAAAATCAGGATACGGCTCAGTAGCCTTCTGCCTGATATTAGAGAAGGCTTGATGAGGCTTGCCAGAAACAGGCACTTTTCCGAAGGCTCGATAAGCGCATTGAGAAGAAACCTGTAAAGTGGCAGCTGGTAGAACAACCTGGGCATCAACTGGGGCAAAGGGACCAGAACCATACAATTGATCAGGAATAAAGACCGCCCCCCCCGAGTTAAGAGCACGCACAGCACATTGGTGTTTAAATTCACTGTCCCAAACTACATATTGCACTGGAGTAAGCAACATGTGAAAGGTAGTTTTCCAATCTTCAGGCACTAAGATATTATTTCTCATAGTGGCTTCCAACATTCCCTGCACATAGGTACTTCCCAACCCCATAGCTCAAATTCCTTTTCTCAGTTCTGTTAAAATTACATATGACAAAGGGCAATATTCCACTATTTAAGCTCCATTCTGATTTACTTGTCCCATGGCGTGTACTGGACAAACAGAAAGCATATCAGCAATTTCTTCTATATTCCCCCCCCTTTTTTTCTAATTGTTCCTCTAATATTTTCCTTATGGGGGTGTACAATGGCCGTAAGGAGGCAAAAGAATTAGCCTCTTCAGAAGGAACTGAAGATCCAATTGGAGATGCTTTCGGGGGAACAAGTTTTACTTGATCATAATCAGGCGGGGGGCTTGTAGTCAATTGTTGCCCTGCCGAAGCATCAGAGCAAAATTTTTCCACAGCTTGATGGCATTGATACCATCGATGTAATATCTGTACTGGAGCCCGGGGTTCAAGATGTAAAGTATGCCCTATCTTTACCCAAACTCGTAAACGGAGCATCCCGTGCTCTGGATACTGTTGTGAGTGTCTCTGGCCAGGCTGGGTACTTCTCAGATGATGACGCAGCACAGGCAGGCCCTTCTGGGTGTTTTCCCCTCCCGGCAGCCGAGCTAGATAACGAGGAGCTTGGTATACATGCTGAGTCAGACTCTCAGGGGGATGAATCAGATGTGGAACAGGAAGCTAGCTGGATTGATCCACGATTCAGACGGTCTGATAGGCGAAGGGGTCAGTTGGGTGGAAGAAGGAAGTGACGTATGGGAGGCTATATTAGCAGGGGAACGAGAGCCTCAGCCTTAGTCACGAGCAACGTTTACTCAAGGAGTGGCCTGGGGGATTTCGCAGTGAGTTGTAACTGAGTTTCCTAGTGTGTTTGTCTTAACTGTCGAATAAAGCAGTTTTTGCCGTTCAGACCAACAACAAATGCCGGCAGCTTGCTTTGAACTGCCTTCGTGTGAAGTGTGCTAATTGACCAACTCTTAACGACCTCGATAAGTGGATTCTTGGGAGCTGAGAGGGGCTAGACATAACAGATTGCTCGTGACTCAGCACAAAAAACAGAAAGGACGAACATTAGTCCGAGCTTTCAGTGACATCATGGAACAACTCCTTGCAGATAACCCGGCTCTGTACCAATTAGTTCAAACTCTCCAGCAACAAATTGGACATTTGCAACAGCAACTGCAAGCTGCAGGAGCACAAGCTCCAGCCCCTCCTCCCAGACAAAGCAGATGTTACTTAGCCTTGCCTGATAAGTTCACTGGAGAACGTAGTAAATTTCCAGCTTTTTTGAACCAATGTAAAATATTCATTGCCTCAACTCCAGCAGATTTTCAGCTGGATGAAACGAAGGTAGCGTTCATTTTAAGTTTACTCTCTGGCCCAGCTGCTGATTGGTCGTCTCCTCTGATAGACGGACAAGATCCTGTCCTGCGCAATTATGCAGGATTTTGCCAGCTGATGGAAAGAGAATTTGCTGACCCCCTTCGTAGGCAAAATGCCACCCGGCGGATACGAGAGCTACGTCAAGGATCGCGCTGCGTAGCAGAATATATATCAGAGTTTCGCCGCCTAGCTCAAGAAATTAAGTGGAATGATGAGGCTCTCATGGAAATCTTTCTAGATGGGCTGTCTTCCCAGATCCTGAATGGATTGAAAGTTACTGTAATACCCACAACCCTGGATGCATTATACCAACATTGTTTGGCTCTTGAAGCGCAAACGCAAGCCATGGATGCCCGCTTGGTCAAACAGATGGTTCCAGTCACCGGAAGTGCCAAGCCAGTTCCTGCACCACGCAGAGGATTCCAGACCCTACCTATCACTCCACCTATCCCGGCACCCAGACGTATTTTCCAACCATTGCCGGCTTACACTGAGAGGCGTCCTGTACCCATGGCCAGAGATGAGCCCATGGATCTTGGCGCAGCCAGATCTCGCTTGACCGAGGCTGAGAAGGCAAGACGGAGAGCTGAGGGATTGTGCCTGTACTGTGGAGAGATGGGTCACTTCGTCATGGCCTGCCCCCAGAAACGACGTGGTACGGCAGGTCCTACTCCTGTTCCAGCTCGGCCTCCCACTCAGCAGTTTCAAGCCACCTTGCCGGGAAACGGCCAGAGCCCGGCCTAATGGAAACATTGGGTCGGGCAGGCGCCAAACCCAGTCCCAGTTCCGCAGACGAAGACCCCGGTCCTCCGAGACATCTGATCCTAGCAACCAATATACTTCTGGGAAATCATGCACAGGGCATTCCGGCACACGCCTTGTTGGATTCTGGAGCCACCACTAATTTCATGGATGAAGCTTTCGCTCGTCAGCATGCCATACCTTTGTGCTCCGTAAAGCCGCCTATGTTGGTTGAGACAATCGATGGTCGTGAGTTGTTGTCTGGACCGATCAAGTTCCTGACCCAGCCCATACGCCTGGTCATAGGACAACATGAAGAAGCCATCCAATTCTATATTACCAAGGGACTTCATTTCCCCTTAGTTCTCGGCTTAGCCTGGTTGAGAACCCATGATCCTTGTGTGGTGTGGTCCCAGAACTGTGTTTCATTTCCCAGTTTGCAATGTGTTGACCACGTACGCCACGTTTGCGCAGCCCAACTACCATCCCACCCTGACATCACCTTGCCGGCCGACCTAGCGGACTTTGCAGATATATTCAGTGAGAAAGAGGCAGACCAATTACCTCCGCATAGACCATATGACTGTGCCATTGATTTGCTGCCAAATGCCAAGCTTCCAGGGGGACGCCTTTACTCCATGTCAGAACCCGAGTTGGCCGCATTAAAAGACTTTGTGGACAAAAACCTGGCCAGGGGTTTCATTCGTCCCTCTTCCTCGCCTTTGTCAGCTCCTGTGTTATTCGTGAAGAAGAAAACCGGAGATTTACGCTTATGCTGTGACTATCACAAGCTCAATGCCATCACGGTGCGCAACCGGTACCCTCTGCCTTTGATTCCTGATCTCATGGACCGTCTCCGATCAGCGACTATCTTCACCAAGATAGATCTACGGGGTGCTTACAACCTGGTTCGCATCCGAGAGGGGGACGAGTGGAAAACCGCGTTTGGGACCAAGTATGGTCATTTTGAATATACCGTCATGCCCTTTGGACTCACCAATGCTCCGGCCGTCTTTCAACATTTCATGAATGACATCTTCCGGGATTTATTGGATCAATTTGTGGTGGTTTACCTCGATGACATCCTGATTTACTCCCCGTCACGAGCAACTCATCTCCAGCATCTCCGGCGAGGTTTGCAACGCTTACGAAAGTATCACCTTTATGCCAACTTAGAGAAATGTCAATTCTATCAAACCACCATTGAGTTTCTGGGACATGTGATTTCTCCACAAGGCATCGCCATGGATCCTGGCAAGGTTGAAGCCTTGCAAACCTGGCAACCCCCATGCAAAGCAAAAGATGTCCAAAGACTTTTGGGATTTGCGAACTATTACCGGATGTTCATTCCGAGATTTTCTGCCTTGACTGCGCCCCTTACTCGACTGTTACGGAAAGGCATTAAGTTCCAGTGGGGCGATGCCGAGCAACAGGCGTTTCAGACCCTCAAAAAGGCTTTTGTTCAGGAACCCATTCTCAAGTATCCAGATCCTTGTCGTCCCTTTGTAGTGGAGGCCGACGCCTCCGATGTGGTGGTAGGGGCCGTGCTACTTCAAACACGCCAAGATGGCGGCCCCCTGTTCCCGTGTGCTTATTACTCCGGGAAATTGAGCCCCTCCGAACGCCATTATACCATTTGGGAAAAGGAACTATTGGCCATCAAGACTGCTTTTGAGACCTGGAGACACCACCTGGAAGGAGCTCGCTACCAAGTTGAAGTTCGGACTGACCATAAAAACTTGGAATTTCTGCAATCTGCCAGGAAATTGAATCAACGTCAGATCCGTTGGTCTTTGTTCTTCGCTCGATTCAACTTCAAAGTCACCTACATTCCGAAAGGGTACAACAAAAGAGCAGATGCCTTGTCCCGTAAACCTGAGTATCTACAGCTCAAGGACCCCTTACCGCTTCGAACCATTCTGCCTATCGAATCGATCGCAGCCGTGCATGATCCGGTAGATCTACGACGACAGATTCGGGAAGCGCAACAACTAGAGGACTTTGCGATACGGAAGAAACAAGAGGTGGGTCCCGACTCACCTTGGACCTTGTCCGAGGGACTATTACGCTTCCGCAACCTGTTATATGTTCCAGCAGGCCCACTCCGGGGTCTCATCCTGACTCAATGCCATGATAACCCTGCGGCAGGTCATTTTGGTTTCTTTAAGACTCTCCACTTAGTATCTCGGACTTTTTGGTGGCCCAGACTTCGCCATGCCGTCAGGCAAAACATGCCACAGGAGCCCCTCCGGGATTATTACAGCCTTTGCCCACGCCGGAGAGACCCTGGGGAGCTATTTCCATGGACTTCTTGACTTGTCTACCTGTTTCTGCCGGCTACACCGTTGTCTTTGTAGTGGTGGACATGCTGACCAAGATGGCACATTTCATTCCTTGCCGAAGAATACCGACAGCCAAGGTCACTGCTCAGCTGTTCATTCAACATATCTTCCGGCTACACGGTTTGCCTGACAAAATAGTGTCCGACCGAGGAACCCAGTTCACCTCGGAGTTCTGGAGAGAACTCATGTCTGCGCTTCAAGTCCAACTCAATCTAGCCTCCACGCATCACCCAGAGACTGATGGGGGTACAGAGAAAGTGATTGGCATCCTGGAACAGTATTTGCGTTGTTTCATCAACGACCAACAGAACGATTGGTCCAAATATCTCTCCGTGGCCGAATTCGCTTTCAACAACTCTCAGCACACTTCCACTCAGACCACTCTGTTTTTTGCCAACTACGGCTATCATCCCAGATTTTTCCCACTCACGCTCCTCGATTCTCCAGTTCCCGTTGCAGAGGACTATTTAATTTGCAGAGGACTATTTATCCGAGCTCCAGTCAGTCCAAGAGATGGTTAAGCAGCACTTGACTAAGGCCAAGGAAGACTACAAGAGGGTTGCAGACCGCTCTCGTCGCGACACGCCGCCGTTAGCTGTTGGAGATCGGGTTTGGCTCTCCACCAAGTATTTGTTTCCAGGGAGAATTCACCGCAAGCTTGACCAACGTTTCCTGGGTCCTTTTCCTGTGGAGACGATCATCAATCCGGTGACCTATCGTTTGACTTTGCCTAGGTCTCTTCGTGTACATCCCGTGTTTCATCGCTCCTTGCTTGTTCCTGTCAACCCTGATTCTCCGCTTCGACCTCCTGATCCGGGCCCGACAGCTCGCCGTGCTCACGTTCCTGTTTCCCGGTTGGAGGTGTCCGGCGTCCGTGATTCCCGATGGCTCGATGACCGCTTCCAATATTTGGTTGATTGGACCGGGGGTGGGCCAGCCGCTGGCACTTGGGTAGATGCTCAGGATATTGAGGGTCTGTTCCAGTTGCTGGTAAGTATTTTGGCTGTTGCTACCCACAAGGGGGGTCCCATCTGGGGTGCCAGCTGACGGAATCAGAGACCAGTCATTGCAGGGTGCAAAGGTGTCTGACTGCCTTTCGCAGTGTTTATTGCTCTTATACAGTTATTCCAAGCAGCAAAAGATAACATAGCAACAGCACTTTTATTGGTGGATACTCCTTGTCAATCCTTAAGAATTTACCAGCCAGGGGCAGTTTTCTGCAACATCCTGTTGGTGTGAACTAGGTGAGATCATGTAGGTGAGATCATGTATTTGAGCCAAGGCAGTGTGCTGCACACGAACTCTACATGACCTCTATCTCTACAATAATGATCTTTAAGAAGGCATACAGGTACTATTTTACTCAAACCAGCAACAGGCTGAGTCTGCTGCCACCAGATGTAGTGATATAAAATTTAGGCGGTTTTAAAAAAGACACCCCCTTTTTTTTAATGGGGCACAATGGCTCAGCAGTTAAAGATACTGTGCTTGTCAGTTGGAAAGCTGACAGCTTGGGTTCAAGACTCGAGCGCTGTGCGATGGGGTGAGCTGTTACTTGCCCCAGCTCCTGCCCACCTAGCAGTTCAAAAGCATGCAAATGCAACTAGGTAAATAGGTACCACTTTGGTGGGAAGGTAACAGCATTCTGTGCGCCTTGGCATATAGTCAACGCTGGCTACATGACGACGGAAGTGTCTTCAGACAATGCTGGCTCTCTCGGCTAAAAACCACAGATGAGCACCGCCCCCTAGAGTCAGACATGACTCGACAGGGGAAACCTTTACCTTTTAAAAGAGGACTGAACAAATTTGTGGAAGTCCAGGCTGTCAATGGGTAATGGTCTTAATGCCTTTTTTTTACATGACGAATCACAGTCAATATCTCTTAATACCAGTTAAAGAGTTAACAGTGGAAGAGGGCTAATGTGAATTTCCTGAATGTAGGTGGTTGGCCACCTTGGAACACAGAATTCTGCACTAGATTAGCCACTGGCCATCTCCAGTAAGCTCTTAATGTTCTTATCTGACTAGTGCATGCTTGTGTATATTGCTTTTTTTCGAAGGCCTTATCTTTGGAACTTTGGGTTCCATAATTACTGTTAGTATAATTATTCCTCCTGTGGGTTCTATTTTGGACTCTACTACAGGTTTTATCTTAGGAGGAACTAATACAGGCACAGCTATAGTTATTGCGGCAGGATTAACATCTGGTATGCCTGTTTTTATTTTTTTTATTACTATGTTTTTAAATTGTTTCAATTACTATTTGTTTAAATTTTTAAATAATTCAAGTTGTTTAATACTGTTTTAACTTATTTTTGTTGGATGTTATGAATGATGTGGGGGGGATTGACTGATTGTGGAGTGAATCGGGTTGAATGGATGGTTAGCTTATTGTTTTAATTTGTGTAGTTTATAGGGCAGTTTTTGTGGGAGGGATAAATTAATGATATGGATGGAGCTGTGGTTGAGTGGAATGAATGGGATGGACTGGCTAGCCTGCCTGGCGCGGCAGAGGCGGAGGAGGAGGGGGACGCTGGCTCTGGGGTGATAGAGGGCCAAAGTATACCGGTCTTGCTGGGGAGAGGCAGATATGGCGGGAGCCATAGGGTAGGCCATTCCCAGGGAACAAGAGCTCGCTGTCTAAAAGCGATCCCTTGCTCCGACCCTGTGAGTTCAGCCCGAAGTACTGGTAATGGGCGAAATCCGGACCCTGGGCTCAGGCTGTTGCTGCTCAATGCCAGGTCGGTTGTAAATAAAGCTCCCCTCATCCATGATCTTCTCCTGGATGAGGAGGCCGACCTCGCATGTGTGACCGAGACCTGGCTGGGCCCGGAAGGAGGAGTTCCTCTCTCTGAGATGTGTCCAGCCGGGTTTCAGGTATGGCATCAGGAGTGGCTATTATAGCCAAGAAGACCTTTAGCCTACGCAGGCTCGCTGTTTCTGAGATTGCGGGTTGTGAGTTGCTCCTTGTGAAGTTGGACCTAGGGGTACAGGTGGGCTTGTTGCTTGTGTACCTGCCTCCCAGCTGCGTGTCAACAGCCCTGCCTGCGCTACTCAAGGAGGTCGCTGGGCTGGCGGTTGAGTTCCCCAGGCTTATTGTCTTGGGGGACTTAAATCTTCCGTCACTCGGCGAATCCTCTGGGTTGGCGCAGGAGTTCGTGGCCACCATGGCAACCATGAACCTGACTCAGGTAGTTCAGGGTCCGACTCACGAGAGGGGACACACTCCCGACATGGTATTCCTCTCAGAACAGTTGAGCAATGATCTGAATTTAAGGGGCTTAGATATTTTGCCTATGTCATGGTCAGATCATTTTCTGCTACGGCTTGTTTTTAAGGCTCCACTCCTCCCCTGCAGGGAGGGGGAACCGATTAGGTGGTTCTGCCCCAGACGTCTGATGGATCCAGAGAGTTTTCAGAGGACGCTTGGGGAAATACCGGATTCTCTCATTCACAGTTCGGCAGAGTCCCTGTTTACGGCCTGGAATATGGCTGCGAAGGGGGCTCTTGACCGGATTGCGCCACTGCGACCTCTCTGTGGTAGCAGACCCAGGAGATCTCCTTGGTTTACTGAGGAACTCAGGGGGATGAAGCGCCAGAAGAGACGCCTAGAGAAGCGATGGAGGAAAAGTAAATCCGTATCTGACCGAACCCTTGTAAGATCTTATATCAAGACTTATCAGGTGGCGCTCAAGGCGGCAAGATGCGCGTATCATTCCACCTTGATTGCATCTGCGGAATCCCGCCCAGCCGCCCTGTTCAGGGTAACTCGCTCCCTCCTTAATCAGGGGGGGGTTGATGCACCCTTGCAGGGTAGTGCTGAGGATTTTAATAAGTTTTTCACGGATAAAATCGCCCAGATTCGGATGGACCTTGACTCCAATTGGAATGCAGTATCAGCTGATAATGATTCAGGTTCTGCCTCCCAAAGATATTTCAATCTATCTGTCCATTAGCCTGGTGGGGGAGCTTTTGACCCCCTCGGAGAAGGTCCGCAACTTGGGCGTCCTCCTCGATCCACAGCTAAATTTGGAACATCATCTTTCGGCTGTGGCGAGGAAGACATTTGCCCAGGTTCGCCTGGTGCACCAGTTGCGGCCCTATTTGGACCGGGAGTCTCTTCTCACAGTCACTCATGCCCTTATCACCTCGAGGTTCGACTACTGCAATGCTCTCTACATGGGGCTACCTTTGAAAAATGTTCGGAGACTTCAGGTAATGCAGAATGCAGCCGCGCGAGCAGTGTTGGGCTTGCCTAGAAATGCCCACATTTCGGCATCACTCCGCGAGCTGCATTGGCTGCCAATTGGTCTCCGAACCCAATTCAAAGTGTTGGTTATGACCTATAAAGCCCTACATGGCATGGGACCAGGTTCTTTACGGGACCGTCTGCTGCCTCATGAATCCCAGCGGCCGGTTAGGGCCCACATAGTGGGCCTTCTCCAGGTCCCGTCAGCCAGACAGTGTCGCCTGGCGGGGCCTAGGGGAAGAGCCTTCTCTGTTGCGGCCCCGGCCCTCTGGAACCAACTTCCCCCGGAGATCCGTGTTGCCCCCACCCTCTCCGCCTTTCGTAAATTGCTTAAAACATACTTTTGCCGGCAGGCCTGGGGCAGCTAACACCTTGCCCCTAGCCAGTGTATGTTTGTGTGTATGTTTGTGGAATGATTGGTTTCTTTTTTAACTAAGGGTTTTTATATTTATGTATTTTATTGTAATTTCTATCATGTTGTGAGCCGCCCTGAGTTCTCCGGAATAGGGCGGCATAGAAATTAAATAAATAAATAAATAAATAAATAAATATGTGTCTGTAACAGAACATGCCATTTTATTCATTGTAATTGCTGTGCTCATTTTGAGCTATATGATAATTGGGTAATTAATTATGTGTCTAGAATGACAGGTTGCAAACTGTGACAATTTGGCAATTGTATAAAGGCTGGATATCTTGTTTCATGACTGTCCATCAAGATACTAAATATTCCTGAATGCCTATAGAAGAGAATATTGGTAGCCCAGGGTTGAACTGTGGGGTCCTTGGTGCTCTCTGAGCTTGGTGGTAAGCACCAAGCTCAGAGAGTGCCAAGGACTCCATTGCTGAATGCATGTTATAACTGTTTTGTAGATAGATCTATTATGAGATTAACATTTCAATTAAACATTCAAGTTCTTTAAAGAAAAAGGAAATGATTATAGTCAGTTTATCAATACCCTTTGTTCTAAAGGCAACATGGTATATACAAGTGCAGAATAAATATATTTAATGCAGTAGAGAAACACTTTATTCAAAAATATGTACTGTAACTGCTGTTTGCATCGGTCCATCAGTTAGACAGCATCCTTCATGTGAAAATAGGTTTGTCCTGATTTACAGTAGTTTTGTGGTGAGAAACGTTGAGACATATCTGCTCAAATTTATTTTTCCGCAGTGCTGAACGGCTAGATATATTTCATATTCCAAAACCTGATGTATTGATGTAACATGGTATTTCAGAACATGATCTCACAACTGGAAATTCCTTGTTAAAATCCCTGGTAGCTAAGACTCCATCAGATGATATTGGACAAATATCTAACCTGTGTCCTGGTTTATGCAAATAATAATTCTGCCCTGACTTCCAATGCAGGGACTAGAACCACTGAAGTAATTCTGCTTAACAATGAATATATTTTGAATATCAGAATGTCTTTCTTTCTACTTGGCTAGCAGGTGTGATGGAACACTGGGGATTCTAAGGTACTACATTTAACAAGAGAAGTGTGTGTGTGTGTGTGTGTGTGTGTGTGTGTGTGTGTGTGTGTGTGTGTGTGTGTGTGTGTGTGTGTGTGTGAGAGAGAGAGAGAGAGAGAGAGAGAGAGAGAGAGAGAACAGGCTTCTTCTCTTCCTTACTGGCCTCCTGAACAGATAGAACACCTTTCTATTTATTCGTGGTAGGTCTGGTTTTGGTTCAATGGTGTGGCTGCCTCATACTGGTTGCAGCCCTGGCAGGAGAACAGGGGGAGGGGGAGCACCCGTGTGATGTCACTGGGATGAAGACCTGTGAGTGGGTTATTTGGAGGTGAAGCTTTTTTTGTGAGTTCAGGCAGAGTTCAGCTGCATAACATTATGCAAATAAGGGGTGGCTGTAGGAGCAGCAGTAACCTCTGTTTTGGAGAGGGGTAATGCAGGTAAAAGTGGCTGCCCTGGCCAGTTCCTTGCAACAGAAAAAGAAGGGTTTTGCTTGCCTTCTCCTTGAGGCACTTCAGGGATGGAGAAAACACATGATGATGCAGTGTCTGCAGCTGCTGGAGAGCCACTTTTTAAAAATGCCTGTCCTTTTTCCCTCCTCCCTTCCATTCCTCCTCCCCTTCCTTTATTTCATTCATTTCTCTCTGTTTCCTTCTTCCCTCCTCCCCCAGCCTGTGCTTTTCCACATTTGGTTTGGTTGAGGTTGCGCAAGACAGCACACATGGCAGGTAAGGAAAGAGTTAAGACAGTTGAGACCTGGGAAAAGAGTTTGTGCTGCCTTTAATCTATCAGTCCTGTACATCATTCTCTCTCTCTCTCTCTCTCTCTCTCTCTCTCTCTCTCTCTCTCTCTCTCTCTCTCTCTCTCTCTCTCTTCTCCCTCTGTTTCCCCCCCCCTTTCTGCCCTGGGATAGAGATGTAATTTTAATACATGTATATGTAATCCATGGATCACGCGTAAGAAATCAGGAGCCAGAGTACTTCAAATGAATACAGGTTTATTGCATGCTAACACTCTTACAAGTATCTGAACAGAATTCAAAGTGGGCTGGACTTCGATGTCTTGTGGCCAGAAGTGACTGAGGCTGATGAAGCACTTGACCCCTCCCTCGGGCTCAACCTGGTCATCTCCTATACCATGATTGTATTCAGTTGTCTGAGAGATGGGGAAAAAACTCTTGAATTCTTACCAGGAACTCTTATTTTTGTATGTATTTGTGAAAATTTTCCCCCTGTTTTTCTGGAAAGAATTACTGCAAAAGACCCCCCCCCTTTCCTTTTGTTAGTTTGGGAGAAGGAATCATGGAACTGAATGAGAGGTGTAAATGTATCCAAAATGCTGTCAAATACCAGGTAGCCTACTTCTTTAAATAATTCTACTCTTTGGAAGACTGAATGACTTGGATTCTTTACTTTTGTAAAAGTAAAAATACGAATTTTATTTTTCAAAGAATATTTGTTTGGATTTATAAATATATCTTGATTTGTGAAGCATACTTAGCCTGAACTGACCAGCCTGTTTTTCAAGGGATGCCTTTGGAATAGATTTGAATATTGTCCTTTGGATGTTTTTTCCCCCCAAAAAAACTTTCAGCAAGACCTTCTGTGACTAACCTGTCTGTTTGGTGGATTCCCCAGCTGCTTTTGGATTCCCTAAATGCCTCTTCCAGTAGGGATGGGGTGGTGGTGGTTGTAGTGAAAGCAAGCAAACAAGAGTGGTGCGGAAAACAACCAGTCAACTTCCCCTCAGCTCTGTGAATTCAATATCACTATAGAATTTTGCTCTTTCATCACCAAACTTTAGCTCAGATTCCCTCCTTCCCATTCCACACTAGATCCGGACCCCGCTTATCCCTTGTTCTGCTTGGAGAAGATGTATGAAAGTGTAGATATAGCTGGTTTAAACAACATTCCTCCTTCATAATGGATTTTTGCAATCAGAACCGTGCACACTTCATCCAGGACAAAGGATCTGTGAATGCCAACCCCTACAGCATCCCTTTTCATAACCAGCACTGGAACAGTTCCATTCACTGTACGTATAATATCCTTTGGGACCTGACTGTGTTGACACCCCATTGCCCTGTTTATTTATTCTCAGTTTTTAAGGTGATCTTGTTAAGAAAGACTAGAAAGGTATACAATGGTGTGGACATTCATAGTATGGGAGTCTGTCATCCATGGAATTTGAAATACTAGGTTGGTTTATGGCAAGTGAAAACCTATTCTGTTGTGTTATAGGATAGTTGGGTGGGTGGAGGTGAGGATCAAGGACTGAGAATGCATTGCTTTTGTTGTGCTTGGATAATTGGTTTTACAAAGGTATAACATAGCATATTGAGACTTTTTTCCCCCCTTCTCCTTTCCCCCTTTTTGAGCAAGCAGTCTTTCCATGGTAGAGGACTTCCCCATATACTTTTTCCCTGAAAATGCATTCACATTTTCACCTTTTGTTTTAATCTGTCCGAGGTGTTGAATTCTCCTTTGGTTATTGGCTGTTTTTTATTTTATGAAAAGCAGCAGAAAGCAGAGTCGACCCATTATAAAATAAAAATATAAATCCATACTAGAGTAAGAGTATTGGGGTATGTAAAATAATTTTGCATAAATTAGGCATTGCTTTCTAATTCTTGTGAAACTTTATATTATCATCATCCCAGACTGAAATACAGTCCTTCACATTTGCAGGGAGGAAAACTCTCTCTGTTCTTCACATATACATTTTATTGCTTTTTTCTCATCTTTGAGCCTTTCTCACTTCTCAGTTCTAGGTATCTAGTTCCACAACCTGTTTAATTTGTTCTTTCTGTTAAGCCACTCTCTCTTGGTAATATGTTAAACTTAAATTTCTAAGGGGTTCTGTGTATGTGTCTCTGTATATTTTTAAAAAAATATTAACTAATTTTAGGGAAGAAAATATAACAAAGATCTTTAGTGCCAAATAAGCTGCCTCCCACCCCTCTTTTTCCATCTGGGTGATCTACTCCTGATAAGATCTCTGACAAAATCCAGTTAACTAGTACAACAAATCTTTAATCTTTCTATGTTTACATAAGTGAATTGCCTCTAGGCGGGTGGGCTAGCAAGTGGAAAAAGGAAAATAGTGTTTTGGGGGAAATAAACAAATTTTGGATGTAGTCCTTAAGGATCTTTAGCAGAATGTATTTTCTTTAGTATTGCACCTCCTTACAACCTCCTTACAACCAATGTATTCTCTCATTCTTGGTTCGGCAGAGTCCCTGGTTACGGCCTGGAATATGGCTGCGAAGGGGGCTCTTGACCGGATCGCGCCGCTGCGACCTCTCTGTGGTAGCAGACCCAGGAGATCTCCTTGGTTTACTGAGGAACTCAGGGGGATGAAGCGCCAGAAGAGACGTCTAGAGAAGCGATGGAGGAAAAGTAAATCTGTATCTGACCGAACACTATTAAGATCTTATATTAAGACTTATCAGGTGGCGCTCAAGGCGGCAAGATGCGCGTATCATTCCGCCTTGATCGCATCTGCGGAATCCCGCCCAGCCGCCCTGTTTAGGGTGACTCGCTCCCTCCTTAATCGGGGGGGTTGATGCACCCTTGCAGGGTAGTGCTGAGGATTTTAATAAGTTTTTCGCAGATAAAATTGCCCAGATTCGGATGGACCTTGACTCCAATTAGAATGCAGTGTCGGCTGACAATGAGTCAGTCGAGATGACAGGGACTCGTCTTGATCCTGTTGTGTGGATGGAGTTTGACCCTGTGGCACCCGATGAAGTGGACAAGGCCATTGGAGCTGTGAGTTCCGCCACCTGTTTATTGGACCCGTGCCCCTCCTGGCTGGTTTCGGCCAGCAGGGAGGTGACACGGGGCTGGGTTCAGGAGATTGTTAACGCCTCTTTGAGGGAGGGGTCCTTTCCAGGTCCCTGCAAGGAGGCAATTGTGCGCCCCCTCCTCAAGAAGCCTTCCCTGGACCCAGCTGTATTAAACAACTACCGTCCTGTCTCCAATCTTCCCTTTATAGGGAAGGTTGTTGAGAAGGTGGTGTCACTCCAGCTCCAACGGTCTTTGGATGAGGCCGATTATCTGGGCCCTCAGCAGTCAGGATTCAGGCTCGGCTACTCCACGGAAACTGCTTTGGTCGCACTGACGGATGATCTCTGGCGGGCCCGGGATAGGGGACATTCCACTATCCTGGTGCTACTTGACCTCTCAGCGGCTTTCGATACCATTGACCATGGTATCCTTCTGCGCCGGCTGGAGAGGTTGGGGGTTGGGGGCACTGTTTTGCAGTGGTTCACCTCCTACCTCACTGGTCGGTCGCAGTCGGTGTTGGCGGGGGGGCAGAGGTCGACCCCTAGGTTCCTCCCTTGTGGGGTCCCTCAGGGATCGGTCCTCTCCCCTCTGCTGTTTAATATCTACATGAAACCGCTGGGTGAGATCATCCGACAACACGGAGTGAGATATCATCAGTATGCTGATGATACCCAGCTTTACATCTCCACCCTGTGTCATTTCAGTGAAGCAGCGGAAGTGATGTGCCGATGTCTGGAGGCTGTTAGGGTTTGGATGGGTGCCAACAGGCTCAAACTCAACCCCGACAAGACAGAGTGGCTATGGGTTTTGCCCCCCAAAGATAATTCAATCTATCCGTCCATCAGCCTGGGGGGGAGCTTTTGACCCCCTCGGAGAAGGTCCGCAACTTGGGCATCCTCCTCGATCCACAGCTAAATTTGGAACATCATCTTTCGGCTGTGGCGAGGAGGACATTTGCCCAGGTTCGCCTGGTGCACCAGTTGCGGCCCTATTTGGACCGGGAGTCTCTTCTCACAGTCACTCATGCCCTTATCACCTCGAGGCTCGACTACTGCAATGCTCTCTACATGGGTCTACCTTTGAAAAATGTTCGGAGACTTCAGGTAATGCAGAATGCAGCCGCGCGAGCAGTGTTGGGCTTGCCCAGAAATGCCCACATTTCGGCATCACTCCGCGAGCTGCATTGGCTGCCAATTGGTCTCCGAGCCCAATTCAAAGTGTTGGTTATGACCTATAAAGCCCTACATGGCATCGGACCAGGTTATTTACGGGACCGTCTGCTGCCTCATGAATCCCACAGAGATTAGGGCCCACAGAGTGGGCCTTCTCCAGGTTCCGTCAGCCAGACAGTGTCGCCTGGCGGGGCCTAGGGGAAGAGCCTTCTCTGTTGCGGCCCTGGCCCTCTGGAACCAACTTCCCCCGGAGATCCGTGTCGCCCCCACCCTCTCCGCCTTTCGTAAACTGCTTAAAATATACCTTTGCCGGCAGGCTTGGGGCAGCTAACATCTTGCCCCTAGCCAGTGTATGTTTGTGTGTATGTTTGTGGAATGATTGTTTTTTTTTAAACTTAGGGGTTTTTATATTTATGTATTTTACTGTGATTTCTATTATGTTGTGAGCCGCCCTGAGTTCTCCGGAATAGGGCGGCATAGAAGTCAAATTAAATAAATAAATAAATAAATAAAATAAAATAAATAAACCTCTTCCCCAACATGTACATTCCTTACTAAAACCACAAGCCTTTCTTCTGAAAAAAAATTTTTTTTAAAGTATTTTTATTAGTTTTTACAAAATTTTTAACAAAAGATAAAAAAGAATAATAACTCAACTGTAAACAATCATGTACAATTACCAAACCATCAAACAAAATAACTGCTCGGTACCCCCTCCCCAGCACATCCTCCTAAAACAAAACTAACCCCCTCTTCTTCCCATCTAACAACCTACTTTCTCCTTTCTCTACTTTCTCCATCCCCTCCACCCACCTCTACCCCCTATCTTCTCCCTCTTACCCTCTTCCTACTTGCTTAACCTTCACTCCTCCTTCTTCTTTCCATCCAATGTGGTGCCCAGAGGCCACCCGAGCAACCCCTTGCTACCTAAAAAAAAAAAAGAAAATATCGATCCCCAAAACAGTTGAGAAAACATAAAATAACAATTATTAAAACCCTCCCACCTCCCCCCCCAGGCTTCCCAGAATGAATACAGGGTAAGAACGCAAGAAACCCCCACTAGACTACTTATACATAATTATTTAACTATAAACCAAATATAATTCCTTCAATTGATATTTCTTTTGTATATAATCTATCCATTTTTTCCACTCCATCAAAAATGTGAAAGTAAGTAGCGTCCATGGAATCACATCTCCAACATTTGGGTTGCATATCTGGATACATAAGTGATAATTTTTTTGGGTCTAAATGCCATCTATAAAACATTTTATAAAAATTTTCTCTTAAATGCTGAGCTTGTGTAAATTTTACATTTTTCACCCATATCCTTTTCCAAGTTTCCATCGTAATTGGATGTCCAAAGTTACATTCCCACTTAATCATACAATCTTTAACTAATTCAGTTCCAGAATCAATTTCAATTAAAACATCGTATAATCTTTTAATATGCATAACTCTTTGATCTCTAACTTGTTTGATTAATTTTTCATCCTTTAAAGAAAAACCCGTCTTAACATCTTTTTGCCATCTAGCCTGAAGTTGTATATGTGAATACCAATTATGAGCTATTCCTTCTTCCCTTAACCTATCTAGTGGTTTCAGTTCTAAACTATTCCCTTCTTTAATTAAAAGCTTCTCATAGGGCACCACATCTTGAATTTGTTGTCTATTCATACTCTCTATTGCATGCCTGGGGACTGTCCATAAAGGAATTTTGCCATTTAACTTATAATAATACTTTTTCCAGACACGCAACAGTGAATTTCTCAATAAATGTTCTTTAAAGCTCCTATCCAACTTTTTATCATAGACTAAATAGGCATGAAACCCATACAATAATCCGTACCCTTCTATATTCAATATTCTTTCATTAGTTAAGTTAATCCAATCACTTATTGCTACTAGAACTGCTGCATAATAATATAGCTTAAAATTGGGCACTTTCAAACCACCTCTCTCTCTTATATCTTGAATAATTTTTAATTTAACCCTTGGTTAATACCTTTCTGCCACTCCTCCAGATTCCCATCCTTTTTAAGTATTGGTAACATTTGAAATAAAAATAAAAATTTCGGCAATACATTCATTTTGACTGCAGCTATCCTTCCCAACATTGATAATTGTAATTTTTTCCAATTCTCCAGCTCTATTTTTACCTTGTTCCATAAAAGTTCATAATTATTCTTATACAATTTCCCATTTGAAGCTTCTATATAAATTCCTAAATATTTGACTTTCTTAACTATCTCACACCCTGTTATTCTTTCCAAATCTTGTTTTAATTTATCACCTAAATTTTTAACCAACATCTTTGTCTTGGATATATTCAATTTGAAACCTGATACTCTTCCATAGTTTTGAATAATCTCCATCAACCTCTGAGCCGACTGTATTGGTTGCGTTAATGTCACAAGTAAATCATCTGCAAAAGCGCATAGTCTATAATCATGTTCTTCTGAAAAATTTTGAATGCACTGTTTCCCCTAGCTTAAATATTTTTCTTTAAAAGTAAACATTGTCTTTAATCCTTTCCCTAATAGCTTTCCTAGGCCTTTCCTGAAGTGTGTGGGTTAATGAGTTTATGATTTGGATTTTAACTACAGTATGTATAGTCCATTCTCTCTCCCATTTTTTCCTTTTTGTTCTTTCCCAATGAAATACAGGTTTGTTGGTTTTGAAATTAATTTCTTTCCAAAAGGGTGGGTAAGTGTGGGGACAGGGACAGAGAATAATCTTTGACTCACAGTTCATCTCTAAGTTGTGAAGAAGCATTGAGCATGGAGTTTGCAGCAATTAAAAAAAATACTACTTAGCTAAATGCTATACAGGTCGTCCTCAACCTACAACCACAATTGAGCCCAAAATTTATGATGCCAAGTGAGAAATTTAAGTGAGTTTTACCCCATTTTATGACTTTTCTTGCCATATTTGTTAATTACTGCAGTTGTTAGTAACACAGTTATTAAGTGAATCTGGTTTCCCCATTGACTTTGCTTGTCAGAAGATTGCAAAAAGTGATCACATGGCCCCAGGACACTGCAACTGTCATAAATATGAGTCAGTTGTCAAGCATCCGAATGTAAATCACATGATAATGGGGATGCTGCAACAGTAATAAGTGTGAAAAATAGTCATAAATCACTTTTTCAGTGCTGTTGTAACTTTGAACGGTCACTAAGTGAACTGTTGTAAGTCGAGGGCTACCTGTATTGTCTTGGGTTGAATGATAAAACTTTTTATTGGAGAACTACCCACCAAAGTTGAGAGAATATAAACACTTCCCAAACATAACATTATTGCCTTTTGTAGTAGCTGTTGCACAGGGGTTCTCAACCTTGGCAACTTTAAGACTTGTGGACTTCAACTCCTAGAATTCCTCAGCCAGCAAAGCTGGCTGAGGAATTCTGGGAGTTGAAGTCCACAAGTCTTAAAGTTGCCAAGGTTGAGAACCCCTGCTGTTGCATAAAGTGTTAGTTTGATTAGTAATACCCTTTAACTCAGGCATGTCAAACTGCCAGCCCACGGGCTGGATGAGTCACTCCGAAACCGCACCCACCCCATTGCTGGCAATGGGGAAAAAGTCACTATACGTCGCGCAATGTCACGTGACGTTGCAAGTTTGACATGCCTGCTTTAACTCATGTTTTACTCTTAAACGGAGAGGACTTAAATCAAGGGATAAATATAAGTTTGGATTATTCATTGACAACATGCCTCTAGTACCTAACACCTTTGCTTTCATTGACTGTATCAAGACTATAGGCCCACTTTGTCTTTTCCTATTATTAAATGTTTCTGAGTATCTAAAATGTTTTGTATACTTTACATTAGAGTTAATTGTACAGTTAATAGAATTGAGGGATAAGGTTTTTCTTGCACTATACCAATTCAGCCTAGAGATGAAAAGCTGCCATGTTTAATGCTTCCTTAAGGAATGTTATTCTGTCTGTAGAAAATCAGCATGTCAGGGAGAGTTGAATTCTAGCATAATTTTCCTAATATGCTATTTCCTATATGCAGAAAAGGATTCCAGTTGATCTTTCTTATTGATCAACACAGATGCAGATGCCTTTCTGCAGTGAACAATCCAGGGAAGGTTTGACAACTTGGTGATGCTCACTGTTTGAGTGTGTTCAAAGCAGTTCATACAGCAATACTGTATATAAAGCCAGACCAGTACTATTTCCATTTTGCAAAAGTAGGTTTTGAAACTTGTCTAAGACCACCCAGTGAGTTCATCTCTCACAGTAACTTTGAATGAGGGAAATCTCAACCACAAGAGCGATCCCTAGGAGTCATAGGTGGACAGATCTACCTGAATAAACCCTGTGAGATACCTTACTGTTATTTCTATTTATACCCTTGTTCATGTGCCAACCACCTCAAGTAAAACAAGAACAACTTGAGCATCAGATTTTAGGGAAGAGAACGGAACAGAGAAAGGGAAATAAGAAGCTCCTTGGTGTACTATCTCTAAAAAAAAATCCTTGGCAAAATGTAAACATTTGTATTAGCTCTTAACACAACAGATATGGATGAATCTCAATCTGTTGTGTGCTCTGTTACTGCAATAGTGACTCTGATCCATCTTTGTTATGAGAAATTTTCCTCCCCATAGCAACATTTAAAAAAGGAACAGCACTGTATAGTAAACTTAACAGAATAACAACAGTTTGAAGGGACCTTGGAGGTTTTCTAGTCCAACCCCCTGCTCAGGCAAGATACCCTATAGCAGGGGTAGGCAACCCAAAACACTCAAAGAGCCACTTGGACCCGTTTCCCACCGAAAACAAAACACCGGGAGCCGCAAAACCCTTTTGATATCTAAAATGAAGATAACACTGCATATATCCTTTTTTACCATTATACACACACACACACACACACACACACACACACACACACACACACACATACATATACATATATGTAGGTCTTTGGTTCTTCGGGTTTCCTCCCACGTAGAATTTAAAGTGTCTTGGTGACGTTTCGACAAAGTCCCATTAGTCATCTTCAGGCTGGTGCTTTCGGCTTCGTGCTTCTAGGAGCACGAAGCCGAAAGCACCAGCCTGAAGATGACGAATGGGACTTCGTCGAAACGTCGCCAAGACACTTCAAATTCTACGTGGGAGAAAACCCGAAGAACCAAAGACCTACATACAAACACCCGCGAAAACCTCAGAAAACATATATATATATATATATATATATATATATATATATATATATATATATATATATATATATATATATATATATATATATATATATATATATATATGTGTGTGTGTGTGTGTGTGTCAAGTGGTTATTTTTTAGATTGCACCCTGTAAACCTGTTCTGTCTGGCCCCTCTCAGCTCATTAAAATCCACATAAATATGTCTTTAAGAGGTTTATTTAACACATTTCAAAAGGATTCACTTCAAAGCACGCTGCTGGCATTTTGCTGGCAGGAACGGCCAAGTCTCATTTATTTACATTTAGATTAAAACATGCTCTTCCCACACCTTCCAATTAACTCACTCTTTCTTTATCACATTGTCCAAGACCTCATTATTCTTCCGTAGATTTCCAAAACATCAGAAGACTGAATTCAAACGCACTGCTCCAGATATCAGGCTACTCCTTGATTAACGTTGCTTGTGACAAAGGCGTAGTCTCTCTTTTCCTTTCTAATATAGTTTCCGATACGTCACTTCCCCCCATTACTTCCTTTTTCCACTTAACTGACACCTTCGCTTATCAAACCTTCGGAATCTCGGATCAAGCCATCTATCTTCTTGATCCAAATCTGACCCCTCACTTTGCGAATCTGACCCAGACTGCCTGTAAATCTCCTCCCTGTCTGTCTCAGCTGCCAGGAGGGGAAAATACCCAGAGGGGCCTGGCTGCTCATCCTCATCCTCTGACACTTCCCAAGCTGGTCTAGGGACACTCACAACAAAACCCAAATATGGGAGGAAGAAATCATTCTTTCCTTTGCTTGTTTCAGCTCAACCCAGAGCCATCTGCAAGCACAAATATATATATATTTTTAAGCCTGTGGCTTGAGACTAAAGCTTCTGCCTAGCATGCAGACTGCCCAGGTTCGAATCCCAGAAAGGGTGAGTTCTGACTGAAGAGAGTTAAATAACTCGAAATAGCTATCTCAGAAATCCCTTATTTCTTTGTTAACAATTTTAAAAACATATATATATTTGTGCTTGCAGATGGCTCTGGGTTGAGCTGAAACAAGCAAAGGAAAGAATGATTTCTTCCTCCCATATTTGGGTTTACAGGGTGCAATCTAAAAAATAACCACTTGACACACATATTCACTCCCTGAATATTAACAAAGCGGGAGAGAGCCTGTGGCTTGAGACTAAAGCTTCTGCCTAGCATGCAGACTGCCCAGGTTCGAATCCCAGAAAGGGTGAGTTCTGACTGAAGAGAGTTAAATAACTCGAAATAGCTATCTCAGAAATCCCTTATTTCTTTGTTAACAATTTTAAAAACATATATATATTTGTGCTTGCAGATGGCTCTGGCTTGAGCTGAAACAAGCAAAGGAAAGAATGATTTCTTCCTCCCATATTTGGGTTTACAGGGTGCAATCTAAAAAATAACCACTTGACACACATATTCACTCCCTGAATATTAACAAAGCGGGAGAGAGCCTGTGGCTTGAGACTAAAGCTTCTGCCTAGCATGCAGACTGCCCAGGTTCGAATCCCAGAAAGGGTGAGTTCTGACTGAAGAGAGTTAAATAACTCGAAATAGCTATCTCAGAAATCCCTTATTTCTTTGTTAACAATTTTAAAAACATATATATATTTGTGCTTGCAGATGGCTCTGGGTTGAGCTGAAACAAGCAAAGGAAAGAATGATTTCTTCCTCCCATATTTGGGTTTACAGGGTGCAATCTAAAAAATAACCACTTGACACACATATTCACTCCCTGAATATTAACAAAGCGGGAGAGAGCCTGTGGCTTGAGACTAAAGCTTCTGCCTAGCATGCAGACTGCCCAGGTTCGAATCCCAGAAAGGGTGAGTTCTGACTGAAGAGAGTTAAATAACTCGAAATAGCTATCTCAGAAATCCCTTATTTCTTTGTTAACAATTTTAAAAACATATATATATTTGTGCTTGCAGATGGCTCTGGGTTGAGCTGAAACAAGCAAAGGAAAGAATGATTTCTCCTCCCATATTTGGGTTTACAGGGTGCAATCTAAAAAATAACCACTTGACACACATATTCACTCCCTGAATATTAACAAAGCGGGAGAGAGCCTGTGGCTTGAGACTAAAGCTTCTGCCTAGCATGCAGACTGCCCAGGTTCGAATCCCAGAAAGGGTGAGTTCTGACTGAAGAGAGTTAAATAACTCGAAATAGCTATCTCAGAAATCCCTTATTTCTTTGTTAACAATTTTAAAAACATATATATATTTGTGCTTGCAGATGGCTCTGGGTTGAGCTGAAACAAGCAAAGGAAAGAATGATTTCTTCCTCCCATATTTGGGTTTACAGGGTGCAATCTAAAAAATAACCACTTGACACACATATTCACTCCCTGAATATTAACAAAGCGGGAGAGAGCCTGTGGCTTGAGACTAAAGCTTCTGCCTAGCATGCAGACTGCCCAGGTTCGAATCCCAGAAAGGGTGAGTTCTGACTGAAGAGAGTTAAATAACTCGAAATAGCTATCTCAGAAATCCCTTATTTCTTTGTTAACAATTTTAAAAACATATATATATTTGTGCTTGCAGATGGCTCTGGCTTGAGCTGAAACAAGCAAAGGAAAGAATGATTTCTTCCTCCCATATTTGGGTTTACAGGGTGCAATCTAAAAAATAACCACTTGACACACATATTCACTCCCTGAATATTAACAAAGCGGGAGAGAGCCTGTGGCTTGAGACTAAAGCTTCTGCCTAGCATGCAGACTGCCCAGGTTCGAATCCCAGAAAGGGTGAGTTCTGACTGAAGAGAGTTAAGAAACTCGAAATAGCTATATCAGAAATTCCCTTATTTCTTTGTCAACAATTTTAAACAACATATATATATTTGTGCTTGCTGGATGGCTCTGGGTTGAGCTGAAACAAGCAAAAGGAAAGAATGATTCCTTCCTCCCATATTTGGGTTTACAGGGTGCAATCTAAAAAATAAACACTTGACACATATCCTTACTCCCTGACTACTGACAAAGCGGGAGAGAACTTGTGGCTCAATAGGTTAAAGCATCTGCTTAGCATGCAGACTGCCCAGGTTCGAATCCCAGAAGGGTGAGTCTGACTGAAGAGAGTTAAGAAACTCGAAATAGCTATATCAGAAATTCCCTTATTTCTTTGTCAACAATTTTAAACAACATATATATATTTGTGCTTGCTGGATGGCTCTGGGTTGAGCTGAAACAAGCAAAAGGAAAGAATGATTCCTTCCTCCCATATTTGGGTTTACAGGGTGCAATCTAAAAAATAAACACTTGACACATATCCTTACTCCCTGACTACTGACAAAGCGGGAGAGAACTTGTGGCTCAATAGGTTAAAGCATCTGCTTAGCATGCAGACTTCCCAGGTTCGAATCCCAGAAGGGTGAGTCTGACTGAAGAGAGTTAAGAAACTCGAAATAGCTATATCAGAAATTCCCTTATTTCTTTGTCAACAATTTTAAACAACATATATATATTTGTGCTTGCTGGATGGCTCTGGGTTGAGCTGAAACAAGCAAAAGGAAAGAATGATTCCTTCCTCCCATATTTGGGTTTACAGGGTGCAATCTAAAAAATAAACACTTGACACATATCCTTACTCCCTGACTACTGACAAAGCGGGAGAGAACTTGTGGCTCAATAGGTTAAAGCATCTGCTTAGCATGCAGACTGCCCAGGTTCGAATCCCAGAAGGGTGAGTCTGACTGAAGAGAGTTAAGAAACTTGAAATAGCTATATCAGAAATTCCCTTATTTCTTTGTCAACAATTTTAAACAACATATATATATTTGTGCTTGCTGGATGGCTCTGGGTTGAGCTGAAACAAGCAAAAGGAAAGAATGATTCCTTCCTCCCATATTTGGGTTTACAGGGTGCAATCTAAAAAATAAACACTTGACACATATCCTTACTCCCTGACTACTGACAAAGCGGGAGAGAACTTGTGGCTCAATAGGTTAAAGCATCTGCTTAGCATGCAGACTGCCCAGGTTCGAATCCCAGAAGGGTGAGTCTGACTGAAGAGAGTTAAGAAACTCGAAATAGCTATATCAGAAATTCCCTTATTTCTTTGTCAACAATTTTAAACAACATATATATATTTGTGCTTGCTGGATGGCTCTGGGTTGAGCTGAAACAAGCAAAAGGAAAGAATGATTCCTTCCTCCCATATTTGGGTTTACAGGGTGCAATCTAAAAAATAAACACTTGAGACACACACACACACACACACACACACACACACACACACACACACACACACACATATATATATATCATAAAGGTAAAAAAGGGTATATGCAGGGTTATCTTCATTTTAGATGTCAAAAGGGTCTCTATCTCTCTCTGTCTCTCCCCCCTCCCTCTCTTTCTCTCTCTCTCCTTTCTCTCTTTCCTCTCTCTCCTTCTTTCTCTCTTTCCTCTCCCTCTTTCTCTTTTTCCTCTCTCTCTCTCTCTTTCTGCCCTTGGTCTGCCAGTCCTCTTCCCCCACTCTCTTTCTCTCTTTCCTCTCTCTCTCTTTCTCTCCCCCCCTCTCTCCCTCTCTCCCTCTTTCCAATCTTCTGCTCACCTGGCAAGCTAGCTTCAAGCTGTTCTCCAACAAGCTCAGGGGAAGGCAACCCTGGCTCTTTTATGACTCATGGACTTCAACTCCCAGAATTCCTGACCCAGCATAGCTGGGCTAGCTAGCTCTCTCCTGCCCTTCCTGCTTCCTGCGGAGACGCAGCAAAGGGAGGAGCTCCGCCCAGTAAGCTTTTCAGCTCTTGGAGAACACAGTGAGTCCACTCTCTTTTTTTTACACACACACACACATACACACAGAGAGAGGGGGGGAGCGCAAGTGCCTCTCTCTGTCTCTGCAAATGGCAGAGGAGGCTGGGAGCCGCCGGGGAAGGCTCAAAGAGCCACATGCAGTTCCGGAGCCGCAGGTTGCCGACCTGTGCCCTATACCATTCCACACAAGTGGCTGTCCAGTCTCTTCTTAAAAGCCTCCAGTGATGGAGCACCCACAACATCTGAAAGCAAGCCGTTCCACTGGTTAATTGTTCTCACTGTTAGGAAATTTCTCCTTAGTTCTAGGTTTCTTCTCCCCTTGATTAGTTTCCATCGTTTCTTGCCTTGCCTTCTGGTGCTTTGGAAAATAGGTTGACCCTCTCTTCTTTGTGGCAGCCCCTCAAATATTGGAACACTATCATGTCACCCCTAGTCCTTCTTTTCACAAGACTAGACATACCCAATTCCTGCAACCGTTCCTCATATGTTTTAGCCTCCAGCCACCTAATCATCTTTGTTGCTCTTTTCTGCACTCTTTACAGTGCCTCAACATCTTTTTTATAATATGGTGAGAAAAACTAGATGCAGTATTATAAGTGTGGTCTTACAAAGGCTTTATAAAATGGTACTAATACTTTGTGTGATCTTGATTCTATCCCTCTGTTAATGCAACCTGGAATTGCATTGGCTTTTTTGCTGACTGCAGCACACTGCTGACTCATATTTAAATGATTGTCCACTAGGACTCCAAAATCCCTCAGGCAGTTAGTGCTATTCAGCCAAGTTCACCTAATCTGTACCTGTACATTTGGTTTTTCTTGCCTAAGTGTAAAACCTTACTTTTCTCTACATTGAATTTAATTTTGTTAGGTAGGGCCCAGTGTTCAAGTCTATTGAGATTCATCAGGAACTTGAACCTATCTTCTGGGGGTTTGGCTATTCCTGCCAGTTTAGTGTCATCTGCAAATTAATATCAATATTCCCTCAAGCAGTTGTCCTCCCAACTCTGTGCTTGGTTTTCTACAAGTCAGTAGAGGCCACTGGTCAGCGACACCCCCCCTCCCTCCATGGGAGGCTGCCCAGATTCAGTGGAGTCAATAGGTCTTCCAGTACAGCTGGGGAAGACACCAAATCTGGCCATTCTTATGGGGACCAACATTGGTCAATGATCGCTGGCCATCCCAGTACTTGTCCCTGAGCATACTTTTTCTCCCCTCTTTCCTTGGGTGCATCCCTCTGTTGGTATCCAGGTCACAGCATCAATTGTTTCCATTAATCTTAGAATTTGCAGGACAAATACCAAAGAAGGAGAACATCAAGAGAGGTACCTGGACCTTAATAAAGCATTAAAAGAAGATTTATTAAGAAATTGCCCACAAACACAATATCAGGATACCATACCAGACCCCTACCAGCTGAACAAGTGCAATGGTGGGGAGGCCCCACATCCCAGAACTCAATGCAGAAGGAGGCTGGGAAAAAGGGGGGTATATTCTGTAGCCTTTTCCCCCACCCCTTGGAATCCTCACCTCAGTTCTCGGAGTTTGTCATTGGAAAAAGAGATTGCAAATGAGTAAGCAAGCACACAATGGAGAATACACATTGAAAGGAATGCCTTGGCCCCTGCTCCCAACAGTTTATGATACAAAAGGGAGCCTTTGGGATCAATTGATTAGGATCATGCCAATTTCAGATAGTAGCACAAGCCAGCCCTGGGTGGTAATTAATCAGGGTTGCAGAGCTGAGTTAATTTGTGGATAACACCTTTCAGAGAAGGCATGAAGACTGTACTAAGGAAAAAGGCAGCAAATGACTTAGAGATGACTTATAGAGTAACTGAAAATGCCCAAACTTCTCCCCTCCTAGAAGTTGTAAAAAAACTATTTGAAATGCAGTTCTTTATTACTGAAAAAGAGTTTAGTCCTTCAATTGCAAACACCAAGTTTTCCCCACTCCTTTAAAGTGGAGATAGGGAAGAGAGATGAGTGTGTGCAGATTGGAGGAAGGCTGAGACATTCCGGGGAAGAGATGGAGAGGTAGAATGAGGAATTTTAAAGGTGAATAGTTTGCAGGCAGAATTTGGTCCAAGAGTTTGGTCCAAGTCCAAGGTTATGGGGCAGAGGTTTCCAAAAGTCTAAAGATACCATTGGAAGAGGCTACCTCTCTACTTGTATACTGAAGAGAGCTAAGAGAAGGAAACACATACACACATGCATGCACACATACAAACTTGAGAAAAGTAGTAAGAACTTATATACAGTCTCCAGGGATTTTGGGGGGCATCTGTGGATGGGCATACCTCATGGTTTAGAAAGGCAGTCAGACAAAACTCTTGTATAACACATTTGACTAAAACATACAGGAAACCTAAAATAGAACTTTCCTCCCACCAATAGCAGATTTCTCACATTTTCTTCTAAATAAGTTTAAAACATACCTTCTCCAGGAAACTGACGAAAACCTAAGCCAGTGGTGGCAAACTTATGGCACGGGTGCCAGAGGCAGCACTCAGAGCCCTCTCTGTGGGCACGCATGCCGTTGCCCCAGTCCTAGGCCTTCAGCTGGGTTTTATAAAACCTTTTCGCTTTAGGCCTCCGCCGCCATGTGAAAAAAAAGGTTCAATCAATCAGTCAATTTCAACTTCCCAGGGAAAAAAAAGATCTTGCACAGTTGGAATTGATTGATTGAACTTTTTAGTCCCACCCAGTCTGCCGTTACCACCACAGCCACGCCCAGCCAATGGGCCACGCCCACCCAATTGGCCACACCCAGCCAATGGGCCACACCCACCCGGCACCCGACGATGCATAAGTGGGTTTGGGGTTTCAGTTTGGGCACTTGGTCTCTAAAAGGTTCGCCATCACTGACCTAAGCTGTCCTTTTGCCTCACAGTCCCATTTCTTGGGGAAGGGATAAGAAATGGAAAAAGGGAGAAAGAGGTTTCTCCCCACATTGCTCAGCTGGCCAGGCAAACCAAAGTCTTTCAGAGGGATGCAGCTAAGATATTGGGGCGTGATCACAGAGCCATCAAACGTTTTGTTGCAAATAGTCAACAGGGTCACAAGAAATGTGTTGAGAAAAAAAGACTGCCAAAGATTTGAGAAGAATCAAACGTGAAGTTACAAACCCATTATCCTCCAGTGCTGTCATATTCCAGAACCGCAACCTACCTGGAGTGCCCAGAAGTACAAGGTGTTCAGTGCTCAGAGACATGGCCAAGGTAAGGAAGGCTGAAACCCAACCACCACCGAACAAGACACATGAGTTGAAACGGCAAGACTGGGTGAAGAAATATATGAAGACAGATTTTTCAAAGGTTTTATGGACCGGTGAGATGAGAGTGACTCTTGACGGACCAGATGGATGGGCCTGTGGCTGGATCAGCAATGTGCACAGAGCTCCACTTGGACTCAGATGCCAGCAGGGTGTAGGTGGGGTACAGGTAGGGGCTGGGATTATTAAAGATGAGCTTTTTGAACCCTTTCAGGTTGAAGATGGACTCAAAATCGACTCCCAAACCTACTGCCAGTTTTTAGAAGACACTTTCTTCAAGCAGTGGTACAGGAAAAAGTCTGCATCTGTCAAGAAGACCATGAATTTTATGCGGGACAATGCTCCATTGCATGCATCGAAGTACTCCACTGTGTGGCTAGCTAGTAAAGGCCTTAAAGATGAAAGAATAATGACTTAGCCATTGCTGCATCCCCATGGTCACATGATAAAAATTCAGACACCTAGCAACTAACTCATATTTATTACAGTTGCAGTGTGCCAGGGGTCATGCAATTTGCGACCTTCTGACAAGCAAAGTCAATGGGGAAACCACTCACTTAACAGCCGTGTTACTAACTTAACAACTGCAGTGATTTGCTTAACAACTGAGGCAAGAAAGGTCGTGAAATGGGGAAAAACTCACTTAACAAATGGCTCACTTAACAGAAATGTTGAGCTCAATTGTGGTCGTAAGTCGAGGACTACCTGTATATCTTCATACCGTTTAGGCTAGTAAGGACTTCCTCTGCCTCACAATTAGTTGTCTGCTTATGCCATAGTTGAGTTTATATTGAATCAAAGGACAAGAATGTAACTATATTTGAAAGCATGTTATATATAACAGACTCATTACAAGGTTGCTAGGAGGATAAAATGGAATAATCCCCTGTGAGCCACCCATAAGTCCTTGGTGGGAAGAAAGTATAAAAATAGGAAAAATAATGAGGCTTCTGGTTAGGCATCATGGTGTAATGGGCACAGGAAGATGGGGCTCCGTCTTCCGCATTCGATTTCATCCCACTGGGGACCCTAAAAAGGGTCAAAAGTCACCCTGGAGGGTGAAGCCCTCCAAACCAGCGGGGGAAAGACTGGCTACACTTCTGGCCAATCAGAAGCTGCTGACAACCGAAGAAAATAAGCACTAAGAAGCAACTCTTGAGCAACATGGATGGAACTGGGTGAATCTATATCCTCTCTTTATGATTTTAAGACTTTTTCCTGGAAAAAGCTGCCTAAAGCAAAGAATCCCCCCCCCGATGAGAGAGGGAAGGGGAATTTCCACCCCATTCTCTCAGGATAAGAAAAGCGGCAAACTAATTGCTTGGGGGAAAACAGAGAAAATTACAAGATTAATTTGGAACCAATACAGGTATATAGCTTTGAAATCTGGGGACTACAAGTATTTTTGAGACTTTTTTAGAAAAGAGACTTGAAAAGTTTGTAATATAAGTTTGGATTTAAAAAGCTGGAAGATGGTGTTAATGTCATCTAGTGGAGAACTAGGGCAGTACAATTTATTATTAAAGGAACTTGGCTTGAAGCCCAGACTCAGATAAGACTTTGGTTGTCCTTGGAAACTTTCACTTTTGAAGACTGCAGCTGGGAAAAGGGGAAAAAACCCCTCTTGGGCTGCTTATCTGTGTTGGGGACCCTACTGGACTATAAAGACTACATACAAAAACAAAATGAGTGTTCCATACTCAGCCTTAAATGGTAAAAAATCATCTTTAACACCTGTCTCCAAAGCTCCCAGCTTGATATACCAACAAGAAAATGTTAATGAATCTCAGAAAGAATTTCTTTCTATGTTGAAATCAATCTGACAGACAATTGTTTTATTTCATGATGAGACTAAAAATAATGCAAATGAGATGAAAGAACAATTTTCTAATCTAAACTTACAAATCCAGACTATAACTACAAAGAAGGAACTAGTAACCCAGAAAACAGAAGGAAAATTAGAAGAAATGGATCCAAAGATGGAGGACCTAAAGGAAGGAATTAACAGACAGATACAGACAAATGAAAAATTAGAAGATGCAGTGGTAACACTGAAAATGGAAAAGATATCTTGCTTGTCAAGATTTCAGAACACATTTGAGGATAAGGAAGAAGAGCTGATCGAACGGATGATAAAGCTGTTAGGAGAAATGCTGACTATTGACAAACAAGAAGTGAAAAGAAAATCTGAAGGAGAAAGATGGAGGCTGTTTAATGAATATAAATGGGTTGAGCGTTCTTCCAAAAGTACTTCAATCAAATTCTCTTCCTCATTCCAAACAATATATACAAAAACAGAGGAAGAATTACTTGATGATTCAAATGTATTGACTTGGAATGTTATTTGGCAAAGGAAAAAAGCTAGAGTAAGACTGAAGAAAATAGAGGTTTTGACCTATTAGATAGGATATTATACTATCAAACAGATGTTTGAATATGGTTAAGAAAATAGATAACTGTTAGAAATAAAAGTATTATTATAATTAGAAGGATAGGATTTTTAACTAGAATATTATATTTTGTTATGAGATGGGAAATAAGAAAATTCTAAAAGGGTTTGAATAAGGGAAGCCTTTGGTTACCCAAATATAATTTATCATGAGAAAATTATAAGCGATAGAGATACTTTGAACATTGAGGGGAAATCAAAATTTTTAAAAAGCGGGAAAATCAGGATATTGATTGAACAAATGGATTCTAAGTGCAAATGCAATTGAGATATGTTTTGGCTAGAAAAGATATTATAAACTGACACTATCGATATTATGTACAATACCAGAAAAATGTGATGAAGATGTCTATATTTAATTGTATATGTATTAACAGTAAAAAGAATTGTATTTGCCCCGTGTGGAAAAATGCATACCACCAGAAGAAGAGAGGATCAAGGAAGCACTGGATGGTGTAGTATTGGATCTAGATTGAGGAAGTTAACATGTACCACTGAATTACCAATGGACCCAGACAACACGTTGTTTATTAAGTACTTATGATTGTAAAATTAGAAAATTAATAAAATATTTAAAAATAAAAATATGAAAAATAATTTTGCTGCAGTCCCTTCTCTTTCTAGGATTCTGTTTGTGTGTCATGTGTATGTGGAATTTGGACAAAGCTAGGGTGCAGTTGCCCAAAATCCACTAGTGAATCTAGGGATGAGTTGGGCCCTGAAACCTGGTTCATTGAAGATAAATAGGCTAATTTATTGGTCACCTTTTTACCACAGATGATCAATCTAGTAGTGCAGACATGTCAAACTTGCGATGTCATGTGACGTCGCGCAACGTATCAGGACTGTTTTGCCATTGCCGGCATTGGGTTGGGCGCGGGGTCTGCGTGATGCATCCGGCCTGTGGGCTGGCAGTTTGACACCCCTGTAGTAGTGGTTTCTTTTCTTTCCCTAAAGTTTGGGGATTTAAGGATAGACTTCCCCTGTTTATATTGTGATAAAGGAACATAGAGCTGATAAACTTTTTTTAAAGGCCCTCCCTATTTTAAAATGCCTAGTCTTTGAGTTCTTCCACATCTATGATAGATGTGTCCCATAGAAGAGGCATTAATACATTCCATGCTTTCATAAAACTTTTAAAATTCCCTTCATTTTAGCTACCACTTTAGACAAGTTAGATTGAAGCAAATGGATACATTGGTCACAAAGAATTAACAAAGACATATAAAGAATTTTCAGACACTAACATTGAAATACCCAAAATTATAAGGAATGTTAAAATGTGGGAGCATATGTTTATTCAAGAACCAATAGCTAACACAGTATGCCCTCAAGCAGTTTGAAATGCTGTTACAACATAGGCTTCTTTGAGCCTCACAGTTCAGTATTCACATGTATGGTAACAGGATAGAGGAAAGCTATCTAAGCATAGCATGTAAGGTATATGTATAAACTAATTTAATTCTGTATTTTAATTGCTTTTATTTTTAAATTGTTCGCTGCCCAGAGTCACTTGGTGAGATGGGCGGCCATACAAAATAATAAAATACAGGTAAATACAGGTAGTTCTCAACTTACAACAATTCATTTAGTGACCATTCAAGGTTACAACATCACTGACAAAAGTGACTTATTTTTTTAAATTTTTTTTATTTAAAGACAAATAATACAAACATAATACATATAAATCTAAGTAAAAAAACAGTATAAAAATACAAATATTACAGTGCACCCACCCCCCTGGAGACCATTTTTATTACCTATATTTCTTCTCGTATAACAACTAACAATATACAATATATTTCAACTGTGCCCTTATCCCCTCCAAAACAGCATATATTCTTGAGTAGGTTTATTCCCTTTGCCTTCCACCAAGACTGTTTTTATAAAATCCTCCCATATTTCATTATAATTATTTACTTTAATCATCCCTTTTTAAATTTAATTTCTGTTGTTAATTTATCATTTATTGCCATATTCCGTATTTCATTATACCACTCATTTCTTTGAATAACCCAATTCCATCTCCAATATTTAACCATCACTAATCTAGCTACCATTATCAAATTTACAATCAATTCCTTTTTGCTTCATTTATATCTTGTTTTTCCACCAGTAACAGTAATGCAATCCTCATTGACATATCTAAATTAACCTTCAAAAGTTCTCTAATTTCCCTAAACACTATGTCCCATATCTTTTGTACACTATCACAATCCCACCACATATGTTTATATGTTCCAATCTCTTCCTCACACCTCCAGCAAATATTTGTATATTTAACATCTATTTGATTTAATTTATGTGGTGTTAGATACCACCTCGATATCACTTTATATCCATTTTCCTTAACTCTAACTGACATATTCTTATATACTCTTCTGTTCCAAATAGTTTTCCAATCTTTATCGTTTATTTCTCCTAAATCTATTTCCCAGATTAATTTTAAACCTTTTGCCTGATCTTCTAGTTCAGTTAATATTCTATATATTTTCCCAATTCTTCCTTTACCTATATATTCTTCATTTTCCTCACTTTCTTTTATAATCATTTCAAATTTTGTTAACTGTCTTTCACCTCAAATTTTTCTTCCATTTTTATCCATTTCTCTAATTGTATTAAATTCAACCAATTTAATTTAGTATCTGATAAAACATTCTTTAATTGTATTATATTCGTTATCTTGTTCTACTAGTCTTCCCATTTATATATCTGATTTTTTTTAAATTTACTAATCCATTCTTTCAATTCAATCTTAGGGAATTTCTCCATTTCCACCACCGGTGTTAAAGGAGAAATTCCTGGCATTAACCGATATCTCCATTTATTCCATAATTCTATCAAATTTTTTAAAAAGGGATTTTGAATCCTCTTAACAATTTTTAAATATCCTTTTTAAACCAATATGTTTCTATAGGATTGCCTATTTCCTTTAATTCCTTCAACTCTATATCGCTCCATAATAAATCTCTATTTACTGCTATAATATCTGGGACCACCCTTAATTGCTTAGCTACCCAATAATTTCTAACATTTGGCAGACCCAGCCCACCCTTTTTTAATGGTTCATACCATAATGCTTTACTTATTCTTGCTCTCTTACCTCCATTACAATACACCTCCAGCAACCTCTGTATTTCCTTTAATTCTTGATCCGAAAACTTCATTGGGATCATCCAAAACAAAAAATTAATTTTTGGTAAAACTTTCATTTTTATTGCTGCAGTTCTTCCAAACCATGATAATTTTACTTTTCCATATTTATCTGTTTTATCATGTATATCTTTAACTTTTCATAATTTATCTTCTTTAATTCTTGAATATTTTTTGGGATGTTAATACCTAAATATTTGATATTATCTACTATTTTTAATTTATATTTTTCTTTCAATACATCCATTTCTTCTTTACTATGGTTATATAACATCATTTCTGGTTTTTCCCATTTTATTTGCAATCCACTATATTTCCCAAATTCATTCAAATGTGAATATACCTTCTCTATAGTAGCTATGAGATTTTGAAATGTTAGTAATGTATCATCTGCAAATAAATTTATTTTAGTTTTCTTATATACACCAATTCCTTCAATCAATGAATCTTTCCTGATTGCATTTGCCAAAACCTCCATCAATAATGCAAATAGAACTGGGGATAACAGGCAACCCTGTCTCATTCTCCAGCTTAAGGTTATTGTCTCTGTAACACCATCATTTATGACTATTCTCACTTGTATCTGATGCCCCCCAAACATTACAGATGACATGTTTCGCAATTTGCGCATCAATTGCTCTTTTTTTGCGTATGACCAGAGTTGCACCACAATATCTCTCGGCAATTTTCTTCCCAACCTTTTTGGGCCGACTCTATGTATTGCATCAATATCATATCTTGTAAAGGGGACATCTGGGAGGATCGAGGTAGCCCAATCCAGTACTGCTTGAATCAATTTTGCTTCATTTTCTTCACTTTTCTCCAGATATCCACGTATACGTAAATTTGATCAGTGTTGACGATCACATATCTCAAATTTTTTTTCACCTGATGCATCATAGTTGTCTGGCTTTTTAACACCTTATCATGTTCTCCCATCTGAGTCTTCACTTCTGTAATATTTCGTGTCATATCCTGACTTTGTTTCTCCAGATCTGCTATTCTTACATCCATATTATCCATTTTATCTTTTATTTGCTTCAAATCCTCCTTTATATTTGTCTTCATTTCTTTTATATTTATCTTCATTTCTCTTAATTCTTGTAAGAGAATATCAAGTTTATCTGGTTGAGTCAGTAACTTCTCAGGTAATTTTTTCCTCACATCCATTTCTAAGGCTTTTTCCACTCGAATCAGACATAAATCTGAAGGTCTAAGGCCTGCTCTGGGTCTTTGCCAAACACTTTCTGCACTTTGGCTGCGTTTTGATATCCAAGCACCAAAAAGAACTCTTAACCTTCTAAGAATTTTTACACAGTCTATAGTCCATACACGTCACTTCCTCCCTTTATCTTATCCTTATCAACTTGTCTCCTGTGAAAACAACATGATGAAAGTAAATAAATCCAAAGGCAGCAATTATCTTTATTACACACGCCTTATCAAGGCTCTGTCTTAAAGGTGTTTAATACTTTCACTTTCTCCAGATCTCAACACTTCTACTGAAAGGAGGGAGTAACCGGCCTTCACACTGTAGACTTATAAATCAGCTATTATCTTTTCAGCTATACTCCTTTAAACTCTCTCCAAATTCTTTCTCCTATCAGTCTTCAATCATAGGGCCCCTCTTCTCTCCATCAGCCTTCAAAAGCCTCTCAAGTCTCTTAGCCAAACATCCAAATTCAAAGCTTCTCTGGGAGAATGTCCAAAACTGAATTAAATACAATCCAAACTTCAGGAGGAAAGCAAGGGAAGTAACTCACGTTTCATAATCTCTTAAATTTTCATAGTCCTTAATTGGGTGTTATATTTTTTTAATCAATTCTCTGTGATGGTCCGGAGAAGGCAGAAATTCAGCGTCCGTTGTCCATCTGAGCTAGCTCCGCCCCGACAAAAGTGACTTATGATCCTTTTTCACACTTATGACTGTTGTAGTATCCCCATGATCACATGATCATAATTCAGACAGTTGGTAGCTGAGTCACATTTATGACGGTTGCAGTGTCCCAGGAACATGTGATCGCCTTTTGCGACCTTCTGACAAGCAAAGTCAATGGGTAAACCAGATTCACTTAACAAATATGACTAACTTAAAAACTGCCACGATTCACTTAACAACTGTGGCAAGAAAGGTCATAAAATGGGGCAAAACTCACTTAACAATTGTCTCGTTTAGCAACATAAATTTGGGACTCAATTGTGGTCGTAAGTCAAGGACTACCTGTAATAAACAAATCATACTGTTTTCCTGTGGAAGACAGGGGAATAAAGACTTGTGAGGCACAATACACAACTGCTACCATTAATATTTTAAATTATTTAATGCCGTTTCTCCTCTTTCCTTTTCCTGTGTTCCTTCAAGTATTATTTATTTATTTATCAAATTTATATGCTGCTCATCTTGCGGTGATGTTAAAATAATATCAGGTAAAAAATCAACACAACTCCTGCTCTCTGAAGGGAATTGTTCATATCCTTTACATAACAAGGACTAATAGATTTTGAAGAAAATGCTATAGTGAGATAGCTGCCCTGTAGATTCCCTTTGGTCTTTAATCTGCAAGCGGGCTCATTAGATCTTTAAAAGCTGTTTCTATCACATCTTTTCTTTTTTTCCCAACTGTCTTTGAAAAAACACCTCTCCTAAATACTTGGCATCCCCTCACTGTCTGCCATTGGATTGTCTGGGGAATTCTCTTTCAGCCCCACTTTTCTTCTATGGCAGTCAAGTTTTTTTGCTTTGCTTGGCTCCTGGCTATTTTGTTCCCCTCTCCTGTGAATAGACTAGCAAATAAAGCAAGAGGTTTGTCACCTAGGATAAACTGCTTTGCTGATTTCCACCCCTTGTCCCCCCCCAATGGATGTGTTCCTGCTGTTTTAAAGGAAAACAAAATAAAACAGAAACACCCCTCCTCCAAATCTGTACCCTTGTAAGTGAATGCATATGGATGCATAAATATGTTCCAAGGATAACTATAGAACTCTATGTGTATTTTTGTGTCTGTGGTGGGGACGAATATTTGATATATGTCTTCTCTTCATTCACCACTTGACTTAAGCTTTTCCCATGAGAAAATCAGGGGGTGGGAAATAAATAAATCCCATATTTGGCTGCAACCTTTGGGGAATTTGCATTCCCCCCCCCCCGTAATTTTCATCTCTGCCTTTGAAGAGCAGGATGTGGGGATGGGCAGGCAGCAGGAGGGATGTCTGCAGAGGAGTTATTTAGAGCTGAAGCTGACTTTCTTGATGCTTTGCATGGTGCAGAAGGGAAATCTCTACCAGTTCTGTAAGGCTCACAAGGTAAATCCTTTTGGCACAGATGTAAATGGGAGAGGGAACCCTACATCATTGGAAAAGATGGTGAAGTTTTATAACATGTTCTGTAGGGCTTCCTTTCTTTTTTCTTCATGGGGTAACAGGTTTTTTTTAAAGACCCAGATTACACTATATATTTGCTAGTCTATTCCTGCATTCCTGGATTTATATTTATTTTATACATTCTCCTGCACATGCATTTTGATTTACGTTTATGTACTGTAAACACACAATTATATCAATCTGCTATGCCGTACACTGTACACTAATCATACTTCAACCCCAAATATCAGAATTTAGCAAACAAAAGGGGTGTTGTCTTACCTGAATGCCTTTTCCCACCACGGAGATGGAGAATCCACCAATGGGTTTAGACTGTATTCCTGCCCAATCACATCAAGTCAGCCAAAGTTGCCACGCCCGTCCTGGACCATAGAGATCCCAGTCTTGACACGAGCATAGCCATTGACTGACAGCAAGACGTTGTGGCTCACTAAAAAATTTAACTAACCCTAGACCTAATGACCTACAAGGGCAGGAGTGGATTCTCCATCTCCGTGCTGAGAAAAGGCGTTCAGGTAAGACAATGCCCCTTCTCCAGCACTGGAGATGGAGAATCCACCAATGGGACATACCAAAGCCTACTGTCCCTGAGGGTGGGTAGTAGACTGGTCCGGTGTGGCACTTTGATGTAAAGCTTGTTGGAGAACCCTCCTACCGAAGGAAGCCTCTGCCGAGGCAAACTGATCAATCTTGTAGTGTTGTATAAAAGGAGATGGTGAAGTCCATGTAGCTGCCCTGCAGATGTCCTCAATGGACGCCTGGGTGGCCCATGCCACAGAAGTAGCTGCACTCCTTGTAGAGTGTGCTGTAACACGTCGTGGAACTGGCAATGACTCAGCTTGATACGCCCCGGCAATGCACGCCCTGATCCACCTGCCAATTGTGGAAGAGGAAACCTTCTGTCCCCTGGATGAAGAATGGAAGGATACAAAGAGGGCTTCTGATTTGCGGAACGTCGCTGTCCGTGAAATATAGTACCGAAGTGCCCTACGGACATCCAGGCTATGCCATTGCCATTCCAGAGCATGCGATGGGTTGGGGCAAAAATCCGGCAGCAGTATTTCCTGGGATCTATGGAACAGAGAGTTAACCTTTGGGATGAAAGTAGGGTTGAGTCGAAGGACCACTCGATCCTGGTGGAAAATGCACAGGTCATCCCGTGTTGAAAGTGCTGCCAATTCTGAAATACGGCGTGCCGACGTGATTGCCACCAGGAATGCCACCTTATGGGACAGATAGCGAACGTCGCACGTCCTCAGGGGCTCAGAAGGGGACTTGGTAAGAGCCCGAAGGACCCGTGGTAGTTCCCATGAAGGGTACCTGTGCACCGTAGAGGGCCTGGTATTAAAAGCCCCCTTAAGGAATGAGCGAATTAAGGGGTGATGTCCCAAAGACCCCACAGTGTCGCAGGTGAGGACCGTGGAAAGAGCAGCTATCTGTCTGCGCAAAGTGTTTGGGGCCAAGCCCCTCTCCAGGCCCTGTAACAGAGAGTCCAGAATATGGGGAATCGTGAGTTCCAAGAGTGACAAATGACGACCAGAGCACCATGATTGAAAATTCTTCCACGTGACCTCGTATATACGGTTTGTGGAAGAACGACGTGAGGCCTGAATGACAGTAATGACCCCTGGCGAGTAGAGCTCCCATGTCAAGAGTGAGTGCTCAAGTGCCAGACGGCTAACTGGAGCCATCGGGGATCTGGATGAAGGATAGCCCCTTGGCTGAGAGAGACCCATTCCGGAGGAATCCGCCAAGGGTCTGCTAGGGAGAGATTCATCAGATCGGTGAACCAATGCCTTCTTGGCCAATAAGGGGCCACCAGGAGTATCTCCGCTCGCTCCCGAAGAAGCTTGTGTACTACCGCCAGGATAAGAGGTAGAGGAGGGAAGGCATAAAGCAGACCTTGTGGCCATGGGCTCCGAAGAGCATCCGTCTGTTCCGCCCCTGGAGATAGGAACTGGGAGAAGAACCGAGGCAGCTGAGCGTTGCTCGGGGACGCAAAGAGGTCCAAAAGTGGAAGGCTGAAACGGTGACAGATCTTTCTGAAGACCCTCGGGTGAAAGCACCACTCCGAGTGATCCACCGTAGTTCTGCTCAGAAGGTTGGCTTGAGTGTTCGCCTCCCCTGAAATATGATCGGCCTTGATGGAGGCCAGATTGTGCTCTGCCCAAGATCCCAGTAAGAGCGACTCGGTCAGTAAGTCCCGAGATTTGGTGCCCCCTTGGCGGTTCACATGAGCCTTGGCAGCCATGTTGTCTGTGAGGACCAGTACGTGACGCCCCTTTACCAGACTGTGAAAGTGGCGAAGGGCTAGATGTATGGCCCGTAGCTTGAGCCAATTTATGTTGTAGTGAAGGTCCGAGCGAGACCAACGGCCCTGTGCCCACTGCGAATGAAGGTGTGCTCCCCAGCCGAACAGACTGGCGTCGGTTGTTAGTACTATCCGTTCTGGTTCCCTGAAAATATAACCCTCTGAGTATGGTGGGTGACAGCCACCACCTGAGGGAGCGCACTACCTGTTGTGGGAGTCTTATCTTTCGTTGGGAGGCACTGAGGTTCTGTCTCTGGAAGGGGAGCATAAGAACATAAGAACATAAGAAGAGCCATGCTTAATCAGGCCAAAGCCCATCGAGTCCAGCATTCTGTGTCACACAGTGGCCCACCAATTGTACATGGGGATCTTGAGCAGAAAGAGAAGGCAAAACCCTCCCTTTCCCTTGACCCCCAACAAATGGTAACCAAGGGAATCCTGCCTGCCTCAACCAACATAGAGGCGGCACTTGGACATCCGTTTTAATAACCACCGATACACTTTGCATCCATGAATCTATCTAGCCCTGCCTTGAAGCTGTCAAGGCTGACAGCTGTCACGACCCCTTCAGGAAGTGAATTCCATAAATCAACGACCCTCTGGGTGAAGAAATATTTCCCTTTATTTGTCCTCACTTTCTTAGCTATGCGCTTTAGGGAGTGCCCCCTTGTCCTGGTATTGTGTGATAGAGAAAAGAATTTTTCTCTATCCACCTTTTCTATCCCATGCATGATTTTATACAGCATGAACCACTGAAGTTCCCTGGAGTGAAGCCTGGACCAGGGGATGATTGCTATGGCCAAGATCATCTTGCCTAACAGCTGGGAGAGACTGACCAGTGTTACTGTCCGACCCCTGTGTAGTTTGAGGATTGACTCTCTTATGCTGTTCCGGCGTTCTTGGGATAAGTACACCTGGCACTCCACCGTGTCTATGATGGCCCGGAGGTGCAGCAGCCTGGTTGTGGGAACCATGTGAATCTTGGGAAAATTTATGGAGAACCCATGGTCCTGAAGCAGCTTTACCACCATTTCGAGGTCTGTCATGGCGGACTGGATGGACGATGACTGGATTAATATGTCGTCCAGGTAACATTGGACTCTGACTGGTATCATCCGTAAATGAGCTGCCAGGACCTCCAGGACCTTGGTAAAGACTGGAGGCTGTTGAGGTCTGGATGGGTGCCAACAGGCTCAGACTCAATCCCGACAAGACGGAGTGGCTATGGGCTCTGCCTCCCAAGGACAATTCTAACTGTCCGTCCATTACGAGGGCCTTCTCTGTTGTGGCGCCCACCCTCTGGAACCAACTGCCTCCTGAAGTCCGTGCTTCCCCCAGTCTCCCGGCCTTCCAGAGGAATCTTAAGACCTATCTTTTCCGGCAGGCCTGGGGTTGACTGTGGAATGTTGAGTGAATGATGAATGCATCTGGGGTTGTATTTTTAATGATTTTTAGATTTGGACTTAGTTTTGAAGTACTGTTTTGTTTATGTTGTAAGCCGCTCCGAGTCTCCGGAGAGGAGCGGCATATAAGTCCGAAAAATTAAATTAAATTAAATTAAATTACCCTGGGGGAGAAGTTTTGTCCCCCTCGGAGAGGGTTCGCAACTTGGGTGTCCTCCATCCACAGCTAAGTTTGGAACATCATTTTTCGGCTGTGGCGAGGGGAGCATTCGCCCAGGTTCGCCTGGTGCGCCAGTTGCGGCCCTATTTGGACCGGGAGTCACTCCTCACAGTCACCCATGCCCTTGTCACCTCGAGATTCGACTACTGTAATGCTCTCTACATGGGGCAGCCTTTGAAGAATGTCCGGAGACTGCAAGTAGTCCAGAATGCGGCCGCGCGAGCTGTCTTGGGTCTCCCAAGACATGCTCATATCACTCCAGCTCTCCACGAGCTGCACTGGCTACCTATTGGTCTCCGAACACAATTCAAAGTGTTGGTTATGACCTATAAAGCCCTTTATGGCAATGGGCCAGGATACTTGCGGGACCGTCTTCTGCCTCATGAATCCCAGCGACCGGTTAGGGCGCATAGGGTTGGCCTCCTACGGGTCCCGTCTGTTAGACAATGTCGTCTGGTAGGGCCTAGGGCAAGGGCCTTCTCCGTTGCTGCCCCAGCCCTCTGGAACCAGCTTCCCTCAGAGGTTCATACTGCTTCCTCCCTCCTAGCTTTCCGGAAAGCACTGAAGACACATCTATGCCGACAGGCTTGGGGCATATGAGCTATGCTCTGCCCCTCGGCCCTAAGAGTGTCCCGCCACCAGCGGCTGTGAGCTGAATGTGTTTGTATGTTGTGTGAATGAAATTAATTTTTTACATTTTTAATTTAATTGTGTTTTTTAATTGTGTTGTTGTTGTGCGCCGCCCTGAGTCTCGTGAGAAGGGCGGCATATAAATTAAATAAAATAAATAAATAAATAAATAAATAAAATAAAGACCCTGGGAGCCAATGAGAGGCCAAATGGGAGAGCCCTGTATTGGAAATGGCGCCCCCTTGTATGCGAACCTTAGAAACTGGCGGTGGGTGAGAGAGATGGGGATATGAAGATACACTTCCGTAAGGTCGATAGACATCAGGAAGTCCCCTTTTCTTACGCTTCCCAAGATGGAGCCGAGTGTTTGCATTTTGAATTTGTGGTATGCCAGATGAAAATTCAGGCCTTTGAGATCTAAAATGGCTCTCCATCCCCCTGACACCTTTGGAACGACAAACAGGATAGAATAGAACCCCCGACCTCTCTGGTCCGCCGGCACCGGTTCTATGGCCCGTATGTTTAACAGATGTTGAACGGCCTCGTTCATTAGTCTCTTTTTTGTTCGGTTTCGCGGGTAGGGACAAGATAGAAAATGAATTGGAGGGTTGGAAATGAACTCTAGGGACAGACCATGACGTACGGTGTTTAGTACCCACGCGTCTGTGGTGATGGCCTCCCACTGGTGAGCAAAGAGGGAGAGTCTGCCTCCTATGGGAGGACTCACCAGAGAGTCACCTGGATCGGCAGAATGGTCGGCCATTCCCGCGAAAGGGCCGCTTGCCCTGAAATTGCTGTCTAGGCCTGGTTGTCTGTCTGTCAGGCTGTCTCTCCTGTCTGTCCTGTCTGGCCAGAAAGGAATGTATAGGTTGGGAGTAGCTATACCTAGTTCCTGCACGAAATGGCTGCCACCGTTGGTAATAATTGAACCGTTTGTCCGCTTTTTTGATGAGGTGATTAAGGACCTTGCGCTTATCCTTGTTTTCAGTTAAATAAGGATTCAACGCATCCCCAAACAATTTACCTCCCTGATATGGGGCAGCCGAAAGACGCCACTTAGACTTGGCATCTGCGTGCCAGTGCTTCAACCACAGCATACGTCGACCAGTCACGTTAGACGCCATGGCCCTGGAGGAAAACCTGGCAGCTTGGAGGGTGGCATCTGACGTGTACTCTGTGGCTGCCACCATTTTGCTAAGATCCTGATGTGTACGGATATCCTCCTCTGCGATACGGGCCTGGAGTTGCCTGAGCCAGCAGAGGGTGGATCTGTTGAAGAAGGATTCGGAGGTGGCTGCCCTAATAGCCCATGCAGCCGCTTGATGCGTTCTGTGATAGGTAAGTTCGCACTTACGGTCCTCTGCTTTGAAAGCCTCAGAGACATCTCCGGGAATGGCAGTGGGAGATACTAGGGGGCCGAATGGCTCATCCACCGGGGGCACTTCCAGTGCCTCCTCCAAATCCTTGGCCACGTTGTATAACTTTTTATCAGTATTACCTGGAAGGGGAAGGGAGGCGGGAGATGTCCATTGTTTCCTTATCGCATTCAAGAACATGGAGGGACAAGGGATGCGGTGTTGAGCAGCCACCGGTTTGGTGAAATTTGGATCCACCTCCGATTCTGGGGAAATGGTGGTTGTTGATGCGGAAGGATCAGGCCCTAGATGGGCTGTGGATGTGGCCTTGCGGAGCAAGGTGACAAAGAAGGAAGGATTGAAGAGACCGCTGAAGGAGGGGGCTTCTAGGGGAGGCTCCTCCTCAGACATTGGAATCCCTTGTTCAATATCGTGTGCATGGAGGGATGAACCCTCAGAGCAGGTAGACCCGGACGGGGAAGATGGGGGTGTAATAGGTCTGAGGGACCGATTGGTGGGTAGGGGGCGGAGGAGGGGCAACCCCTGAACCAGAAGCTTGCGCCCTGGCATCAAGAGCGCGGTCTACCACTTGCGCTATCAGCAAGGCGAGACGGTCCTCTGTAGGGAGGAAAACAGGTTCGCTTGGTCGGAGACCGGCCACAGTAGGGGTGAAGGTCGCCTCAGGGGTCCCATGATGGACCCATGTAGCTGTGGATTGGGAAACCAGAAGAATTCTGCCACTCCCACTCTGCACAGGGGAATTTTCCAGAGCTTGGTGTCTCCGGCTGGCCTGCTTTTCAGACCTCTTCGAGGCCTTGGTGGTAGTTTTGTCCTTGCTCTTGGCCGCAGTCTTATCTGCGCTCACCAGACCAGGGGAATTGGGATTCATTGGAGCTGATGAGGATGGTAAACTGCCCTTTGTGGTAGACATAGACTCCTCCATTCTCTGATACTTCAGGAACACGATAGGGGGCCCCTGAGATGCAGAGAGTATTATACACTGGATAAGGACAGGCACACTAATGGGGACCCCTGGAATCCAGGTAAAGCTGCTGCGTGGATAAGAACAGGCACACGATAGGAGACGCCTGGAACCCAGCGATATCTGTTGCATGGATAAGAACAGGTGCACGATGGGGGACGCCTGGAATCCGGGAAGGGCTGTTATGGGTAAGAACAGGCGCACGATGGGGGACGCCTGGAACCCAGATAAACTTGTTAATGATTTGGAAATCTCAAATCCAATCAGTCAGTGTGAGCAGGATAGAGCCGGGAGACACCAAGTTTGAAAAAAAAACCCTAATAAAGGCGGTGACCAAAGGAAGAGAGTCTGTATTGTTATGGAGATCTATAACAACAGTTTACTAGATCTGAAATGTAACAAATCACAGTGAAAATCCAAGTAGGCCTAAACAATAAGCACCTGGAATTATCAGGATTCAATGTAAAACTGAAACTAATTGCTGAACAAGATGGCGGCCATCCCCAAAATGGCGGCCTGCTTAGTGACAGTGGACCTGCAGTGCGTCCTTGTAGACTGTCCAAGTCCGCCTGTCCTAATTTAATCCCCTTCGTGGTACTAGGGGAAAGTTCGTTTTGAGGAGGAAGGAGCCCCTTCCTCCAAGCACAATGAGTGGAGTCCTCCAAAAACTGGAACCACGTGGTCCAAGATGGCGGCCGCGCGCAAAAGAACAGCTGCGCCTGCCTCGTTTTAGGAGGCTCCGTGGAAGAAGAACCGCTTAGCGTGAGAGCTCCCCTGCTTTTGTAGGAAACCGTCTACCAAAACAGGAAAATTCAGCTAATTTAGTTAACTGCCTCCCTCCTGTGCCGCCTACCAGCTGATCATCGGTAGCGGTTGGGCGCGCAAGCGCGCCTGCGGCCTGAGAGGGACGAACGTAGAGGCCAAGCTACAGAGGCAAATAAATTGAAAATACCAGCTTAAGTATGCTTCGGAGCTGCAGCTGCAGCTTCCAAAAAATAGTTAAGGTTCCCTAAAAGGCTCCTGAGCACGTTGGGACAAAAGGGGGACCTCCCCCCACCTACTGCGCAACGAATCACCGGAGCTGCAGCCACAAGCTCCAATCCCAAGGGAGACCGATCTGAGACCGGTTTGGAAATTAACCTCTGCTATTCCACCAGTGCCTTAATTAAATTTAGGGACCCTTGGGCAAGGATTATTGATCAGGTTGGAAGAGGGGAAGAAAAGAAAATGGAGCTACCTCCTGGACACTCAATTTCTGTTCCCCCCCCCACTCAGAAATTTGTTGAAATTTGGAATTTAGGATGTTTCTGAATGGATTAATTGATAATAGAAAGCCAAATTCTATGCTAAATACAGCACAGCTCAGCAACTGGGGAAAAAAACACCAATGGAGACTGTACCTGCCTAAGAGCCAAACCTGCACATCTGTCCTGGGCGAGATCAAGTCAAGACTGGGATCTCTATGGTCCAGGACGGGCGTGGCAACTTTAGCTGACTTGATCTGATTGGGCAGGAATACAGTCTAAACCCATTGGTGGATTCTCCATCTCCAGTGCTGGAGAACAAGCTGCTTTGCAGTGAATGTTGTATAATCTGCTTACTTTTGTTTTAAATTTGGAGTTTTCCTATAAGAATGATAGGAATGGAAGATGTGCAGGACCAGGTAATGGGAATAGTGACTATTAAGTAAACAGATAATCAAAGAGCTCTCAAAAGAAACCAGCATGGCTGCATAAAGAACTCTCTGATAAATTGAAAGACAAAAACGACAAGTATAAAAAGTGGAAAGAGGGGCACATAACTAAGGCAGAATATCACTCAAATAGCCCGAACCTGCAAAGATGAAGTGAGGAAAGCTAAGTCTCAAAATGAACTAAGGCTTGCAAAAAAAAAGTCAAAAATAACAAAAAAAAGCTTCTTTCAACATGTAAAAAACAAGAAAAACGTTAAGGAAATGATTGGTCCATTAGTGGGAGAAAGTGGCAAAAGGGAGAAAGCAGAACTACTTAACTTGTTTTTTGCATCCGTCTTTACACTAAGGGAAAAAACAGTCCAACCTATCAAAAACAGTACCGTAAAAACAGATTAGAAACACAAGTTAAGATAGACAAGAAAATGGTATGTGAGCACCTGTCCACCCTAGATGAGTTCAAATGACCAGGACCAGATGCATTACACCCAAAGGTTCTGAAGGAACTATCAGATGTGATCTCAGAACCACTGAACTATATCTTTAAAAGATCCTGGAGCACTGGGGAACTACCAGAGGACTGGAAAAGAGGTGATGTAGTTCCCATCTTCAAAAAAGGGGAAAAATGGATCCAGGAAACTACAGACCTATCAGCCTGACCTCAATACCTGGGAAGATTCTGGGAAAGATAATCAAGCATCGAATCAGTGAACACCTAGAGGCAAACAAAGTCATTACCAAAAGCCAACATAGGTTTGTCAAAAACAGATCATGCCAGACAAATCTTATTGCATTCTTTTACAAAGTGACAAAATTAGTGGAGAGGAATGCTATAGATATAATTTACTTGGACTTCAGTAAGGCATTTGATAAAGTAGACCACAACCTACTACTTGATAAGATAGAAAAATGTGGGTTAGACAGCATCACCACCAGATGGATTTGTAGCTGGCTGACCAGCCATACTCAGCGTGTGGTCCTCAATGGAACTGCATCTACATCAGCGGTTCTCAACCTGTGGGTCGCGACCCCTTTGGGGGTCGAACGACCCTTTCACAGGGGTCGCCTAAGACCATCGGAAAACACATATTTCCGATGGTCTTAGGAGCCTGTCTCGCTTTCAACTCCCCCTAAAATTCTTCATTCAGGCAGGCTTCCAGAGTTTGGCTGGCAGGATGCAGGTAACCCCACCCCCCTGTTCTGCCGCCTCCCATGGCGCCGCTCCGTGTCCTCAAGCCTCCGTGGCACAGAACTGCTGGCATGGTCCCCAATGGCCGCTGACGTGCTCCCCGCTGCCGGCGACCATGCAAGCCCTGGCAATTGCTCCAGCCGAAGAAGCGGGTGGCTGGGAGGCCGCTGCGGCACTGATCTTCTGCGCCCGTCAGCTGGCGACCCCCTGAATGTGCGCTTGTCAGCTGGGAGGTCTGGTGACGGAGCCGGCCGGCATGGAGAAGGAATCTCTCCCGCCCGTGTCCCTTCCCACCCTCAAGCGACAACAGGAGGTTGCAGACAACTAAGTCAGCCGGTGCAGGAAGCCCTGGAATGGCCAGTCCAGGGCACCTGGTTGCAGTGCTGGATGTCTTTTGCTCCTCCTAGAAGCCGGTGGCAAGAGAAAGAAGTTGTTCAAACTTCAAGCTAGCTACTGGATGCCTATTCGCACTTTTTTTTTCCTTTTTTTTGAGTACTTGTCTGCCAACCCACCCCATCTGTAAAAGAAAAAGTCTTCCACCCAAGCATAACTTTTAAGGATTTTAAGGATCTTTGAGAGGAAGAGAGGGAGAGAGAAATAGAGGGAGAGAAAGAGGGAAAGAGAAATAGAAAGAGGGAGAGAGAGAAAGAGAAAGAGGGAAAGAGAAATAGAAAGAGGGAGAGAGAGAAAGAGAAAGAGAGAGGGAGAAAGAGAGAGAAAGAGGGAGACAGGGAGAGAGGGAGAGAGAGAGAAAGGGAGAGAAAGGGAGAGAGAAAGGGAGGGAGGGAGAAATAGAGGGAGAGGGAGATAAAAAGGGAGAAAGAGAAATAGAGGGAGAGAGAAATAGAGGGAGAGAGAGAGAAAGAAAGGGAGAGGGAGGGAGAGAGAAAGGGGGAGAGACAAAGAAAGGGAGAGAGAAAGAGAGCCAGAGAGAAATAGGGGGGAGAGAGGGAGATAGAGAAAGAGGGAGAGGGAGAGAAAGAAAGAAAGGGAGACAGGGAAAGGGAGAGAGAAAGAAAGAGGGAGAGAGAGATTAAATTAGTAACATGGTTGTTAAGTGAATCTGGTTTCCCCCATTAACGTTGCTTGTCAGAAGGTTGCAAAAGGCGATCACATGACCCTGGAACAATGTGACCATCATAAATATGAATAAGTTGCCAAGCATCGAAATGTAAATCACATGACCCTGGGGATGCTGCAACAGTCATAAGTGTGAAAAATGGTCATAAGTCAAGGACTACCTGTACTTTATCACTTTTTTTCATTTGTAACAATGAAAATACATCCTGCATATCAGATATTTACATTACAAGTCATAACAGTAGCAAAATTACAGTTATGAAGTAGCAACAAAAATAATTTTATGGTTGGGGGTCACCACAACATGAGGAACTGTATTAAAGTGTCGCGGCATTAGGAAGGTTGAGAACCACTGATCTACATGGAGGGAAGTGTGCCCCAGGGCTCTGTTCTGGGACCCGTGCTCTTCAACATCTTCATCAATTATTTGGATAAGGGGATAGATGGGGAACTCATAAAATTTGCAGGCGACACTAAGCTGGCAGGAATAGTCAACACTCCAGAAGACAGGCTTAAGATACAGAAGGATCTTGACAGACCTGAACATTGGGTGCTATCTAACAAAATGAAATTCAATGGTGAAAAAAGTAAGGTTCTACATTTAGGCATGAAAAACCAAATGCACAGGTATAGTATAGGGGGTACCTTGCTCAATAGTAGTAACTGTGAGAGGGATCTCGGAGTCCTAGTGGACAATCACTTAAATATGAGCCAGCAGTGTGCTGCAGCTGCCAAAAAAGCCAACACAGTGCTAGGCTGCATTAACAGAGGGATAGAATGAAGATCACGTGAAGTGTTAATACCACTTTACAATGCCTTGGTAAGGCCACACTTGGAATACTGGATCCAGTTTTGGTCACCACGTGTAAAAAAGAAGTTGAGACTCTAGAAAGAGTGCAGAGAAGAGCAACAAAGATGATCAGGGGACTGGAGGCTAAAACATATAAGGAACGGTAGCTGAAACTGGGTATGTCTAGTTTAATGAAGAGAAGGACGAGGTGTTATGTCCTGGGCTGTGATTGACACAGCAGGTTCAGGAAGCTGCAGAGAGTCCCGGGCAGACCACGAGGCTGCCCAGGCCAGACAGGCTGTCTCCAGCCTACTGCGCATGTGCAAGGTGGGAAAAATACGTTGCATTTATTGGTTGATGCTGCTCCCTGCAGAAGGGTATAAAACTACTTTCGAGTAAACCAAGTTTGGGAAGACGGGCTCAAAGCCGCAACGTTACTGTGTGTCTGTGGGCAAGAGACATTTGATATTGCCCAAAATCTGGTTGCCCCAGCACCTCTGGAATCCATCGCTTATACGGAGCTGAAGAAAATGTTAAGGGAACATTTTGAACCAAAGATATCAGTAATTGCCTGGCGTCACACATTCAAACAGTGGGGCCAACGTCCAGGACAGTCTGCTGCGGACTTTATTGCTGCTTTGCGACAAGCTGCAAGGCCCTGTGAGTTCAAAGACCTTGAGGAACGGCTTCGAGATCGGCTAGTTTGTGGTTTGAGGAGCCGTGAAAAGATTTTTGCAAAGGAAGACGTTTTCTTCCAGGTTGCACTAAGGGAAATTACGGCCAACGAAGCAGCGGAGAGAAGGCCCCAAGAGCGAGCTGACAAGGCAGCTCAATTCCCTAGGTGTTTTGGATGTGGAGGACGCCACAAGCGCTCCAATTGCCGATTCTTCTCTGCTATTTGCCGGGCATGTGGCCGGCAAGGCCACATAGCCGCCGTCTGTTTGGGTCGCAAGAAAGAGCATCCATCGGAAGAATTGCCTCAGAAAGGTATCAGGGTCCCCAGCCAGAATAGGGTGGGTTTCTGCGCGTCCCGTAGGAGTGTTTTGAGAACCGGGACCCACCGACCATTGAAGAAAAAGCTGCGCATTGATGTCAAATTGCAGGGGGTCCCCTTAACGATGGCGTTGGACACGGGTTCAGCTCTGTCAATCATATCCCAGGACACCCTCAAGCAAATCTGCTGTAGAAGTGGCCAGCAAGTTAAACTCAGGCCGTCGAATCTGATCTTAATAGATTTTCAGAATTCCCGAGTCAGGGTGAAAGGGGAGGCCACGCTCAGAGTGCAGCATAGGCAATTCGAACGGTTCCTGGACATTGTTGTGGTTGAGGGCGACTGCACGAGTCTAATTAGACTCGATTGGTTCGAGGCACTTGGGATTCAAATGACTGGGCTACACAGCTTGCAAAGGGCAGGTCTTGCAGAAATTTGCAAGGAGTTTGCTGATGTGTTTAGCCCAGAACTAGGGCCGTGCATGTGGGGTAGCAGGGTAGTAATTCCAACCTCATTGAGGACTAGAGTCTTGCACTCTCTGCATGAGGGACATCCGGGAATAGTCAGGATGAAGGTGCTTGCGCACAGCTATCTCTGGTGGCCGGGACTCGATAAGGGGATTGAGACCCAGGTTCAGGGTTGCCATGTCTGCCAACAGTCCAGGCCTGAAATGTCACAGGCACCTGTACACAGGTGGGAGGACACACATGCTCCTTGGTCAAGGGTTCATATCGACTACGCTGGCCCCTTTCAGGGACAATTCTTCCTCATTGTTGTGGACAGTCACTCTGAATGGCTAGAGGTCATTCCAGTGTCCACTATGATGAGTGCCAGGACCATCTAGGTGTTGAAGGGGATCTTCGCCTCCCATGGGCTCCCAGATGTTCTTGTCTTCAACAACGGCCCTCAGTTCACTTCTTCTGAGTTTCAGGCTTTCCTACAGGCCAACATGATCCACCATGCTACTTCAGCACCCTTTCATCCAGCTTCCAACGGCCAAGCTGAGCGCATGGTGCGCACAACCAAAGACGCCTTGAAGAGGCTCATTCACGGGAGCTGGCATCACAGGTTAGCTGACTTTCTTCTTTGCCAACACATCACACCTTGCACAGCTACTAGACAGATTGCACCCAGACCGGGTGGCTTCACAGATGTCACAGTCGCGGGCACCTAGGAGACTACAGGTGGGCAATCTGGTTCGGGCAAGGAACTATGGATCTGGACATCTCTGGGAGACAGCAGTGGTCTGCAAAGTCACTGGGCCGCTGTCATATGAAGTGGCCCTGGAAGATGGTCGTGTGTTGCATCAGCACATTGACCAGCTGTGCTGAAGGCTACCCAGTCACCCTTCCACTCCTGACTCTGCTTTCGGGGGGGAGGAGGACCACGATCATGATCGTGGATCTCAGTCTTCCTGTGGAAGTGGGGGTTTGCACTTGGCACATAGGGGTTTTGCCAACGAGGTGGCTCCTGACTCTGGCACTGGGTCCATGGGTCTTTGCACACAACTGGCTGTTCAGGCCACTCCATCTGCTGGCCTTGTGCCTACGGGACAGTGCTCCCAAGAGGGGTCTGTCATGGATCTGGGGAATTCCACCCCACCAAGGAACTCTGATCTTGGTTTACAGGACCTGGCCAGTCAGCATGATGTGGGTTCGCCTGTGCCTAGTGGGCATCAAAGTCCCGGTCTGCCGAGCCTGGCAGGCGAGCTTGTAGACCGGGCACTTGCAACCACTCCAAGAAGATCAGAGCGGGCCAGAGGCCCACCAAAGTATTTGCAGGACTATGTGAAGTTCCTGTTAGTGGGTGGGCAGGCTTAAGTGTTCCTTAGAAATCAGAACACGCTCAAAAGAATTGAAAAGGTGTTAGATTTGTAGTAATGTAAAATAGCAAGTTCTATGTGTTTTTGAACTAAGAGGGAAGGGGTGTTATGTCCTGGGCTGTGGTTGACACAGCAGGTGCAGGAAGCTGCAGAGAGTCCCAGGCAGACCACAAGGCTGCCCAGGCCAGACAGGCTGTCTCCAGCCTATTGCGCATGCGCAAGGCGGAAAAAATACGTTGCATTTATTGGTTGATGCTGCTCCCTGCAGAAGGGTATAAAAGGGATCCGCGCCACTTTGTGTTATTCTGTTAAAGACTGAATAAAGAAGCAACTGTTGTTACTCCTGCCTCGTCTCAATGCCTTACCAACACTCAGAACAGAACATGAGGGGTGGCATGATAGCAGTGTTCCAATATCTCAGGGGTTGGCACAAAGAAGAGGGAGGCAAGCTATTCTCCAAAACACCTGAAGACAAGACAAAAAGCAATGGATGGAAAGTAACCAATGAGAGAAGCAACCTAGAACTAAGGAGAAATTCCCTGACAGAACTATTAATCAGTGGAACAACCTGCCTCCAGAAGCTGTGAATGCTCCAACACTTGAAGTTTTTAAGAAGAGACTGGACAGACCCATACTCCAATCTAGGTAACCTGGCTTGAGGGGGCAACCAGACATCCTGACCCAGGGCCCAGCAAACTACAGGCAGCCCGAATACCACAGCCCTCCCTCTGCATCTTTCCAGCCAAGCAGCCCTCCCCAGTGACTTGCCCCAGGTGGAGGACTTGAACAACATTCCCTCCCCAGAGAGATCAGCACACACACCCCGCCTCCTGCTAGCCCAGCAACCCATCTGGAGGAGGACAACGGGCCTGGAGCAACCCATCCAACAAAAGGAATCGGTGCCTGTGAGAAATTGGTGCTGCCAGAATCTGTGGAGGGGAGAAATGCAGCAGCAGCACCGAAGGGGAGAAACGCAGCAGCAGAATCAGTGGAGGGGAGATTGTAGCAGCAGCAGAGACAGGCAGCACAGCAGCAGCAGCAGAGGCGCATTGAGTTAGAGAGCTCTGATCTCTAAAGCCGAGTGGCTGGCTGAGCAGAGCAGACCAGACAGCAGAGCTGAGCCAACCGGAAAGCTGAACACCAGGCCTGACCAGAGCAGAGATGAAGCCGAAAACACCCAAGCACCGAAAGACAGAATGGAGCTGGCAGAGAAAATCACAAAGAGGCCAGAGCAGTGAACAATGGAAATGAAGGTAACAATTAAGTTTGAGGTCCCAATAGGAAGGGAGGGAAGTCTACAGTAGAGAATAAAAATAAATACAGGCCAGAAAATAAAATATAAATAAATAGGAAAATATTAAGGACAAGAGTGGAACACTAGATATCAAAGAAGAATAGGATTAACAAAGAGGCAAATCTTAAATAATAAGGTAGGGAGAAATTGGAGCTCAAAACCTTTAAAAAATAGAGGGAAGAAAAGGATAAATAAAGCTAACATAATAGTAAGATGGTTAAATAAATAAAAAGGTAGAAAAATGAGCACAAACAGGCAGAAAAAAGGATAGAGAAAAAAATAGGCATAATTACCTAGAACAGTAAAGGTAGAAACAAGGCTAACAGCGAAGCATATCCACCAACCCCAAAAGAGGGATTTTCAAACAACAAACTCATGGAACAGGCGACTCATACTATTGTGGTATGCAATACATGTTCCATGTATGTGCTTATGCCCAAAGAACACCCAAATTATGCATGCATTAAATGTAAACTATGTGAACTATTAGAGGAAAAAGTAAGGGATTTAGAGGCAACTCTAGCCAAACTCCAACCTACACAAGAAAGCTACACCCAAACCAAACCAAATAATGAACAAATAACTCCCAGAGGATTTGACCCTACTGATAAACCCTTGGATGAAGACAAATGGAGGTATGTCACACATAGAAGGAAACACAAGAATCAAAGAAAGAAGCAGCATACATCTAATAAACCCCTACTTCCCAATCTAACCCAACCAAAAGCAGCCCCGTTAAAACTTAGCAATCTGCTTCCGGTTCCGGATCGCGGTGCCAGAAGATCTGCGGAGAGCCCTCTCTCCACCGCCCTGTTTCCCTTTGTTGGAAGACCCTGGAAAGTGTCGAAAGTCGCCCTGGAGGGGCGACCACTGCTGAGGAGGACCCTTGCTAGATCGCGGAAGGGTGGTAGCCCTTCCGTTTGATCCGAGGCAGCTCCTCTGGACCGACGAAGAAAAGATCGACCATTAACATGGCCGATCACCAAGCTGCTCCAGCCGAAAGCCAAAAGCACTACTAAGCACGATGAAAGAAACATGGAGGAATTGGGTGAGACCTTACCTTAATTTTTCTGCTTCCCAACTACTTTCCTGTAAAAACCTTCAGAAATTCTCCTCCCCCCCTTAATTGTGCGGCTTCTGCCTACTCTGGGAACATAAAGCTATAAAAAAAGAACAACTAATCTAAACGATTAAATAATTGGACTTGTAATTTTTGGACATTTGGGGCCCCAAAAGGTTCCTATTCTTACAAGGACTTATTACTTTACTTATCTGCTAAGCTGGAAAAAAAAGGTTTTTTTTTTTCAAACCGGATAAAAGCTTGAGTCTGAGAAGACTTTACATGTCACTGAGGACATCTTGTGGCAAAATTTGGTACAGCAAGTGATTTTTTTGACAACCCAAAAGGCAACAGAAGAGGAAGGAATTAATATATACCAGCTACAACTTACTGAGAACCCTGATACCCAGACCTTGATCTTAACCAAAAACCCTGCAACTCTAACAGCATCAGAAACTGAAGAAACCAGCACCAAGATGGAAGGTGCTGAAGATTTACATGTACAATACATTAAGAACCCAGATAAACCAGATAACCAAACAACAACTATAACACTGAACATGACTTTCTACTTAAACCAGCTGAAACCAGAAGAAGAAGAGGACCAGACTGAACTGATGACAGATGTACTGAGCCAAATATGGAGACCTGAATTATTGGATCAACAATCTAATGACTATGAAGGGGCCAGCTTCTTTGGAAATTGATAATTGGATGGTCTCCCTTGACTCAAATGACATGTGTAGGGATGAAGGGAGACCCACCTGAGGAGTTAGAGGCATTGCTATGGAAGCCTGCTTGGCACAAAAAGAAAGCTAGAGTTAGACTTAAAAATGTTTTTTTATGTGGCATATAATGGAAGAGTTTAAAATCTCTTTAAAATCTCACGTAATGGCCTAAGGAGAAATTAAAAGATACTAATTGATTTAATATTTAGGATCTAGATTTATAAGGGAAATAAAAAATAGTTACTAGAATAATAGTTTTGGATTATAATATAGAACTTGGATCGAGATGATAAAGGTTATCTTATTAGTAAGGGATGAGGTATTAGGATGAGAAATAGAATATGTTTGTGAAATAAAGTAAGAAGCTATCTGAGTAAATAATAAATGTATTTTAGATATGACAATTATTTTGTAATGAACTAAGGGAACTTTGGGTCACCCGAAATCTAAAGACTATGGATATTAAGTTAACTGGAATACTGTAACTGAAATTAGCTGAAATTCAAAACAGGATATGAAGGCATATAAGACAAAATATATTGATAAATGTTTTAACTGACTGAGTTATAATTAGCAATGTATTAATTTGAATGTGATACAATAACTAAGGGAAATAGAGAGCAAATTTTTGATGCTGTAACCTGACATATGCATGAAAGAGCTTGTTATTTGATTATGGACCACCCAATCACCATGTTGCTTCTTTAACACTTGGAGTTTTGTAAAATTGGAAAATTAATAAAACTTGTTTTTAAAAAAAACCTGAGCAATTGATTTCTCCCCTTAGATGGAAATATGCATACCCACAACCTCCCCCCAAAGAAAACATGCAGACATCTAACAAAGAAACATCACCAACTATCCCTAAACAAGTCACATCAACAAACACACCTGAGATAAACAGAAAAGCACCCCAGACTGCACCCCCCAAAAAGGAAGACACGTATTGGTAATAGATTCTATTCTCAAAGGAACAGAACCAGCCAACTGCAGACCAGACATACAATCTAGGGAAGTATGTTGTCTCCCTGGAGCAAAAATCAAAGATGTGGCTGAGAACCTAACCAAAATAATTAGGCCCACAGATTACTATCCTTTCCTCCTCCTTCACATTGGGACGAATGACACAACAAAGAACCTGAATACAATATTGAGAAATTATAAGCAACTAGGCAATAAAGTTAAGAAGCTAGGAGCACAATTAGTGTTCTCATCAGTACTCCCAACGAAAGGCCAACACCCATTGAGGGAAAAAGAATTCTAGAAATAAACCACTAGCTAAAGGGTTGGTGTCGCCAAGAAAACTTTGGTTTCCTGGACCATGGACTGCATTTCCTATGCGAAGGACAGTTGCCAAGGGATGGGTTGCACCTCATGAAAACGGAAAAATGTACTCGGAAAAAGACTGGCCCAACTCATCAGAAGGGCTTTAAACTAAAATTGAGGGGGAAGGGTGACCAATCTTTAGAATCTCTAGAACACAAAACCAATCATAAACCCCAAGAAAACAGATCAAATAATGAGGTAGGGAGTGATGAGAAAAAAGAAAAACTCAAACAATTAGGAGATGCAGGAAACATACCCATGGACAGGCATAAAAGTCTTAAATGCTTATATACAAATGCTCAAAGCTTGGGGAACAAACAGGGCGAACTAGAAGCAATAGTACACGAGGGAGGGTATGACATAGTTGGCATTACAGAAACCTGGTGGGACAAAACCCATGACTGGAATGGACTGATGGATGGATACAAATTGTTCAAAAGAAACAGATCTACAAAAAGAGGAGGGGGAGTTGCACTATATGTAAGAGAACACTACATATCTACAGAAATGCACATGATCAAAGATAAAATCCCTCCAGAATGTATATGGGTCAATATAAAAGGGGGGGGGAAAGTGACATTGCCATAGGTGTATATTACAGGCCACCCAACCAATCAGAAGACATAGATGAGCTCTTTGCCAACCAGTTAACAAATATATGTAGGAAGCATACCACAGTAGTAATGGGAGACTTCAACTATCCAGATATCAACTGGGAGACAAACTCTGCACTAAGTGGGAGATCAAACAGATTCCTAACCAACCTAGCCGACAACTTTGTCATCCAAAAGGTAGAGGAGAGAACTAGAAGTAAAGCTATACTGGACCTAATTCTTACTAATAGAGAAGAAGTGATAGAGGGAGTTGAAGTTGTCAGAACCTTGGGTGAAAGTGACCACGGCATACTGGAATTCAATATAATGCAAGCACAAGCAATAGAAAATAATTCAACCAGTGTCTTAAACTTCAAAAGAGCTGATTTTAACAAATTCAGAGAGAACCTAGGAAAGATTTCATGGATGAAAATCCTAAAGGCGAAAACAACTCAAGAAGCATGGGAAACTCTGAAAAATGCTATCATAAAAGCCCATACCAGCACAATACCACTGAAAAAGAAAAACAAGAAATTCAAGAAGAAACCAGCATGGCTACACAAAGATCTCTCTGGCAAACTGAAAGACAAAAAGGAAAATACAAAAAATGGAAAGAGGGACACATAACTAAGGCTGATTAGCAGCAGACAGCCAGAACATGCAAAGATGAAGTCAGGAAAGCAAAGGCTCAAAATGAACAAAGACTTGAAACAGAAATCAAGGATAATTTAAAAAAAGGTTTCTTTCAACATACAGTATTAATAACAAGAAAAAAGTCAAGGAAGCTGTAGGTCCACTAAAGAGAGAAGGTGGCAAGGAAGTAACAGGCAGTAGGGAGAAAGCAGAGCTGCTTAACTCATTCTTTGCATCAGTCTTCACACAAAAAGAAACTATAGCCCAATATACCAAAAAAACCTACTGCAAAAGACAAACTAGAAACAAAAATTAAAATAAGCAAGAAAATGGTAAGAGAACACCTATCTGACCTTGATGAATATAAATCACTGGGACCTGATAGATTACATCCCAGAATTCTGAAAGAGCTGAGATGTTATCTCAGAACCATTGCACCATATCTTTCAAAAATCCTGGAGCACCAGGAAAGTACCTGAGGATTGGAAAAGGGCTGATCTGGTTCCCATCTTCAAGAAAGGGGGAAAAAACCAGACCCAGGAAACTACAGACCAATGAGTCTAACATAATAAAAAAAACAGATCTGCAAACAACTAGAAGCAAACAAAGTTATAACTAGTAGCCAGCACGGGTTTGTTAAAAACAGATCATGCCAAACTAATCTAATTTCATTCTTTGATAAAGTGACTAAATTAGTAGACCAGCGAAACACTGTGGACATAGTATACTTAGATTTCAGTAAGGCATTTGACAAAGTAGACCATAACCTGCTGCTTAGTAAGCTAGAAAAAGGTGGAATTGTAACTGGATTGTAATTGGATTTGTAACTGGCTGACAAACCATACTCAACGAGTAGTCCTCAATGGCACTACATCCACATGTAGAGAATTAAGAAGTGGAGTACCACAAGGTTCCGTCTTAGGCCCAGTACTCTTCAATATCTTAATAAATGACTTAGATGAGGGAATAGAAAGGGAACTCATCAAATTTGCAGATGACACTAAGCTGGCAGGAATAGCCAATACCCCAGAAGAGAAGCTCAAGATCCAAAAAGATCTTTTTTTTGTTTTTTGTTTATTTTAAACATAATTTTATTGATTTTTAAAATTTTACAAAGAAAAAAGAAAAGAACCCATAATAACTCAACTGAAAACAATCATATACCACATTTGCCAACAAATTAATATAACTGCTCGGTACCCCCCCACCACATCCCCCTAACCCTAACCATCCCCCCTCTCTTACCATCTATCTACTTTCCTCACTCCTCCTCTATTCTCCACCCACCTCTATCCCCGCTCTTCCCCCCTCTTACCAACTTCCTACTTACCTCTACCTTCACTCCTCCTTCCTCTTTCCAACAGATGTGGTGCCAAGAGGCCACCCGAGCAACCCCTTAATACCTATTGTTACATATTCTTACATCGACCCCGATTACAGTTGAGAAAACATAGTGTATAAATTATAAATACCCTCCCACCCCCCCTCCCCGACTTCCCAGAGTGAATACAGGGTAAGAACGCAAGAAGCCCCACTAAACTACTTATTATATAAATATTTAACTATATACTAAATATAATTTCTTCAATTGATATTTCCCTTGTATATAGTCTATCCATTTTTTCCAATCCATCATAAATTTTTCATTTGAGTGATTCTTCAAATATGCGGATATCTTAGCCATTTCTGCCATATTTATAACTTTTAATGTCCATTCTTCAATAGGTGGTAATTCAGACATCTTCCAATATTGTCCCACCAATAGTCTTGCTGCAGTAATCAAATTCAAAATCAGCTTAGTCTCTATGGTCTTTTATAATATATACAATATATATAATATATATTATATATATATATATATTATATATTATATATATATATATATTATATATATAATATATAAATATTATATATATATATATATAATATATAATATATACAGTCTTTTATAATGCCAAGCAAAAACAACTGTGGTGAGAATTCAATACGCTTTTTCAATATATTCTGAAGAATCCACCATATTTTTATCCAGAAAGCCTTGATTTTTTTACAAGCCCACCAAATATGAAAATAAGTAGCGTCCATAGATTCACATCTCCAACACTTGGGTTGCACATCTGAATACATAAGTGATAATTTTTTCGGGTCTAAATGCCATCTATAAAACATTTTGTAAAAATTTTCTCTTAAGTGTTGTGCTTGTGTAAATTTTACATTTTTCACCCATATCTTTTCCCATGTTTCCATCATAATTGGTTGTCCAAAATTATGTTCCCACTTAATCATACAGTCTTTAACTAATTCAGTTCCAGAATCAATTTCAATTAATGCATTATATAATCTTTTAATATGCATAGTTCTTTGATCTCTAACTTGTTTAATTAATTTATCATCCTTTGAGGAAAAACCCATCTTAACATCTTTTTGCCATCTAGTCTGAAGTTGTACATGTGAATACCAATTATGAGCTATTCCTTCTTCCCTTAACCTGTTTAATGATTTCAATACTAAAATATTCCCTTCTTTAGTTAAGAGTTTCTCATAGGACACCACATCTTGAATTTGTTGTCTATTTACACTCTCTATTGCATGCCTGGGAACTGTCCAAAGGGGAATCTTTCCATTTAACTTGTAATGAAACTTTTTCCAGACACGCAACAGAGCATTTCTCAATAAGTGCTCTTTAAAACTCCTGTCCAACTTTTTATCATAAACTAAGTACGCATGCAACCCATACAATAACCCGTACCCTTCTATATTCAATATTCTCTCGTTAGTTAAGTTAATCCAATCACTTATTGCTACTAAAACTGCAGCATAATAATATAACTTAAAATTGGGCATTTTCAGACCATCTCTCTCCCTTGTATCTTGAATAATTTTTAATTTGACCCTTGGTTTCTTGCCATTCCAAATGAATCTATTAATACCTTTCTGCCACTCCTCTAGGTTCCCGTCCTTTTTAAGTATTGGTAACATTTGAAATAAGAATAAAAATTTCGGCAATACATTCATTTTAATTGCAGCTATCCTACCCAACATAGATAATTGTAATTTTTTCCATTTCTCCAATTCTATTTGTATCTTGTTCCATAAAGATTCATAGTTATTCTTATATAATTTCCCATTAGAAGCTTCTATGTAGATTCCTAAATATTTAACTTTCTTAACTATCTCACAACCCGTTATTCTTTCCAAATCTTGTTTTAATTTATCATCTAAATTTTTAACCAACATCTTTGTCTTAGATATGTTTAGTTTAAAACCTGATACCCTTCCATAATTTTGAATAATCTCCATCAATCTCTGAGCCGACTGTATTGGCTGAGTCAATGTCGCAAGTAAATCATCCGCAAAAGCACATAATCTGTAATCATGTTGTCTAATCTGTACACCTTTTAGTTCATCTGAAGCTCTAATCCTATTCAATAAAACCTCTAAAGTTAAAACAAACAATAAAGGGGATAAAGGGCAACCCTGCCTAGTACCTTTCTCTATGTTAAATAAATCTGTTAATTGCCCGTTCACAATAATCTGCCCTTTTTGTTTCTGGTAAACCGCTGATATAGAGTTGATAAACTGATCCCCTATTCCCATCTTAACAATTAATCTTTTCAAAAATAACCAATTCAGTCTATCAAAAGCTTTCTCTGCATCCAGAAACATAAGAACTGCAGGCACTTGGATATGCTTATCCAAATATTCCAATATATTAATGAGTTGTCTAACATTGGTTTTCATCTGTCTCCCTTGTAAAAAACCAGTTTGGTCCGAATGAATTATTTGTTTTAAAACTGTCATTAATCTATTAGCCAAAATTTTTGCAAAAATCTTATAATCCGTATTTAACAATGAGATAGGTCTAAAATTTTCCACTTGGACATTATCTCTTCCCTCTTTAGGGATCAGAGAAACATAAGCCGTTTTCCATGAAGGTGGTACCTGGCCACCCTCTTGTATATTTACAAATAACTCTCTAAGAGGTTCCACCATTTCCTCTTGGAGATACTTGTAATAAGTCGCTGTTAAGCCATCAGTCCCAGGAGATTTTCCCATTTTCAATTGCTTAATCACAGCAATAATTTCTTCTGATGTAATCAATGCGTTTAATCTGTCTCTTTGTTCCTTAGTAATTTTCAAAACATTTTCATTTTGTAGAAAGGCATCTATCTCATTCTCTTGTACTTTCTCTTCAGAGTACAACTTGGTGTAGAATTCTAGGAAAGCTTTTTTTAATAATTTCTTGCTGAAACACTTCTTTCCCCTTATATTCTATTTTCTCAATTATACGAGATTTTTGTTTTTTCCTTAATGTATAAGCCAACCATCTGCCAGGTTTATTAGAATTGAAAAATGTATTGTGTTTAGCATATTGTAAATTCCTGGCAACTTGATCCGTCATCAACAAGTCAAATTGTTTCCGTAGAATCTTTATCCCTTCTTTAATATTACTATCATCTGGTTTCTTTATTAATAATAACTCTTTTTTCCTTATTTCCTCTTCTAACACTCTCCTTTTTTCCTCTTGTTTACGTCTATACCTTTTATTCATATAAATTAAGATCCCACGCATATAAGCTTTACTAGAATCCCACACCATTTCTATTGTCGTTTCCTTATTCATATTTAACATAAAAAATTCCTTCATAGCCTTTTTACATTCCTCCACATTTATGTCATATTTGAACAAATTTTCATTAATTCTCCAAGATCTTCTAAGAGGCTGACCAGTCGTTAATTCCATCATAACCGGATTGTGGTCTGACAAAACATTGGGTAAAATTTTAACTTTCTTTAACCTCAAAATAAAATCACTAGTAGTTAATATAAAATCAATTCTAGAGAATGATTGATGTCTATCAGAAAAGAAAGTAAACTCTTGATCCTTACCATGTCTTTCTCGCCATATATCTATCAGATTAAAATCATCCTTGATATCAAAAAAAGATTTAGGCAAGATAGAACGCGATTGTGGGACAGATGAAATCTTTTTCTTATCTAAGCCCACATCAAAAATACCATTCCAATCTCCCATTAAAATACAAGACCTATAATCCAATTGTATTAATTTTTTATGTAATAACTTATAAAATGTGCCTTGTTGTTGATTAGGGGCATATATACCCATCAAAAGAACTTTCTTGCCGTCTAGTAAAATTTCAATAGCTAAAAATCTGCCTTGAGTATCTGCTTCTATTAGTTTGGCTCTTATATGGTTTTTAACATAAATAACAATTCCATTTTTTTTCTCTAAAGATGCTGCCACAAAATGTGAGCCCAACTTATTATTTATCAAATATTTCTGGTCCGAAATTCTAATATGTGTTTCTTGTAAACAGATTACATCATTTTTACATTGCTTCAAATAATGAAATATCTTCTTCCTTTTCTGTGGAGAATTTAAACCATTCACATTCCATGTCAAGTATTTATTTGACATGACCAGTTTGTGAAAGCTTTTGCAAGGCCAAATCAACTTGTTCCACGCCTTTCTTCTTAGGTCTTGCTCCCATGGCTTCCGGAGATGTAGATACCACTTGCTTTGTATAAGCTGGCTGTAATTTTTCTCTTTGTTCCATACGCTTAGTAGCTAAACGTGTTTGCCTTTGTTCTTTAGCCTTCTCTACCTCCAAAGGTTGAAAAATATCAATACACTGCACTGACTGTTCAGCCAATACTCCTTTATCAGGTCCTGATGCTGGCAATGGTTGTAGTTCCATAAGTTGTGATGATTCCATATCTTTTACACGGTCTGCCCTTTTGGATCTTGGGGACGGGGGTTTACCACCCGTCAATATGTTCTCAAAGAAATCTTTCGCTTTAGCAACTGAGGTCAGGCGGTATCTATTATTCCGAAAAAATAAAGAAAGTCCAGTTGGAGCCTCCCATCTATATTGTATCGCTCGTTTTTTAAGTTCCTCCGTCAAAAATGCATAATCTTTCCTTGATCTCAACATCTTTGGAGGTATCTCCTTCAAAACCTGTACCTCTTGACCAGCAACAGTTAATTGTTTATTATAAGCTGTAGTAAGAACCCAATTTCTAAATTTTCTTGTACTAAAATATATCACAATATCTCTAGGCAAATTTCTTTGTGCTGCTATACGTGAGTTGATTCTGAATATCCGTTCAATCTGCCAGGCAACATTTTGAGCTCCATCTTCCAGAAATTTTGCCAAATCTTCAACAAAAATTCTTCTTAGGTCTTCTTGGTTCTCCTTTGCAACCTCTTTCAGGCCCCTAATTCTGATAGCCAACTGCATCTGGTTATATTGTAACATAACAGCTTGATCTTGGACATCACTTCTAACCTCCTCAATTTTTTCCTCCATCTGCTGCTCCATATCTTCCAACTTCTCTTCAACTCTCAAAGTATAGTCCCAGACCCCTTTAATAGCCTCAACAATATCTTCTCTTATCACAATGTTATGGGTCTCTATTGTGCCTTTTATTGTCTCCAGTTCGTCAGTTAAACCTTGATTACAGGAGTCTTTTTTGTATCGCAAGTATTTTGTTACTTTATATCTGTCCACATACCTATAACTTTTAAAATTAACATAATGCATTCAAAATGGCGATAGCTTTCACTGCTAAGGGAAAGTGGCTGAAAGTGAAAGTGAACTCTTTCTCCCTCTTTCGGAAGTAAAGCCAGAGAGACTATTTTGACCTGAATTCTATTTTTTAAATTATAAAGTAAACTGGAATTTAAAAGAAGATAAGAAGAGAGGAAAATTTGGCAATACAATTTCTTTTCTTAAAGGGATTTAAAATGACTGCGAGACAGAAGGCAGCCATGGCGAAGGCGGCTTTACCCTCCCCGGGTCAGCTTTCTAAATTACAATCAAGCAGTCTGCCTGCCTCTTCAGCCTCTGCATCTTTGATACCGATAGAATTCCAAGCCCCTCTGCCTACTCAATCTCCTCCAGAAACGCTTACAATGAAAGACTTACAGGGTGCATTATCCACAATGACTGATAAGCTGGAGAGAAAGATTGAAGAACAGACAAAAAGATCTTGACAGAGGACTGGAAAAGAGCTGAAGTAGTTCCCATCTTCAAAAAAGGGAAAAAATGGATCCAGGAAACTACAGACCTATCGGCCTGACCTCAATACCTGGGAAGATCTTGGAAAAGATAATCAAGCAATGAATCAGCAAACACCTACAGGCAAAGTCATTACCAAAAGCCAATATGGGTTTGTCAAAAACAGATCATGCCAGACAAATCTTATTGCATTCTTTGACCAGGTGACAAAATTAGTGGACCAGAGGAATGCTGTGGATATAATTTACTTGGACTTCAGTAAGGCATTTGATAAAGTAGACCACAACCTACTACTTGATAAGATAGAAAAATGTGGGTTAGACAGCATCACCACCAGATGGATTCGTAGCTGGCTGACCAGCCGTACTTAGCATGTGGTCCTCAATGGAACTGCATCTACATGGAGGGAAGTGTGTAGTGGGGTGCCCCAAGGCTCTGTTCTGGGCCCAGTGCTCTTCCAGAGATATCAATGATTTGGATGAGGGGATAGATGGGGATAGATGGGGAACTCATAAAATTTGCAGATGACACCAAGCTGGCAGGAATACCTTGCTCAATAGTAGCAACTGTGAGAGGGATCTCAGAGTCCTAGTGGACAATCACTTAAATATGAGCCAGTAGTGTGCTGCAGCTGCCAAAAAATCCAACACAGTTCTAGGCTGCATTAACAGAGGGATAGAATGAAGATCACATGAGGTGTTAATACCACTTTACAATGCCTTGGTAAGGCCACACTTGGAATACTGCATCCAGTTTTGGTCACCGCGATGTAAAAAAGATGTTGAGACTCTGGAAAGAGTGCAGAGAAGAGCAACAAAGATGGATGATCAGGGGACTGGAGGCTAAAACATATAAAGAATGGTTGCTGTAATTGGGTATGTCTAATTTAATGAAAAGAAGGATTAGGGGTGACATGATAGCAGTGTTCCTATATCTCAGGGGCTGCCACATAGAAGAGGGAGTCAGGCTATTCTCCAAAGCACCTGAAGGCAGGACAAGAAGCAAAGGATGAAAACTAATGAAAGAGAGAAGCAACCTAGAACTAAGGAGAAATTTCCTGACAGTTAGAACAATTAATCATTGGAACAACCTGCCTCCAGAAGATGTGAATGCTCCATCACTGGAAGTTTTTAAGAAGAGACTGGACAGCCATTTGTCTGAAATGGTATAGGGTTTCCTGCCTTAGCAGTGGGTTGGACTAGATGACCTCCAAGGTCCCTTCCAACTTTATTATTATTGTTGTTGTTGTTCAGTGTGTTTTCTCTAGTTGGTCCTTTTTATTATGACAAGGGTGTCATCCTGGACCCAAACTTTAGGTTCTATGGATGGGAGTGCTGTAGATTCCAGGTGTTGCATGCATTATGATCTCAGCTATGAGTCCTGAAAGCAGTGATCCTATGGGTGTTCCTTTGAGTTGTTGATATATTTGTCCATTAAACTGAAAGTATACGGTCAGGCAAAGGTTGATAAAGTCAAAGATTCTGGATATTTCAATCTTGGTGATTTGGTTAGGTTAGTAACCAAATTAAACCAAGTAAACAATACCCCAATCAAGGAATTAACGCTACGTAACAAATTTCAATTTAGTTTTTGTTCCTGGGTACAAAGTGTGTTTTTCTAATCCCTTATGCCTAAAATAAATAGAAAATAGCTATTGTTCCACAAAAACTTTGCTTCTGTGGTCAGGACAATATTTTGAAATGTATCTGTTTTTGAGAACATTCTCAATTCACATTCAATGCTGAGTAGACTTCCAGAATATTCTGTAACTGTGAGAACGATCCAGAAGTTTCTAGAATTGGCCAGCATTTTCTAGAACTTTCTGGAATCTTGTAGAATTTTCTACTACTTTCTGGGACTATCTAGTAGTATCCATAGAAGTATAAAAGTACAGGCGCTTTAAACCAACATTTTAGTTTGTCTAATTGCTGAGTAAGAATAGTGAATAGCAATATTTGATTTAGATGGCATCAAGAGGTTGCTTGCACCCAGCAGATGCATTTTGCTACGTGTGTTGACAATTTATCAACAGTGAAAAAGTACTTCATGAAAGTGTCTGTTAATATGTGCAAGGCCTACAAAACATACTTCGGCATGCCTGTCGGGGATAAAGACAAGCCCTGGGCACCTCATTTCACATGCGAACACTGCAAGAAAACTCTTGAAGGTAAGGTGAACAATTGCTGCTTGCTAGATGGAATTTCAGTGATTTATTATAGCTTAAAAGAGTGCAATTAAGAAAATGTTCACTATTTTCAATGTTCTAGGAAAATACAGACTACAATATATATATTATGCCCTATGGTAGTATTTTTGTCAAGCCCTGTGGACTTGACATTAACAGGAGCGGGGAGGGAGACAACAATACCCAGGGAAGCCAGGAAGCCAGCGATGCCGCCGAACAGTTGATGGTAACAACGCCGAATGCAAAACGTTTAGGAGAACCCTCGGTCAGCCGCCAGAAAGCTGTTCGGCACAGGAAACCCCGGCAGAGGCTAATGACAGGGACGATGCCCGGGGAGAAGCTGAGGACAGTCCTACCTGCCCTGAGAAACTGCCAAACAGCTGAGTGGCCGCGTCGCCAACAAACAGCTGAGCGGCGCAGGAACGACACCCGGCAGCAAGGACTGAACAGCAGAATGGAGAGGAGAGCCAGGGGCCTGTGTTGCTGCTTTTCAAGTTACTCGCCGGATGCTGGCTAGCTGGATGGGGGTGGAGCTGAGGGGATGGACTGCATGTAAGGTGCTGGGAGAAGATCACTCCCAGTGCTGACTTTGTTTCGCTGTAAATAAACGCTGGTCAGACCGTTCCATTTTCCAGCCACCTTGATGTCGACCACTTGTCTTCTGTGGGAACCAGGGATTGGTAAGGACACTTGACAGAAAGTCAGCGCTCATTTTTTCCCTACCCATCTCCCTGTGCTCTGTTCAGGGGATGGCTGAGGGTACACAGGAGATGGCGCCTGTGGGTGAGCCAGCTGGGGGACAGCCAGCTGAGGCGGCAGCACCAATACTGGATGCAGGAAGTGAAGATGCCCAGCTGGTGGTGTAGCCCAAAGTGCGTGAGGCCCGGCCTGCAGCTCCGGTGAGCAACACACAGACGGGGCTGGGGGTGGTGCAGGATGCAGGAGCCTCAGGAGAGTGGTGGCATAGTTCAGCTGTCACCGGCTTGGCAGACGGCCAAGCACACATGCCGGGTGCTTCAGGCCACCCCATGATGGAATGGAGAGAGAGGCGTCTCACGGATGATGACGATGGGGACTGGAGTTATTCCACGGCACCAGGGCAACACACAATGGACATCCTGAGGGAGAGGTTCAGAGAGGCAGGGTTCCAGGATCCTCCATCCTGGCCGAGGTGGGAGGTGGGACCCGAGACGGTTGCATGGCCACACACAGGGACCCAGCCGCCCCAGACAGGGCCGACTGGGTTTCGTTTGTCCAGCCTGAAGCTGAAGTTAGGTGCCGGCCATGCCCCTGACACCCCACAGGTGGGAGGCCCTGATCAGGGTATGTTCCTGCCCGTTCCAACAAGACAACCGCAGGCTGCATGTGAAGGCAGGTCACTGATGGCTCCAAGCAGAGTTCCCCCCAGGCATCCAGCTCCAGCAGCCAGAGCAGTGGCCCAGCGGGGAGTAGGGACTGGGAAGCAGTGCTCTCCCCCTGCGGTCGACACTCTATAAGACCTGGGATGGCCCTTTGGGTCATGGGCCCAGGGGGTGGCCTGGGGTCCTCCACCACTGAAGGCGACATTTGACGGGAACCCGAATTGTTTGGCAATGTTCCTAGGCCAGGTCATTAGCCATTTCGACCAATACACCCGGTGGTATACATCCCAGTGGGCGATGGTGGTGGCGGTGACTGCGGGGCTGCATGGCAAAGCAGCAGAATGGGTGGCAGATTTATACAGTAACCATGCCAGGGAATTAGCTGATGCCGGCCTGTTTCTGGAGGCCCTGCGGTCCCATTTTGAGGATGTATTACGGATCCAACAGGCAGAGGGGGAGTTGCTGGTGCTGAAGCAGCGAGGCCGGTCCACGGCAGACTATGTGTGTTCCGGCGGATGGCCGGCAGGCTGCACTCCTGGCTGGAACGCCTGCTGGTCCACCAATTCCGGGCTGGTCTGGACCGGGACCTGCACCAGACATGTGTCTACCAGGGCGTACCAAGTCGGTTACAAGACTGGTTTTGTGTGGTGGTGGATCTGGATGCAGGCCTGTAGGAATTTTGACAAAAGGGAGATGGCCCCTCAGCACCACACAGGGCCACAGAGAGACCAAGGGATGAAGGGTGGAGGACCCAGGGACCTGGTTTGGGTTCCTTTGTGGGTACTCCTTGGCCATCATTTAGATGCTTCTGCTGCAACCAACCGGGACATCGGGTGGCGGAGTGTCCAGTTCCCATTCCAGGGGGGGAGCCAAGGACCCCCAGGAGAGCCGGAGCTACATGGAAGAAGAACCCAGAGAAGTTGAGGGTGGCACACCAGGTGGAGAGCCCCACCCCTCAAGGGGGGGTCCTGGAGGAGGAGGAGGCAACAGCTGCCACAAGATACCAGCTGGTAGCCTATGACAGCGAGGATGAGGCAGCGGAGGATCCAATGGTAACTGAACCCGTACGACCATTTGTTATCCCCATTGTTTTGACAGAGCCACAAACAGGCCACCGTGGGGAATACAGGGCCCTAATTGATTCCGGCTGCACCCATTGCCTGATCAGCAAGGCAGTAGTGGCTGAGGTGGGGATCAAAGTGAGGCAAATGGCCAGCCCAGTATGATTTGAACAGGTGGATGGCTCTCTTCTGGGTGGGGCTCTGGCTACCCTCATAACAGAGACAGTTTGGCTGGAGATGGGGGCCCATTGGGAGGTCTTCCAGTTCATAGTGGTCCCCTCCATGACAGAGGCTGTTATCTTGGGGCTAGCGTGGCTGGACAAGTGGGGTCCTATGATTTGGTGGGAAGGGGGATACCGAAAGTTACGGATCGGTGTTGGCCCGCAATTACCTGCTCACGAACACGCAAGAAAGGGTGCTTAGAGGCGCAGGGAAGTAGTGGTGGGGCAGGGACGTGCAAAGGGGGAAGCCCCCTTCCCAGCGGTGTATGCCGACCTCACCGAGGTGTTCAGCGAGCGTGAGTGTGATGTGCTGCCTCCTCATCGGCCAACCGACTGTGCCATTGACATCTTGCCGGGTGCCAAACTACCAAAACCCCGGATGTATGCGATGACGCCCAAAGAGATGGAGGAGCTGCGCCAGTACATTGACAAGAACTTGGCAAGGGGTTTCATCCAGCCAGCACAGTCACGGATTGCAGCTCCGGTACTCTTCAAGGAGAAAAAGGACAGATCCTTGTGCCTGTGTGTGGACTTCTGCAGTATCAACGGGGTTTGCATTGAGAACATGTACTCCCTACCGCTAATACAGGACCTATTGGCCCATTTGGCGAAGGGTAGGGTGTTCACCAAACTTGACCTCCGGGAAGCATACTACAGGGTCCGAGTCAAACGGGGGGACGAGTGGAAGACGGTGTTCAACTGCCCACTAGGGAGCTACCAGTTCCAGGTGATGCCATTCGGCCTGCAGGGAGCCCCTGCAGTGTTCATGCAGCTCATCAATGAGGTATTGCATGAACACCTTTATCATGGGGTGCTCGTGTATTTGGACGATATATTGATCTACACCTCCAACATGACAGAACACGTCCAACTGGTAAGACAGGTGCTAGAAAAGCTACTGAGGGCACACCAGTATGTGAAACTATCCAAGTGTGAGTTCCACCAAACCTGGTTGGACTATTTAGTGTACCGGATATTGGGGGAAGGCAGTTCATCCCCTTGTTTGCTACTGTGGCCCTACCCCTTATGGACCTGCTCCGCACCCGACAGACAGTGGTCAAGCCACGGCCTGGTCAACCACTCGTGTGGACTTTGGCCTGTCAGAAGGCATTTGAGGACCTGAAGGCCCTTTTCGCAAGGGAGCCAGTTTTACTACATCTGAACCCTGACCTGCCATTTGTTGTACAAGCTGATGCTTTTTGTACAAGCTGATGCTTTTTGTTGTACAAGCTGATGCTTTTTGGCAGACGCGCTGTCACGAATGCCCCAATATAATAGCAAGCGGGAGGAGGTGGTACAAGCCATTATGCCTCCCTTCAGGCAAGTGGCAGCACAGGTGGTTGCACGCAAGCCAGTAATTGACCTGGTCCAGGAGCTGCATAAAGCAACCCAGGACAATCCCTGGCTACTGGACCATCAAGCCCTGCTGACTAAGAGGGATGGGCTGGCTTGGAAGGGTGACAAGCTATATGTCCTACAGGCGATAAGACCGAGGGTGTTACGAAGGTGCCATGATGTGAAGGAGGCGGGGCACTTCGGGTTTCTTAAAACCCTGCATCTGGCGAGACGCCAATTCTGGTGGCCGCGGATGTAGGCAGACATAGAGACCTATGTACAGGGCTGCCCCATGTGTGCCACCACAAAGCCCCGTACTGGGAGGCTGCCAGGGTTGCTACAAAAGGTGGCAGACGCAACCCGGCCATGGGAGGAAATAGTGATGGACTTCATCGTGGAGCTGCCGGAGAACCATGGTTATACAATGATCTGGACGATAATCAACCTCTTTTCCAAGCAGGCCCACTTCGTTCCGTGCAAGGGGTTGCCGTCCGCTCGTAAGCTGGCCAAACTATTCATCACGCGAGTGGCCCAACGGATCATCTCTGATCAGGGGGGTGCAGTTCATGGCCCACTTTTGGCATGAGTTCGTCCGTTCCATCAGGTTGTCCCAAGGCCTCAGCTCGGCTTATCATCCCAGTACCAATAGGACGGCAGAATGGGCCAATGCAATGGTGGAGCGATATCTGTGCTGCTACGTCTCCTACCAACAGACAGACTGGGTGGAACTACTACTGTTCACAGAAGTAGCACACAGTAACGCGGTGCACAGCATCACCGGTTTTGCCCCCTTCCGGGTGGTACATGGCCTAGACTTTGTCCTGATCCCCGAGTGTTCTCAGCGGGACCCCTCTCCCTGTCAACCCAACGATTGGATAGCTCACATTGGGGGGGTTTGGGGAAATGTGAAGAAAGCCTTAGTAAGAACAGAGGAGGTCTCAAAGGCGCAGGCAGACAAGAAAATGAAACCCCAAAAGGCCTTTCAGGTGGGGGACATGTACTTATCGACTAAGTACCTACACCTGCGGGTGCCTTGCAAAACGTTAGGACCAAAATATCTAGGGCCGTTCCAGATCATGCAGGTTATCAATCTGGTAGCCGTATGACTACAGCTACCCCAGTTCCTGGGGAAGATACACCTGGTCTTCCATTGTAGCCTACTGAAACCGGTGGAGGGAACCTCCTTCAGGTCCATGAAAAGGGTGCTTGGTCCTGTCACAGGGGACTGTTACGAGATCCAGGAGGTCCTGGACTCCCGAGTCCAACAGGGTTGGCTACAGTATCTGGTATGATGGAAGGGATACCCTGTTACGGAGCCGTCCTGGGTGGGGGAAGTGGACGTCCAGGCCCCCCACTTGTTGAGGAAGTTCCACCAGCAGTGTCCCAGTAAGCCAGGAGGGGGGTCAGCTGAACCATCCACCACAGCGAGTGAATGATCACATGTTTCTCCTTGCCTTCCAGGTGCAGCCCTGGTAGAGGGGGCCACCTGTCAAGCCCCATGGGCTCGACATTAATGGGAGGGGGAGGGAGACAATGATACCCGATGAAGCCGGGAAGCCAGCGACGCCACTGAACAGCTGACGGTAACAATGCCGAACACTGAATGTTTAGGAGGACTCTCGGTCGGCCTCCAGACAGCTGTTCAGCACAGGAAACCCCGGCGGAGGCTGGTGGCAAGGACGATGCCCGGGGAGAAGCTGGGGATGGTCCTACCTGCCCTGCGAAACCGCCCAACAGCTGAGCGGCCGCGTCACTGACAAACAGCTGATCGGCGCAGGAATGACACCCGGCAGCAAGGACTGAACAGCAGACTGGAGAGGAGAGCCAGGGGCCTGCGTTGCTGTTTTTCAAGTTACTTGCTAGCTGGATGGGGGTGGAGCTGAGGGGACGGACTGCATGTAAGGCGCTGGGAGAACATCACTCCCAGCGCTGAATTTGTTTCATTGTAAATAAACGCTGGTCAGACCGTTCCATTTTCCAGCCACCTTGACATCGACCACTTGTCTTCTGTGGGAACCAGGGGTTGGTAAGGACACTGACAATCTTGCATAATATTAGGTAATGTGTGAAATATCATTTTTAAAATTTATATAATTCTGCTATATTTACAGGCTGGTACAGGGGAGAAAAGAAAGCCATAAAGTTTGCTATCCCAAGAATTTGGCAGGAACCGACTGACCACTCAAACAACTGCTACTTTCTGCATGATGGACCCTTCCAAACATTGAACTGGCAAGAGTGTGCCTCCTATCATGTATCCAGATTTGCAGTATAGCCACAAATCTAGAAAATCTACTCATTTCTGAAACATTTTGAGTGGTTTTGACTTTCTTTGTGTATTTGCCGTGCAAGTATATATTGTTCTTTCTCTAACTGCTTAAAAAGATAAAAAAAAATGCCTGTTTTGTCTCTATAAATAAAAAACCTTTGTAGGCTGTGGTCACAAAATCAAAGTTTGTTATGAATATAGCCATTTTTGCATAGGCTTTAGACATAAGTAGTTGAAATATAACCCTTAGAAGCCAGGAAGAAAAATTGTGTTACATAGTGTTACCAATGCAGACAAACAAGTAATAATAAACAACAGCCTAAACAAGAAACCACCAAGACTGCTCCTGCCAACACTGACAGGGCAAGCCAGTAATATATAAAATAAGAGCAAACCCCACTCCCTTCTAGCACTGATGATGTTACCTAGTTTGGTAATCAAACATCTGCAAGAAAACCACCAAACTCGGAGAGCACCAAGGACCCCATACTGTATACTGCTTGGTGGAAATTAACATGAACAAAAAGATGGAGTTAGTTACTGTATTGCTGAAAGGAAAAAGCATGCTGCATGTGCTCTGGGACACTTTTTTAGTACGATTTTATCATTCCTCAGACTTTTTTGCTCTCAACTTAAGAAAACTAAATTATTGCTGTGCTGCTAGCCTGCCTTCCCCTCCTTCTCTCCTCCTCCTTCACCTTAAGCTGCAAGACCAACATTTAATGCACCTGAGATTGGTTATAGCTGTCTCAACTCCACATTTTATTTCACTGGCCTGAAAATGTCAGAGTGCATCTTGAAGAGATGACATTCCACCCTTGCAGAAAGCATGCTGGAGGCAGCTTTCAAAACTTTTAGGCCTTCAGGTTTACAGAATTGGGGATTTTCTTATTCACTGGGTTGCTGCATTCCTCTTCCATTTTCCTCGTGAAGTATGTGCTATGTTAGAAGCTTTTTTTGGGTTGCAAAATCTGTCTGGCCAAAATATAAGTTACTGAAAAGCATTCCCCAACAGGACATGCTGAGATGGTTCATTCTTAAAAGATGTTAAAACTACAGAGTGGTGCTCCCAAGACGCTAACTAGTGTATATATTGAGACTGTCTTTGATCTTTCCAGGGTTTGCAGAACATTTCCCCTTCTCAATTTCTGAAAATCCATACAGTAGTCATTGCAAAGGGTCCACTTGAATTAACAAAGACAGCAATCAATTTGTTATTGTAGATAATTGTATAATTGTATTTCCCTTTTGTCATTCATGCCTTACTAATATTCCTCAACAGAAATTTTTGTGTTTTTTTTAAAGAAATCAAAATGATGATATAGTAAGGTAGTATAAGCATTTCTGGTATGCAAACATTGTAAGAGCATAAACTCTTGCTGAGTCCTTCCGCATTTATGTCCACTTTGCAAGAGATCAGCAACACATTCAACATCAAGAGCATTAACAGCTGTCTATGTTTGAATGGTAAATCAAAATAGAACTCTAGAACTCTGTGAATCAAGCTTTCATCTTTTTTTCTAGAACATATGAAGCACTGGAAAATCAGGCGATGTCATGCATGATTGGCTCAGAATAGTGTAACTGAAGTGAATTGGTTAAGTATGTCACAGGTTCCAGATAGATTTAAAATCTCACCAGTTCTTTCATGTATTTTTTTCTCTTTCTCTTTTTCTGTAGCCATTGAAACACAAAGTACCAGCTCAGAAGAGATTGTACCCAGCCCTCCTTCACCACCCCCACTGCCCCGAATCTACAAACCCTGCTTTGTGTGCCAGGATAAGTCATCCGGCTACCACTATGGTGTTAGCGCATGTGAAGGATGCAAGGTGAGAGTTGAAATAGATGAAGGGATAGCCACAAATGTTAGAAGACAGTTTCTGGTATTAGCTTTGAGTAGTGTGTTTTTCCTGCTGTTCTGTCCTAGAAGGACTGTTTTCTCTGTCATTTCCAACTGTTCTATCTAGAGGACTTCCACAGGGCTTGATGAAAGTGTCCACTCATCATCTGGCAACTGTCATCATGAGCTTTGCACATGTCCTGTGACTTTAAGAATGTGGAGGAGCAGAATTGTATTTCTTACAGATCTGGGAAGGTTTGAGAGTGATGCCAAGCTCTCAATCCCTCTACTCCTCCAGGAAATGTCAGGTCTTGTGCTTTCTTGGCTCTGAGGATGAAGGCATCTGATGAGAGCATGTATGAGTACAGTATATATACAAGGGCATATTTTTGTGCCAGTTTTCTCCACTTTAGTGCCCTTTGAAATTTTGGGTTACAACTCCCATTATCCTTAACCATGTGGTATATTGACTGGGGCTGATTGGAATTTTAATAGAGTGTACCAGTTATTTATTTCTCTGTTCCAGTCATGATACATTATCTATTATTTTAAAACAGGTTCCTGACAAACCTAGCAGAAAAGTTTGTCTCCCAAAAAGTAGAAAAGGGATCTAGGGGATCAGCCATATTAGACTTAATTCTCACTAACAGAGATGAAATGATAGAAGCTGTTGAATTAACAGGAACCTTGGGGGAAGTGATCATGCAATATTGGAATTCAACATTATGCAAGCACAAGCAATAGAACACAGTCAAACTAGAATCTTGGACTTTAAGACTTAGAGAGAGCTTGGAAAGGATTCCATGGATGAGAATCCTCAAGGGGAAAACAACTCAAGAAGCTTGGGAAACTTTGAAAAGTGAGATTATAAAAACCCAGTTTAGCACAATACCAATGAAAAAGAAAAATAACTGCTTTCAAAAGAAACCAGCATGGCTGCATAAAGAACTCTGATAAACTGAAAGACAAAAAGGACAAGTATAAAAAGTGGAAAGAGGGACACATAACTAAGGCAGAATATCAGCAAATAGCCCGAATCTACAAAGATGAAGTGAGGAAAGCTAAGGCTCAAAATGAACTAAGGATTGCGGTGACACGTACCTGGATCCAGGAGATTGTCAACGCTTCTTTGAGGGAGGGGTCCTTCCCGCCTCCTTTGAAGGAGGCACTCGTGCACCCCCTCCTCAAGAAGCCTTCCCTGGATCCAGCAATTCTGACCAACTATCGTCCGGTCTCTAACCTCCCCTTTGTGGGGAAGGTTATTGAGAAGGTGGTGGCATTTCAACTCCAGCGGTCTCTGGAGGAAGCCGATTATCTGGGTCCTCTGCAGTCCGGGTTCAGGCCCGGCTATAGCACCGAAACTGCTTTGGTCGCTCTGATGGATGATCTCTGGCGGGCCCGGGATGGAGGCCAGTCCTCTTTCCTGGTGCTTCTTGACCTCTCAGCGGTGTTCGATACCATCGGCCATGGTATCCTTCTGCGCCGGCTGGAGGGATTGGGAGTGGGGGGCACCATGTTACGGTGGTTCTCCTATCTTTCTGGTCGGTCTCAGTCGGTGTTAGTGGAGGGTCAGAGGTCCACCTCTAGGTCACTCCCTTGTGGGGTGCCTCAGGGGTCGGTTCTCTCCCCCCTACTTTTTAACATCTACATGAAGCCACTGGGAGAGATCATTCATCAGCATGGAGTGAGATACCATGAGTATGCTGATGATACTCAGCTGTACATTTCCACTCCTGGCCAAATCAGTGAAGCGGTTGAGGTGATGTGCCGGTGTCTGGAGGCTGTGAGGGTCTGGATGGGCATTAACAGATTGAGGCTCAACCCTGACAAGACAGAATGGCTGTGGGTGATGCCTCCCACGGACATTTCAATCTGTCCTTCTATTACCCTGGAGGGTAAAGTTATAAACCCCTCGGAGAAGGTGCGCAACTTGGGAGTCCTCCTCGATCCACGGCTGACATTGGAACATCATTTGTCGGCTGTGGCGAGGGGGGCATTTGCCCAGGTTCGCTTGGTTCACCAGTTACGCCCTTATTTGGATCGGGAGTCTCTACTCACAGTCACACATGCCCTTGTCACCTCGAGGATCGACTACTGCAATGCTCTCTACATGGGGCTACCCTTGAAGAGTGTTCAGAGACTACAATTAGTGCAAAATGCAGCTGTGCGAGCAATTGTGGGCCTTCCACGTTGTGCCCACATTTCGTCAACTCTCCGCATGCTGCATTGCTTGCCTATTGGTCTCCGAGCGCAATTCAAAGTGTTGGTTATTACCTATAAAGCCCTTCATGGCACTGGACCAGGATACTTACGGGACCGTCTTCTGCCACATACTTCCCTTCGACCGGTGAGAGCGCACAGGGTCGGCCTCCTCCGGGTCCCGTCAGCGAAACAATGCCGTCTGGCGGGTCCTAGGGGGAGGGCCTTCTCTGTTGTGGCGCCCACCCTCTGGAACCAACTGCCCCCTGAAGTCCGCGTTTCCCCCACTCTCCCGGCCTTCCGGAAGAATCTAAAAACCTATTTATGCCGGCAGGCCTGGGGATGACTGTGATTGTGTGTGAATGATGAATGTGTTTGGGGTCTTTTTAAACGCTTTTTAGCTTTGGTTTTAGTTTTGAAATGTTGAAATGTTGTTTTATTTATGCTGTTAGCCGCTCCGAGTCTTCGGAGAGGAGCGGCATAAAAATTTAATTAATAATAATAATAATAATAAAAGTAAAAAATAAAAAAAGCTTCTTTCAACATGTAAAAAACAAGAAAAAAGTTAAGGAAATGATTGGTCCATTAGTGGGAGAAAGTGGCAAGAAAGTGACAAGCAACAGGGAGAAAGCAGAACTACTTAACTCGTTTTTTGCATCCGTCTTTACACAAAGGGAAAAAAACAGTCCAGCCTATCAAAAACAGTACCATCAAAAACATTAGAAACACAACTTAAGATAGGCAAGAAAATGGTAAGTGAACACCTGTCCACCCTAGATGACTTCAAATGACCAGGACCAGATGGATTACACCCCAAGGTTCTGAAGAAACTGGCAGATGTGATCTCAGAACCACTGAACTATATCTTTCAAAGATCCTGGAGCGCTGGGGAACTATCAGAGGACTTGGAAAAGAGCTGATGTAGTTCCTGTTCTGTTCTGTACGTTGGTAAGGCATTGAGACGAGGCAAGAGTAACAACAGTTGCTTCTTTATTCAATCTTCAACAGAACAACACAAAATGGTGCGGATCCCTTTCATACCCTTTTGCAGGGAACAGCGTCAGCCAATAAATGCAATGTATTTTCTCACTTCGCACGTGCGCAATAGGCTGGAGACAGCCTGTCTGGCCTGGGCAGCCACGTGGTCTGCCCGGGTCTCCCTGCAGCTTCCTGCACCTGCTCTGTCAATCACAGGCCCAGGACATAACACCACTCCCCTCTTGGTTCAAAAAAATAGACACTACTATTTTTAACTACTACAAGGTTACTCTTTTGAGCGTGTTCTTATTTCTAGGGAACTCCTAGGCCTGCCAGCTTACTGACAGGAACTTTACATAATCTTATAAGAACTGTGGAGGTCCTCTGACCCGCTCCGAGCGTCTCGGAGCTGCTGCAAGTGCCCGGTCTGCAAGCTCACCTGCCAGGCTCGGCAGACCGGGACTTTGAGGCCCGACTGATACAGGTGAAACCGCATCTTGCTGACTGGCCTGGTCCGGTAAGCCCAACCCTTTGTCCATTTGACTTCGGCTGACTCTTTCCGGTAAGTCCAGACCAGAGTTCCTTGGTGGGGTGGAATTCCCCAGGTCAGCGAGAGACCCCGGTTGGGACCACTGTCCCGTAGGCACAAGGCCTGAAGTAGGTGTGGCATGAAAAGCCAGTTGCGTGCAATGACCCATGGACCCAGTGCCAAAGTCAGGAGCCGCCACGTTGGCAAAACCCCTACTTGAAGAGTGCAAACCCGCGCTTTTGCAGAGAGACTGCGATCCACGATTGTGATCGTGGTCCTCCTGCCCCCCGAGAGCAGAGTCAGGAGCAGAAGGGTGACAAGGTAGCCTCCATCGCAGCTGGTCAATGTGCCGACGCAGCACGCGACCATCTTCCAAGGCTACTTCATATGACAGTGGGCCAGTGACCTTGCAGACCACAGCTGTCACCCAGAGATGTCCAGATCCATAGTTCCTTGCCCAAACTGGATTGCCCACCTGTAGTCCCTCGGTGCCCACGGCTGTGACACCTGTGAAGCCACCCGGTCTGAGTGCAACCTGTCTAGTTTGGTAATGAGACGGTGACCCCAGCGGAGTTCAGCTGGGCTCTTGCCTGTAGCTGTGCAAACTGTGGTGTGGTGACAAAGGAGAAAATCAGCTAACCTGTGGTGCCAGCTTCCGTGAGTGAGCCTCTTCAAGGCGTCTTTGGTTGTGCACACCATGTGCTCAGCTTGGCCATTGGAAGCTGGATGAAAGGGTGCTGAAGTAGCGTGACGAATCATGTTGGCTTGCAGGAAAGCCTGGAACTTCAAAGAGGTGAATTGAGGTCCGTTGTCGGAGACAAGAACATCTGGCAGCCCATGAGAGGCAAAGATCCCCCTCAGCACCTGGATGGTCCTGGCAGTAGTCGTGGTGGACACTGGAACGACCTCTAGCCATTTAGAGTGACTGTCCACAACAATGAGGAAGAATCGCCCCTGAAAGGGGCCAGCGTAGTCGATATGAACCCTTGACCAAGGAGCATGTGTATCCTCCCACCTATGCACAGGATCCTGTGGCATTTCAGGCCAGGACTGTTGACAAATGTGGCACCCCTGGACCTGGGTTTCAACCTCCTTATCAAGCCCAAGCCACCAGAGATAACTGCGCGCAAGTGCCTTCATCCGGACTATTCCTGGATGTCCCTCATGCAGAGACTGCAAGACTCTAGTCCTCAATGAGGTTGGGATCACTACCCTGCTACCCCACAGGACACAACCCTTAAAGGTGGATAGCTCATGCTTCCTTTTCCAGAAACTCTGGAAGTTAGTACCAGGACACATGTCAGGCCATCCTGATAGCACCCAATTCAACATGCGTGTTAGCGTGTGATCAGAGGCTGTTTTTGCAGCCACATCCCCTGCATTGAGGGGAGACTAAGGCAAATCCTGGATAGCCAGGATGTGGTTAGCTAGAGCAGGATGTGATTCTGCAAGCTGTAGAGGCAACCTACTAAGGCCATCAGCATGGCTCATCTCTTTGCCTGGTTTGTGAACCAGGGAGTAGTCATATACAGAAAGGAAAATTGACCACCTCAACATTCTAGGAGAAATTATGTGTGGGGTTTGCTTGTTCGTTGTTAACAACCCCAGCAGTGGCTTCTGGTCAGTAAAGACCATGAAATGGTGACCATACAAAAAGTCATGGAACTTTTTTATGCCAGCCACTATGGCCAAGGCTTCTCTGTCTATCTGTGCGTAATTACACTCAGCAAAAGACAGAGTCCTTGAATAGTAAGCTACAGGAACTTGTGTTCCATCAGCCTGGAACTTGTGTTCCATCAGCCTTGAGGTGACTTAAGAGAGCCCCGATCCCATAAGGGGATGCATCGCAGGCTATACACACTGGCAGCTGCTCATTGAAATGAGCGAGAACAGCATTTGAAGACAACAATGCCTTGACCTCAGCAAAGCTCCTTTCGTGGACTTGTGTCCACTTTCATGGGGCCTGTTTATCCAAGAGCCGGTGTAACGGCTCTGCCACTGCAGCCTTGTGAGGGAGGAAGGAATGGTAAAAATTTAGAAGCCCAAGGAAGGCTTGAAGCTCGCTCTTCGACTTGGGGCTTGGGGCCTGCTGAATCGCTTTGAGCTTAGATTCAGCAGGATGGATGCCTTCGGCATCTATGCAAAACCCCAGGAATTCAGTGGAAGTTACTCCAATTTTGCATTTTTCCTACTTAAGCTTCAGCCCCGCTTCACAGAAACGCAGCAAAACGGACCGAAGCCTTTTAGTTTTTGATTGATTCCCCTGCGATGAGGACATCATCGAAATATGGGCAAACTCCCAGAATGTTACGGAGCGTTCGCTCCATCACGCTTTGGAAAATGCCAGGAGCTACATTAACCTTGAACTGCAATCTTGAAAACTCCCCGGTGCGTTACGATCATGTGGGCCTCTGCCGTTACATCATCAACCAGTAGCTGTTGATAGGCCTGAGCCAAATCGAGTTTGGTGAAAACTCGACCCCCTTTAAGTGAGGCCAAAATGTGGCTCACCACAGGCACCGGATAAGAGTGCTGTTGTAACGCTTTGTTTAGCGTGCATTTATAGTTAGCACAAATGTGGACTTCCCCGTTGGCCTTGAGTGGCGTGACTATGGGTGTTTCCCATGGACTGCTATCCACAGGTTTCAAAATACCTTGCTGTAGCAGTTTATTCAGCTCAGCATTAATCTTTTGCTTAAGCGCAAAAGGCACCTGACAAGGCTTAATCCTAATCAGTGCAATGGAGGGATCTAACCACAAAGCAATTGGAGGCCCCTTGTATGACCCTAGCTCTGGGCTGAACACATCAGCAAACTCCTTGCAAACTTCCTCAAGACTTGCCGTTTGCAAGCTGTGTAGCCCAGTCACTTGAATCCCAAGTGCCTCGAACCAATTGAGTCCTATTAGACTCGTGTGGTCACCCTCAACCACAACAATGTCCAGAAACCCTTCGAAATACTTACGCTGTACTCTGAGCGTGGCCTCCCCTTTCACACTGACTCGGGAATTCTGGAAATCTGTTAAGATGAGATTCAACGGCCTGAGTTTAACTCTCTGGCCGCTTCTACAGCAGATTTGCTTGAGGGTGTTCTGGGAAATGATTGACAGAGCTGAACCCGTGTCCAGCTCCATCGTTAAGGGGACCCCCTGCAATTTGACATCAATATGCAGCTTCTTCTTCAATGGCCGGTGGGCCCCTGTTCTCAGAAAGCTCCTGCGGGATGCACAGAAACCCACCCTATTCTGGCTGGGGACCCTGATACCTTTCTGAGGCAATTCCTCCGATGGACAGTCTTTCTTGCGACCCAAACAGACGGCAGCTATGTGGCCTTGCCAGCCACATGCCCGGCAAGTAGCAGAGCGAAAACGGCAATCGGAGCGCTTGTGGCGTCCTCCACATCTGAAACACCAAGGGAATAGAACTGCCTTGTCAGACCCCTTGTCAGCTTGCTCTTGGGGCCTTCTCTCTGCTGGCTGCTGCAGGTGGTCGACCTCATTTTCAGAATCCAGTTCGGATACCTCTCGAGCAACCTCTTGATGGACTGAGCCCGAACTCGTAGGGTTCTTGGAAAGCCGCAAGGCCTTAGCAGCTCCTCCCGCTGCTTTGTTGGCCGTGATCTCCCTTAGCGCATCTTGGAAGGAAATGTTTTCCCTTGCAAAAATCTTTTGCTGCAGCTCTCGGCTTCTGAAGCCGCAAACTAGCCGATCCCGTAGTCATTCTTCTAAGTCTTTGAACTCACAGGTCCTTGCAGCTTGCCGCAGCGCAGCAATAAAGTCCGCAGCAGACTCTCCTGGACATTGGTCCCGCTGCTCAAATGCATGACGCCATGCAATCACCGATAGCTTCGGTTCAAAATGTTCCTTTAACATTTTCTTGAGCTCTGTATAAGCGATGGATTCCAAAGGTGCTGGGGCAACCAGATTTTCAGCAATATCAAATGTCTCTTGCCCACAGACACACAATAATGTTGCGGCTTTGAGTCCATCCTCTTGAACTTGGTTTACCCTAAAGTAGTTTTCTACTCTGGCAACATATGAACTCCAACGTTCAGGGTGCGCTGTATCGAATTTGGACAAACGCCCTATCTTAGCCATCATTTCTTCTTGATGACCTCGTTCAATGCCTCATGCTGCTTAGGCTTGCGAAGGGGTTCCAGGACAAATGTTGCCGAGCTCTCCTCCAACGTCTTCATACTGGCAGGCAGAGTCTCACAAGTTGGAAGGCAGAACTTCCAAGCACCTTGGCCTCCCATGGTAAGTCAGCCTAGCATTCTTTCGTTGTTTCCATGCAGCACGACCCCACCCTCGTCGCCAATGTTCTGTTCTGTGCGTTGGTAAGGCATTGAGACAAGGCAGGAGTAACAACAGTTGCTTCTTTATTCAATCTTCAACAGAACAACACAAAATGGCACGGATCCCTTTTATACCCTTTTGCAGGGAACAGCGTCAGCCAATAAATGCAACGTATTTTCCTGCTTCGCACATGCGCAATAGGCTGGAGACAGCCTGTCTGGCCCGGGCAGACATGTGGTCTGCCCGGGTCTCCCTGCAGCTTCCTGCACCTGCTCTGTCAATCACAGGCCCAGGACATAACAGTTCCCATCTTAAAAAAAGGAGAAAAAAATAAATCCAGGAAACTACAGACCTATTAGCCTGACCTCAATACCTGAGATGTTTTTGGAAAAGATAAGCAATGAATCAGTGAACACCTAGAGGCAAACAAAGTCATTACCAAAAGCCAACATGGGTTTGTCAAAAGCAGATCATGCCAGACAAATCTTATTGCATTCTTTGACCAGGTGACAAAATTAGTGGACCAGAGGAATGCTGTGGATATAATTTACTTGGACTTCAGTAAGGCATTTGATAAAGTAGACCACAACCTACTACTTGATAAGATAGAAAAATGTGGGTTAGACAGCATCACCACCAGATGGATTCGTAAGTGGCTGACCAACCGCACTCAATATGTAGTCCTCAATGAAACTGCATCTACATGCAGTGAGGTACCCCAAGGCTGTTTTAGGCCCAGTACTCTTCAACATTTTCATCAATGATTTGCATGAGGGGCTAGATGGGGAACTTATCAAATTTGCAGATGACACCAAGCTTGCAGGAATAGCCAACACTATAGGCTTAAGATACAGAAGGATCTTGAAAGACTCGAACATTGGGCGCTATCTAACAAAATGAAATTCAATGGTGGAAAAAGTAAGGTTCTACATTTAGGCAAGAAAAACCAAATGCACAGGTACAGTATAGCTGGTACCTTGCTCAATAGTAGTAACTGTTAGAGGGATCTCGGAGTCTGGACAATCACTTAAATGTGTGCCAGCAGTGTGCTTCAGCTGCCAAATAAGCCAACACAGTGCTAGGCTGCATTAACAGAGGGATAGAATCAAGATCACATGAGGTGTTAATACCACTTGATAATGCCTTGGTAAGGCCACACTTGGAATACTGCATCCAGTTTTGGTCACCACAATGTAAAAAAGATGTTGAGACTCTAGAAAGAGTACAGAGAAGAGCAACAAAGATGATCAGGGGTTGTTGTTGTTAGTTGCGAAGTCGTGTCCAACCCCTCGCAACCCCATGGACAACGTTCCTCCAGGTCTTCCTGTCCTCTACCACCTTCTGGAGTCCATTTAAGCTCACACCTACTGCTTCAGTGACTCCATCCAGCCACCTCATTCTCTGTTGTCCCCTTCTTCTATTGCCCTCAATCTTTCCCCGCATTAGGCCCTTCTCCAGTGAGTCCTTCCTTCTCATTAGGTGGCCAAAGTATTTTAGTTTCAACTACAGGATCTGGCCTTCTAAAGAGCAGTCGGGGTTGATCTCTTCTAGGACTGACCGGTTTGAACTGGAGGCTAAAACATATAAAGAACGGTTGCTGGAATTGGGTATGTCTAATTTAATGAAAAGAAGGACTAGGGGTGATATGATAGCAGTGTTCCAATATCTCGGGTTGGCACAAAGAAGAGGGAGTCAAGCTATTCTCCAAAGTACCTGAGAGCAGGACAAGAAGCAATGGATGGAAACTAAAATCAAGGAGAGAAGCAACCTAGAACTAAAAAAATTTCCTGACAGTTAGAACAATTAATCAGTGGAACAACTTGCCTTCAGAAATTATGAATGCTCCAACATTGGAAGTTTTAAAGAAGAGATTGGACAACTATTTGTCTGAAATGGTATAGGGTTTCCTGCCTAAGCAGGGTGTTGGACTAGAAGACCTCCAAGGTCCCTTCCAACTCTGTTATTCTATTCTATTTGAAAATGTACCCCACACTCCTGTACCTAAGAAAGATGAACTGCTGTGACATTACCTGTTCAGGAACATGGTCCCACTTGCGCTATGCTATCACTGTGACTTTGTGAGTTGAGCTGGCAGAGATCAGACTTGGGTGGAAGACATGGCCCAGATCTTTCCCTCCAGCTCATTAAAAGCGAGCTCTTTATGCCTCTGATTGCAGAGAATAAAGGCTTTTCAATCTCTCCACCCAAAGTCCCTTAATCTCATTAAAGCATTCATTCCTCTGTGGGTTTTTTTGAATAATTTTTATTTTATTCAGAAAATTAAGGCAAAATACAAACTCCCAAAAAAAGGAAAAAGAAATTTTACAAAAACAAAACAAAGTTAGACAAAACATTAGAAAAAAGGTGCATTAAAAAAGACAAAAGTCAAAAACTCATACATATATGTTCCCCTTAATTTGAATACTGATAAATATATTGGAACAATATAGTATTAGTTTCCCCCTTGCGAAGCAGGCCCAAAATTTGTAAACTTCTACCTCCATTTGCAACCAATCTACTATATATAAAGTCAAAATAGTAAAACAGGTGAACCAACAGCAAAGTTAAACTTCAAAGCCCTCTGTTAACAATCTATTATTGTATTTAACTCATAGAAAGTCTACAATGACTTCTTATCTACCTTAAATGACCACAATCATTATCTCTGATCATCCCAGATCAAATACCCTGGTTTGATTCTTAATAATAAAACTTCTCCTTAAGATTTTGATTGAAAACTTTCCCAACAATTCCCCAAACTCATTCCTCTTTGTTCTTGAGCAGTCTGGCTGCTTCTGTGGTTCCCCCCCCCCCCCATCAATTGGCCTCTGCTTTAACTGCATTCTTACCCAGTCAGGTGCATCAGCAGCCCGGTTTTTGTTAAAAAAAATAAAAGAGCCTCTATGTTTTTCTGCAAAATCAGATTAAAATTGTAAGCTTCTTTTTTGAAGTGGGCCTTAGATGATTTGTACATATGTGGGCTTTTGGTATCAGACAGAAGCTCTTGCAGTGTACTTTTAATATTAAAATATTTTTCCATTTCTCCTCTTCCTTTCTCTATTAGCCTTTCCTTGCTAAAAAGGTTTAAATTCTTGCATTGTTCTGAGAATGAAATATGTGCTTCCTGAGTTTTGGGTGGGTTGTTTTTGTTTTTGCAGGTATGCATACAGCCCAAATACTGTATATGAGGCCCACTTTTTGTGGTGTAATTTTATACAGATAAAGAGCCTGTTTGCTGTAGTGGTTAAGGCATCAGGCTATAACTAGAAGGATATAATGGAACTGGAAAAGGTGCAAAAAAGGGCAACAAGAATGATCAAGGAAATGGAGCGCCTCCCTTATGAAACCAGATTGCAACGCCTTGGTCTCTTCAGCCTTGAAAGACGGCGTTTAAGGGGTGACTTGATCGAAGTGTATAAAATCATGCATGGGATAGAAAAGGTGGATAGAGAAAAATTCTTTTCTCTATCACACAATACCAGGACAAGGGGGCACTCCCTAAAGCTCATAGCTAAGAAAGTGAGGACAAATAAAGGGAAATATTTCTTCACCCAGAGGGTCATTGATTTATGGAATTCACTTCCAGAAGGGGTCGTGACAGCTGTCAGCCTTGACAGCGTCAAGGCAGGGCTAGATAGATTCATGGATGCAAAGTGTATCGGTGGTTATTAAAACGGATGTCCGTGTGCCGCCTCTATGTTGGTTGAGGCAGGCAGGATTCCCTTGGGTACCATTTGTTGGGGGTCAAGGGAAAGGGAGGGTTTTGCCTTCTCTTTCTGCTCAAGATCCCCATGCACAATTGGTGGGCCACTGTGTGACACAGAATGCTGGACTCGATGGGCTTTGGCCTGATTCAGCATGGCTCTTCTTATGTTCTTATGTTCTTATGTTCTAAGAAGGAGACCATGAGTTCTAGTCCCACTTAAGGCATGAAGTCAGCTAGGCTTGGGCCAATCACTCTCTCAACCCTAGGAGGAGGCAATGGCAAACCACTTCAGAAAATCTTTGCCAAGTATCCAGTCTCCAAGAATTACACGCAGAAGAAAAAAATATGTATACAGTAAACCTTAATTTAATGAACTACTGTGGCAAGGGAGCATCTGTTAGTGCTATATGTCTATAAAGTGTAGGAGATGACCAGGCTGAGCCCAAGGGAGGGGTCAAACGCGTCATAAGTCAGAAGTACCTGCGCACCCACAAGAGATCTAAGTCCAGCCCACCTTGAATGCCTGCCATGGATCTGCCCCTGGACCCCTCTCCAGATGTGAGTTCAGAGGAGGGTGAGTTTGAGTCAGCAGAGGAAAGCGCAGAGCCGAGTGATGGTCAGGATCGGGACTCAGAGAGTGCTAGCCTGATGGAGCAGCCTCAGCTGGATCGGTCGAATAAGCAGGCAAAAATTATTCTTGCTGCTGTGATAATATGTAGGGTTAAATATAATTTCTGCTTATTAGTCTTTTCAGATATAATGCCTAGTAAAAAAAGTTCAGGTTTAAAATCCACTTGTTCATCCAATATTTTTTCTAACCACATATGTATATTTTTCCAATAAGCCTTTGCCTTCCCGCATGTCCACCAAATATGATAATACGTGCCTATATTATGTTTACATTTCCAACATCTATCTGACATATTTTTAAACATTTTTGCTAATCTTGCTGGTGGAAGGTGCCATCTATAAAACATTTTATACAGATTTTCTTTGTATGAAATTGACATTGTTAATTTATAGTTTCTCTCCCATAACATTTGCCATTTTTCTAATTCTATGTTATAACCAAAAAATTTTGCCCATCTTATCATTGTTTCTTTAACTTGTTCATTTTCCATATCTAGAATTAACAAAAAATTATACATTTTCTTAATTAATTTCTCATCTGAGGTTAACAAAATCTTATCAAACACAGTTTGATCCTTGTAAAATCCATACATTTTTACATCTTTTTCGTATCCATTTTGTATCTGTAAATGTGCCCACCAGGATAGATTAATTCCTAAATTTTCCAATTCTTATTTAGATTTTAATTTCCCATGAATATCTAAAATATCTTTATATGTCCATACTTTCTCAAAATCTACCAGATTCGGATGTATAAATGCCTCCATCGTTGACAACCACCCTGGAATTTTAAGATATATTTTAGCTTTAATTTTTTCCCATACTGGTAATAAGGCATTTCTTATAAAATGATTTTGAAAGTACTTATGGACTCTGTTTTTCCCATACCATAAAAAAGCATGCCACCCCAGTTGTAAATCATGTCCTTCTAAATACACTAACCTTTTATTTCTAAGTGTTATCCACTCTTTCACCCACGTTAACACCGATGCTTGATAATACAATGTCCATTCCGGCAGCCCGAAACCGCCATTTTCCTTAGCATCTTGTAATGTTTTCATCTTAATTCTAGCTTTTTTCCCCTGCCAAATAAAATTCAAAACCAATGAATTTAAATTTTGAAAAAATTTTCTCTCAAGTTTTATCGGAATCGTTTGAAATAAAAATAAAATCTTTGGCAACACATTCATTTTTACTGTAGCAATTCTTCCTAATATTGATAGTTGGAGATTTTTCCATCTTTCTAAGTCTAGTTTTATTTGCTTCAATAATTTTATGTAATTGTCTTCTTTTATTGACGAACACCTAGCTGAAAGATAGATACCTAGATATTTAACTTTTTTCACTATTTGTACCTCTGTTTTCTCTAGTATTTGCCTTTTTTGTTTATCTGTAAGGTTCTTTACTATTACTTTAGTTTTATCTTTATTTATTTTTAGTCCTGCCACTTCTCCATATTATTCTATCTTTCCCCATAGTTTAGGAATCATCTCTAAAGGTTCTTCCAAAATAAATACTAAATCATCGGCAAATGCTTGTAATTTATATGTTTCATCTTTTACTTTCAATCCTTTAATTTCTGTGTCTTGCCTTATCCTTCTATTTAATACTTCCAAAGTAAAGATAAATAATAATGGAGATAGTGGACACCCTTGTCTCGTGCCTTTTCTTATCTCAAAGCTCTCAGTATAATCTCCATTCACTATCACTTTTGCTGTCTGGTTACTATATATTGTTTTTATCATATTTGTAAAGTTCTTTCCAAAATCCATTATTTGTAATTGTTGAACCATAAATTGCCAAGAAACATTATCAAATGCTTTTTGGGCGTCCAAAAACACTAATGCTAATTGTTTCCCTGGGTGTAATTCATAATATTCTAATACAGGGGTTCTCAACCTTGGCAACTTTAAGACTTGTGGACTTCAACTCCCAGAATTCCTCAGCCAGCTTTGCTGGCTGAGGAATTCTGGGAGTTGAAGTCCACAAGTCTTAAAGTTGCCAAGGTTGAGAACCCCTGTTCTAATACGTCCATTATCACCCTTAAATTATTTTTGATTTGTCTCTTCGGTAAAAAGCCGTTTTGATCTGGATGTATAAACTCAACTAAGTATCTTTTCAGTCTCTCTGCCATTATTGAAGTAAAAATTTTATAATCCACATTGAGTAATGAAATCGGTCTATAATTCTTAATATACATCAAATTTGAGTCTTCTTTTGGTATCAGAGTAATATTTGCTTCTATCCATGTGTTTGGAAGTTTAGCCTCTAATATTAATCCATTGCAAACCTTTTTCAGCGGTTCGCTTACTATGTCTTGTAGCTTTTTATAGAGTTCCGCCGGTACCCGTCTGGACCTGGTGTTTTCCCGTTCTTTTGTCGTTTTATAGCCTCTAATATCTCCATCATTGTTATTCTTTCTTCTAACATAATTTTGAATGTCTCTGGAATCTTTGGCAGTTTACTTTCTTCTAAATATTGAACAATTCTCTCTTTTACAGCCTCCTCTTTGCCATACAATTCCATATAATAGTTCTTTATTATCTTTTTTATTTCTTCCTTTTTAAATTGTAAACAACCTTTCCCATCTACTAAGTTATGTATTATTTTCTTCTCTTTCTGCTTTTTAAGCTTATAGGCTAGCCATCTTCCTGGCTTGTTGGCATTTTCGAAAAAAAATTGTTTTGCTCTTTTTATTTGTTCCACCAATTTTTCTGAGTCCAACAGATTCAGCTTATGTTTTATTATTTCCATTTCTCTTTTCAAAGTCTTTTCCTGTGGGTTTTGTTGTAATTCTATTTCTAACTTTCTAAATTCTTCTTCTAATAATAAATATTGCTGTCTTCTCTGTTTGTTTTTCTTTGCCATATACATTATAGCTATGCCTCTAAAATATGCTTTAGCTGTATCCCATACGTTTTGTAGTGATGTGTCTTCTTCTTCTTTTTTTTAAAAAAAGAATTCCATTTCTCTTTTGGCCAAGTCTACAAATTCTTTATCTTTTAATATAGATTGATTTAAAATCCATCTTGGGTTTTTTTTTATTCCTTTCCATGTCACTTTTAAAGGGTTATGATCTGCCCATGTGCCTATTTCTATCTCAATTTCCTGTATGTCCATCTTTAATTCAGAAGTCATCCAAATCATGTCAATTCTTGACCAAGATTTATGGCTATTTGAGTAAAAAGTGTACTGTCGATTTTGAGGGCTGATTTCTCTCCAGACATCTTGAATTCCAATTTCTTCTGCCATGTCAAAAAATGCCTTGGGTAGTCTTCTTCTTCCAAGTTTTCCTGTTTTACTACTTTTATAATCTATTACTCCATCTACTATCGCATTAAAATCTCCTATTAAACAAATATTTTGGTATTCCATTTCTATTAATTTCCTGTGTAATCTTTGATAAAATTGTTCTTGACTATCATTTGGAGCATAAATTGCCACTAACAGTATTTGTTTTTGGTGCAAATATATTTCAACCATAACAATTCTTCCTTCTTCATCTGAATATATTAATTTAGAATCTATTGTCTCTTTAACGTATATCGCCACCCCTCGTTTCTTTTGTTGTGCTGATGTATAATAAAGCTTCCTCATTTTGGGGTGTTCCAAAAATTTATAATGTTGTTTTTTTATATGTGTCTCTTGTAAACAAATTATATGTATATTTAATTTCTGAAGTTTCCTAAAAATTTTATTTCTTTTTGTTGAGGAGTTTACATTTACCGAAAAATTCTCGTATTTTTCCTCCATTTTCTCTTTCATTACTTATATTTAGGCCTAGTCGATCTTGTAATCCTTTGTTCTCTGGCAGTTCCTTCTCCTTCACCTGTTTGTTCAGAGACCCATAACATTGTGATAAGAGAAGATATTGTTGAGGCTATTAAAGGGGTCTGGGACTATACTTTGAGAGTTGAAGAGAAGTTGGAAGATATGGAGCAGCAGATGGAGGAAAAAATTGAGGAGGTTAGAAGTGATGTCCAAGATGAAGCTGTTATGTTACAATATAACCAGATGCAGTTGGCTATCAGAATTAGGGGCCTGAAAGAGGTTGCAAAGGAGAACCAAGAAGACCTAAGAAGAATTTTTGTTGAAGATTTGGCAAAATTTCTGGAAGATGGAGCTCAAAATGTTGCCTGGCAGATTGAACGGATATTCAGAATCAACTCACGTATAGCAGCACAAAGAAATTTGCCTAGAGATATTGTGATATATTTTAGTACAAGAAAATTTAGAAATTGGGTTCTTACTACAGCTTATAATAAACAATTAACTGTTGCTGGTCAAGAGGTACAGGTTTTGAAGGAGATACCTCCAAAGATGTTGAGATCAAGGAAAGATTATGCATTTTTGACGGAGGAACTTAAAAAACGAGCGATACAATATAGATGGGAGGCTCCAACTGGACTTTCTTTATTTTTTCGGAATAATAGATACCGCCTGACCTCAGTTGCTAAAGCGAAAGATTTCTTTGAGAACATATTGACGGGTGGTAAACCCCCGTCCCCAAGATCCAAAAGGGCAGACCGTGTAAAAGATATGGAATCATCACAACTTATGGAACTACAACCATTGCCAGCATCAGGACCTGATAAAGGAGTATTGGCTGAACAGTCAGTGCAGTGTATTGATATTTTTCAACCTTTGGAGGTAGAGAAGGCTAAAGAACAAAGGCAAACACGTTTAGCTACTAAGCGTATGGAACAAAGAGAAAAATTACAGCCAGCTTATACAAAGCAAGTGGTATCTACATCTCCGGAAGCCATGGGAGCAAGACCTAAGAAGAAAGGCGTGGAACAAGTTGATTTGGCCTTGCAAAAGCTTTCACAAACTGGTCATGTCAAATAAATACTTGACATGGAATGTGAATGGTTTAAATTCTCCACAGAAAAGGAAGAAGATATTTCATTATTTGAAGCAATGTAAAAATGATGTAATCTGTTTACAAGAAACACATATTAGAATTTCGGACCAGAAATATTTGATAAATAATAAGTTGGGCTCACATTTTGTGGCAGCATCTTTAGAGAAAAAAAATGGAATTGTTATTTATGTTAAAAACCATATAAGAGCCAAACTAATAGAAGCAGATACTCAAGGCAGATTTTTAGCTATTGAAATTTTACTAGACGGCAAGAAAGTTCTTTTGATGGGTATATATGCCCCTAATCAACAACAAGGCACATTTTATAAGTTATTACATAAAAAATTAATACAATTGGATTATAGGTCTTGTATTTTAATGGGAGATTGGAATGGTATTTTTGATGTGGGCTTAGATAAGAAAAAGATTTCATCTGTCCCACAATCGCGTTCTATCTTGCCTAAATCTTTTTTTGATATCAAGGATGATTTTAATCTGATAGATATATGGCGAGAAAGACATGGTAAGGATCAAGAGTTTACTTTCTTTTCTGATAGACATCAATCATTCTCTAGAATTGATTTTATATTAACTACTAGTGATTTTATTTTGAGGTTAAAGAAAGTTAAAATTTTACCCAATGTTTTGTCAGACCACAATCCGGTTATGATGGAATTAACGACTGGTCAGCCTCTTAGAAGATCTTGGAGAATTAATGAAAATTTGTTCAAATATGACATAAATGTGGAGGAATGTAAAAAGGCTATGAAGGAATTTTTTATGTTAAATATGAATAAGGAAACGACAATAGAAATGGTGTGGGATTCTAGTAAAGCTTATATGCGTGGGATCTTAATTTATATGAATAAAAGGTATAGACGTAAACAAGAGGAAAAAAGGAGAGTGTTAGAAGAGGAAATAAGGAAAAAAGAGTTATTATTAATAAAGAAACCAGATGATAGTAATATTAAAGAAGGGATAAAGATTCTACGGAAACAATTTGACTTGTTGATGACGGATCAAGTTGCCAGGAATTTACAATATGCTAAACACAATACATTTTTCAATTCTAATAAACCTGGCAGATGGTTGGCTTATACATTAAGGAAAAAACAAAAATCTCGTATAATTGAGAAAATAGAATATAAGGGGAAAGAAGTGTTTCAGCAAGAAATTATTAAAAAAAGCTTTCCTAGAATTCTACACCAAGTTGTACTCTGAAGAGAAAGTACAAGAGAATGAGATAGATGCCTTTCTACAAAATGAAAATGTTTTGAAAATTACTAAGGAACAAAGAGACAGATTAAACGCATTGATTACATCAGAAGAAATTATTGCTGTGATTAAGCAATTGAAAATGGGAAAATCTCCTGGGACTGATGGCTTAACAGCGACTTATTACAAGTATCTCCAAGAGGAAATGGTGGAACCTCTTAGAGAGTTATTTGTAAATATACAAGAGGGTGGCCAGGTACCACCTTCATGGAAAATGGCTTATGTTTCTCTGATCCCTAAAGAGGGAAGAGATAATGTCCAAGTGGAAAATTTTAGACCTATCTCATTGTTAAATACGGATTATAAGATTTTTGCAAAAATTTTGGCTAATAGATTAATGACAGTTTTAAAACAAATAATTCATTCGGACCAAACTGGTTTTTTACAAGGGAGACAGATGAAAACCAATGTTAGACAACTCATTAATATATTGGAATATTTGGATAAGCATATCCAAGTGCCTGCAGTTCTTATGTTTCTGGATGCAGAGAAAGCTTTTGATAGACTGAATTGGTTATTTTTGAAAAGATTAATTGTTAAGATGGGAATGGGGGATCAGTTTATCAACTCTATATCAGCGGTTTACCAGAAACAAAAAGGGCAGATTATTGTGAACGGGCAATTAACAGATTTATTTAACATAGAGAAAGGTACTAGGCAGGGTTGCCCTTTATCCCCTTTATTGTTTGTTTTAACTTTAGAGGTTTTATTGAATAGGATTAGAGCTTCAGATGAACTAAAAGGTGTACAGATTAGACAACATGATTACAGATTATGTGCTTTTGCGGATGATTTACTTGCGACATTGACTCAGCCAATACAGTCGGCTCAGAGATTGATGGAGATTATTCAAAATTATGGAAGGGTATCAGGTTTTAAACTAAACATATCTAAGACAAAGATGTTGGTTAAAAATTTAGATGATAAATTAAAACAAGATTTGGAAAGAATAACGGGTTGTGAGATAGTTAAGAAAGTTAAATATTTAGGAATCTATATAGAAGCTTCTAATGGGAAATTATATAAGAATAACTATGAATCTTTATGGAACAAGATACAAATAGAATTGGAGAAATGGAAAAAATTACAATTATCTATGTTGGGTAGGATAGCTGCAATTAAAATGAATGTATTGCCGAAATTTTTATTCTTATTTCAAATGTTACCAATACTTAAAAAGGACGGGAACCTAGAGGAGTGGCAGAAAGGTATTAATAGATTCATTTGGAATGGCAAGAAACCAAGGGTCAAATTAAAAATTATTCAAGATACAAGGGAGAGAGATGGTCTGAAAATGCCCAATTTTAAGTTATATTATTATGCTGCAGTTTTAGTAGCAATAAGTGATTGGATTAACTTAACTAACGAGAGAATATTGAATATAGAAGGGTACGGGTTATTGTATGGGTTGCATGCGTACTTAGTTTATGATAAAAAGTTGGACAGGAGTTTTAAAGAGCACTTATTGAGAAATGCTCTGTTGCGTGTCTGGAAAAAGTTTCATTACAAGTTAAATGGAAAGATTCCCCTTTGGACAGTTCCCAGGCATGCAATAGAGAGTGTAAATAGACAACAAATTCAAGATGTGGTGTCCTATGAGAAACTCTTAACTAAAGAAGGGAATATTTTAGTATTGAAATCATTAAACAGGTTAAGGGAAGAAGGAATAGCTCATAATTGGTATTCACATGTACAACTTCAGACTAGATGGCAAAAAGATGTTAAGATGGGTTTTTCCTCAAAGGATGATAAATTAATTAAACAAGTTAGAGATCAAAGAATTATGCATATTAAAAGATTATATAATGCATTAATTGAAATTGATTCTGGAACTGAATTAGTTAAAGACTGTATGATTAAGTGGGAACATAATTTTGGACAACCAATTATGATGGAAACATGGGAAAAGATATGGGTGAAAAATGTAAAATTTACACAAGCACAACACTTAAGAGAAAATTTTTACAAAATGTTTTATAGATGGCATTTAGACCCGAAAAAATTATCACTTATGTATTCAGATGTGCAACCCAAGTGTTGGAGATGTGAATCTATGGACGCTACTTATTTTCATATTTGGTGGGCTTGTAAAAAAATCAAGGCTTTCTGGATAAAAATATGGTGGATTCTTCAGAATATATTGAAAAAGCGTATTGAATTCTCACCACAGTTGTTTTTGCTTGGCATTATAAAAGACTGTACCACCATAGAGACTAAGCTGATTTTGAATTTGATTACTGCAGCAAGACTATTGGTGGGACAATATTGGAAGATGTCTGAATTACCACCTATTGAAGAATGGACATTTAAAAGTTATAAATATGGCAGAAATGGCTAAGATATCCGCATATTTGAAGAATCACTCAAATGAAAAATTTATGATGGATTGGAAAAAATGGATAGACTATATACAAGGGAAATATCAATTGAAGAAATTATATTTAGTATATAGTTAAATATTTATATAATAAATAGTTTAGTGGGGCTTCTTGCGTTCTTACCCTGTATTCACTCTGGGAAGTCGGGGAGGGGGGTGGGAGGGTATTTATAATTTATACACTATGTTTTCTCAACTGTAATCGGGGTCGATGTAAGAATATGTAACAATAGGTATTAAGGGGTTGCTCGGGTGGCCTCTTGGCACCACATCTGTTGGAAAGAGGAAGGAGGAGTGAAGGTAGAGGTAAGTAGGAAGTTGGTAAGAGGGGGGAAGAGCGGGGATAGAGGTGGGTGGAGAATAGAGGAGGAGTGAGGAAAGTAGATAGATGGTAAGAGAGGGGGGATGGTTAGGGTTAGGGGGATGTGGTGGGGGGGCTACCGAGCAGTTATATTAATTGTTTGGCAAATGTGGTATATGATTGTTTTCAGTTGAGTTTTTATGGGTTCTTTTCTTTTTTCTTTGTAAAATTTTAAAAATCAATAAAATTATGTTTAAAAAAAAATAATCACCGTTTCTATATTTTCTTCAGTGTTTTCAGGAATATTTTGAAACCTCAAGTAATGTTCCGCTTCTCTCATTTCTACCATTGCCATGGCACGTTCTAGCTCTTGATTTGATTGTTCCAATCCTTCATTCTTTTGCAGTAACATCTCCACCTTTTTATCAATGTCTTGCGTTTTAAGTTCCACTTCCTGGATTTTCTGTTCATTTTTTGTAATTTTTTGATTTTGAGCTTCGAATTGTGCCTTTATATCCATAATTTCTTCGCTTACTTTGTCCAGTTTGCTTTGTATCTCAGTATGATTTTGCTGTAATATTTGCTGAATTAATTTTAAAGAGGTTTGTGTCTCCTCTTGAGCCATACTTGCTTTTTCACGCTGTAACAATGTGCTGACAGAACTCTGAGTTGTTGGGCTGGCTTGTCCGACAGAGGGCGCTGAAGAAGTTTTCTTTGCAAGTCTAGAAATATTAGATGTACTCATTTTATTGCTCACAGTCTTAGACTTATGTCCCAGGCGTAATCAAGAATCTGCTGTTGTGAGACAGAATTGCCTCCTCCAGTCTCTTCTTAGATTTAAAATGTTCTCTTTCCCTTTTTGTTTTCCTGAATGGTATCTATTTAGTCTTTAGCCAGTGTCAACAAGTATAGCTATGAACAGTTTTTCTTTTATTATCTCAAACCAAGACTTTGTTTTGCTCATGCTTTTCAAGGTCACTGTGTTTTTAATTCTTTAATTCTTATTTTCCGCCAGCATATGTCCTCATTGGCTTATTTATCAATTCTCCACACCCCTTAGTCCGATAGTTGTTATTCATTTAAAATTTCCCCTTAATGTTAAATTTGCCGCTCCAAAAGTCTCTCTGGGGGTCTTTACTCTTTCAAGTTCTCCTTTTCAGGGTCTCAATATTTTAAAGCACAAGGAGGAGGAAAAGATTTCAGCTCACCCAGACATAACTTGTTGTTGGAGATCAGCTATTGTCTCATGATTCCCCTTCCAGCTGCAGGCAACTTGGATTGCTCAGGCTTTCCCGGCAACCTTTCTTCCGCCCCTTTAGTGGGGGCATTCAGCACGCTTAGATTGATCGCCACCAAATCCAAGCTCCTGAAAGATCCCTCTTTCTTCGTTGCCCCTCCAGGGCAACTTTCCGTCTCTTTAAGAGACGCTAGGCAAAGTGAAACCAGACTGGGAGGCTGGAGACCCTGCCTCCTATGTCCGTCCCGTTCCCTCGCTGGAAGTGCAAGGCAAGCCACAGCTGCAGCAAGTTGTCCAGGAGGCTCCAGGAGAGGACTGGGAACAGCTGCTGCCTGTTAGCAATGAGGAGGTAGAGTCCACACCGCCTCCTAATCCAAGGACAGGTAGAGCAGAGAGGAGACAGGCACAATGCCAGTCAGCTAGACTACTTATAAGCAGGCAACCTTGCCTTTCATGAAGGGCTGCACCAGCATTGCCTACTTAAATCCAGCCCTGAGGACTTCACTGTTGCTGGAGCAACGTACCCAGTTCTGTGTCTTGTGTGCTCGTGCCGTGTATCCTGACCTGTTTGACTCATGGACAGCTTTCCTGGACTTCATGTGTGCCTGTTGGACTCAGTTACCTAGTGACTCTTGCTATGTTGAGCTTGGAATCCGGACCTATGCAACGAGGGTGCTTTCTTGAGGACCTGTTTGGAAGGTTTGAATAAACACCTGTAGACTCTTGCTGTACGTGTGTGGGAGTGGGGCAGCACAATGTCTCTCTTATCTCCAGCTCATTTTTTTTTACCATTGGTCAGATTCTTGTAGAGAGCTTAAGCTTGAAATAAATCTTTATACTCATTTGAACTGCCTGAATCTCCTGATTTCCCCTGGCACTTGACTTTAATCTGACCAACACCCTTCACCAAAATTTTTCTCGGGCTCCGGAATATTCTAACCATGACCTCAGATCCCAGAGCTGCAGCAATAGCAGTCGAGCCAGACCTCCATTCTATCAGCATATTCAGAGTTCTCTGACAAATCAACCCTGTGGCCTTCCACCTACAATTACCCCCATCAATTAAGGTGAATCCAATATTTCACCAATTGCTACTTTCCAAAGAAGCTCCCCCAAGCACAATACGATCCCAGTGCCCCTCTCCACCGCCAGTCATATTGGAGGGAGAACTGGAATACGATGTCGAAGAAATCCTAGACTCTAGGAAAAGAGGCAAAGGCATTCAGTATTTGATTCATTGGAAGGGCTAGCCAGTTTCTGATTGTTCCTGGGAGAATGCACAGTATGTACATGCCCCTGATTTAGTTTGTCAGTTCCACCAGTGCTTCCATGACAAACCAAGGCCGACCAAGCTACCAGCACCCCGTCCAGTTTTGCCTGAGGAACCTGTTGAGGAAGAGGTTAACCATACCCTCTGCATTCCTCCGGGGGAAGGAGGGTGACTCACCTATGATGGGCCTTCCGCATCTGGCCTTCAATTTTCAGGAAGGGAAGGGGAGGGAACCTCTAATAATATTTGTGTGTTACAGGAACCACCACCTGTCTCACCAACTCATGCAGTGGAGTGGGAGGAGGATTCCTTTGAGACAGCTTCCCTTCCGCCCTTGCCAAGTTCCCATAATAAATCAGATTTTGAAGACACAATGCTAGAAGGGGAAAAGCAGCATAGAAGAACCCATGGAAGAGGAGGGCAGCCAAGATGGAGGGATGGATGATGTAGGAGATGACCAGGCTGAGGCCTAGGGAGGGGTCAAATGCATCATAAGTCGCGAGTCCCTGCACACCCACAAGCGATCTAAGTCCAGCCCACCTTGAATTCCTTTCTTAACTCCCACTCATTTCCCTTGACCATTAGTTGGTCAGATTCTGGTAGAGAGCTTAAGCTTGCAATAAATCTTTATACTCATTTGAACTGCCTGGATCTCCTGATTTCCCTGGCTCTTGACAATAAGTGGCAAATGGTGTTTTGTGCATGCAAAACATATATTTAAAATGTGCTTAAAAATTATGAAGATTGTCCAGGCGTATTCATTTGGGATGTTGTTACTGACTAAAGTGCAGTTTTTCTCGATTGAATTGAGGTTTGTAAAATTGAGGATTAACGGTATTCCTTTTTTAATTCCACAATTTTTTTTGAAGACAGAAGACTAAATTAATTCTTAGCACATCATATGTGAGATAATTTTAGATAAGTAAGATAATAGCAGAGTTGGAAGGGACCTTGGAGGTCTTCTGGACTAACCTCCTGCTCAAGCAGGAAACCCTATAACAATTCAGACAATTGGTTGTCCAATCTCTTCTTAAAAACTTCCAGTGTTGGAGCACCGATAACTTCTGGAGGCAAGCTGTTTCACTGCTGCTAGCTACCTAGGGTCACTTCTTTGAGATGGGTGGCCATATAAATTGAAGAAATGAGTGAATGAATGAATAAATATTATGCTGTCTTGAAAACCATGATGAACATGATAGATAAATAAATGTGCTATGTATCATTATTGATTTTAACCCTATTTTAATACCAAGAACTCAAAAACATTATACCCAATTTTTGAAATGGCTGAAATGTGGCATTTTCAATACCATTAGATAAATCTGCCCAGAAATGGTAGTAGCAAGTGTCATGATGATGTTGATTGTCTAAAACCTAGAACTGAGGTTATGGATAAATTCTGAATCCGAGACATTGTAATTTTTTTTAATGCTACATCTGTTCTGAAAGTGCAAGGTTATCACAGCAAAGTTGATGCTTTCTCTGATGGATGTGAGGGAAAAATCCAAGGCATATGCTTTCATACTATAGGAGAAAAAGCATTGATTTGCTCATGCTATTTTTTTTTTCTTTGAACCCTACAGGGCTTTTTTCGTCGCAGTATCCAGAAGAACATGCTGTATACTTGTCACCAGGAAAGAAACTGTATAATAAACAAAGTGACCCGGAACCGCTGTCAGTACTGCCGCCTACAGAAGTGCTTTGAAGTTGGCATGTCCAAAGAATGTGAGTGACTGGTGAAGAGAAGAGAGACGAAGGACAATGGGCTGGCCAAGTTGCTGGCCACCAATATCTTGTTACTATAGCAAATCTCAAATGTCCATCCATATATGAAACTCACAAGAAGCAATTTGGGAGACACAGACTTAAATCTTGGTTGTCCATGGAAGATTAGAAGCCAGCCTTTGCTTAAATCATAAACTTTGTGTGATATAAATATCTTAAGGCATTTTCAAATTAGAGTTCAAATCAAAGTGCCGTATAAAATCCCCAGCTGTACAAAATTCTGAAGGTGAGAATGACAATGGTCCTAGAAGGGAAGAGGGTGAAGAACTGACAGACAGAAAGGGATAAGCTAAAGTGGTTAGAAAAGTAACAAAGATGAGCCAATTGCTGGTTCTAGTGTATAGAGAGAGGAAAAAGTCAGATGAGAGAGACAGGTCATCTAACTGTATGAAAAACAACAGATTTCTTCTTATTATGGAGATAACATGTATTCAGTTTACAGTCTTGCAGCAAAAATTACTTCCATCTGATAATATCTGTAGGAATTAGACCCCAATTCCCATAATTCCCAAGTAGCAACTCCAGATTAAATGAATGGTCCCAATAAAACCAAAGAGCGCCATCTAGGAAAAAGACTGATTTGCAGGTTCTAATTTTTTTTAAACAAGATTGTATGTTAGGTGGAGGAATTGGATGACTCTTTCCCTGTGTGACTGATACTTAACTGAACTACCCTTCAGATAGGGGTATTAACATATACTGTCAAAGAAAATTCCTTTCCTATCTAAAAGAAAAAGAAATCTGGGGATTTTTCTAGTTTTCCCCCAAAGACCTGGTGCATGGGACTTACCCCTATACCAGACATGTCAAACTCGCGACGTCATGTGACGTCATGCAACATATCGGGACGGTTTTGCCATTGCCGGCAATGGGGTGGACGTAGCTTCCGGATGATGTGTCCGGCCCGCAGGCTGGCAGTTTGAGACCCCTGCCCTATACTTTGTTCTAATTTTGTGGGTGTTTCCCCAGCAACCATGATTGATTATGTGAGAGATAAATGACACAGACAGGCCCTCCTGGCATCTGCAGTGCCTAGTTATCATGGCTCCTGACTGTAATGGGGTGGGAGATGGAGCCCCATTTTGCAACTTCAAGGGTTGGATTGATAAATCCTTCGAATGAAATGTCTAAAAGTGTGGAGAATCATTGGTTAATTTGGGGCATCCCAGATCCTGCTCTCATGTTTCCCTGTTCTTCCAAAAGAGAGAAGAGGATGATGGAAGGGGGAATGTAGGCAGACTATTGTTGGGAGGAATTCCCCGTTCAGGCTCTTCCAGCCAGGATTCTCCCAAGCAGCACAGAGGAGAACAGACAGAAGGTGAAGCCAGCTACTGGAAAGAGAGGTTTAATCACGGAGATTAAAGTCGAGTGACAATTCAGCATGAATCCCCTGCTAGCTAGACAGAATGGTCCTAAAACATGAGTTCTTATACCCTTTCATGGTTTCCAAAATTGTCATTTCTGATTGGTGAGTTTAAATTTGTCTTTTCTGATTTGTTGGTCAGTGTCTATTGTTGGGTTAATTTCCTTCTCAGTTCTGTCTAAAAGGTGTTAATTTTTGCTCCAGGAGGGATCCGGTGTTAATTATTTTATTGTTGTGTACCTTTTGGTGTTTCTATTCTAATTCTGTCAATCCTAATTGCTGTTAGCCAGTTCTGCATTCCTTGTAGCCAGTGTGTGTTAAGTGTTTTGCCGAGGTATTTTCTCTTTGGGGTGAGGAGGGGGTGTTTTGCTCTTATCACTATTCTTTGTAAGTTTATATTCTTTTTGGTTTGCCAACAATATAGAATCCAGGTGTGTGATTGAATATTTCCAAGAACTAGAGCCTGTCTGCCACAGAAGGTAGAGAAAATGGAGATGGGAAATTGGTTTTGCTACCCAGATTTTAACAAATACAGCATGCTACTTGCTGATGGAGCATGTGGCAACAGGGAAACTGAGGGCTCCGTTATAACCAAGGACTTTCTGAGGTCTTTGTGGGAAAATAGAAACACCCATCTTACATAGAGATCTCCACCTTTCCTGCTAGGCATTGTGGGGAGAAGGAAGAACTTTCTGGTAGACTAAAATACAGTGTGGTAGAGAGACCAGGAATGGAGAAGGTGGACCACTTTAACTGAGACTGCTTTTAAGATGTGCACACACACATGCACAATGGTTTTTGAATCCCTCTCTTACTCATGTCTTGTGATGTTCTTCACTTTTCCTCATGGCAGCTGCTTTTTCTTCCCCCACAACCTCTATGTGACGATGGATGCACCATTCCCCCCTCCTTCCTAACTGCCTGTCTGGTCTGCACTTTATTGAATTTGCCAGGCGGACATGACTGATTTCCAAATTATCCCCCTCCTGCTCCTCCCTCAGGCAGGATATGCACCAGCCCACCCCAAGCAAAAGACACATCTGGCATTGCCTCACCACTTGTACTAATTTAGAGGAAGATTCTTTTTTTCTAAAGAATAAAAGTCAAGAAACCTTGCAGTTTGAAAAAGGATTGTTTTTCTTCCTCCTCCAATCCATTCTCATATGGATTCTTTATAAACACCACAAGCAAAACAATAACAAACACAAGGCTTTGTAATGCTTCCATAAATGTAGCATGCAAAAAAGCAGTATCTCAAATCTGCTACACCTGCCTATTCTTTTTTTTTTTTGCAGCCAACAGACCTTAGTACTTTTTTCTATAGATTGATTTAGTATATTTCCATTATTTTAGGAGCTGCTGCCTGAATTTCTTCTGTCTATTGGAACTTGTAGCTTCACTTACTTTAAAGTCGGAGGGTTGTTGGTCCATTTTTCCCTTAATTGGAATATCCCCCCCACCCTTTCAAAGATTTGCAATCTTTTTTTTCTTGGACCCACTTTGCTGCTGAATTATCAGGTAGCTATAATGAACTGGAAGTACTCACTTCTTTCTGATAGACAGACAGAAAAACTTTATTTTGATCATTGACCAATAAAAATACATTCAATAAAACAAACAGCACAAAACTATCCCCTAACAACAAGAAATATTTCCTCAGTCCTTTGGTTACTGTGTATTTTGATTGCTGTAATATGTGGGGAAGACCTTGGAAAAAGGCTTGAGAGCTGTTGCTTTTAACCTTGAGTTTTGATTCGTGCCTCCTGGCATGATCAATCTACAGCAAACTCATATTCTGGCCAACTGTATTGATCTGTTTCTAGGCTGAATTTTGGAGCCTGTGTACTTTTAGGAAGACCTTCCATTCTCCTTCATCCTGGATCCCTTTGATCTCCTCTGGAGAATGTGACTATCAATTGTGATAAGAAGCACAAGGTACATTCCATCTGGTAGTGCTCACATCCTAGAATACCTTTATCCACTGGAGGCATATCAAAGACTTATTTGGCATTGCACTGGCTTCTTAAAATTTCAGTGTTCATTGGAATGCTTTTATTGATGTTTGTTGGCTTTTGTGTTAATACTTAGAAGGCACATTTAAATTGTTCTTAAACTTATATATTTGAGTGCTTGTTTCATTTTCTTATAATCAATATAATAATTTTCATTATTTTTCAAGTGATGCTTTTGGCAATTTGGAACTCAACAAGGAATCAGGATAATTCAAAAATATTGTGGGAGTAAAGAAATTCACTGAACTGGATAAGATTATATTTATCTTTGAGACTTTTTTACTGCTTCAGATTTAGTTTGAGCATACTGTATATGTGCACATGCGTATACATATGTATCATAAAACTACATTTTTTTTTGTTTTCTCCACTTCTGCTAGGGCATCAAAAGTTATAACAAAAGATACAAGGTATTGACTTTGGTGGATTGGATGGATTATTTGGTTATAGTCTTAGTGTAGGGTAAGATGCCAGAGATATTCTTCTTTCCCATTCAACATGACATTATACCATTTGTAAGTCGTGTTTACAGTATTAGTTGGGGCACATGGTGGTATGTATTGTTTTGGAGCTAATGAAAGATGAGCTGCTATTTGAGCTAGGAGGCATTTAGGTCATCTGGAAGAGGTGACTGAGTAGAGAAAGCAGGGTTTTTTATGGGTTGGGCTGCAGCCCAACATTGGGATTATCTGCTGCATGATAGAAAGAAGATCTGCTTTAGTCTTCTATTCCCCAAGTCTGATTCTTGCATCCAGAGAAGATGGAGATTTTTTAAAAAAACTCCATTACTTTTTTCTCTCTGGCTGGATGCTCCTTCTGTTGTATAGACATAATGTATTTTGTCCTGGTTTTCTTGTTTTATATGCTTTGTTCTACCCTTACTTTTCTAAGCTTGCTTCTACACAATATGGGAAATTATTTTAAAATTTCTAATCAACCAGCATTCAGATTCTGTGAATGCACAATTGGCCTGGGACTTCTCCTTTCAATATTCCCTTTTAAATGCATAATTTAAATTTCCATTTCATTATCTTCTTGTAATGCATTTAGTCCCTCTTCTTCTTAACTCAGCATCTGTGTTGCTCTTCTTTCTCTTTCCTTTGTCTGTGTACTCTTTTCAGGTGATTGCTCTGGCCAATTTTGTTCTCTTTTCCAATCAATTTTTAAAGATTTCCAACTACCTGGATAGTACCTCTGTATTCTTTTCCAGCAGTTACTTATTTATTATGCAGGTGATATAAAAATAATAAAAGCACAATCACTTTAATAACTAACACCTTAGTTTTCCTTTCTTGTCTCAGGTCTCTTGTTTAGATTTTCCT